>CM062297.1:865556603-866756603 GCA_031216915.1 Pictodentalium vernedei
TATAGAGTACATGGCTATTTACAGGCCTGTTAAAAACGTCCTTCTAGAACATTTGATACGAGTATTAGGAGTGGAGTAGGCTTGCGCGCCTTGAAACAGATCTGATCTCTCGGTTAGGTCTAAATCTTCTGTCTTTCATCCCAAGGAGGGCTTTTGGATTACAAGATACTTGAAGTAGAAGAAATAGACCCTGTGGAGAAAGGATGTAATTATGATGTTTGAGGACACGCGCAGCATGCTGTTAGGAAAGTCTCATATCACTTCTCTGCATATCACAGTCATCAGTTCGTGATTTTTCTCGATAGGAAATAGGGGGTGACGAGAGTTTAGAACTTCCGTTGGAGTTGTGTGCACGACTTTTATATTCACCCCGCCTCCATCTCACCTCCAGTCAACCCCACTTACAGCGATATTTTGTATGGTGTGGTATTCCCGGGTCAAATGCTGAAGGATTCAAGCGTAACTTACCATCTGACGATGCGGAGAGCGAGCTAGTCAACAAATCAGCAGTGGGTGGATTGGTGGAGGTAGAAGCTGGTGTCTCACCTGTAGATTCTGTCGAAGGCTCTGCAAATATATATCAAACGGACAAAACTAGATTTTTCAATCTTCAAATGTGTTTCTGTGATGTAAGATTTCCTGAGAAGGATTTGTTGTTTCGTAATAGGTGACCACATATACACAAATTAAAAGTAATCGATTTTTAAAGCGATAAAGCTGAATACACTCTTTCGTGTCAGGCCACAGATTGTGTCGCTATTTTTTAATGTGTCCGCCACGGTCTGGCTGGCCTGGATGACAGAAAATGGGGAATAATTGCCCCCCCCCCCCCCCCCCCAAACACCCAAATCAAATAGACTTGCACTTTAACTGACATCCTAAATATCAATCTCTAATAAATATATGTTGCGTTTTAGGGATTAAAGGTATTTGAATATTTATTCGCAAGAATTGAACAAGAAGGCGAGATTAGTAACCCTTGGTGGAAGGAATTCCGATTACAGAGGTTGGCGCAAATGTGACCCATTCAGACTTTACATTAGTCGTATAAAGGAAGACCACATCGCACCCAACACCCCCCCCCCCCCCCACCCCCGCTGCCCCCATCCCAATAGTTATATTTTCCACAAGGGGGTAAAGCCACTGTAGATGTTTGTGGATAACTACTCGAATTACAGGCCTGATAATAATGTCTTCCTACAACATTTTGTGCAGGTGCTAGGCGTGGAGTAGAACTGCACGCCTTGAAAAAGATCAGATCCCTTGGTCAAGTCTAATAAATTTTCTATCTTCCAACTCAGGGCGGGCTTTTGGATTACAAGGTACTTGAAATAGAAGAAATAGACCCAATCGGCAGAGGATGGAATTGTGATGTTGAGGACATGCGAAGCATGCTGCTAGAAAAGTCTCATAGCACTTCTATTCATGTCCTAGAGATCAGTTCGTGATTTTAGCAATAGGAAAGAGGGGTGAGGAGAGTTTAGAACTTCATCTGAAGATGTGTGTACTACTTATATTCACCACACCGTCACTCCATCTCACATCCAGTCAACCCCACTTACAGCGACATTTTGTATGGTGTGGTATCCCCGGGTAATATGCTAATGAATGCACGCGTAACGTGTCATTTGACGATGTAGAGAGAGAGAGAGATAGTGCTAGTCAACAAATCAACAGCAGGTGGGTTGGTGGAGGTAGAAGCTGGTGTCTCAGCTGTAGATTCGGATGCTGGTTCTGCAAAGATATAAACAAACGGACAAAACTAGATTTTGCGCCTGCACTCTTTGTTTCTGTGATGTAAGATTTCTTCAGCGGGATTTCGTCCCACGAGTTTTAATGTGTTTTCTGTACCAGTAGGCATATAGAACTCATTGGAACTCGGGGTACGATTTGTTGTTTCGTAAGAATCACGCATTTAGAGATCAAAACTGATCGATTTTTGATGAATTTTGGACCCTCAATGATAGTAGTATTATGTGATATATTTACACAAGTTCAGTTCTGTCAAATTATTCTAAAGAACGGGATGGCATTTTCGGGCTGGTTATCGCTTCATTAATGATCTCAAAGACAAAGCCGTTGGAAGCCCAATGAACATTTGTGGAGGGTGAGACGGGGGGGGGGGGGGAGGTTAATATTCAAGACAAACGGTGCCTTCTATGGTTGTCCCGGGGGAGGGGGAATGTCAATTCACATGGGACCTACCATGGTTCGTTCTAGTGGAAGAGAATTTTAAGATCAGATTGACAGAAAGAGTCGAGCTCTAATGCGTCACGATTTGATATGCAGTTTGCAGTGTCTAAATCGAGTTTACTTGAATCGATCTCAGCCGAAGTTTACCGAGGTTAAGACCGATCTGTGTGAGAGAAGTGAAGACATTCTGTATCAAATCGTGACGAATTTGACATATATATTTTCGTAATGGGCTATTTGATCGTGTTCATGTGTTAAATGGTATTCACTTGATTCTCATGGCTTAGTGAATTCCTCGGAATGTATTACAAATGTGTGTGTGTTGCCGTGGAATGGTGGGTGTGTGGGAGGACGAGGACACCGATAAATATTTTGTACTCTCGCTGTCAGGCCACAGATTGTGTCGCTATTTGTAGGTGTGTCCGCACGGACTGGCTGGCCTGGTATGACAGAAAATGAAGAGATGCATCAAAAGCCTTGGAGTGTAACTGCCTTCCCGAATCACTAAATCAAATTGACTTGGATTGCAACTGCCTCCTTAATATCAGTCTGAAGTTATCATTCGTAGTTTTTTTGGAATTAAAGACATTTGAATATTTGGTCGCAATAATTTAACAAAAAGGCGAAATTAGTAACCTTCGTTGGCAGAAAATTGGGATTACAGAATCTAACGCAAATGAGACCCATTGTATGAGCAATATGACAACGTGTTTGAGTTACATTATATTCCTACAAAGGTTACTTGGCGAGTAATTCTCAAATATATTTGGTCGGACTATGGAACTTGTTAAACCCGGAAGTCAATTGGCTGTAACATTGCTTGTGTTTTTTTGTCCATACGTTCAGAATTTGAAAGTGATACTTTGGGTGATAACTCCACTCCGTGGGTGATTTTGTCACAACCCACTCTCCACGTGCTGTACATCGCACTTCGCCTGCCACGCAGATTTTATGTATTATATATTTTATGTATTTTATGTGTATGCTACTGGTATGAGGCTTCAATGGAATCTTGAAAGCAGTGATAGGCCTGTTTAAAGCATGCATCGCTGTCTTGTCTGTCCTGATGTTACCGGAGATACCAATATTAGGTAACCAAGAAAAAACACGATATCATATCCGTCAGACATGAGATTACGTAACTTTTCACGAAGTTCCAAAATGAGAGGGTTCTTCAACTTGGTGTTATGTAAAGCAAGCAAAGAGGGAAAGAGAGTCAGAAAAAAATAATTAACTGCATTTCTTGTACATTCTCGACGTGTTCAAGTGCAAGCTTCAACGCTTTAAGTTCAGCAGTGAAATACTATTTATGTATTGATATATTGGTGCTTTAAGCCTCATCAGCAGCTAAGGAGTATGAACTGTAGATCGTTAGTTTCCATGAAATAATTAAAAACGAAAGACGAGGAAAAGAACTAAGGAGTGAGCACAGTAATAAGAAGATGAAAGCAGCTTAAAATTTATTAAAAATGTTGGTTACTTTAAAAAATGACAGAACTTTGTGCGGGCTGGTAAGACAAAATAGATTTCTTAGAGATCCAAATGTGAAAAACTGCCATTTAGCATGATTAAAATCAGTTCAATGTAAAAGAATGTGTCCCAGAGACAGCACCTGCTGGAAAACAACATACTCTGTTCGCATAGTACACTCTAACAAAAAGGAGCGAGTCTTGTATGACCAATATGACATCGTGTCAAAATTACGTCATCTTTTATACAAAGGTTACTACAGTTAAAACCAGAAGTCCTGTCATGAAATGCGCACACATAGCACGTCGATCTGCGCGTTAATATACGCGTTATGCCCATAGTAAGGCTGTCAAATTCTGTACATATGGCCTGTGCACAAGCAATGTTTCAGCCACTGGACCTCCGGGTAATCCGGAGGTCCATTGGCAGAAACATTGCCTGTGTTTGCTATGAGAAACCAGGAGATCCTGCCGTGCTTTGGATGCCATTCGAAATGGCAATTGCGCGCAATTCCTACGCGCAATTCAGCCTGGATAAGCGCACAATTCGTGACAAGACTTCTAGTTTTAACTGTAGATGGGTAGCGATCAAAAACATTGGTAGAAAGCGATGAACCTTGTTATTTGCCACATAGATTTGATGTGTCTACTGATATGAGGCTTGAAATCACTGAACGGAATCTTAAAATCAGTGAGAGGACTGGATAAAGCCTCTTTGGCTGCACTGTCTGCAACACAGTTTTAATGTGATTATTGATATGTGGTTTGAAAGCATTGAAAGGAATTTTAAAAGCAATGAGAGGCTTGGTTAGGCCTGTTTTGCCGCACGGTCTGCTTTGCTGTTACCAATGATACCTACGTGTCAGGGTAAACAGCAAAACACGATATCACAGTGGCCAGACATGTTCAACTTCTCACGAAGTTCCAAAATGAGATGGTTCCACAACCTGTGGTTGAGTAAGCAAGCATAGAGGAAAGAGAGTCGGAAAGCATGATCGACTTCCTTTCCTGTACATTCTCAATGTGTTCAAGCGCAAGTTGTAATGTTTTACTTCAGCTGTGAAAATGGAACTTGTATTTGGTATTCTAATCGAGATGACCTGATCACCAGTAACAACAGCTGATAATACTTTGTCACCATCTTTACACCTACAGTACGTGGAGAGTGGATTGTAACTAAATCACCCGCGGAGTGGAGTTATCACCCGAACTATAAATTTCAAATTTTGTGTATATCAACTAAAAGACAAGCATTGTTTCAGCCAATAACCCGGAGGTCCATTGACTGAAACGTTGCTTTTGCTTGTTATGATTTACAACAAATTTGCAATTATTGCGTGAGTGGAATCTCCATTCTGCGGGTGATTTAGTGATAATACACTCTCCACGTACTGTATCTATATAGATCGTTTTGTATGCACCATACTTTAGTTCTGGCATTTGTTTCTTAGAACTTGTCTCGGATTTTTGGGAAGAAGCAAGGGCCAAAATAAGTAGGTTTTCTTAGATGCCAAGACGGAATATGTGGCTCGTGGTCTCTTTTATCAAATCAAATTCAAATTTATTACACTCCTGTTCTGTGTAATACTAAACCATGCGGACAATGAAATCTGTTCCGCACATATGTGCGGAAAGGAAATCGTTGACGGACTATTTTTAAATAAAAGCGAAATTTCACTGCAATTGTCTCCAAATCGTACACCGCAATTACAAGTTGAATCGCTAGCGATACCCAAAAGTCGTCCTTTGAGTTCCAATGTGTTCTATGTGCCAGTTGGCACATAGAACACATTGGAAATCAGGCAACGAAATAGTGACACGGGTTCTCCTCGCAAATTTGGTTGGCGAAAAAATGAGTTCTTTTTGTTGATAGTCGTCAAATGAATTGCTGTGTGTATTTTTAATAATTGCATTTATAGACTTGTGCCATCGCGGAAGGACAAAACCTCCGGTGCTGGCACTCATGCGGCGAATCATGCCATATCGATTAACCCATCTACGGACACGTATCGTTCTGTGTATGTGGCCGATTCCATATGGTCCCCAGCTATAATTCCCAATAGAGGAATATGTTTCTGATCTGTGTTGAAAAACTGAATATATTGAGGGTATGACACACACGGATGAGCAGTGTTTGGTGGATTAGCTAACAGTTTAGAAACATCGTGGAGTTTAATTTTGAGCGTCTCCGGAGAGGGTTACTTTGCTTCAACAAGCATTGACTCAAATGGTGATGTTCTAAAAACTATCAGGCTACTTCTAATAGCTTCATGTGGTTTGAGGTGCAACTTTCTTGCAGTACAGTAAACCACACAAACGTAATTTAATTTTTAACTAATAAGTGGTCTACACAGATGGGGTAATGTTTTTTTGGTCAGCACCTCAATCAGTTCTAACATTCCTAGCAAAAATTTCCTCAAGTTAAAAATTCGGAGGGCACGTCATGAGTAGTTGGAAATTCCATCTATCTGGATTTTAGAGCTTCTTTGGTGGTGCTAAAATCCCAACTCTTACTATTTACAACTACAGTGTACGCAATATCGAGCTTAATAAGCATGCATAGTGTCAATCAGTACGTGATTTCTATAGTACGTTTACTTATCGTGATAAAACAAAATTCCCGAAATGCACTTCAAGAAAATCACATCATGCAAAATCGTTATCCTGAGTTAATTCCACAGTTACAAAATGATGGAACATCGAAAATTGATCTTTCCTGCATACGATCTGATTTTATGTTAAAATAGTGTGAATTGCTCAAAGTTTTCAGTTTAAATCATTTGTTTAGCACATATTCAATTCCTAGAAGAATACCAAATAATAATAACCTGATAATTCTATCATAAATGTGTTGGCATTTCAGTTTCTAGAATCAATTTCATGCCCCCCCCCCCCTCCCCCCCCCCCTTTCATGGCTTCATTTTCAAAATCTATCTCGGTACTGAATTTCCATCTACGGAGAGGCACCTGCACGAAGGTTCCCCTCCCCCTCCCGGAAATTCATTACACTATACCCCCCCCCCCCCCCCCCCATCGGAAACATGGAGCCACCTCCCTGCACACATTGCCGACACTAAAGAATACATTGCGTCTTGGCACTAAACACTTTGTTTGTTACTAAAATTGACAGAATTGTTTTGCACCGGACGGTGTTGATGGCATTCCTTTTTTTCTCTTCAATAAAACTTTATACCATAAGACGGCATCTCTTCATTCCACATATTATACTTCTATGGAAAGCAGCGAGAGTTTTTCTCTTTATTAAATTTCCAGAGAGCCGTAGAATGAAGCAGGGATGCTGAATTTTCATGCAACTGACAGTAAAACTATGGTAGTTACAAATCAGCGTTCTTTCTTCTTCGGTTGAAGACGAGAGCACTACTTATATTCGCCACGCCCCTATTCCATCTCACCTCCATACAACTACACTTATATCGACATATTGCATGGTGTGGTATCACTGGTTTAATAGCGTGATGATTCGTTAAAATGCTGTTGAATTCATGTGTAACTTACCATTTGTCGATGTTGAGAGAGAACTGGTCTGCAAATCAACAGTGGGTGGATTGGTAGGGGTAGTAGCTGGTGTCTCGGTTGTAGATTCGGTTGGTAATTCTGCAAATATATAATCAAACGAACAAAACTACATTTTTACATCTGCAAAATTTGTTTCTGTGATGAAAGATTTCTTGAGCGGGATTGGTTGTTTCGTTAGTGGTGGCAACACATTCAAAGATTAAAAGTGATCGATGTTTTAAGGACTTTGGATCCCGAATGAGAAATGTTATTATGTGATATATTTACACAAGTTGAGGTCAGTCAAATTATTCTGAAAAACTGCCTGGCTATCGCTTGATTAATGACCTCTAATACAAAGCCGGCGGAAATCCAATGGAATGTTGGAGGTGTGTGTGGGGGGGGGGGGGGGGGGGGGGTAAATATTCAAAAAGTACAGTACCTACCATGATGCGTCCGCGGAGGGAGGGAGGGGGAATTTCAAGACGCACCGGACCTCCCTAGCTCCGTCTTAGTGGCAGATAATTTTAAAATCGGATCCACAAAAAGAGATCTAATGCATCACGATTTGATACGCCGTTTGCAGTTAATGAATCAAGTTCATTTGATCCGATAGCATCCGAGGTTTACCGAGCATTAAACCGATCTTTGTGGGCGAGGTTAAGACATTCTGTATCAAATCGTGACGAATTTAACATATTTTAATCTCAATACATATATTTCCGTAATGGGCTGTTTGATCGTGTTTATGTGATAAATGGAATTTACTTGATTCTCATGGTTTGGCGAATATCAGGGAACGCATTAAAAATGTGTGTGTTTTGCGGTGGGAGGGTGGGGTGTGGGGGCATACCGATACATACTCTGTACTGCGAAAAAGCTGATTACTTCCTTTCGTGTTGGGCCACAGATTGTGTCGCAATTTTTGGTGTGTCGGTCACTGCCTGGCTGGCCTGTTATGTAGATGCCTGAAAAATCTAAATTCCCCACCTCCTCCCACCCCAAATCTACAAATCAAATTGACTTGGAGTGTAACGGCTCCTTAAATATCAGTCTTTAATAATTATATATTTTTGGTTTTTATTTAGGAATTTAAATATTTATTCGCAAGAATTGAACAAGAAGGTGAGATTAGTATCCTTTGGCGGCAGGAAATTGGAATTACAGAGCACGGGTCAAATGAGACCCATTCAGACTCTACAGTAGTCGTAAATAGGACCCTCCCCCTCCCCCCCCCCTCCAATAGTTACATTTCCCACAAGGAGGTAGAACCAGTATAGAGTACATGGCTATTTACAGGCCTGTTAAAAACGTCCTTCTAGAACATTTGATACGAGTATTAGGAGTGGAGTAGGCCTGCTCGCCTTGAAACAGATCTGATCTCTTGGTTAGGTCTGAATCTTCTATTTTTCATCCCAAGGAGGGCTATCGGATTACAAGATACTTGAAGTAGAAAAAATAGACCCAGTGGAGAAAGGATGTAATTATAATGTTTGAGGACACGCGCAGCATGCTGTTAGGAAAGTCTCATATCACTTCTCTGCATATCACAGTCATCAGTTCGTGATTTTCTCGATAGGAAATAGGGGTGACGAGAGTTTAGAACTTCCGTTAGAGTTGTGTGCCCGACTTATATTCACCCCGCCTCCATCTCACCTCCAGTCAACCCCACTTATAGCGATATTTTGTATGGTGTGGTATTCCCGGGTCAAATGCTGAAGGATTCAAGCGTAACTTACCATCTGACGATGCGGAGAGCGAGCTAGTCAACAAATCAGCAGTGGGTGGATTGGTGGAGGTAGAAGCTGGTGTCTCACCTGTAGATTCTGTCGAAGGTTCTGCAAATATATAATCAAACGGACAAAACTAGATTTTTCGATCTTCAAAATGTGTTTCTGTGATGTAAGATTTCCTGAGAAGGATTTGTTGGTTCGTAATAGGTGACCACATATACACAAATTAAAAGTAATCGATTTTTAAAGCGATAAAGCTGAATACACTCTTTCCTGTCAGGCCACAGATTGTGTCGCTATTTTTTAATGTGTCAGCCACGGTCTGGCTGGCCTGGATGACAGAAAATGTGGAATAATTGCCCCCCCCCCCAAACCCCAAAATCAAATAGACTTGCACTTTAACTGACATCCCAAATATCAATCTCTGATAAATATATGTTGCTTTTTAGGGATTAAAGGTATTTGAATATTTATTCGCAAGAATTGAACAAGAAGGTGAGATTAGTAACCCTTGGTGGAAGGAATTCCGATTACAGAGGTTGGCGCAAATGTGACCCATTCAGACTTTACATTAGTCGAATAAGGGAAGACCACATCGCCCCCCCCCCCCCCCCCCCCGCTGTCCCCATCCCAATAGTTATATTTTCCACAAGGAGGTAAAGCCACTCTAGATGTTTGTGGCTAAGTACGCGAATTGCAGGCCTGATAATAATGTCTTCCTACAACATTTTGTGCAGGTGTTAGGCGTGGAGTAGGACTGCACGCCTTGAAAAAGAACTGATCCCTTGGTCAGGTCTAATAAATTTTCTGTCTTCCAACTCAGGGCGGGCTTTTGGATTACAAGATACTTGAAATAGAAGAAATAGACCCAATCGGCAGAGGATGGAATTGTGATGTTTGAGGACATGCGAAGCATGCTGCTAGAAAAGTCTCATAGCACTTCTATTCATGTCCTAGTGATCAGTTCGTGATTTTAGCAATAGGAAAGAGGGTGAGGAGAGTTTAGAACTTCGTCTGAAGATGTGTGTACTACTTATATTCACCACGCCGTCACTCCATCTCACATCCAGTCAACCCCACTTACAGCGACATTTTGAATGGTGTGGTATCCCCGGGTAATATGCTAATGAATGCACGCGTAACGTGTCATTTGACGGTGAAGTGAGAGAGAGAGAGAGAGAGAGAGAGAGAGAGAGAGAGAGAGAGAGAGAGATAGAGCGAGAGAGAGAGAGAGAGAGAGAGAGAGAGAGAGAGAGAGATAGTCAACAAATCAACGGTAGGTGGGTTGGTGGAGGTAGAAGCTGGTGTCTCAGCTGTAGATTCGGATGCTGGTTCTGCAAAGATATAAACAAACGGACAAAACTAGATTTTTGCGCCTGCACTCTTTGTTTCTGTGATGTAAGATTTCTTCAGCGGGATTTCGTCCAATGAGTTTTAATGTGTTTTATGTACCAGTAGGCATATAGAACACATTGGAACTCAGTGTACGATTTGTTGTTTCGTAAGAATCACGCATTTAGAGTTTAAAACTGATCGATTTTTGATGAATTTTGGACCCTCAATCATAGTAGTATTATGTGATATATTTACACAAGTTCAGTTCTGTCAAATTATTCTAAAGAACGGGGTGGCATTTTTGGGCTGGTTATCGCTTCATTAATGATCTCAAAGACAAAGCCGTTGGAAGCCCAATGAACATTTGTGGAGGGTGAGACGGGGGGGGGGGGGGGGGGGGGGCAGGTTAATATTCAAGATAAACGTTGCCTTCTATGGTTGTCCCGGGGGAGGGGGGATGTCAATTCACA
The DNA here is from genome assembly GCA_031216915.1 of Pictodentalium vernedei. Classification (NCBI taxonomy): domain Eukaryota; kingdom Metazoa; phylum Mollusca; class Scaphopoda; order Dentaliida; family Dentaliidae; genus Pictodentalium; species Pictodentalium vernedei. The sequence continues at coordinate 865,567,320 of CM062297.1, forward strand.
TGGGACCTACCATGGTTCGTTCTAGTGGAAGAGAATTTTAAGATCAGATTGACAGAAAGAGTCGAGCTCTAATGCGTCACGATTTGATATGCAGTTTGCAGTGTCTAAATCGAGTTCACTTGAATCGATCTCAGCCGAAGTTTACCGAGGTTAAGACCGATCTGTGTGAGAGAAGTCAAGACATTCTGTATCAAATCGTGACGAATTTGACATATATATTTTCGTAATGGGCTATTTGATCGTGTTCATGTGTTAAATGGTATTCACTTGATTCTCATGGCTTAGTGAATTCCTCGGAACGGAATGTATTACAAATGTGTGTGTGTTGCCGTGGAATGGTGGTGTGTGGGAAGACGAGTGCACCGATAAATATTTTGTACTCTCGCTGTCAGGCCACAGATTGTGTCGCTATTTGTAGGTGTGTCCGCACGGACTGGCTGGCCTGGTATGTCAGAAAATGAAGAGATGCATCAAAAGCCTTGGAGTGTAATTGCTTCCAGAATCACCAAATCAAATTGACTTGGATTGCAACTGCCTCCTTAATATCAGTCTATAGTTATCATTCGTAGTTTTTCTTTTTGGAATTAAATACATTTGAATATTTGGTCGCAATAATTTAACAAAAAGGCGAAATTAGTAACCTTCGTTGGCAGAAAATTGGGATTACATAATCTAACGCAAATGAGACCCATTGTATGAGCAATATGACAACGTGTTTGAGTTACATTATATTCCTACAAAGGTTACTTGGCGAGTAATTCTCAAATATATTTGGTCGGACTATGGAACATGTTAAACCCGGAAGTCCATTGGCTGTAACATTGCTTGTGTTCTTTGTCCATACGTTCAGAATTTGAAAGTGATACTTTGGGTGATAACTCCACTCCGTGGGTGATTCTGTCACAATCCACTCTCCACGTGCTGTACATCGCACTTCGCCTGCCACGCAGATTTTATGTATTATATATTTTATGTATTTTATGTGTATGCTACTGGTATGAGGCTTCAATGTAATCTTGAAAGCAGTGATAGGCTTGTTTAAAGCATGCATCGCTGTCTTGTCTGTCCTGATGTTACCGGAGATACCAATGTTAGGTAACCAACAAAAAACACGATATCATATCCGTCAGACATGATAATACGTAACTTTTCACGAAGTTCCAAAATGAGAGGGTTCTTCAACTTGGTGTTATGTAAAGCAAGCAAAGAGGAAAGAGGGTCAGACAAAATAATCAACTGCATTTCTTGTACATTCTCGACGTGTTCAAGTGCAAGCTTCAACGCTTTAAGTTCAGCAGTGAAATACTATTTATGTATTGATATATTAGTGCTTTACGCCTCATCAGCAGCTAAGGAGTATGAGCTGTAGATCGTTAGTTTCCATGAAATAATTAAAAACGAAAGACGAGGAAAAGAACTAAGGAGTGAACACAGTAATAAGAAGATGAAAGCAGCTTAAAATTTATTAAAAATGTTGGTTTTTAAAAAATGACAGAACTTTGTGCGGGCTTGTAAGACAAAATAGGTCTCTTAAAGATCCAAATGTGAAAAACTGCCATTTAGCATGATTAAAATCAGTTCAATGTAAAAGAATGTGTCCCAGAGACAGCACCTGCTGGAAAACAACATACTCTGTTCGCAGAGTACTCTGTAACAAAAAGGAACGAGTCTTGTATGACCAATATGACATCGTATCAAAATTACGTCATCTTTGATACAAAGATTACTACAGTTAAAACTTGAAATCCTGTCATGAAATGCGCACACATAGCACGTCGATCTGCGCGTTAATATACGCGTTATGCCCATAGTAAGGCTGTCAAATTCTGTACATATGGCCTGTGCACAAACAATGTTTCAGCCACTGGACCTCCGGGTAACCCGGAGGTCCATTGGCAGAAACATTGCCTGTGTTTGCTATGAGTAACCAGGAGATCCTACCGTGCTTCGGATGCCATTCGATATGGCAATTGCGCGCAATTCCTACGCGCAATTCAGCCTGGATAAGCGCACAATTCGTGACAAGACTTCTAGTTTTAACTGTAGATGGGTAGCGATCAAAAGCATTTGGTAGAAAGCGATGAAGCTTGTTATTTGCCACATAGATTTGATGTGACTACTGATATGAAGCTTGAAATCACTGAACGGAATCTTAAAATCAGCGAGAGGATTGGATAAAGCCTCTTTGGCTGCACTGTCTGCAACACAGTTTTAATATGGTTATTGATATGTGGTTTGAAAGCATTGAAAGGAATTTTAAAATCAATGAGAGGCTTGGTTAGGCCTGTTTTGCCGCACTGTCTGCTTTGCTGTTACCAATGATACCTACGTGTCAGGGTAATCAGCAAAACACGATATCACAGTGGACAGACATGTTCAAGTTCTCACGAAGTTCCAAAATGAGAGGGTTCCTCAACTTGTGGTTGAGTAAGCAAGCATAGAGGAAAGAGAGTCGGAAAACATGATCGACTTCCTTTCCTATACATTCTCAATGTGTTCAAGAGCAAGGTGAAATACTTTAACTTCAGCTGTGAAAATGGAACTTGTATTTGGTATTCTAATCGAGATGACCTGATCACCAGTAACAACAGCTGATAATACTTTGTCACCATCTTTACACCTACAGAACGTGGAGAGTGGATTGTAACTAAATCACCCGCGGAGTGGAGTTATCACCCGAACTATAAATTTCAAATTTTGTGTATATCAACTAAAAGACAAGCATTGTTTCAGCCAATGGACCCCCGCGTTTAACCCGGAGGTCCATTGACTGAAACTTTGCTTTTGCTTGTTATGATTTACAACAAATTTGCAATTATTGCGTGAGTGGAATCTCCATTCTGCGGGTGATTTAGTGATAATACACTATCCACGTACTGTATCTATATAGATCGTTTTGTATGCACCATACTTTATTTCTGGCATTTGTTTCTTAGAACTTGTCTCGGATTTTTGGGAAGAAGCAAGTGCCAAAATAACTAGGTTTTCTTAGATGCCAAGAAGGAATATGTGGCTCGTGGTCTCTGTTATCAAATCAAATTCTAATTTATTACACGCCTGTTCTGTGTAATCCCCGTGTGCAGCAGCACTAAACCATGCGGACAATGAAATCTGTTCCGCACATATGTGTGGAAAGGAAATCGTTGACAGACTATTTTTAAATAAAAGAGAAATTTCACTGCAATTGTCTCCAAATCGTGCACCGCAATTACAAGTTGAATCGCTAGCGATACCTAAAAGTCGTCCTTTGAGTTCCAATGTGTTCTATGTGCCAGTTGGCACATAGAACACATTGGAAATCAGGCAACGAAAACGGGTTCTCCTCGCAAATTTCGTTGGCGATAAAATGTGTTATGTTTGTTGATAGTCGTCAAATGAATTGCTGTGTGTATTTTTAATAATTGCTTTTACAGTTAAAACTAGAAGTCCTGTCATGAAAAGCGCACAAATAGCACCTTGATCTGCGCTTTAATCTACGCGTTATGACCATAGTAAGGCTATCAAATTCTGTACATATGGCCTGTGCACAAGCAATGTTTCAGCCAATGGACCTCCGGGTAACCCGGAGGTCCACTGGCAGAAACATTGCCTGTGTTTGGTATGAGAAACCAGGAGAACCCACCGTGCTTTGGATGCCTTTCGATATGACAATTGCGCGAAATTCCTACGCGTAATTAAGCCTAGATAAGCGCACAGTTCGTGACAGGACTTCTAGTTTTAACTGTATAGACTTGTGCCATCGCGGAAGGATAAAACCTTCCGCGCTGGCACACATGCCATATCGATTAACCCATTTACAGACACGTGTAGTTCTGTGTATGCGGCCCATTCCATATGGTCCCCAGCTATAATTCCCAATAGAGGAATATGTTTCTGATCTGTGTTGAAAAACTGAATATATTGAGGGTATGACACACACGGATGAGCAGTGTTTGGTGGATTAGCTAACAGTTTAGAAACATCGTGGAGTTTAATTTTGAGCGTCTCCGGAGAGGGTTACTTTGCTTCAACAAGCATTGACTCAATTGGTGATGTTCTAAAAACTATCAGGCTACTTCTAATAGCTTCATGTGGTTTGAGGTGCGACTTTCTTGCAGTACTGTAAACCACACAAACGTAATTTAATTTTTAACTAATAAGTGGTCTACACAGATGGGGTAATGTTTTTTTGGTCAGCACCTCAATCAGTTCTACCAATCCTAGAAAAAATTTCCTCTAGTTAAAAATTCGGAAGGCACGTCATGAGTAGTTGGAAATTCCATCTATCTGGATTTTAGAGCTTCTTTGGTGGTGCTAAAATCCCAACTCTTACTATTTACAACTACAGTGTACGCAATATCGAGCTTAATAAGCATGCATAGTGTCAATCAGTAATTGATTTCTATAGTACGTTTACTTATCGTGATAAAACAAAATTCCCGAAATGCACTTCAAGAAAATCACATCATGTAAAATCGTTATCCTGAGTTAATTCCACAGTTACAAAATGATGGAACATCGAAAATTGATCTTTTCTGCATAAGATCTGATTTTATGTTAGAATAGAGTGAATTGCTCAAAGTTTTCAGCTTGAGCATTTGTTTAGCACATATTCAATTCCTAGAAGAATACCAAATAATAAGAACCTGATAATTCTATCATAAATGTGTTGGCATTTCAGTGACTAGAATCAATTTCATGCCCACCCCTCCCCCCTCCCCCCCCCCCCCACCCTTCATGACTTCATTTTCAAAATCTATCTCGGTAGTGAATTTCCATCTACGGAGAGGCACCTGCACGAAGGTTCCCCCTCCCCCTCCCGGAAATTCATTACACTATACCCCCCCCCCCATCGGAAACCTCGAGCCACCTCCCTGCACACATCGCCGACACTAAAGAATAGACTAAGTGCCTTTTAACCCTTTACCTAACGTAACGGCCAAAACCGCCCAGCGCTATTCTCAAAAATCGCCAATTAATTTTCATTATTTTTTCATTTTTTGTCTCAAAAACATAGGTTATGACCCCTCGTTGGAACGAGTTCGTCGAGCTCGTTTCAACGAGGGATCATAACCAATGTTTTTGAGACAAAAAATGAAAAAAATTAGATATTCAAGAATTATTTTTGCAAGTGTCGTCTGCTTTTCAGGTTAGGTAAAGGGTTAACATCTCAGGTTTAGTTGTTTTGCATGAGAAGTTAAATTCAGTTTGTCAATTTTGAAGGTATAATATCCTGTTAGCTGTCAAACACCGTCCTTTTTTGACAAATAGAGTTGAATCACATAAAGGTTTCACACAAAGTGAAGGTTACAGTCATTCGACTTCGTCTCTCTCCAAAGCTGTCAGGGATTATTTTTCTACCCCCCCCCCCCCGATACACCGGTTACGTTAGCAGAGGTAATCGGCGGTCACGTGCTGATATAATCAACTCATTTGGTATTCATTGTTTTGAAAAACTAATGACTCCATCGGAAAGAGCATGCAAAAGTTACGTATATACCAAAGGTATATACCATGAAATCAATTAGGAACGGTGGCATCTTGGGTGTCTAAAGAGTTTTAGAGCATCAAAGTTTGATCACACGGCATTCTGATGACGTCAATATGAATTAGTTGGTAGCAAAAACTGATACGATATGCATAACGTCATAATAACGTTATAAATGTATAACGTCACTTGCGTGGGGTGGGATACATCTGTCTCTCCCTGTTATCTCACCCTGGACAGACGCACGTTACACATGCAGTGGGGGGAGAAAGAGTTAGGATGGTAAGGAGGTATATTAAACTGACTTGGAGAGGAAACATTTCCACTTTTACCAAGGTGTACCCTGACAGGTTAAAGTATCCAAACTAAAGTACGTTGTTGTGCGTTTGAGGCAGGTAATCGATTTGACGTTCTTTAATAATCTATGCACATCTCTTTCACATTAGCAAGAACTATTTCTGAATGACGAAAAATCTTAAGAGGATAAGAAAATATATCTTTGTCACAAAGCGCTCCACCCATCTGCATCTTATTGGGAACACTTTCACCATAATTATTATACTATTAACATGGATTGTAACGGAAACGATATATTAGAAAATGGTGTTAATTTTAATGGGGAAAAAACAGTCCTCACCTTCCTACACCATCACTGCCTCCTCATATGCATCACACTTGAAGACGGGTTAGTACAAAAATGTCATAGCTCTTCTCAGGCTCAGAAGCAACAGTCAAATTATGTGAGCAATTCAACACCGTTATGGCCTGGGACCATCCTAGCCCTTTAAATAGTTCACTGCCTATGTTCAGATTTACTCGCCTTGAATATTTCAGTTCGTCGGTTTCCCTTTCCGACTAACTGAAATATTCTAGACGACTGAATCTAAAGATACCATAAATATCCATTTTCTTTTCTCAATCGAGACTTGATTTGACAGAATGTTTAATGATGAAATCAGTACCATCCGACATGTTTGTTTATAAAACAATTATGAATGGAAACTCATCACAGCAGTTGTTTAATAATAGTTCACTAAATCTGTTAATATATTGATGTTTAAAGTGAATTAAATACTTGTTGGCTGGAGTATCTATAACTGAGCATTAAAATATCTGTATATTTTTATGTTAACTCTTCAACTGAAATTTTCTTCAATGAACACTGTATTGTCAATGGATTCTCAGATGATGTTATTTTCCCATAAATACCGGTTGAACATGTGGCATTTGAACATCATGCCTTGGTATTACACACCACAGTACAGTCGCCGTGGATTGGTCGTAATCCACACGTGGGCAGTTATGTCCACGCATCTGTTTACCAGGTAGTAAAAAACATCATTATCAAAATTTTAATGAATGAAGCACCGGGTTGTACCTGGTGCTTCATTAAATAAATTTTTGATCATTATACCTGTAATTAGTGTTTGGAATCTAATATTATTGCGTCCGTGGAAATATTGCCCACGCGTGGAAAGTGTCCACTCCACAGCGACTGTACTGTACAATCGATTTTCCAGCGTCTGTATTTACACTCTATACTTTCTGTTTACGCTCTATAATAGACGGTTTCACCAACTGGAGTGGGAACTGTATTTTACGCGATATATTGACTGTTTACGGGAACTATTTTGTATCAGAAACTATGTTGTTTTCTTTCTTTTTTAAAAATAGAACTTGACCGAACGAAGGTTTGTCAAGGCGGGGCCTTATAGTTAAGCCAACCCAATATACTACCCGGACATAAAATAATTATGTTTCATGAAGGGAAAAGACATAAGAATTGAATCATGACATGTTCGAAATCCACGAGGTGATGAAACAAATTGATCACGTACATGGCGGTTCATGGGGTTATATTTATTTACAGATTGGTGTTTAGGGTCACATACTTATGCACAATGGCTAATCGTAACCGTGACAGTTTTACGAGTGGAGGAAGCCGAAGTACCCGGAGCTTCGACGAGCAACTATCGGCTCCTCAACATTCTAACTATGTTCAAGCTCCGCTCAAGCAGGGTTACAGCGGTTGAAGACATGTCCCCATGTAAGCAATTGGGGTAAACTGCCTTGCCCAAGAACACAACGTGGGTCGTCTCGGACGAGGATCGAACTCGGGACCTCTAGCATAGAAGTCCCACAGTCTACCACTGAGCCACCGCGCTCCTGTTCATGGAGTTTGCAGGTGATTAATTTGTTTCATCACAACTGTAGGGGGCGCGCAAACTCCACAAAAAATGGGTAAGCAAATAGTCAATAATAGCGTATAATTATTTACTGAATTAGACAGGTGACCTGAGCGCTTGAGCTCTTCTTTGCGATTATTTCAGGATTTCCAAGGTAGGAAGGAGAAGAAGAGTTCAACATGTTAACATACGTTGAAGATGTATGCATCACTCATATTCGCCGTAGCCCTAATCCATCCCACCATCAGTCAACCCAACAGATAGCGGCGTTTTGCATGGTGGATTATGCTTGGGATAAACGCGTTGAATCGTTAATATGATAAATGTATAAGTGACTTACCTCTTGACGATGTAGAGAGAGAACTGGTCTGCAAATCAACAGTGGATGGGCTAGTAGGGGTGGAAACTGTTGTGTCCGCTGTAGATTTGGTTGATGATTCTGCAAATATATAAATACTTAAAGGTAGAAAAATTATGCCAGCTTTTCTGATCACAGTAGTGTGATATTTCATTAATTGTGAACAAAGCACACAGATACTATATCTTTTTGCCTTTTCGCATTTTGTTGCCGGCGGTAAAGGAAGTTGTATCAAGGAAATCAACTCGCGACCCCACATCAATCCGCCCGAAGTTGCTGGTTTCCCAACATATACGTTTTTGTTTCATTGCTCGTATTACCTAAATTTGCTTCCCAAATTCATTGTCTGGCAAGTTTGATATCGTAATACGTCTGACCCACTCCTCTCACCCAATTTTCTTCCATCAGCTATTGTATTAGTAAGCATTGTGTAAGAAATATTTTTAGGCGATTAACATCAAACGGCTAGACTTGTGCTGACAACCAAGAATGTAGCTGATCGAGAAACACAAACAATAGAACATGCGAAACATGCCCCCACCCCCACCCCCGCTCCATATTATTACTTTACTAGGGGTTATTTTGCGTTGTTTTAATATTTTGGCGAGGAAGGGGCGATTTACCACTTTTTGACCACTGCAAAGCTTTTGAAGCTTCTGAAACTGTTTGATATGACACACACATAAAAATCGGCAACAGTAAACATTTTAACAAATTATTCTGGAATTTGAAAATCATACGTTTAGTGTACAACAAACCTCCGTATTGACAAAACAGTCCACTAAAACCACTCGGACAAGCACATGTGCCACTTGCATCAAGGTGTACTCCATGCAGACATTTCTGGAAAGAAAGGAAACAAAAACAGATTAAACAGCAGGAAGATAATATAAGGAGTATAGATGGTCATCACAACCCTGCTTTCCCAGACAATCCCCGGCTTCTGCCTCAATTCGCATGCTCGGGCACGAGACATGAAGTCACACATTATGTGCATTTGCAATCACATTACAAGAAGCCATCTTGCTTCATGTCGCCATGTTGTTTCCTGTCGCCATTTTTTTTTGGTTGCCATCTTGAATGGTACCAGTAACGTGCGATTTTATTTTTGAATAGTGTGTGTAGGATCAGCCCCTTGTTGGATGGATTCATTTTGGGATGTGAGAAAAAAACATCTTGTTTCCCGTCTTCATCTTGTATGATGTTGCACATCTGCGCAGATAGTTATTTGGGTGTTGTACCCATGATCGAAGTCAAAATTGAGTTTGTACGCATGCACCGCTTGTATTTTGAATGTTGTGCCGATAATCATTGCCATGTTGGATGTTGTTAGCAACATGTGACGTCATTTTAGATGTTTTGCGCTGAATTAGCGTCATGTGGACAATAACACACACATGCTATGTTGGATATTGTTAGCAAAGCGCTCCATCCTGGACATTTATGTATACAGTGTCATCTCGTTTTTGTTATATTGGAGTTATTTACTTATAATTTCAATATTTGAATTTTCATTTTGAATTTTAAATTTTGAATTTTTAAATACTATTCCACTATCAAAGTTAAAGATTTCTGCTGTCAATTATGAATGAGTTTTCCGTACCGAGCGAAACAGTTATTGGATTATAGGAAGCAATAACAACTAAATGGATTTAAGGTTGCGAAACGAAACTCAAGATGGCATTCAACGAACCACTACAAACACAGGATCGGCCAACAACGAGGGGAAGGTCTACTATAATGCCACTTAATTTCGGTTTCATGCAACGAAATTTAATTTGAACGTTTTCAAACCCTCGATCGACATTAAGCGTCAGAGTGTTAACTATCTTCCGGCAATGTGGATCCAAGCCTTCAACTATTACAATAGGTGCCTAATGTATATTATAGTGGTTTCTTTTTTCAGTGCGTGTGGTTGAGCTGTCACCCAGCAGGCGAGGTAACACCTGTCCGTATTCATGTCATGTCTCCGGTATTTGCATTCGGATTTTCAAACCTTTTTCAACTTGCTATTCGGGTGATGTGTTCTAACAAAAATTCTCCTAATTTCAACTTTATGCGGTGAAATTTAGTTTGGAAGTTTTCCTATCATCGAGCGATATTGACGTCACAACGTTAGCTATTTCGGAGAATGTGGATAAAACTGTTATAATGCACACTCTCAACTATTCATTTGGCGCCTATGATATAATTCTCGCGCTATATATAATGACTTTGTGTGTGTGGGGGGAGGGGGGGGTGAGGGGGGGGTTGTAGGAGAAAAATATCAAGTGACGTAAAAACGCTTAAAGTGATGTTGTTAAATCGAAAACTTAAAAAACATGATTTTTTTTTATTTTTCAAGCTCTACAATACACTACAATTTCATGAAAATCGGCCACAATATAATTTTTTTCTGATGTTGACGTGAATAACATCACCCGACAATTCAGTCATACATTTTATGACACGCCTGTTCTATGAAATCCCCATCTCCAAAAATACTTAACCATGCGGGAAAAGAAAATCTGTTCCGCACATATGTACAGAACGGAAATCGTTGACGGACTATTTTTAAATAAAAGAAGAATTTTACTGGAATTTTCTACAAATCGTGCAGGTCAATTACAATTTGAATCGCTAGCGATTGCTGAAAATAGTAACACGGGTTCCCGTCGCAAATTTGGTTGACGATAAAATTTGTACTTTTTGTTGATAGTTCTTCCACTGAGTACTGGCACATGGGATACATTGGAATGCAGGGGACGAGTTGTCAAATGAATTGCTGAGTGTTCTTCTTGTAATTGCTTTTATAGACGTGAGGGTGTGTAATAAACACAGAACGACACACGCGTCTGAATGGGTTAAATCGATAGGGCACGAGTGCCAGCGCTGAAGGATAAAACGAGTGGCCGAAGGCCTTCAGTTTTATCCTTCCGCGATGGCACAAGTGCCATAGTGATTTAACCCATTCACTCGCGTGTGTCGTTCTATGTACTTGTCAGTGCGTATGGTTGGCAACAACTTCTAGTTATAATTTTAGTTATTGCTTTTATTGGAGAATAATTAAACTTTTTTTTTTCTGTTCGTGCATTTTCAGGCAAAATGACAGGCTAAAGTGTTTCTTTTTTTCTTTTTTTTTTGCTTTTCATAACACAATGGACCGAAAAAACGCATTTAAGCCCGCCCTAAACCACGCCTACAATGTCTGTCTTAAAGATTACGTTGCACAGTGTGAATGAAAAAGGATCACGGCACAGTCACATTGTTTCAACATGAAAAGTAATCAATATTTATCCCATCATATTAAAAAGACTTTCAAAATAAAATTTAATAAACAACGAAATCCTTATCATGTTTTTTTATTCCATGTTCGAATTGCTTATATGCAATAGATGATCGTCTGCGTTCATCGTTTTACCCAAATGAAACGTAAACAATAACAAACGGTAACAATAACAAACGAAACTCGCGCCAACAAAACTTTCCAAATTACAAATAGTCTGAATGAACTCTTTCTGAGACAAAGTTCAACCAACTTCATGTCATTTGGTTTTATATAGAAATCCACATTTTACAAACTGTGTTTTAAATTTCTCAGGAAATGGTCAAAATCAGAATTATATTTAACCCAGTGTCGTTTTGAATGACAGCACCCCCACGTCAAGTGGAAAAGGAGACAGAAGTTTTGTGTGGGGGCGAGGCCTATGACGTTCATTTTAACTTACGCAGTTCATTGGTCGATACAATTTTTAATGACACAAGAACATGTTTCAGTGAAATATATAGTTATTTCAAACAGAATTTTAGACAACTATGCCTTTTTTCTTCAGTTATATGACTAGGAAGCATGATGTGAACTGTTTTTTATTTTAATTCCGCAAAGTAGACCGTGTTTAAATTTACTGCTCTTCAAGTTTAATTATTCATCAGATAGTTGCGTCTAAGTACTTAATTCTACGAGCTGCACCTCAGAAGAAATCAGAGACACTTGTCTTTTTCAAATTTCTCGGATGCCATAGAATTAAGAAAGGACGCTGGTTGTGTTTACATTGGCATGGCGGGGGTTCGAACCCACGCCGAGAGAGTTTCCAAAACTCTCTCGTCGTGGGTTCGAACCCCCGCCATGCCAATGTTTTCAAGTTTAATTACAAGGAATGCTAGTTTGTTTCTGTCTGTTTCTTGAGTTATGAACCCCATAAACAAAGGCCAAACATAGTGTAAATACGCCCATTTACACAGTTTAGCCTTTGTTTTTTTGGGGTTCATAACTCCAGATATAGATAGAAACAAACGATCATTCCTTATATATATTTCAAAAGTTATGAGTAGGGATGAGGGCGCTTGATACCCGAATAGAAATTGAACGGTGAAGAAAAACGCTTAAATTTGACATCAATTTGATTAAAGATCAAAGTTTGTAAACAAAAAAAAGGAAGATGGTGGTATCTGCGGACACGGTTAATACGTCAGTGTGCCGAATGTCATGATGGGATAAGGGAGAGCGGTATCAAAAGTAGGAAGAAGAGAGGACAAAATTGCGATGGTAAAATTTTAGTCATTCAAGCTTTGTAGAATATGATTCGAATAAGAAATAACGGTTTATGTAAAATCCCCCATAATGACTGTTCAATATTCAATTTTTAATAATAAATTGTTTTGTGATGTTATTTATAAATGAGATGTCCATACTCAATGTGCATGTTAGTAAACGAAAAAACTATTGAATGAGAGAATGTAATAACAAATACCTTCCCCATCTCCCGGAATTTGTACACTCAGCGCTCATATTATTCAGATTAAAGTTTGCTCGCCGTTTTCGCGTTGATTCTTTACATCTTTGTTATCCTGACAAGGATGATATAGAGAGTAATCGCTTGACTGGACTGGTTACGTGAAATAATTCACGAGAGGTGAGGGACGTTGTGCAAACACGAGTGCGCGAATGCGCACGAGTGTTTTACAATATAGTCCCTCGCCTCGAATGAATTATTTCACGTAACCAGTTCAGTGAAGCGATTGCCCTATTTATTACTTTTCATTATTAACGATAATTATATTATTTAAACCTTTACCAAACGCAACGGCCAGCGCTATTCTCGAAAATCGCCATTTTTATTTTTTCATTTTTTGTCTCTAAAACATAGGTTATGACCCCTCATTGGGACGAGCTCGTCGACCTCGTTTTTGAGACAAAAAATGAAAATAATAGCTATTCAAGAATTTTTTGGCAAGTGTCCTCTGCTTTTCATATTAGGTAACGGGTTAAACAAACAAAAAAACAATAAAGTCCCCATCACATCCACGGCAAAGCGTATTCGTTTGCGCGCACGGATACATGACACAATTGTTGATTGCGTAATTCCCATGTGAAGTTATCGTTTATAATCACACCCGGAAATCCCAGTAAATCACACTTTGGAAAGAAATAAGAAAAAATAATCGCTAATGGTGTGCTGTATCAAACAAACCAAACAAATAATTTAGTAGTTATATTCTAAAACGAGTTATCACAAGCCAGATTTTCGCTATCTCTGCCGTGTGACTAGGATGCAAAAAAATAGTCACCTCAAAAATATAATACGCGGCATCTGCATAGCGGAGGAAGTTTGTGAGGTATTCCGGAATGTAATTATCCAGATTAGTTCGGCAAACCATTTTGTGACAAGGAATACTTCAACTCCATTTTACAACTGTGTTTAATCTAAAACAAGCAAATCTATTAAATAACAGACATTCATTTTAACAAGAAGTGATTTTTATTCCTACTACAAATATATTACAGATTTTTTAGATTTTATTTTAGGTACAAACATATTACAGTTCTTTTTCACAAAAATACATATCCTTCAGTTGGGCTTCTTCCACTTCTGTCTCTATTGGGTCGTCTGAAAAAGATCAAGCGCCGAAATAATGGAGGTGTGTGCGTAGGCGTGTGCTGCGACGGAAGGTGTGAGATATTTAAATATTTTGTTTAATGTCGTTAGACGTTGGTGGATTAGAACACACGTAATCGCAATTTATTTAACCCTTTGACCCTGAAAGACTGCCTTTCTGGCTCAAGCTCGTGATATTAAAATAAATATATTGGCAAATTTGAAAAAAAATTCCTCTTTTACCAATAATATCCATTTTCCATGGTTATCGTATTCAAAAGCTAAAAAATAATGTCAAACACAAACAAAATCTTAATTTCTGTGCTTAAATCATTAAAGATATAATTAAATAAAAAATATATACACTTTCCATAACAATATTTCAACTAAAACGTAAAACAGGTAGTTGGATGTACTTGGTGCTTAGCAAACTTTGAGTAGTAGTTGCTCAGTGAATTTCTGTCGAACAATCGAGATATTCAACGTGCAGACACAAGGATGCACATTAAAAATATTGGTTGCTCCCCCCCCCCCCCCCCCCCAATTAACGAATATAGCCTCTTCCAACTGATGACACTGAACTGGTGTGGAAGATGTCATCAGGATTCAGAGGGTAAAGTTTCTCCCCTATCACATACAATAATAGACAAGCATAAGATAGTTATATACGTCGACATTCACATAGAAGCATAAACAACTATATATGTTTTAGTAAATATAGCTTCAAGTTAGAGTCCTGCGAACCATACATTTTTGATTCGATTCGAATCGAATCTCGAATCGAACCATGTCTAATCGAAATCGAATCAAGCATCGAATCGAATCAGTGGCGTCTTGAAGATGACCAACTGGGGTTGGATCACTATAAACCTGATGTGTTCCGACTGTGAGATCTCATGTTCCGACTGATAAAATAATCCAACTATATCATCAAGGCATGCCTTCGTCGAAGGCATGCATTGATGATGTAGTTGGAATATTACCCTGTAAGGACTATAGTTCATCGTCGAAATTGCTTGGAAACCTTGAATTTGCATTTAACAGTGGTGGGGTCTAGTGATATTGAAATTAGCATGGCTGGTGACATGTTTATTATTTATTTATTTATTGGTGTTTACGGTCACATATTTCTGCACAATGGCTAATCATGAACACGACAGTTTTACGGTTGGAGGAAGCCTGAGTACCTGGAGAGAACCACCGAGCAGCGACGAGCAACTGTCAGCTCCCCAACATACTAACTCCACACAAGCAGGGTTAGCATTGGTTGAAGACAGGTGCACTATCGACGTGCAGTACGCTTTAGTACACAGCGTCACCGTGTCCCCACGCGGGTAATGGAGGTGAAGTGTCTTGCCCAAGGACACAACTTGATTGCCGCAGATGGGATTCGAACCGAGGACTTCTCGGCTTGCAGCCTGCGCCTCTACCTACTGAGCCACCGCGCCCCCGGCTGGTGGCATAAACAGGAGTTATTTATTTTAATCTAGCAGAATCTATACTCAGTATTTTATTTCAACACTATTTATGTACGATTTCCATCTGAATTATACGTTTTGTGAGACAGTGAAGATGACCGATAACAAGAAATATTCATCTGAAAAATATTCGAGAGGAAATGAATCGGACAGCCGATTTCGAATCGAACCGAACCGAACCGAATATCTACTTAAGATTCGAAATCGAATCGAATCTCGAAGCTTCGCAGGATCCTACAGTACGTGGAGAGTGGATTGTAATAAATCACCCGCGGGGTGGAGTTATCACCCGAGCTATAACTTTCAAATTTTGTATATATAGACACAAAACACCAGCAATGTATCAGCCAATGGACCTCCGGGTTTAACCCGGAGGTCCATTGGCTGAAATTTTGCTGGTGCTGATTATGCTTTGCAACAAATTTGCAATTATTGCTCGAGTGGAATCTCCACTCTGCGGGTGATTTAGTGATAATACACTCTCCACGTACTGTACTTCAGGTGGAAGAAAAGAAAGTCAAGAACCATCATAGCTGATGTATATCAGGGAAGTTGGAACTTACAACGGTACAGATTAATATAAGATAAGTAGTGCACCCTGTAGCACGAAAAAAAAAAAACGGCCACCACGAACTGACCCCGAACTTTATGCCCGTGACGTCGACTTTGATTCCCAATCGTAATGGTATTTTGCCAGTGATTAAAATCATATATTATTTATCAGATATGATTTTCTTTCCCATAATTAACCATTATCAAGCTCGGCAGATATGACTTCCGGTTTGATGTCCAATGCCGTAAACACTGGACCACTTCACTTCCAGATAAAGACTCGACAGCGAATATGAGAGTTCACCACGTTTCAGTAGTGGAATTGTGTCGTATTTATTTATATATTGGGATTCAACGGCACTTTAGATAACCAGGGTCACCTCGTGTCGGACAGTTTTACGGGTGGATGAAGCCGGGGTACTCGGAGAGAACCGCCTAGCAACTGTCAAACTCCCTGCGTACTATATCTGCACAATTAGAGCTAGCATTGTTTGAAGACAAAAGCACCATCGACGTGCAGTACGCTTTAGTACACGGTGCCACGTGAAGAATCGGGATTAAGTGCCTTGGCCAAGGACACAACGCAGATTTAATCATACCCCCATCATTCCGGGTTTTATCCTGATTATTTTGAATGGACTTTAGGAAGTCATTTCATAAAAAAAACGATTCCTTCCTTCCTCATTTCGGTATTTGACCCCAATTTGAGAGATCAAAATCATCAGTGATTGATCTTTGACGATTTACATTCGCCCTTTAACGGGAAAATTCCATTGTTGGCATCGTTTTTATTTGTGTCGATTAACTTCAACAGTTTTAGCTGACCGTTTCTTTTTTGTTAGTGAGGTACAAAAGGAAAATCAGTAACCACTTAGGGAGTTTTCAAAGCGTCACGGTCAATCAATGAATTACTGAATGTTTACAATATCGCCAATTGTCTAAACGTTCACAAAAGTTTCTTGTTTTTCTGATTTATTGTGTCCACTGACAAACTAATTCAACCAAATAAACAATGGGAAAAGGTCAATATATAGACAGGCATAACAGCAGTTTTGGTGCGTTGGTGATATTTGACTGACGTGGTAGTTACGGGTCAATTTTAAGTGGTCTGTGATCAATTTTGTTTTTCGTTGGAAAGCTGCTTTTAAGTGGCCTTTGTAAAGGTAGGTGGGTTTACCGACAATTTTTGATCGTATTCTAGTGTTCCCGAGAAAAAAAGAGAGCCTTTCATATTTAAGAGAGAATTGGCGGCGGGAAGTAGAATATCCTTCCGGACATGAGTTTTTTTCTGGGATTCTCCAACAACACATCACTAGCAATTAATCATCCCCGCCCTTCTCCCAAAGCAAAATTAAAATCATTGAATAAAATGTATCCTGGATATGTTCCAGTCACGTAAAAATGAATAGAATCGTTGAATAAAAGTTTCCACCAAAAAATCTCCATTGTACTCTTGTCACTTTTCAAGTCAAATTGTTCTCAGTGAATCACTTATTGATGTTAAACCTATAAATATACTACAATCGCCAGCTACAACCGCACTCAAATGTTGCTTTACATGAAACAGAACATTTCTATATTAAAATGCAGTTTTACTGCGTGGAAGATATTTTAAATCTGACTACTTAACCATTTTACAGCCACGCCCAGTTTAGCCATATATGGAGAACCTCTGTGCTCACCTGTATGTGAGGAAGTTTAATACAATTTATGACATACTTGAAACTCTATCATCTGATTAATTGTTGGAAAGGGCTCTCTGAGCCCTTTCCAACAATTAATCAGATGGTAGGTTTGATCTGCGCATACCAGAATGTACACATCATAAAACAGGTGACAATAGTCTCTTTCGACAGCGTTAGTGTTAAAAGTATAGCAAAAACGTTAGAATTAATGTTGTATTGCTTAAAGGACGAGTATAAAAAAATCTAACTTCAGAATATACAACTAGAAATGGTCGTTTACAAATGTACCAAATCCGGTGACAGTAGCATTAAAAATGCGGACATGCAAAGCTGAAGGAAACCAAATAGGTTAACGATCGCAGTATGTCAATACAATTTCTTTAGATGACTTAAATAGTAAGAAGGGGATGTACACATTACTCTTAAAATGACCGAACATGCCGTCAAATGATTTGTCACTTCTATGGTCGTTAACGTGGAGAAAAGTACACATACATTTGTTGCACCATATTAAACAAATTTCCGCAACAAGTCGAACTTTCTAAAATACTGAGCCAAACAATTGCATTTTCTCAGTGTGGATGTGCTTCAGTCCAAAATGTCTTTGTATATTGTCTTCCTACAATGCTTTTTAGCCACGTGAGCCACTGTTTATATATATCAGTGTGTGGGCTCCTTTCTTTAATCGCCCACCCCCCACCCCCCCCCCCTCCCTTCTGAAAAATCTGCGAGGGCTAAAAATCGCTGTTACCAGTGGAACAGAAAATATCCCATTTTTCTACACTATTACGAAAGAATTACAGCTTTTGACCAGAATTTTGATTGCTTGGGGAAAAAGACTGACTGGGCTGCAGCAAGCGCAACGGCCGTTACGTTCTTACGCAAGCCTAAAGTTTTTCGCTTAGATTTATCCCACACATTCATCAGCTTAACCCTTTTACTGCCACGCCCACTGTATTCATATTTGGAGGACCTCTACGTACGCCTGTATGCGAGGAAGTTTAATAAAATTTATGACATACTTGAAAGTCCATCATTTGATTAATTGTTGGAAAGGCCTATTGAGCCCTTTCCAACAATTAATCAGATGGTAGGTTTAATCTGCCCATACCAGAACGTACATATAATCATCAGAAAATAGGTGGCAATAGTCGCTTTAGGCAGCGTAAGTGTTTAACACGAAAGGCTTTTTTTCCAGCCCAGGAACATGATAGGTCGTAATGACTTCTAAGTTAATGTGTGTGGCGAGAAGATCAGCCAATGCCCCAAGGCTGCACATTGAGAATATTAACTGGTCTACCCCCAAACAATGAATATGGACTGTTCCAATTGCCGCCATTGAGGTGACGTGGAAGATACCACAGGGGTTCAAAAGTATAAGAAGAAACGTCAAGAATGCGAAAAAGCTGTCCGGCAGGGATTTATTTATTTCTTTATTGGTGCTTCAAGCCACATCAGCAGCCAAGGTTATATCGTGCCCACGAAAGGTATGCATTATAAAAGATATCATGGGATGGTAGTATCTGAATTAAATTGGGCCGATGAAATCGGAAAAGAACATGAGCAATAAAAATAGTAGTCAAAACAATCTTATTTATTTATTTATTTATTTATTTATTAAAGCTTTACGCCACATTAGCTTTTAAGGATATGGACAATATTAATTATAAAAGAAGCCATTATTTTCCATGAAATACAAGCGAGTTGGTGATATCTGGAAAGAACACGAGGAATCAAATAAGTTGTAAAAGCAATAATGAGAAAATGAGAGCCGTTTTTTAAACAATACTGTGTAAATCAACGTGATGGATCGAAATGAATAGATGAGAAGTTAAAAGAATACAAACTGTTCACAATTCATAAGGAAGGTTGGTATCCTTGAGAAATGACAGAATTTTATTGGAGCTTATATTGTAAAATATCTTTACTGCCGCCTGGAAAAAGTAAAATCCCGACAGTGCAAAATATGTGCTCCCATGTTAACACTTGCTGGCGAGGAATACACCCTAGTCGCAAAATACCGTCTAACAAAAACGAATGCGTAAGTCCCGTATGACCAATATGACATCATTTTCATCAGAAGTTACTCGACGGATATTGAGTAATCATATATGGTCGGAAACGGTGGAGGTCTGGCGGAAATTTAATATCTCCAGTTGTCCCTACTCTGTAACGTGACGAACGGGCAGAGACAGAGATAGAATGGATTTTTTTTTCTTTTCAGTATTCGCTATGTGTCTCTGCTGTCTATTTAATGTGCATAGAAAAAAAACGGGAGGGATCAAATTTCCCCCGGACCTGCATCGCTTCCGAAAAAACCCAAAAGATGATATAATTTTGAAACAGATTGTAGCATTAGCAGAGAAAAATATGGTGCAAGAATTCTCGAATTTATTTATTTATTGGTGATTAACACCACATCAGCACCTAAGGTTATATCATGGCGATGAAAAGTATGTATTTCAAACTAGATAATTATCCATCCAGAAGTAATCAAAAAACGAGTCGTTCAAATATGAAGACACAAACTATAGAATGGACACAGTAATGAGATAACGAGACCACTGTTCAAATATCTGTGAAAATCGACCTCTGAAATACATATGAATGGGTGAGAATTTAAAGCGATAAACACAATTTTAAAATTTATTAAAAAGGTTGATTGCTTTCAACAATGATATATTTTATATATCAGCAGCTAAGGCTACAGTACATGGAGAGTGTATTATCACTAAATCACCCACAGAGTGGAGATTCCACCCAATCAATAATTGCAAATTTGTTGCAAAGCATAACAAGCACAGACAAAGTTTCAACCATGGACCTCCGAGTTAAACCCGGAAGTCCATTGGCTGAAACATTGCTTCTGTTTTTTGACCATATGTTTAAAGTTTGAAAGTTATAGTTTGGGTGATAACTTCGCTCCGTGTGTGATTTAGTTATAAACCACTATCCACGTGCTGTATATCGCATCCACGAAATGTATTTATTATAAAAGAGATCATGGTAGTATCTGAATTAAATTGGGTCAATGAAATCGGAAAAGAATATGAGTAATAAAAATAGAGGTAAAAACAATCTTATTTATTTACTAGCGGGTGTTACCCGGCGTTGCACGGTAGAAGATGGTAATATCAATATACCCTCAGATATGATCGGCTCAGCCGTTTTCGAAATAGAAGGTCACCCCGCACGGGCACCCCGATAAAGTCAAAATGATCGATGGGTCAATATACCCGCACATATGAAATGTTAGCCCCATCGGCCCAGCCGTTTTCGAAATAAAAGGTCAAGGTCACCAATTTCAAGGTCAAGGACACCCAGATAAAGTCAAAATGATTGATGGGTCAATATACCCGCACATATGAAATTTTAGATCGATCGGCCCAGTCGTTTTCGAAATAAAAGGTCAAGGTCATCAATTTCAAGGTCAATGTCATCCCGCACGGGCACGGCACCCATCCCATGTTACTCGCAGGGACGAATTACCCTCGTGTACAAAATTTGAGATCGATCGGTCGAGAAACGGAGGAGTTCATCCGGAACAAAGACACAGAGAGAGAGAGAGAGAGAGAAATTGATACAGACATTCGCATTTATATTTTAGACTAGCGGGTGATACCCGGCGTTGCACGGGGAAAGATGGTTATATCAGCCGTTTTCGAAATAGAAGGTCAAGGCCACCAATTTCAAGGTCAAGGTCACTCCCATGGGCACCCCGATAAAGTCAAAATAATCGATGGTTCAATATGCACGCACATTTGAAATTTTAGCCCGATCAGCCCAGCCGTTTTAGAACTAAAAGGTGAAGGCCACACATTTCAAGGTCAAGTTCACCGCGATAAAGTCAAAATGATCGATGGGTCAATATACCCGCACATATGAAATTTTAGCCCGATCGGCCCAGCCGTTTTCAAAATAAAAAGTCAAGGACATCAGTTTTAAGGTCAAGGTCACGCCGCAAGGGCACGGCACCACCCCATGTTACTCGCAGGGAAGAATTATCCCCGTGTACAAAATTTGAGATCGATCGGTCGAGAAACGGAGGAGTTCACCCGGAACAAAGATAGATAGATAGAGAGATAGAGAGAAAGAGAGAGAGAGATATACAAACATTCACATCTGTATATTAGATTTATTAAAGCTTTACGTCACATCAGCTTCTAAGGCTATGTCGTGGCGATGGAAAATTTTAATTATAAAGGAGGCCATTATTTTCCATGAAATACAAACGAGTCGATGGTATCTGGAAAGAACACGAGGAATCAAAATAAGTTGTAAAAGCAATAATGAGAAAATGAGACCGGTTTTTTAAACAATACTGTGTAAATCAACCTCTTGGATCGAAATGAATAGATGATAATTTAACCCTTTACCCAACGAATCGGCCACATCCGCCCTTATAATATGCAAATTCAGCAGCTAAAAAAATGTTATTTTTCCAAAACTTTTAAGAAAACCATATCATGTGGCCTTTCATTGGAACGAGCTCGTCGAGCTCGTTCCAGTGAAGGATCACATGATATGGTTTTGTTGAAAGTTTTTGAAAAATTAAAAAAACATTATATTTAAAATAATACATGTTGACATCGTCTGCGTTGGGTAAAGTTCATTAAGAAGGTTGATATCCTTGAGAAATGGCAGAATTTTATTGGAGCTTATGTCGTAAAATAAGTCTCTTAAGAGACACTGCAGTAAAGTACTGCAGCCTGGCAAAATTAAAATCTGAGCAGTGCAAAAAATGTGCTCAACTGTTAACACTCGCTGGCGAGGAACACACCCTAGTCGCATAATAGCCTCTAACAAAAACGAATGCGTAAGTCCCGCATGGCCAATATGATATCATTTTCTACAGAAGTTACTGGACGGATATTGAGCAATCATATTTGGTCGGAAGCGGTGGAGGTCCGGCGGAAATTTAATATCTCCAGATTTCCCCCCTCTGTAGCCCAACGAACGAGTAGAGACAGAGAGAGAATCTCAGTTTTTCTTTTCAGTATTCTCTCTGCCTCTGCTGTCTCTTTAGTGTGCAGAGAAAGGAAAACGGGAGGTACCTCCATTACTTCCGAAAGAAAAACTAGTTCGCATGCGTAGTACAATTTGTTTATCTTTGAAATCGATGTTTTTTAACGTGGTGAAGTCGGATATTTTTCAACATTTCTTGTATTTGATGCTGTGTTTGCGTTAAATAATGATGCAGACACGTACATAAATGATAATTGAGCTCAGTACGACAAGTAGTATGTTAATTATGTGATGTTTGTCTTCGATATGACGCGTGAACTGAGTCGACCCAAATGCGGCCAGTTTCTTTCAGTTTTAGTCAGATGAAATTTGAACGGGTTGCTCAAAGACTGTGGGGGCCAGGAGGGCCCCGGGTCACAGTCTTACAAAGACTACCCTCACCGCTGCGTGCCGCCGACGAGTCGACACGAGGCCTACTGTGTAACTGTAATCCTATTCGATTCACACTTCGGCAATGAAGCAGTACGTTTGCCAACGCAAACATAAACATACTTTGAAGAATGAAGAGCATGTCAAGTTGAAGTAGTTCTCGGGAAGCAAGACTGAATGAATCTTGAATACTGGTTACTATGAAGCGGAAAAACAGACGGCGACACGCCGACTGCGCCTTGAGATGTCTGACAGCTAGGAAATGCAGTTACTAAATTCCACCTTTACTAGATGACGCCCCCCCCCCCCCCCCCCCGCCCACACTAGCTGAATAAAGAAAATAAATTTGGAAGAATGAAAAGCCTGGTTTTATAAGACAAACTCGGTAGTTTACATTTGTGGAACCAATGTTTTTTACGTGCTAGTGGGTGTTGAATCAACAACAGGTTTATTTTATATTATTTTTTTTTTGTGGGGGCATGGGGAAGCTTTTTTAGGGGGATATAGTATTGCTAAAATATGACTTTCTGGAGTTTGTACTGGGGAAATTAAAAAATGTTACCAGCTACCCACAACAGAAATTCTGAAAATGAGTCCACGAAGAGAGGAGGAGTGGTAAATACATGTGGTCTGATAAATGCAATATATTGTCAATTTTATGAGATGACTTCCCTGAAATTCAAAAATAATTATTAGAATATTTAAAACATAGACAATATGACACACAGATTGATCTGTATTTTTAAATGACCAGTATTTCTGTTTTATACAAAGATATTATTTTGCTTTAATTCTCAGCAACAAAACTTAAATCGAATTCCACCTATGTGACTTAGCTACATGGGTGTATGGGATGGGGAGGGGGGGGGGGGGTGAGGCACTCTCACCCCACTTCTCCAATAAGCAGTTAATTTTGCATTTTTCATTGAAAGGGACTGGTATATTCAGAACAGATTGTTCAGAGGGAGGGGTTATTTTTATAATTTTGGCAAATATCAGGGCAGTGGGAAGAGCATTTCCATAGGTAAATTCGAGGCAAGGGCCTACATTTTGATTTTGAAACAAAAGTTCAGGGCAGCTTGATTGGTCAGCCCCCATCCCCAAGAACATGTTCTCCAAAAGCCTATCATTTTAGCCACATTCTATCAGTCCTCTGTAAAACTACTTACTAAATGCAAACTCAGAATACCAAATTCCAAATTTAAGACTGACAAGATATTGGAACAGACACATAAAAAATTATTTTGTTTTGAACCAGATACTAAGAAAAAAATATTGACAGAACCGTTCAGATAACAAACTGGTGAAGTATAGTACTACTAGTACAAAATAATGTAAACATTAATCAATCTTTGAAAATATTATCAACCAAAATATTATAAAGTTGAGGCTTGCTGGTGAGAATCCCCCCCCCCCCCCCCCTCATTTCTTATTTCTCTTTCAGACTCGAAGACTGTTGAATACTCATTTCGTGAGCTTTCGAGAAAATGCTGTCAGGTTATAGATGGGCGGGGGGTTTGTTAAAAAAGGTGTACAAACTAAATTACACGAGGAGAGAACAAGACATGACATTTTCTTGCAGTTATCATGCAATATATTTCTCCCTTTATATATCTGTAGTATTATGTGGACAACTTAAAGCTTTTATTTGTAGGTGCAGCCCATTTCAAACAAAGGTTATCAAGACTTGAGGCAAAATATAAAGAAGGCTAAATTTCATGTCAGAAACTTTATAATGTTGAAAAATAAAGTGCAAACTTACCAATACTGCAGAGTTCACTCAGACTCAGAGAGTCAGAATGGAATCTCAAACTGCCTCAGGCTCAGTTACTCCAAACGATCGAATGAATGCCCCGGAATGTTAATTATTGCACAAAATGTCTTTTCTCGTCCAGTGTGTACTTTTGTTACAGTGCAGAACAGAAATGACCGATGTCCACATGCGATAGCGTAGTGGCAGTAGTGCATGTATCGTCAAGCCGAGTTCAAACTTATATTTTAGTTTCAGTTTTAAAAGCACGAAATTTAAACAGAGCGGCCAGTTCGCACCGTATTCAAATTAAAATCCTTGTCCATTTTCCTTCCTCCAGATATGACGATGCCTACACACTCACTTTTGAAAACACATTTGAGACCTCATAATTTGTGACGTCTGATATGCTGAACGCAATCTTTTGAGTTTTGAGTGTTCGGATCGACATTTTTTGCGAATAAAATGAATCGATTCTACAGGTGGCAAGGTCAAAGACTTAAGACTGGTTCTCTGACAAAATTGCCCGTTTCTCTCACAAATTCTTTCAACCGTTCAAATTGTCGCCTATTTAATTAAATTAGCGATTAATTACAGTGAATTCTTTTTCATGGTTGGGTGTGTAATAAATACAGAACCACACTTATGTTTGAATGGGTTAACGATTACTGGACTCGAGCGTGTGGCGCTAGGATACCTACCGGCTCTCGTGGTATCCCTCCGCCACTCGCTCACGTCCAGTAATCGTTAACCCATTCAAACATAACTGTGGTTCTGTATGTATATCAGAAATGGATCGAGGGACAAGTAATCGAATATAATTTGGTACGTCTGTGTACATAATTTTGTACAATATAATAAGTTTATGCCGATCTCGTCGTCTTTTTAGAGGCATGAATCCAGATTCCCTATATATTAGTGGGATGCTGGTTCCCCCTGGCGCCCAATAATGGTACGCAGAGCATGAAGCTGTAAATTGTCAAGAATTTCGCATTTTCTCTCGCTGCAGTTATCCCATATGGCATCTTTATAACATGATTAAAATCAGTACAATGTAAAAGAATATGCTCTACTGACAACACCTGCTGGCAGGGATCACATTCTGGTGGCATATTACTCTCTAACAAAAAGGAACATGTAAGTCGTGTTTGACCAATATGACGTGTCAGTATTATATGATCCTGTCTACAAAGGATACTGGACGGGTTATGATCAAACATATTTGGTCCGAAGCGATGGAGCTTGTTATTTACCCCCCCCCCCCCCACCCCAATCCGCCTACCACAAAGACTTGATGTGTTTACGATATGTGGTTTAAAATCACATAACGGAATTTCAAAATTAGTGAGAGGATTGGTCAAAGCCTGTTTTGCTGTACCGTCTGCTCTGGTGTTACCGGATATACCTACATGTCCAGGGAACCAGCAACACACGATATCATATCGGTCAGACATGAGAGTATTCAACTTCTTACGGAGTCCAAAATGAGAGGGCGGGCTCTTCAACTTGAGGTTGAGTAAATAAAGCAAAGAGGAAAGAGAATCGGAAAAAATAATCGACTTCTGTTACTGGACATTGAATAGATAACTTTGATTTGGTATTCTGATTGAGGTGATCTGATCACCAGTGTCAACGGTTGATGATACTTTGTCACCATCTTTAGATCCATCAATATAGATCATTTTATATGCATTGTACATGGACTTAATTTCAGCACATTTCTGCTTAAACTGCAGAGAATTTATTTCAGACTTTTTGGAAGAAGGTAGGTCCAAAATAACTGTTGGATTTGTAAAATGCCAAGAAGGAATATGTGGTTCATGGTTAACTTTTGTCGTATCTGGTTCAATTTTGGCGGCCTCTACATGGGGTTTAATTCTAATGCGTTCGATAGCATTCATGTTCTTGCTGCTATATCGGATTAAACAAATCACCTACATACAACGAAGAACCTGCCATATTCTCAATTGCTTAGATGATGCTATTAATTTTCACCGACAAAAAGGGTAACTGATGAAATACTACCTTGAGGACCCCCGGGTCCTGTTCGAACGAATCGGATAAAGTTGATCCAACACGAACCTGAAATTGGCGGTCTTTTAAAAAGTTTTCAATAAAAAGAGGCATACGACCTCTTAACCCCATGTTAAAAAAGATCTTTTAAAATCCCATACGTCTGCGTTGTATCATATGCCTTTTCTAGTTCAAAGAAAATGGTGACCACATGTTCTTTTCTCGCAAAGGCATTCCTTGTGAACGTTTCTAGTCTAACCAAAAAATCCGTGGTACTTCTCTGACTTCTGAAACCACACTGAACATTCACAGGTGGATAATTCGATCCCAGAAACCAGTCAAGTCGATCATTGATCATTATTTTCGTGGTTTTACACTGGCATCTTGCTAAGGCAATAGACCTGTGATTACTTGGGTTGCTGTGATCTTTATTAGGCTTTGAAATGGGAATAATAGTTGTTTTTCGTGGAAACTGGCCAGTCACCCATATTTCGTAGAAATTAGACAATAAAATTTCAAGTGAGGATTGTGGTAGAGTTTTAAAATTTTATAGTGCATTTCATCGGGTCCAGTGGCAGTAAGTATCCTTTGCTCTATGTTACTTTACTCTTCCACAGAGAAAGGACCTTTGTGATCTTCTAAATTATTGGAGGTAAATTTAATTTTTTGTTTTTCGAGCTGTTTTTTTTTTAAATTTTAATGATTTCTAGATTACAATTTTCAGACGAAGAATGCTTTAGAAATGTGGAGGCCAGTGTGTTTGAAATTTTATTTTGTGGATGTAATGAGAGTGTTGTTATCTTTCTGGTGTTGTACAGTTCATTTAGTGTATTTTATTTTAAATTTTTAAATAATTATCCCAGTTTTATTGGTAGGTGTGGTTTGGTTAAGTTTCGAAACATAAGTGCCCCAACAACTTTTCTTTTCTGTTTTATATGTCGTCTCGTTTTTACCCGATTTATACGTACAGTACGTGGAGAGTGTATTATCACTAAATCACCCGCAGAATGGAGATTCCACCCAAGCAATAATTGCAAATTTGTTGCAAAACGTAACAGGCACAAGCGAAGTTTCAGCAAATGGACCTCCGGGTTAAACCCGGGGGTCCATTGGCTGAAACATTGCTTATGCTTTTAGTCAATATATACAAAATTTGAAAGTTATAGTTCGGGTGTTAACTCCATTCAGCGGGTGATTTAGTTATAGTCCACTTTCCACGTACTGTCGTTTCTCCAAATTATATGATGAGGGTGGCTTATTAAATTCCGGTTCAGTTTTCTTGCTGTCCTTTATAGCCTGTTTGCATTCATTATGAAACCATGGTTTGCTGAAACGTTTTGGATTTGCCGAAGTTTTAGGAATGACAGTGCAAGCAATATCAATCAATCCTGTGGTGAAATGTCCAATCTGTTCAGTACTCTCCTCAAATTTCTCCCGTGTGAGTCGCTCAGAACAAAGCGATGCGAAAGTGCCCCAGACTGACTTTTTGAAGTTCCACTGGGGCACCCTCTCATCATCTGCCGGAACCACATTTTCCAACACAATTGGGGAACTGGAACTCCCGCACAAGTCGCCTTCATTTGAAGTGTAAGAACCGGATGCTAGATTCAGGTGAGTGTTTGACCCATCATTGAACAAGCACAAGTCGAAAATTGTAACGCGCTCTTCTACAGTTTTACCTTTCACATCTTCTTGATTGCAGAAATCATCCCAAAAGGGAGCGATGAGCGTTAAAGTCACCCAACAAAATGTATGGAGTTGGGTGTTGTTAGAACAGCACCTCAATCTCATTCATGTGTAGCGTTTTACTTGGTGAAACATAAATCAAACAAAGTGTAACTGTTTTGTCTAAAGTTAGGCGTACCACCACAGCCTGTAAATGTGTGTGTAGTGGTACAGAACTGTGAGTACTAGCATTTCTAACTAAGACTAGAGCTGTAAGTTAACCGAAACCGAACCGAGGTTTTTAGTTTTTTATTAAAAACCGAAACCGTCGACAACCCGTAATCTAAGGTTTTTCGTTTTTTATTAAATACTCTCTTGCTGCAGAAATTCACAGAATGCAGCCATCCCAGAGTAGTGAGAGTACCCAGACACTGCCAATGGAAGTGTCTGGGTACTCTCACTACTCTGGGAAGGCTACATTCTGTGAATTTCCGACATTTCAGTTTAGTTGTGTTCGCAGCTTTTCTCAAGTTGCGTATAGGTGTCAGACCTCGAAAAATGGCCAAGCACAATAAAAGTTCTGCATATATAGAGTTAATTATTATATTGGCCTTCCTGATTCTTCGTGTATTATAGCTTATTTCGGGCATTCATTCAGTTTCACTCAATTTCACTGCCATCCAGTTAAGACTCCGGACATAAGAATGAGTTTTATTGAATTTTATTTGGCCTCATGAACAAACCGAAAACCGAACCGAACCGAGGTTTTATTCCACCTGAAAAACCAAAACCGAAACCGAACAAGAAATTTAAAAACCTACACCTCTAACTAAGACAGACGTTCCGCGAATATGAAGATCAATATCATCAGCCCATGCATTGCCTGAGGTATAATGCTTAAAAGCTGAATGATCTTGAGTTTCAGTAATCTTTAAAAGCGTCTCCTGCAGGCAAAAAGCAGAAGGTTTATACTTCTGGCTTAGAAGACCCAATTCGTTAAAATTGTCTCTAAAACCTCAACAATACCATTATGTTATACTGTGTGTGGTTGTATTACCATATTTGTTTGGGAATTTAGCGGGTGGACGTATGGGCGATTTTGCCCCGTTAGTTTTGTTTGGCGATCTGTTATATGGGGACCCATTCTGTGAACAACTCAGGCGATTGGTATGTGATTCGGCATGTTGGTGCCCACATCTGAAACATGTTGTCTGACCCCTGCAATTGTTCTGCCCATGACCATATTTTTGACATTTGAAACATCGAAGTGGATTTGGAATGTACAAATCCACATTGATGTTCATGAATCCCACTTTGATATATTTTGGCGGTTGTGTTGAGTTAAATGTCATTATATAAGTGGTGGTTTTCTGCACCATCTCTTTTAGTTTCTATTCTTTTTACACCTGTCACTCCTTGTGTTGTTAATTCATTCCCTTGTTCGGACAACACCTTTACTATTATTGGGGGTTTTATGAACAGAAACGTTCACCTCTATATCTACTAGCTTTGTCGTTTTTAATAAAGGTTTTGACTATACTTTCTTAAGACATTCAACTTATAGAGCACCCGATCGTAACTTTTTAGCGTATTTTACAACCCCTGCTATATCTTTAATTGATTTCTCTAGAGCAAAGGGGTTGATGTTTGTGACTTGTTTCACTTTATCTGTTGAGCAGATCATTAAAGTCAAAGTCTTCGTCAATGATTTTCGACTATTTCATGTTCTGAGTCAGAGGCAGAGAAGGAATTTTCCAAATCGTAACCTCTTTTTTGTGGTATGTTTGCCATGTTAATAGAATAAAGCGTTCAATGCCCCGGCTCCCACCCACCACGGAGTCCAATAAGGGGTAGGGTTTCTACCACGCAGTGAACCTACCGGGTTGCCAGTATTCCCGCATACTTGGCAAGGAGCAGGATACTCAGCAAGTGTTGATACCGAAGTATGTCACTGGCTGATTGACCCATTTGGGGGAGTACCATGTCTTCAAAGCTAAATGAATACTATATAAATCATTTCGTGACATCCAAATAAATTCATTTATTTATTTATTGGTGTTTAAGGTCACATACTTATGCACAATGGCTAATCATGATCGTGACAGTTTAACGGGCGGAGGAAGCAGGAGTACCCAGAGAGAACCACCGAGCAACGACGAGCAGCTGCCAGCTCCCCAACATGGTTAGGGTTAGATTGGTTGAAGACATGCGCACCATCGACGTGCAGTACGCCTTAGTACACGACGTCATCGTTCCGCCATGTGGACAATCGGGATTAAATGCCTTGCCCAAGGACACAACGCGGGAGTCCGAATCGATCGCTCAAACGGTCACCCATGCGAGGACTAACCGGGCTCGACGTTGCTTAACTTCGGTGATCTGACGAGAACCGGTTACCGAAACGCCACCGCGCCCCATCCGAATAAATAGCTAGAGCAGAGTAATGATACAAAAAACAGAATGAATACTATATAAAACTTATCATGACATTCAAATAAATAGCAAGACCACTAGAGATTAATGATGCAGAAAGCTGAATGAATACTATATAAATATTATCGAGACATTCAAATAAATAGCTAGAGCAGTAGAGGAGGGTAATGATACAGAAAGCTGAATTAATGTTATACAAATCTCATCGTGACATTCAAACAAATAGCTAGAGCTGTAGAGATTAATGATGCAGAATGCTGAATGAATACTATACAAATCTTATCGGAACGATCAAGTAAATAGCTAGAGAAGTAGAGATTAATGATACAGAAAGCTGAATGAATACTATACAAATCTTATCGTGACATTCAAATAAATAGCCAGAGCAGTAGGGAGTAGTCACACAGAAAACAGAATGAATACTACATAAATATTATCGTGACCTTCAAATAAATAGGTAGAGCAGTAGAGATTAACGATACCGAAAGCTGAATGAATACAATGTAAATCTAATCGCGACATTAAAATAAATGACTAGAGCATCAGAGATTAATGATACAAAAAGCTGAATGAATACTGTACAAATCGTATCGTGACATTGAAATAAATAGCTAGAGCAGTAGAGAGTAATGGTACAGAAAGCTGAATGATTACTATATAAATCGTATCGTGACATTCAAATAAATAGCTTGAGCAGTAGATATTGATAATACAGAGGGCTGAACGAATACTATATAAATATCATTGTGACCTTCAAATAATTAGCTAGAGCAGTAGTGAGCAATGATACAGAAAGCTGAATGTATATTTTATAAATCATATTGTGACATCCAAATAAATAGCTAGAACAGTAGGGATTAATGGTACAGAAAGCTGAATGACTACTATAAAAATATTATCGCGACATTCAAGTAAATGGCTAGAGCACTAGAGAGTAATGATACAGAAAGCTGAATGAATACTATACAAATATTATCGTGACATTGAAATAAACGGCTAGAGCAGTAGAGAGTAATGATACAGAACGCTGAATGATTAATATAAATATCGTGTCGTGACAGTCAAATAAATAGCTAGGGCAGTAGAGATTAATGATATAGAAAGGTGAATGACTGCTATAAAATATTACCGCGACATTCAAATAAATAGCTAGGACAGTACAGAGAAATGATACAGAAAGCTGAATGAATACTATATACATTTTATCGTGACATTCAAATAAATAGCTAGAGCTGTAGCGAGTAATGATTCAGGAAGCTGAATAAATACTGTATAAATATTATCATGACATTCAAACAAATAGCTAGAGCAGCAGAGATTAATAATGCAGAAAGCTGAATGAATACTATATAAATCTTATCGCGGCATTCAAAAAAATAGCTGGGGCAGTATAGATTAATGATACAGAAAACTGAATGAATACAAGAAAAATCAACCCAATGACACCAGAGAGTAATGACACAGATAGCTGAATGGATACAAGATAAATCAACCCAATGACACAGAGAGTAATGGCACAGATAGCTGAATGGATACAAGATAAATCAACCCAATGACACAGAGAGTAATGACACAGATAGCTGAATGGATACAAGATAAATCAACCCAATGACACCAGAGAGTAATGACACAGATAGCTGAATGGATAC
Organism: Pictodentalium vernedei; assembly: GCA_031216915.1. Classification (NCBI taxonomy): domain Eukaryota; kingdom Metazoa; phylum Mollusca; class Scaphopoda; order Dentaliida; family Dentaliidae; genus Pictodentalium; species Pictodentalium vernedei. Next base: position 865,599,805 of record CM062297.1, read on the forward strand.
AAGATAAATCGACCCAATGACACAGAGAGTAATGACACAGATAGCTGAATGGATACATGATAAATCAACCCAATGACACCAGAGAGTAATGACACAGATAGCTGAATGGATACAAGATAAATCAACCCAATGACACAGAGAGTAATGACACAGATAGCTGAATGAATACAAAATAAATCAGTCCAATGACACCAGAGAGTAATGACACAGATAGCTGAATGGATACAACATAAATCAGTCCAATGACACAGAGAGTAATGACACAGATAGCTGAATGGATACAAAATAAATCAACCCAATGACACAGAGAGTAATGACACAGATAGCTGAATGGATACAAGATAAATCAACCCAATGATACAGAGAGTAATGACACAGATAGCTGAATGGATACAAGATAAATCAACCCAATGACACCAGAGAGTAATGACACAGATAGCTGAATGGATACAAGATAAATCAACCCAATGACACAGAGAGTAATGACACAGATAGCTGAATGGATACAAAATAAACCAACCAAATGACACAGAGAGTAATGACACAGATAGCTGAATGGATACAAGATAAATCAACCCAATGACACCAGAGAGTAATGACACAGATAGCTGAAAGAATACAAAATAAATCAACCCAATGACACAAGAGAGTAATGATACAGATAGCTGAATGAATACAAAATAAATCAACCCAATGCCACAAGAGAGTAATGACACAGATAGCTGAATGGATACAAGATAAATCAACCCAATGACACAGAGAGTAATGACACAGATAGCTGAATGAATACAAAATAAATCAACCCAATGACACAGAGAGTAATGACACAGATAGCTGAATGGATACAAGAGAAATCAACCCAATGACACCAGAGAGTAATGACACAGATAGCTGAATGGACACAAGATAAATCAACCCAATGACACAGGGAGTAATGACACAGATAGCTGAATGAATACAAAATAAATCAACCCAATGACACAGAGAGTAATGACACAGATAGCTGAATGGATACAAGATAAATCAACCCAATGACGCCAGAGAGTAATGACACAGATAGCTGAATGGATACAAGATAAATCAACCCAATGACACAGAGAGTAATGACACAGATAGCTGAATGGATACAAAATAAATCAACCCAATGACACCAGAGAGTAATGACACAGATAGCTGAATGGATACAAAATAAATCAACCCAATGACACAGAGAGTAATGACACAGATAGCTGAATGGATACAAGATAAATCAACCCAATGACACCAGAGAGTAATGATACAGATAGCTGAATGGATACAAGATAAATCAACCCAATGACACCAGAGAGTAATGACACAGATAGCTGAATGGATACAAGATAAATCAACCCAATGACACCAGAGAGTAATGATACAGATAGGTGAATGAATACAAACAAAATAAATCAACCCAATGACACAGAGAGTAATGACACAGATAGCTGAATGGATACAAAATAAATCAGTCCAATGACACAGAGAGTAATGACACAGATAGCTGAATGGATACAAGATAAATCAACCCAATGACACCAGAGAGTAATGACACAGATAGCTGAATGGATGCAAGATAAATCAACCCAATGACACCAGAGAGTAATGATGCAGATAGCTGAGTGAATACAAAATATATCAGTCCAATGACACCAGAGAGTAATGACACAGATAGCTGAATGGATACAAGATAAATCAATCCAATGACACAGAGAGTAATGACACAGATAGCTGAATGGATACAAAATAAATCAGTCCAATGACACCAGAGAGTAATGACACAGATAGCTGAATGGATACAAGATAAATTAACCCAATGACACCAGAGAGTAATGACACAGATAGCTGAATGGATACAAGATAAATCAACCCAATGACACCAGAGAGTAATGATACAGATAGCTGAATGGATACAAAATAAATCAGTCCAATGACAGAGAGAGAAATGACACAGATAGCTGAATGGATACAAGATAAATCAACCCAATGACACAGAGAGTAATGGCACAGATAGCTGAATGGATACAAGATAAATCAACCCAATGACACAGAGAGTAATGACACAGATAGCTGAATGGATACATGATAAATCAACCCAATGACACCAGAGAGTAATGACACAGATAGCTGAATGGATACAAGATAAATCGACCCAATGACACAGAGAGTAATGACACAGATAGCTGAATGGATACATGATAAATCAACCCAATGACACCAGAGAGTAATGACACAGATAGCTGAATGGATACAAGATAAATCAACCCAATGATACAGAGAGTAATGACACATATAGCTGAATGGATACAAGATAAATCAACCCAATGACACCAGAGAGTAATGACACAGATAGCTGAATGGATACAAGATAAATCAACCCAATGACACCAGAGAGTAATGACACAGATAGCTGAAAGAATACAAAATAAATCAACCCAATGACACAAGAGAGTAATGATACAGATAGCTGAATGAATACAAAATAAATCAACCCAATGACACAAGAGAGTAATGACACAGATAGCTGAATGGATACAAGATAAATCAACCCAATGACACAGAGAGTAATGACACAGATAGCTGAATGAATACAAAATAAATCAACCCAATGACACAGAGAGTAATGACACAGATAGCTGAATGGATACAAGAGAAATCAACCCAATGACACCAGAGAGTAATGACACAGATAGCTGAATGGACACAAGATAAATCAACCCAATGACACAGGGAGTAATGACACAGATAGCTGAATGAATACAAAATAAATCAACCCAATGACACAGAGAGTAATGACACAGATAGCTGAATGGATACAAGATAAATCAACCCAATGACACCAGAGAGTAATGACACAGATAGCTGAATGGATACAAGATAAATCAACCCAATGACACAGAGAGTAATGACACAGATAGCTGAATGGATACAAAATAAATCAACCCAATGACACCAGAGAGTAATGACACAGATAGCTGAATGGATACAAAATAAATCAACCCAATGACACAGAGAGTAATGACACAGATAGCTGAATGGATACAAGATAAATCAACCCAATGACACCAGAGAGTAATGATACAGATAGCTGAATGGATACAAGATAAATCAACCCAATGACACCAGAGAGTAATGACACAGATAGCTGAATGGATACAAGATAAATCAACCCAATGACACCAGAGAGTAATGATACAGATAGCTGAATGAATACAAACAAAATAAAGCAACCCAATGACACAGAGAGTAATGACACAGATAGCTGAATGGATACAAAATAAATCAGTCCAATGACACAGAGAGTAATGACACAGATAGCTGAATGGATACAAGATAAATCAACCCAATGACACCAGAGAGTAATGACACAGATAGCTGAATGGATGCAAGATAAATCAACCCAATGACACCAGAGAGTAATGATGCAGATAGCTGAGTGAATACAAAATAAATCAGTCCAATGACACCAGAGAGTAATGACACAGATAGCTGAATGGATACAAGATAAATCAATCCAATGACACAGAGAGTAATGACACAGATAGCTGAATGGATACAAAATAAATCAGTCCAATGACACCAGAGAGTAATGACACAGATAGCTGAATGGATACAAGATAAATCAACCCAATGACACCAGAGAGTAATGACACAGATAGCTGAATGGATACAAGATAAATCAACCCAATGACACCAGAGAGTAATGATACAGATAGCTGAATGGATACAAAATAAATCAGTCCAATGACAGAGAGAGAAATGACACAGATAGCTGAATGGATACAAGATAAATCAACCCAATGACACAGAGAGTAATGGCACAGATAGCTGAATGGATACAAGATAAATCAACCCAATGACACAGAGAGTAATGACACAGATAGCTGAATGGATACAAGATAAATCAACCCAATGACACCAGAGAGTAATGACACAGATAGCTGAATGGATACAAGATAAATCGACCCAATGACACAGAGAGTAATGACACAGATAGCTGAATGGATACATGATAAATCAACCCAATGACACCAGAGAGTAATGACACAGATAGCTGAATAGATACAAGATAAATCAACCCAATGACACAGAGAGTAATGACACAGATAGCTGAATGAATACAAAATAAATCAGTCCAATGACACCAGAGAGTAATGACACAGATAGCTGAATGGATACAACATAAATCAGTCCAATGACACAGAGAGTAATGACACAGATAGCTGAATGGATACAAAATAAATCAACCCAATGACACAGAGAGTAATGACACAGATAGCTGAATGGATACAAGATAAATCAACCCAATGATACAGAGAGTAATGACACATATAGCTGAATGGATACAAGATAAATCAACCCAATGACACCAGAGAGTAATGACACAGATAGCTGAATGGATACAAGATAAATCAACCCAATGACACAGAGAGTAATGACACAGATAGCTGAATGGATACAAAATAAATCAACCCAATGACACAGAGAGTAATGACACAGATAGCTGAATGGATACAAGATAAATCAACCCAATGACACCAGAGAGTAATGACACAGATAGCTGAATGAATACAAAATAAATCAACCCAATGACACAAGAGAGTAATGATACAGATAGCTGAATGAATACAAAATAAATCAACCCAATGACACAAGAGAGTAATGACACAGATAGCTGAATGGATACAAGATAAATCAACCCAATGACACAGAGAGTAATGACACAGATAGCTGAATGAATACAAAATAAATCAACCCAATGACACAGAGAGTAATGACACAGATAGCTGAATGGATGCAAGAGAAATCAACCCAATGACACCAGAGAGTAATGACACAGATAGCTGAATGGACACAAGATAAATCAACCCAATGAGACAGGGAGTAATGACACAGAGAGCTGAATGAATACAAAATAAATCAACCCAATGACACAGAGAGTAATGACACAGATAGCTGAATGGATACAAGATAAATCAACCCAATGACACCAGAGAGTAATGACACAGATAGCTGAATGGATACAAGATAAATCAACCCAATGACACAGAGAGTAATGACACAGATAGCTGAATGGATACAAAATAAATCAACCCAATGACACCAGAGAGTAATGACACAGATAGCTGAATGGATACAAAATAAATCAACCCAATGACACAGAGAGTAACGACACAGATAGCTGAATGGATACAAGATAAATCAACCCAATGACACCAGAGAGTAATGATACAGATAGCTGAATGGATACAAGATAAATCAACCCAGTGACACCAGAGAGTAATGACACAGATAGCTGAATGGATACAAGATAAATCAACCCAATGACACCAGAGAGTAATGATACAGATAGCTGAATGAATACAAACAAAATAAATCAACCCAATGACACAGAGAGTAATGACACAGATAGCTGAATGGATACAAAATAAATCAGTCCAATGACACAGAGAGTAATGACACAGATAGCTGAATGGATACAAGATAAATCAACCCAATGACACCAGAGAGTAATGACACAGATAGCTGAATGGATGCAAGATAAATCAACCCAATGACACCAGAGAGTAATGATTCAGATAGCTGAGTGAATACAAAATAAATCAGTCCAATGACACCAGAGAGTAATGACACAGATAGCTGAATGGATACAAGATAAATCAATCCAATGACACAGAGAGTAATGACACAGATAGCTGAATGGATACAAAATAAATCAGTCCAATGACACCAGAGAGTAATGACACAGATAGCTGAATGGATACAAGATAAATCAACCCAATGACACCAGAGAGTAATGACACAGATAGCTGAATGGATACAAGATAAATCAACCCAATGACACCAGAGAGTAATGATACAGATAGCTGAATGGATACAAAATAAATCAGTCCAATGACAGAGAGAGAAATGACACAGATAGCTGAATGGATACACGATAAATCAACCCAATGACACAGAGAGTAATGACACAGATAGCTGAATGGATACAAGATAAATCAACCCAATGACACCAGAGAGTAATGACACAGATAGCTGAATGGATACAAGATAAATCAACCCAATGACACCAGAGAGTAATGATACAGATAGCTGAATGAATATAAAATAAATCAACCCAGTGACACCAGAGAGTAATGACACAGATAGCTGAATGGATACAAAATAAATCAGTCCAATGACAGAGAGAGTAATGACACAGATAGCTGAATGGATACAAGATAAATCAACCCAATGGCACAGAGAGTAATGACATAGATAGCTGAATGGATACAAGATAAATCAACCCAATGACACCAGAGAGTAATGACACAGATAGCTGAATGGATACAAGATAAATCAATCCAATGACACCAGAGAGTAATGACACAGATAGCTGAATGGATACAAGATAAATCAATCCAATGACACAGAGAGTAATGACACAGATAGCTGAATGGATACAAAATAAATCAGTCCAATGACACCAGAGAGTAATGACACAGATAGCTGAGTGGATACAAGATAAATCAACCCAATGACACCAGAGAGTAAGGACACAGATAGCTGAATGGATACAGGATAAATCAACCCAATGACACCAGAGAGTAATGATACAGATAGCTGAATGAATACAAAATGAATCAGTCCAATGACACCAGAGAGTAATGACACAGATAGCTGAATGGATACAAAATAAATCAGTCCAATGACACCAGAGAGTAATGACACAGATAGCTGAATGGATACAAGATAAATCAACCCAATGACACAAGAGAGTAATGACACGGATAGCTGAATGGATACAAGATAAATCAACCCAATGACACCAGAGAGTAATGACACAGATAGCTGAATGGATACAAGATAAATCAACCCAATGACACCAGAGAGTAATGATACAGATAGCTGAATGAATACAAAATAAATCAGTCCAATGACACCAGAGAGTAATGACACAGATAGCTGAATGAATACAAGATAAATCAACCCAATGACACAGAGAGTAATGACACAGATAGCTGAACGGATACAAGATAAATCAACCCAATGACACCAGAGAGTAATGATACAGATAGCTGAATGAATACAAAATAAATCAGTCCAATGACACCAGAGAGTAATGACACAGATAGCTGAATGAATACAAGATAAATCAATCCAATGACACAGAGAGTAATGACACAGATAACTGAATGGATACAAGATAAATCAACCCAATGACACCAGAGAGTAATGACACAGATAGCTGAATGGATACAAGATAAATCAACCCAATGACACAGAGAGTAATGACACAGATAGCTGAATGGGTACAAAATAAATCAGTCCAATGACACCAGAGAGTAATGACACAGATAGCTGAATGGATACAAGATAAATCAGCCCAATGACACCAGAGAGTAATGACACAGATAGCTGAATGGATACAAGATAAATGAACCCAATGACACAGGGAGTAATGACACAGATAGCTGAATGGATACAAGATAAATCAACCCAATGACACAGAGAGTAATGACGCAGATAGCTGAATGGATACAAAATAAATCAGTCCAATGACACCAGAGAGTAATGACACAGATAGCTGAATGAATACAAGATAAATCTGTCCAATGACACCAGAGAGTAATGACACAGATAGCTGAATGGATACAAGATAAATCAACCCAATGACACAGAGAGTAATGACACAGATAGCTGAATGGATACAAGATAAATCAACCCAATGACACAGAGAGTAATGACACAGATAGCTGAATGGATACAAAATAAATCAGTCCAATGACACCAGAGAGTAATGACACAGATAGCTGAATGGATACAAGATAAATCAACCCAATGACACAGAGAGTAATGACACAGATAGCTGAATGGATACAAGATAAATCAACCCAATGACACAGAGAGTAATGACACAGATAGCTGAATGGATACAAGATAAATCAACCCAATGACACAGAGAGTAATGACACAAATAGCTGAATGGATACAAAATAAATCAACCCAATGACACCAGAGAGTAATGACACAGATAGCTGAATGGATACAAGATAAATCAACCCAATGACACAGAGAGTAATGACACAGATAGCTGAATGGATACAAGATAAATCAACCCAATGACACAGAGAGTAATGACACAGATAGCTGAATGGATACAAAATAATTCAGTCCAATGACACAGAGAGTAATGACACAGATAGCTGAATGGATACAAGATAAATCAACCCAATGACACAGAGAGTAATGACACAGATAGCTGAATGGATACAAGATAAATCAACCCAATGACACCAGAGAGTAATGATACAGATAGCTGAATGAATACAAAATAAATCAGTCCAATGACACCAGAGAGTAATGACACAGATAGCTGAATGGATACAAAATAAATCCGTCCAATGACACCAGAGAGTAATGACACAGATAGCTGAATGGATACAAGATAAATCAACCCAATGACACCAGAGAGTAATGACACAGATAGCTGAATGGATACAAGATAAATCAACCCAATGACACCAGAGAGTAATGATACAGATAGCTGAATGGATACAAGATAAATCAACCCAATGACACCAGAGAGTAATGACACAGATAGCTGAATGGATACAAGATAAATCAGTCCAATGACACCAGAGAGTAATGACACAGATAGCTGAATGGATACAAGATCAATCAACCCAATGACACAGAGAGTAATGACACAGATAGCTGAATGGATACAAAATAAATCAACCCAATGACACCAGAGAGTAATAACACAGATAGCTGAATGGATACAAGATAAATCAACCCAATGACACAGAGAGTAATGATACAGATAGCTGAATGGATACAAAATAAATCCGTCCAATGACAGGAAAATTTGTTGAAAATATGATGTAGTTTAGAGAATAAAATTAAGAAGATTCATTTTTATTGATTGATTTATTGGTGTTTAAAGCCAATATTGTGGCGATGATAAGTATGTATTATACAATAGGTCCTTATTGTCCATGAGATAAATAAAAACGAGTCGATGAAATATAAGGGATAAAAGAAAGGAGTGATCACAGTAATCAGACCAGTTGTTTATAGAATGCTGTTCAATTTAGTCTGTTAAATTGCTATGAATAGATGAGAATTTAACAGAATAAAAACAGCTGATAAATTTATTAAACCTGTTGATTTTCTTGAGGAACGACAATATTTTATAAGAATTTGTGTTGTAAATTGGACTCGCAGAGACACAACATTAAAACACTGTCGTCTGAAAAGATTGCAATCTGTAGAGTGCAAAACAATCTGCTCCACTGCCAACCACTGCCGGTGTGACAGGAATGGAAGTCCGTCGGAACGTTAGTCCCTCTAGACTATTATTCCGCGGAATTATAGTCCTAGGTCTAACATTTCTAGGAATAGTAGTCCGGCGGACTACTATTCCTAGAAATGTTAGACCTAGGACTATAATTCCGCGGAATAATAGTCCAGAGGGACTAATTTTCCTACGGACTTCCATTCCTGTCACACCGGCACAAAACACATTCTGAAGCCAGTACTATAAAACTTTTACAATCGTATTTTCTAGATTTATATTTAATACCTATTACACTAACGGACTAAAATGAATCATTTGCATTTTAAAAGATATGGCAATTTTCCAACAGGCAAACTGCCAGATCTTTGAAAGTGCTTATGGTTCATTTTAACCCATTTAAAGTCATAACTAAAAAATACAATCCTAGAAAATACAATTGCAAAAGTTTTATAATACTAACCCATTCTCGCACATTACCCTCAAACAAAAAGAAATGTGTAAGTCTTGTATGACCAATATGACATCCTGCCAATATTACATGTAGAGTTCTAATATGAAAATACGTGACACGTAATGGTGCACACCCAATGTTGTTAATTTCGGTAAATATTGCAGGCCACAAGCAACATTTTTTTTCAGGAAAGAGATGGTATATATCGCAGAAATAGCAGCGGTTATGTGAAACATAACAATTTGCCAAAACGTATTGTACAGCGACATGCAATAAACACAGAACCACACATGTATGTTCATATGTTAATGTGGCGACAAATATGGCGATCGAGAAATTTCGAAAGATTGCGGAAGGATCAAACTTCAGACAAGCTTTAGTAAAACAAACCTTCATTTTTTAAACTGACAAAAGATCATAATTCAATGGCAAATGCGTTCATTAGGGTCTAACAACATTTTCAAAAACCAAGGCTATATTATAAGCGGGATTGTTCTTCAATTTCAATAACTAAGGTTATTATATCACGTTGTTAGTTCCCAAGATCCATCCCATCCTTCAATACCTAGACGAGCAAAATAGTTGTACGTGGAGTCACTCGTTCAGGCAATTACTCTATGGCTCATTTGTTCGATGGGATTCTGGTCGTTCGAGCAATCTGAGATGGTTAGCAAGCCTGTACTAGAGTCTAGTGCTAGTAATGGTACAAGGCTGCAAGAGTGGAAGAAGACTACAGGATTTGGTGACTACTGTAAAAGCTAATCATAGGGCAGACGATGGCAATATTTGGAAAATCAGTAATAGTGGTGTTGGAGATATGAAGATCATGGAGAGGTCTGGAACTGGGCAGATACTAAGAGCTAAATTATCCTCAGGTATATATAGTACTACATCATCATATCATAGAGTCGTAAAAGATATCGCTCTTTCGATACTCATCTGCTCAATGGGATTTGAGGCGTTCGAGTAGTGACTTTTTTCAGTAACTGCTCAAAAGCTTATTTGCTCGATAAGATTCTATTTGTTCGAATAATACCTATCCCTGCTTGATTGTATTTTGGGTTTGAGGATCATAGAGGACTTCGTTATACAGAGGGAAGGCAAAAACAGAGACGGCCAAGACAAAATAGACTGTTGGGATAGGCAGAAATGGGACCAGTAAAAGGCAAAACAGGCCAGTAAATAGAAGGATAAACCACAGAATATATCGGGATAGATAAAATACCGAGACTATGGTGCACATCCGAAACAATAAAGTTACTCTTATACAAAGGAATGCGTCTATTGTTGGGCAAAAATAAGAATTCTAGGAGACAACAGATAGAAACCGAATATTTAGTGGGAAATCCGTACTAGTAAAAGAACTGTTGGATTTATTTGGGTAATTTTACAAAGTATTCGAACAAATACAATTACTCATACCAGGAAACGCACCTTAAAGCAGTGCATGCTACCCTTTTAAGCCCAAAATTGAGGAATCCGTGCCAAATAAAGTTGTTTTGGTGGTTTAGAGAGATTGTCTTGATGTTTCTGGTAATTCGATGTATTCTAGTTCACTAGAATTTATCCACATGAGACCTCTCATCATTCATTTAGCACTACGTGCTACTATTATAAGCCCTAGGTGGGGGTTTGCTAAGTCCGTCTCGGTAGTTTTGGATTATTAAGAGGGATTGTGGGGTTGTTTGCAGTAATTCAATTTACTCCTATTCAATCGAACACACCCTCCGAACACACCCCTTTCCTATTAGAAGGTTTTGGGTCACATAGCAACCATGGGCTACCATAGAAACCAAGATGGCGGGCGGCCTCAGATATACTAAATGGACGACGGACACTCGTCTCACCCCAAAAAAACGCGCTGCGCATGCACACTAGGACCACGTATCACTATGGGGATGTTGTCACAAGATGGCGCCCACGTAGGCTACCATGACAACCAAAAATGAAGTAACTAGGCCATGTGCCTATGACGTCACATGAGATCCGGCCAATGTGGGTCGATCAGGTACATGATCTACTACTAACATCAAACCGAGAGATCCACGGTTCGATCCCCAGCAAGGGTAACTGCGTTGTGTCCTTGGGCAAGGCACTTAATCACGATTGCTCAAGTGGGGGCACGGTGGCGCAGCCATGGGGGCGTTCTGGGGGCACATCCACCTCCCTCCCCCCACAAAAAAAAAAATTCCGATAGGATCACCGTTCCACTGTGGAGTGGTGACAGCACAAAAGTGGGTTTAATCATTATCAAGTTATCCGGAAACCAATTGTTTACAATTTACTATGTGAAGGGTCACTTTGAGCTTGACCTTTGACCTACTGATTCCAAAATAAATAGGGCTCTTTCTTGCAAGAATGCCAACCTACCTATGAAGTTTCATGAACGTGGGTGGAACCATTGTCAAATTATCATCTGGAAACCAATTGTTTACGATTTATTATGTTCAATGTCACTGTGACCTTGACCTTTGACCTAGCGAGTCCGAAATGAATAGGTGTCTTCCACTCACCTATGCCAACCTACCTATGAAGTTTCATGAATGTGGGTTCAACTGTAGTCAAGTTTGCATCCGGTAACCAATTGTTTACGATTTACTATGTTGAAGGGCACTGTGACCTTGACCTTTCACCTAGCAAGTCCAAAATAAATAGGGTTCTTCATCTTACTGATACCATCCTACCTAGGAAGTTTCATGAACGTGGGTCAAACCATTATCAAGTTATCATCCGGAAACCAATTGTTTTGATTTACTATGTTCAGGGTCGCTGTGTCCTTGACCTTTGACCTAGTGAGTCCAAAATAATAGGGTTTTTCCTCTCATGAAAACCAACCATTACCTACGTATGAAGTTTCATGAATGTGAGTTTAACCATAGACAAGTTATCATCCGGAAACCAATTGTTTACAGTTTACTATGTTCATGGTCACTGTGACCTTGACCTTTGACCAAGCAAGTCCAAAAATAAATAAGGTTCTTCCACTCACCGATGCCAACCTACCTATGGAGTTTCATGAACGTCGGTCGAACCATTATGAAGTTACCATCCGGAAACCAATTCTTTACGCCCGCCCGCCTTTCACCAAACAATAAGTCGAGCTTTGACTTCGTCACAACTTGACTAAACAAGAGGCCCCAAGGACCTGTAATCGCTCACCTGCCAAAGTGGTTCAAAGAAGTATTTGGGGTCACATGCATTTATACATTGTTCATCAACACTACAAATGAATGAAGTCATGAAAGGCAAATTTTATGGAAAAACACTAAGGAATCGATTTGAACAAACCTGAACCTAACATTCTCCCCAAGCCACCCCCACCCCGCCCATAGAGAGCCCAAATAATAAGCCAGGGACTCGAATTGCACAAACTTGAACCTGATCCCCCATGAGATGTTATATACCAAATATGAAAGAATTCTGACCGGTTGATCTGAAGAAGGGGGGTTTTAAAAGAAATGTCCTCACATTGCATTAAGTAAAACTTTGGGCTCAAACAGGGAGCCATAATATTTACCCAGGTAACCAATTTGAACAAACCTGAAACTGACCCACCTCAAGATGTTGCATACCAAATATGAATGGATTCTGACTGGTGAATCTGAAGAAAAAGATTTTTAAAGAAATTCTCTCATATTGAAGTAAGTTAAAATTCAGGCTCCCATAGGCAGCCCAGATACAAACCCAAGGACTCGATTTGAACAAACTTGAATCTGACCCCCCCCCCCCCCCCTATAGATGTTGTATACTAAACATGAAAGGATTCTGACTGGTGGATCTGAAGAAGATTTTTAAAGAAATTTCCTCAAATTGCACAAAGTTAAACTTTGGGCTCCAATAGAGAGCCCAAGTACTAACTGAGGGACCCGATTTGTACAAACTTGAATCTGACCACCCCCCCCCCCCCCCCCCGAGATGTTGTACACCAAATACGAAAGCATTCAAACCAAATTTGAAAGATTTTTAAAGAAATTTCCTCATATTTCACTAAGTTAAAATTCGGGCTCCTAGAGGGAGCCCAATTATTAACCCATGGACTCGATTTGAACAAACTTGAATCTGACTCCCCCACCCCCACCCCCACCCACCCCCACCCCCATAGAGATGTTATACACCAAATATCAAAAGATTGCAAATGATGGTTCTCGAGAAGTAGATTTTTTTTAAATGTATGGGTGCTAGCAGAGTAATGCCCCTTGTCGGCGCGGCAAGGTTATTTGTACAAACTTGAATTGACATATGATAAGGAACATGCACACCAAATTTGGTTCAATTTGGTCCAGTAGTTTGGGAGGAGAAGTCGATAATGTAAAGTTCACATCGGACGACGACGGACGGCAAGTGATAAGTTAAGCTCCCTTCGGTGAGCTAGAAATCAGCTATACGCCCCCCCCCCCCCCCCCTTCCCTCGAAGTTAACCCATACAGGGAACATCAGGCAAGACATTTTAATATCGAGGTATTTATACTTGCTGGATGTATAAGGGGAGGGGGGAGTGGTGCGTAATAGCAGATTTGTGTGTGATATCCGACCTATCTCAATTTAATGACACCAATGTTGTCAATTATTTGCCAGACTCGAGAAAAATAACGTCGCAGGTGTTCCGTCGAGGATTGAGTCCCTCAGGAGTGACAAAAATAATAATGAGCCCAAATGTTAACCCAGGCTCTTGATTTGAACACGGTTGAATCTGACTTCCCTAGAGATGTTGTGTACCGAATATGAAAGCATTCTGACTGTTGGATTTGAAGAAGAGAAATTGTAAAGAAATTTCTTCGAATTGCACTAAGTTCAAATTTGGGCTACCATAGCGAGCCCAAATATGAACCTATGGATCCGATTTGAACAAACTTGAATCTGCCCCCCCCCCCCCCCCCCCTAGATGTTGTATACCAGATGTGAAAGCATTCTGACGAGTGGATCTGAAGAAGAAGATTTTGGAAGAAATTCCTTCATATTGTACTAAGTAAAAATTTGGGCTAGTGAGCCCAAATATATACCTAGGGATCTAGTTAAATTTCATGTTGCCATATGTTCCCATATGGATCCCAAATATTAACCTAGGCACTCGAATTGAACAACCTGGAATCTGACCCCCTTAGAGATGTTGTAAACCAAATATAAAAACATTCCGACTGGTGGATCTGAAGAAGAAGATTTTTTAAAGAAATTTCCTCATATTGCACTAAGTAAAAATTTGGGCTAGTGAGCCCAAATATATACCTATGGATCTGATTTGAACAAACTTGAATCTGACCCCTTAGAGATGCTGCATACCAAATATCAAAGCATTCTGACTGGTGGATCTGAAGAAGAAGATTTTTTTAAATTACCCTCCATATTGAACAAAGATAAAATTTGGTCTGCCGTAGGGAGCCCAAATATTAACCTAGGGACTTGTTTGAACAATCTTGAATCTAACCCTCATAACAATGATGTATACCAAACATTAAACGATTCTGACTGGTGGTTCTGAAGAAGATGATTTTTAAAGAATATTCCCCATATTACCCTAAGTGAAAACTTCGGGCTCATGTAGGAGCCCAAATATGAACCAATGAGCTTTATTTCAACAAACGTTTATTTTACCCCCCTATGAATGCTGTATACCAAATATCAAAAGATTCTGATAATTGGTCCTGGAGAAACGATTTTTTAAAACGTTTGCAAATATGCTGACTCAGCACTCAGCATTTGTTCGATCCTCATTACAGAACACCCTAACATAACCGATGGCAATTGTTTTTTACCATTCAATTCTACTGGTCATAAGGATACTTCATACCAAATAACAGCTCTCTGTTCGGTGTGGTTTGGGAAATATAGGCGTTTGAAAATATTTCTATTTTTAGCTCCCAGGGTTCCCATGGGGATGCAGGAATTTTTTTTCATGGGTCAAGTACTTATGATCCAATAATACCACAAACCAAATTTGGTTCATACCAGACCATCGGTTCAGAAAATAGAAATTTTGGCGGGGCCAAAAATCTTACCCCTCCTATTACAAAGCCAAATATTACTTCACAAACTTCGTTTGAACAAACTTGATTCTACACCTCATATGGAAGCTCCGTAGCAAATATCAAGTCATTGTACACACTGGTTCTTGAGAAGAAGATTTTAAAAATAGTTTTGAGCATTTTCCCCCACTCCCTCCCTATGGGGCTGGGCATGTTGAGTTGAACAAAAATGTAATGCCCCTTTGGAACCATCACTCACACAAACTTTCACTTGAATTGGCCCAGTGACTTTTGAGGAGAAGACCAAAACATGGTGTTGACGGACGACAGACGACGGGCGGAGAGCGATGTGGTTGGCACAGCTTGACTTTGTCAAGATGAGCTAAAAAAGCCAGTTTTCTCAGTTAAGGCACCTAGAGTCATTGGTATGGTACTGACAAAAACATAAAACACTGCTTTTTTCAACAGTATGACCAGTGCTGCTCATGTGGTATCTCTTAGCACTGTTAAGATGCCTAAAAGCATCCAATATTGATTCTGTGGTGCTGTGCTTGAGCAGCAAGTATCCATTAGGGCACTTTCACAACCTTGGATTTAATCCCATCCCCACAAACACCCATTCTGATAAAATGTGTGAAATTGTGGAAAATATGTCTCCAAGGAGGATGAATGAGATATTTGCTAAAAAATTGTTTTTTTTAGTGCTTATTATATTTGTGTGTGAATTGGGGGGGGGGGGGGGGGGGGCAGGGGGGATGGAGGTAGAGTGTGAAAAATAGTCAGCTGCCAGTTATTGAAAATGTACAACCAGGCAAATGAAAACCAAAGAGACGCTTTGTCTGATGGACAGACAGACAGACATGCAGTCACACAAATTGAAAGTCTACACAGAAATAAAAAAAACTGACAAACAATGGAATATTTTGTTAGAAGAGCCAGGACAAGATTGTCAAACAGAAAAAAACCCCAATGGACCCTGGGTGCTGCAGTACCAAAGCAAATCATAGGAAACTGAGAGTGTATGAGATTGAGTTTAGTTTCCAAATACATACTGTACAGTTTTCCAATTGTTTCTCATCAACTGAGGCTTCAGTATGGGCGGGTGGGTGGGTGGGGGACTTGATTCAAGGAGAGAACAATATTTCACAGTTGTTACTGTAGTTTTCTGCTGTAACATGGGTAGCTGTGCACAAATGCCATTCACTCACATTTGCAACTTTATTGTGTTATTTTTTTTTCTGTACCCCACCCCCAAATTTGTGTTCCAAAATACTCTTTCAATGAAGAAATTATTTCTAACATTTTTTAACCCTTTACCAAATATAACAGTCAAAAGCTGCTGGTGCTATTCACAAGTATTGCCTTCCATTTTCATTATTTTCTCGTTTTTTTCTGTGTCAAAACATAGCTTATGACCCCTCATTGGAAGGAGGTCATTCCAATGGTATAAAAAGTCATGTTTTTGACACAAAAAGTTAGTAAGTCAGTAAGTTTGTGGGCAAGGGTAATCAGCTTTTCATGTTACATGTAAGTAAAGGGTTAACAGTATAATTCAGGCAAACATCTAAATGCCAGTAAATAAAAGGGCAATAGGGGTTTTCTGGCTGCGGGTTTGAATGGTGATTTGGAAGGGGGTTGGAAGATTGGAACCCCCCTCTATGATGGGGAACCATGGTTTAATTACATTTGTTAATACATGTGTATATGTAGGGTAAAATAGGTTGTTATTTGGCATTTGCTGGAGGCTGTAGTTTGCCACTGGAGGCTACACATGCTCAAGATGTGAATAGGCTTGCAATATATAGCCCTTATTGCTGATGATGACAGAAACATACTTTTCAAAACAATAAAAAGTATTGCAAGGTGTGTGGTACCCCAATGAATTTTTAAATGTGAAATAATCTCTCAAAATAATAATTAAATCAGGTTCGGAAGCCAAATTATGTATTTCCTTAATTAACACCAATCCTATCAAAGATACATTTTACCTCTTTCATGTGACAAAGAGTCATTTCTGCATGAGAATTCAACTTTTGGCTTCCACTGAGTTAAAAACATGGGAAATTTGTTCTTTTAAAGAAAACTGTCCAAACTGTGTCAAATGGCTTAAAAACTGCTGTTGCCTCCAATACATTTTTCTACTCTGTTCTGCTCTGTTACCTAATGAGTAAGCTGAGAGGTAAGGAATTCATGTAGATGTTTTTGAAAACTAACCTAATCCCCAAATAAAACTAAAATCTGCTTCAGCATGCAATACTTTGAAGAACAATTTGTCTCATTTAACCATACAGCAAGGCAAAGAGTGGTGTTCCAACGCCACGAAACAATATGAATGTCAATTTTGATTCAAAAATTGGGGTTGCAGCTATATAATTCTCCAATATCAATAGACAGTACCATTTTAACCTAACAACTGATGTCAAATTTTCTTCTACATACTGATGTGGCAAAATATAGCCCTGAAGGTGTCTCCCTAGTATGCCCCTTTTTATCAAAAACTATGATAAAATTCATAAATTAATTGATGTTGACACATAACAAACCATTTGTGATATTAAATTTCCCATTTGTGATAGTTTTTAAATCACATTCTGGCTTTTGAAGATATTTCACATTGCGTTTGATGAATATTTTGCCATTCTTGTGAAAAAAGCCTCACTTTCTCAGTTAAGGCACCTAGAGTCATTGGTATGGCACTGACAAAACATTAAACACTGATTATTTCCAACAGTATGACCAGCTGAGCACTGCTCCTATGCTATAGCATAGCACTGTTAAAATGCCTCAAACCATCAAATATTGATTCTGTAGTGATGTGCGTGTCCGGCAAGTATATGTACCCACAAGAGCTTGTTTACAACCTTGGATTTAATCCCTACAGGCACCCATTCTGATACAAAGAGTGAAATTAGGGAAAATACATGCATGCTCAGTATCCAGTGAGGATGACTCAGATATTTGCTTCGGGAATGTAGTGTTCTTTAATGTTTAATATACTTGTGTATGTGTGTGTATGGGTGGGGGGGGGGGGGGGGTCAATTGCCAGTTATTGAAAATGTAGAACTGTGCAAATGAATACAAACCAACACTTTGCATGATGGACAGACAGACATGCAATCACATATCTTGAAAGTGACAGTCTACATGTACAAAGGAATGGTATGATGGACAGACAGACATGCAATCACATATTTTGAAAGTGACAGTCTACATGTACATAGGAATGGTATGATGGACAGACAGACATGCAATCACATATTTTGAAAGTGACAGTCTACATGTACACAGGAATACTGACTGACATACAATGAAAAATATAGTGAGAAGAGCCAGGACAGGGTTGTCAAACAGAAAAAAACTCAGTGGACCCTGAGTGCTGCAGTATTAAAGCAAATCATAGGAAACTGAGAGTGCATGCTGTTAACTTTCTCATCAGCTGAGGCGTTCACTATGGGTGGTAGAGGGGCAATTGTAAATGTAGTTTTGTGCTATAAAATGTGGACCCTGACAGCACTAGTATCAGACTACTATATTGGTAGCTGTGCACAAAAGCCATTCATTCACATTTGCAACTTTGTTACTTTTCCCACTGTACCCCCCTCACCCCCACCCCCACCCCCTTTCCCCAAATTTATGTTCCAAAATACTCTGTGAATGAAGAAATTGTTGTTTAACATTTTTAATCACTCACTCAATGTAATGGCCAAAACAGGCTAGCACCATTCACCGAAACTGCCATTCAATGTTCATTATTTTTGCATCAAAAACCTAGCTTATGACCCCTCATTGGAATGAGCTCGTTCAGCTCATTCAAGTGAGGGGAGGGGGGGTCATAGCTATGTTTTTGACGCAAAAAATGAAAAGAAATTAGTTATTCAAAAGAGCTATCTCCTTTTCAAGTAAGCTAAAGGATTAACATCATAATATGGAGAAAGCTTCTATTAATCATTCACTCAATGTAATGGCCAAAACCAGCTGGCACCATTCACCAAAATTCCATTCAATGTTAATTATTTTTGCATTTTTTGGCATCAAAAACATAGCTTATGAACCCTCATTGGAATGAGCTTGTTCAGCTCATTCCAGTGGGGGTGGGGGGGTGGGGGGGGGGGTCATAGCTATGTTTGTGACGCAAAAAATGAAAAGAAATTAGTTATTCAAAAGTGGCATCTTCTTTTCATGTACATGTAAGGTAAAGGGTTATCATAAAATGGAGAAAACTTCTATTATACCAGTGAATACAAGTGAAATACAGGTTTTCTGGCTAAATGTTTGGATGGCCATTTGGGAGAGGATTGGAATATAATTGGAATCCCCTCTATCACAAGTACAATGAGGGGAAACCATGGTTTAATTAGATGTGTTAATAGGGTAAAATAGGTGGTTACATGTGTATTTTGCATTTGCCAGAGGTTATAGTGTGCATCTCAGTTCTGGATGCCACACTTGCTCAAGATGCATTTAACTGTTAACTGCATTATTTTTGCCAATATATGGCCTTTATTTCCGACTGTGACAAAAATATAACTTTTCAAAAAATAAAACAGTATTATTCAGTCTGTGGTTCTCGAATGAACATTTAAATGTGAAAGGTGTGTAATATCCAAACAAATATAATTAAACCAGTATCGGTAGCCAAAATACATGTACATTTACATGTACGTATTTCCTATGATCAACCCAAAACCTTCCAAAGGGTAACCTACAAAACTTTTCCCTGACAAAAATCCCTCCCGTCCCCCACAATCATTTTCACACAATGCGCAAAAATCTCCCCCCCCCCCCCCATATTTTTTCAGGTGAACAGAAATTCCTCCCTCCATAATTTCTGGTGAACACAAATCCCCCCACCCCACCCCCTAATTTGTTAGAAGTATATTTAAAGCCATACAAAAATGTCCAAAGCTTTTTACCACTCGAGGCCGAGCTCTTGTCACTTCAATCAATGCTAACCTTGCTTGTGTGGAGTTAGCAATTTGGATAGTTGCTCACTGTTGCCCAGTGGTTCTCTCAGTGCACTTTAGCTTCCTCCACCCATAAAACTGTCCGACACGAGGTGACACTGGATGTTGAAAGTGTCCTTAAACTCCAATAAATAAATAACTGTCTTGATAAATAGTTATTGAGGCATGTTTTCTTGTAAATAGTGATGAGTGTTTACGCAATTTACAAATTAAATACATAAGTTTTTAAATCCTTTTGGACTGCCTTTTAACCTTTTGGTGTAAGAGGCCGGGAGGGGGATTTTTGTACTGCTCTTAAAATAATGTGGGAGATCGTGGTACTACCCTGATAAAACTGTGGGGTGGATTTTTGCTAAGTGTGTAAAAATGATTGGGGGGATTTTTTGTAGGGTGGATTTTAACCTATATTCTAATCCTTCCAAAGATACATTTTACCTCTTTCATTTGATAAAAGAGTAATTTCTGCATGAAAATTCACTGCTTTCTTTAAAAACTACCCCAATCCCAAAATAAAACTAAAATCTGCATTAGCAGACAGTAGTTTGGGGAAAAATCTGTCTCATTTAACCATACTGCAAGAGAAAGAGTTGTGTTCACCCCCCCCCCCCCCCCCACCCCCCTCCACACAAAACAAATTGAATGTCAATTTTGTTTTAAAAACTGGTGTTGCAGCTATATAAATCACCAATATCAATAGACAGTGCCATTTTATCCTAACAAATTATGTCAAATTTTCTTCCACATATTGATGTGGTAAAATATAGCCCTGAATGTGTCCACTAGACCCCCAGCATACCCACTTTCATCCAAAACTATGATATAATTCATAAATTAATTGATGTTGACACAAACAAACCTCTTATGATATTAAATTTCACATTTCTGAAATCACATTCTGGCTTCTTAAGATATTTCACATTGATTGTGTTTGATGAATATTTTGCAATATTTGTAAAAAAAAATTTTTTTTAAATCCCTCACATTTCTCAATTAAGGCACCTAGAGTCATTTGTATGTCTCTGACAAAACATTACACATTGATTTTTTTCCAACAGCATGACAGTGCAGGTCATGTGGTATCTCATGGCACCATTAAAATGCCTGAAACCATCAAATATTGATTCTGTAGTGCAGTGCTTATGCTGCAAGTACCCATAAAGGCACTTTCAGGACCTTGGATTTAATCCCTACAGACACTCATGACCCATTTTGATAAAAAGAGTAAAATTTAGGAAAATACAATGTACATACAGAGATGATGAATCAGATATTTGCTTCAGAAAGATAGTGCTCTTTAATGTTTAATATATTTGTGTATGTGTGTGTGTGTAAGATGGGGGGGGGGGAGGATTTCAGTGTGAAAAATAGCCAGAAGCCAGTTACTGAAAATGTACATGTACAACCAAGTAAATGAAAAGCAAAGAATCGCTGTCTGTGATGGACGGTTCTTGGACAACTTGCACCCTGGACGATTCATACCACAATTAGGGGGTATGAATTGTCTAGACAAAAGGTACAAATTGTCCCAGTAAAAGGTATGAATTGTCTACTTTTTGGTACAAGTTGACTCAAGTTCGTGTACTAAACTGCCTCATGTATTAACTATTTAAATGTTTTTGACTCATGTTCTGGCTGAGTGAAATGAAAATGAGAAGTCAACGGAGTGATAGTAATACAAACATAAACATATGCATGAAACAACCAATCAAAACAAGATTTATGCATAGAAATGAAACTTCAAAGGGTGAATCATCGCTTAAAAGCATAAGTGAAAAAGCGACCTCTAGTATTATCAACTTTGGGTCCGAACATGGTAAAAGAAAATTTATAGTAGATAGTAATGGATGTAGTTTTACAGTTAAAACACTATTTTTTTAATGAAGCCACAATAATTCTTTAAATTGATGAAGATCTAACAATAAATAATTTTATGACGCCCCAAATAATAAGTTAAAGAGCGTGCTGCCTTAATAATTTAATTAATTTAATTCTGACCTCCCTCAATAGAGCATTTTCGTTTTGCCGTCGTGACGCTGAATCCTTTAGTTTTAAGTGTCTACTTGCTTTTTACTTTAAGTCATGAAATTTGATATTCTGTGTCTTTAAAATAATAGAAATGACATCGGCTTTTTTATCCTTTCTCCAAGTTTATAATCCTCTCCCAACCCCATCTCCATTTTTTCAGAAGGGGTTAATTAGGCAGGGTATGAATTTGCAGAAGAGGATACAAATTTTCCAGAGGGGGAATGAACTGTCGGATACTGCCCAGAGGAGGGGTACGAATCGTCCAGACAGAAGGTACAAATTGTCCTGGGGAAAAGGTACGAATTGTCCGGCAAAAGGTACCAATTGCCAGAGGTACGAATCGTCCAGGCTATGAGTTGTCCAACTCGCTGATGAATGGATGGATGGATGGACAGACAGAAATGCAGTCACACATTTTGTAATCAATTCAATTTCAGTTTCCTTTTGAATGCTAAAACAAATTAGTAGAAATGAAATATTTTCTCTGGAATCAGTGTGCAAATGTTATTTAGAGGTCGGTTCTGGGGAGGTTGGTATTTAGGCTTTTTAAAAGTTTTTTGCCATTTTTGGAGAAACATACTAAATATCAGAATCCCCACCTCCAGAGATGTTGGGCGACATTGACTAGTTTGAAGATGAATTCAGTTCTATTCTGGTTGCAATGCCTAAAGCATCCAGGAATTAAAACATCGTTTACCAAAACACAGAGGAAGTGTACATGTAAATTGTATTTTAAATGGGAGTTGTGTGTGGTGTTGGTATTTAGGAGAACATGTCGGATCACAATATTGACTGGCCGCTACACTGTAATTCTGACTGTCTTAAACTGACATTGTATTGTATCACTGGTAAAAATAGTGCATAGCCTGGAGCCAGTGAACTTGTGAAGAAAAATCTAGGAAATAAATGAATAGGTATCGCTGTTCGCGTGCATGTCTGTTTCTGTAAAATTTTACTAGTACTACAACAAGACTGCATGCCAGTGTTTTGAGAACAAAGATTTCCCCAGACCGTACGTAAACATAACTTGAATTCATCCGAACTCCGGCTGTTTCTAAGGAAATCGCGCTAAGTTCCCCACAGATGAAAAAGGCCCACTAAAAGTGTCAATAAATCATTTGTTTTATTTTTTATTCGTTGTCAACAATTTGTGAAGTGTACGTTCTCAATTAAAATTGAAACTGGGCTTTGTATCTGACGAAACTGGCAACGGACGGCATTGGCACTTCGAACTTTCAAACAATACCTAACTCGCCAACAACTACCTAACTTCCAAAGTCACTTCATTACTTGATTATTTATCATAGTTTCCAGCATTCTGCGACAATATATTTTACATAATGACCTTTGAAAAGCCCAAAACAATTAAACGTCCGTTACAATAATTCTGGATTTTTTGGCAGGGGGAGAGCCATGCCGCCAGATGGCACCCCAAACTCTGTTGCATGGTATATAGACAAATTATAAAATCATGGAAACGTACCTATTACCTATGTGCGTACACGCCACTGCGTGGGTGTGCACTATAAAGGTTACCCGACGAGCAAGTATACGTAATATTAGATCGAATGCGATGGCGCCTGTTATTTGTCGTACCATCGCATTTAGACTGCCACATAGATTTCATGTATTGACTGAGATGAGACTGATACTGTGCAATCGGCGCCCAGGGGTATTGTATAGGGTAACGTTGAATACACAAACAATCGTGGTATAACATGATAATCTCACCTTGATTGGTAGTAATATTGTGCTTTCTATATCTTTTTGATATGATTCACATTCTCTTCCCCCGTCTGTGTACCCAAACAATTCGCAGTTCCACTTCCCAGATCGACTCCAATAGTTAGCACTCCAACACCCACTTAGTTGTGAGCAACTTCGTCCACAACCGATCATGCCACTGACGAGAACAGTAGTGATTGGGTTGTTGGCTAGTCTCCGCTGGGTACAGGTGCCGAATGCTATTAAGTTTTCAGCAATGGCTTGCTTGATCAGGCATTCAAGCAGCAGCAAAATAAAAATCTTCTCGAGAAGAAAACGCTTTGAGTTTTCGTGCTTCATCTTTCAGTCTCTGTTTTCAAATGTCGATACCTGCTCCGATACAACCCGTTTTATCGTGCAATGCGCCTGCGTTGCACTAAAGTAAACATGATCGATTTAAAGGAACCATTACGTGCTGCATTCAGACCTAATTCTAAGTGGAAACAAATCGCAGTTAAGCACACAGTGTTTTCGAAAAAAACGCATGGTCGACGTCGACTATTCGTTTCAACACATGTGAATTTAAGTGCCTTTCGCGTCCGACCGTTTTCTCTACATAGTTTTTACACACAGTTCAAGATCAGAGAAGACTATACAGTTCTTCAAGTTTTTGTAGTCTATCGAAGTTCGGACAAGAACCTTACGATTTGGATTGCGTTACTGACAGTGAGCCTGAAAGTTTCGGCATGTCAACGAACTCGTCCTCCTTTCAAGGATTAGTTACCCACACCCCCTCCCCACCCCCCCCCCCACCCGCTCTATCGCGAAACATCTCCAATATCTGATGTAGGCAGATCTTTAGTCTTTAATTATCTTCTGTGGAAATGGCTACAGAGAGGGTTGTATGGAATGCTATCCAGGGCTTACTTTATGAGAAAGGGAATAGGGAGAAGAGAACAGTAGGCTGTCCAAAAGTGTAAACAATCTGGAGTTAAAGTTGAATGAGTCCGAAGAGTACACCCGGCGCTATACCCTTAGAATAAGACTACTTTTAGAGATAGACGGTGAATCATCAAACAAAATTGCTCTAGGTTTATCGGAGTTGATAGTGCGGACATCTCTCTCTCTCTCTCTCTGACATTCGCGAATCATCATTATCTCTTGATGAAACGTCAGAACAAATTCATTGGATCATGCATTCATAGATTCATTAACATTCATTGATTTGGAGGACTCCCTACCCATTTTTGGATTCTACAAGGGACCAGTATTCACAAGAACTAAGACTACATACAGGACATGCCTTCATAGAATGAATGAAGCTGTGAAACGACGAACACATACACCTGAGACTGTCGGTAACTCAATTATTATGACTTTGGTCAACGGCAAAAACATAAAAAGGACATGATGGTGGAGGGGTGTTTCGTAATGCACTGACAGCGTATTGATTGAACGTCGTGGATAAAGTCTTTATTCATACTGGCAATATTTCGTTGTAACCTGCTTTTACATGTCCTCGTTTCTACCCCTCTTCATTCGTGAGGTGGTAATACTTACTGTTCTTCACTCATCTCGTAATACTTGTTCCTCATCACTCATCTGGTAATACTTCTTCCTCATTACTCATTTGAAAATATTTACTCATCACTCATCTTGTGGTAACACTCCTTCTCATCACTACTCTGGTAACACTTCTCCTCATCACTCATCTGGTAATACTTACTCCTCATCACTCATCTGGTAATACTTCGTCCTCACCACTCATCTGATAATACTTACTCCTCATCACTCACCTGGTAATACTTACTCCTCATCATTCGCCTAGGTATACTTACTACTCATCACTCACCTGGTAATACTTACTCCTCATCACTCATCTGGTAATACTTACTCCTCATCACTCATCTGGTAATACTTACTGCTCATCACTCACCTGGTAATACTTACTACTCATCACTCATCTGGTAATACTTACTGCTCATCACTCATCTGGTAATACTTACTCCTCATCACTCATCTGGTAATACTTACTACTCATCACTCATCTGGTAATACTTACTGCTCATCACTCATCTGGTAATACTTACTACTCATCACTCACCTGGTAATACTTACTCCTCATCACTCATCTGGTAATACTTACTCCTCATCACTCATCTGGTAATACTTACTACTCATCACTCATCTGGTAATACTTACTACTCATCACTCATCTGGTAATACTTACTCCTCATCACTCACCTGGTAATACTTACTCCTCATCACTCATCTGGTAATACTTACTACTCATCACTCATCTGGTAATACTTACCAATCATCACTCATCTGGTAATACTTACTACTCATCACTCATCTGGTAATATGTACTCCTCATCACTCATCTGGTAATACTTACTCCTCATCACTCACCTGGTAATACTTACTGCTCATCACTGATCTGGTAATACTTACTCCTCATTAGTCACCTGGTAATACTTACTCCTCATCACTCACCTGGTAATACTTACTACTCATCACTCATCTGGTAATATTTACTACTCATCACTCATCTGGTAATACTTACTCCTCATCACTCACCTGGTAATACTTACTCCTCATCCCTCATCTGGTAATACTTACTACTCATCACTCATCTGGTAATACTTACCAATCATCACTCATCTGGTAATACTTACTACTCATCACTCATCTGGAAATATGTACTCCTCATCACTCATCTGGTAATACTTACTACTCATTACTCATCTGGTAATACTTACTACTCATCACTCATCTGGTAATACTCCTCATCACTCATCTGGTAATACTTACTCCTCATCACTCATCTGGTAATACTTACTCCTCATCACTCACCTGGTAATACTTACTACTCATCACTCATCTGGTAATACTTACTACTCATCACTCATCTGGTAATACTTACTCCTCATCACTCATCTGGTAATACTTACTCCTCATCACTCATCTGGGAATACTTACTCCTCATCACTCATCTGGTAGTACTTACTCCTCATCACTCATCTGGTAATACTTACTCCTCATCACTCATCTGGTAATACTTACTCCTCATCACTCATCTGGTAATACTTACTCCTCATCACTCATCTGGTAATACTTACTACTCATCACTCATCTGGTAATACTTACTCCTCATCACTCATCTGGTAATACTTACTCCTCATCACTCATCTGTTAATACTTACTGCTCATCACTCATCTGGTAATACTAACTCCTCATCACTCACCTGGTAATACTTACTCCTCATCACTCATCTGGTAATACTTACTCCTCATCACTCATCTGGTAATACTTACTCCTCATCACTCATTTGGTAATACTTACTCCACATCACTCATCTGGTAATACTTACTCCACATCACTCATCTGGTAATACTTACTCCTCATCACTCATCTGGTAATACTTACTACTCATCACTCATCTGGTAATACTTACTCCTCATCACTCATTTGGTAATACTTATTCCTCACTACTCATCTGGTAATACTTACTCCTCATCACTCATCTGGTAATACTTACTCCTCATCACTCATCTGGTAATACTTACTCCTCATCACTCATCTGGTAATACTTACTCCTCATCACTCATCTGGGAATACTTACTACTCATCACTCATCTGGTAATACTTACTCCTCATCACTCATCTGGTAATACTTACTCCTCATCACTCATCTGGTAATACTCCTCATCACTGATCTGGTAATACTTACTCCTCATCACTCACCTGGTAATACTTACTCCTCATCACTCACCTGGTAATACTTACTCCTCATCACTCATCTGGTAATACGTACTCCTCATCACTCACCTGGTAATACTTACTGCTCATCACTCATCTGGTAATACTTACTCCTCATCACTCATCTGGTAATACTTACTCCTCATCATTCATCTGGTAATACTTACTCCTCATCACTCATCTGGTAATACTTACTCCTCATCACTCACTTGGTAATACTTACTGCTCATCACTCATCTGGTAATACTTACTCCTCATCACTCATCTGGTAATACTTACTCCTCATCACTCATCTGGTAATACTTACTCCTCATCATTCATCTGGTAATACTTACTACTCATCACTCACCTGGTAATACTTACTCCTCATCACTCATCTGGTAATACTTACTCCTCATCACTCATCTGGTAATACTTACTACTCATCACTCATCTGGTAATATGTACTCCTCATCACTCATCTGGTAATACTTACTCCTCATCACTCATCTGGCAATACTTACTACTCATCACTCATCTGGTAATACTTACTACTCATCGCTCATCTGGTAATACTTACTCCTCATCGCTCATCTGGTAATACTTACTCCTCATCGCTCATCTGGTAATACTTACTCCTCATCACTCATCTGGTAATACTCCTCACCACTCAACTGGTAATACTTATTCCTCATCACTCATCTGGTAATACTTACTCCTCATCACTCACCTGGTAATACTTACTACTCATCACTCATCTGGTAATACTTACTCCTCATCACTCATCTGGCAATACTTACTCCTCATCACTCATCTGGCAATACTTACTCCTCATCACTCATCTGGTAATACTTACTCCTCATCACTCATCTGGTAATACTTACTCCTCATCACTCATCTGGTAATACTTACTCCTCATCACTCACCTGGTAATACTTACTACTCATCACTCATCTGGTAATACTTACTACTCATCACTCATCTGGTAATACTTACTATTCATCACTCATCTGGTAATACTTACTCCTCATCACTCATCTGGCAATACTTATTCCTCATCACTCATCTGGTAATACTCACTACTCATCACTCACCTGGTAATACTTACTACTCATCACTCATCTGGTAATACTTACTCCTCATCACTCATCTGGCAATACTTACTCCTCATCACTCATCTGGTAATACTTACTCCTCATCACTCATCTGGTAATACTTACTCCTCATCACTCACCTGGTAATACTTACTACTCATCACTCATCTGGTAATACTTACTACTCATCACTCATCTGGTAATACTTACTATTCATCACTCATCTGGTAATACTTACTCCTCATCACTCACCTGGTAATACTTACTCCTCATCACTCATCTGGTAATACTTACTACTCATCACTCATCTGGTAATACTTACTCCTCATCACTCATCTGGTAATACTTACTACTCATCACTCATCTGGTAATATGTACTCCTCATCACTCATCTGGTAATACTTACTACTCATCACTCATCTGGTAATACTTACTACTCATCACTCATCTGGTAATACTCCTCATCACTCATCTGGTAATACTTACTCCTCATCACTCATCTGGTAAAACTTACTCCTCTTCACTCACCTGGTAATACTTACTACTCATCACTCATCTGGTAATACTTACTACTCATCACTCATCTGGTAATACTTACTCCTCATCACTCATCTGGTAATACTTACTCCTCATCACTCATCTGGTAATACTTACTCCTCATCACTCATCTGGTAATACTTACTCCTCATCACTCATCTGGTAATACTTACTCCTCATCACTCATCTGCTAATACTTACTGCTCATCACTCATCTGGTAATACTAACTACTCATCACTCACCTGGTAATACTTACTCCTCATCACTCATCTGGTAATACTTACTCCTCATCACTCATCTGGTAATACTTACACCTCATCACTCATTTTGTAATACTTACTCCACATCACTCATCTGGTAATACTTACTCCACATCACTCATCTGGTAATACATACTCCTAATCACTCATCTGGTAATACTTACTACTCATCACTCATCTGGTGATACTTACTCCACATCACTCATCTGGTAATACTTACTCCACATCATTCATCTGGTAATACTTACTACTCATCACTCACCTGGCAATACTTACTCCACATCACTCATCTGTTAATACTTACTCCACATCACTCATCTGGTAATACTTACTACTCATCTTTCATCTGGCAATACTTACTCCACATCACTCATCTGGTAATACTTACTCCTCATCACTCATCTGGTAATACTTACTCCTCATCACTCATCTGGTAATACTTACTACTCATCACTCATCTGGTGATACTTACTCCACATCACTCATCTGGTAATACTTACTCCACATCACTCATCTGGTAATACTTACTACTCATCACTCACCTGGCAATACTTACTCCACATCACTCATCTGGTGATACTTACTCCACATCATTCATCTGGTAATACATACTCATCACTCATCTGGTAATACTTACAACTCATCATTCATCTGGTGATACTTACTCCTCATCACTCATCTGGTAATACTTACTCCACATCACTCATCTGGTAATACTTACTCCACATCACTCATCTGGTAATACTTACTCCACATCACTCATCTGTTAATACTTACTGCTCGTCACTCATCTGGTAATACTTACTCCTCATCACTCATCTGGTAATACTTACTCCTCATCACTCATCTGGTAATACGTACCCCTCATCACTCATCTGGTAATACTTACTCCTCATCATTCATCTGGTAATACTTACTACTCATCACTCACCTGGTAATACTTACTCCTCATCACTCATCTGGTAATACGTACCCCTCATCACTCATCTGGTAATACTTACTCATCACTCATTTGGTAATACTTACTACTCATCATTCATCTGGTAATACTAACTCCTCATCACTCACCTGCAAATATTTACTCCTCATCACTCATCTGGTAATACTTACTCCTCATCACTCATCTGGTAATAGTTACTCCTCATCATTCATCTGGTAATACATACTCATCACTCATCTGGTAATACTTACTCCTCATCACTCATCTGGTAATACTTACTACTCATCATTCATCTGGTAATACTAACTCCTCATCACTCACCTGGTAATACTTACTCCTCATCACTCATCTGGTAATACTTACTCCTCATCACTCACCTGGTAATACTTACTCCTCATCTCTCATCTGGCAATACTTACTCCACATCACTCATCTGGTAATACTTACTACTCATCACTCACCTGGTAATACTTACTCCTCATCACTAATCTGGTAATACTTACTACTCATCTTTCATCTGGCAATACTTACTCCACATCACTCATCTGGTAATACTTACTCCACATCACTCATCTGGTAATACTTTCTACTCATCATTCATCTGGTAATCCTTACTACTCACCATTCATCTGGTGATACTTACTCCTCATCACTCATCTGGTAATACTTACTCCTCATCATTCATCTGGTAATACATACTCATCACTCATCTGGTAATACTTACTCCTCATCATTCATCTGGTAATACATACTCATCACTCATCTGGTAATACTTACTACTCATCTTTCATCTGGTAATACTTACTCATCACTCCTCTGGTAATACTTACTCCTCATCACTCATCTGGTAATACTTACTCCTCATCACTCATCTGGTAATACTTACTCATCACTCATCTGGTAATACTTACTCCTCATCATTCATCTGGTAATACATACTCATCACTCATCTGGTAATACTTACTCCACATCACTCATCTGGTAATACTTACTCCTCATCACTCATCTGGTGATACTTACTACTCATCATTCATCTGGTGATACTTACAACTCATCATTCATCTGGTAATACTTACTTCTCATCACTCATCTGGTAATACTTACTCCTCATCACTCATCTGGTAGTACTTACTCCACATCACTCATCTGGAAATACTTACTCCACATCACTCATCTGTTAATACTTACTACTCGTCACTCATCTGGTGATACTTACTACTCATCTTTCACCTGGTAATACTTACTCCTCATCACTCATCTGGTAATACTTACTCCTCATCACTCATCTGGTAATACTTACTCCTCATCACTCATCTGGTAATACTTACTCCACATCACTCATCTGGTAATACTTTCTCCACATCACTCATCTGTTAATACTTACTACTCGTCACTCATCTGGTAATACTTACTCCTCATCACTCATCTGGTAAAACTTACTCCTCATCACTCATCTGGTAATACGTACCCCTCATCACTCATCTGGTAATACTTACTCCTCATCACTCATCTGGTAATACTTACTCATCACTCATTTGGTAATACTTACTACTCATCTTTCATCTGGCAATACTTACTCCTCATCACTCATCTGGTAATACTTACTCCTCATCACTCATCTGGTAATACTTACTCCTCATCACTCACCTGGTAATACTTACTCCTCATCTCTCATTTGGTAATACTTACTCCTCATCACTCATCTGGTAATACTTACTCCTCATCACTCACCTGGTAATACTTACTCCTCATCTCTCATTTGGTAATACTTACTCCTCATCACTCATCTGGTAATACTTACTCCTCATCACTCACCTGGTAATACTTACTCCTCATCACTCATCTGGTAATACTTACTCCTCATCTCTCATTTGGTAATACTTACTCCTCATCACTCATCTGGTAATACTTACTCCTCATCACTCATCTGGTAATACTTACTCCTCATCACTCATCTGGTAATACTTACTCCTCATCACTCACCTGGTAATACTTACTACTCATCTTTCATCTGGCAATACTTACTCCACATCACTCATCTGGTAATACTTACTCCTCATCACTCATCTGGTAATACTTACTCCTCATCACTCACCTGGTAATACTTACTCCTCATCACTCATCTGGTAATACTTACTCCTCATCACTCATCTGGTAATACTTACTCCTCATCACTCACCTGGTAATACTTACTACTCATCTTTCATCTGGCAATACTTACTCCACATCACTCATCTGGTAATACTTACTCCTCATCACTCATCTGGTAATACTTACTCCTCATCACTCACCTGGTAATACTTACTACTCATCTTTCATCTGGCAATACTTACTCCACATCACTCATCTGGTAATACTTACTCCTCATCACTCATCTGGTAATACTTACTCCTCATCACTCACCTGGAAATACTTACTCCTCATCTCTCATTTGGTAATACTTACTCCTCATCACTCATCTCGTAATACTTACTACTCATCACTCATCTGGTAATACTTACTCCTCATCACTCATCTGGTAATACTTACTACTCATCATTCATCTGGTAATACTTACTCCACATAACTCATCTGGTAATACTTACTACTTATCGCTCATCTGGTAATACTTACTCCTCATCACTCATCTGGTAATACTAACTCCTCATCACTCACCTGGTAATACTTACTACTCAGCATTCATCTGGTAATACTTACTCCTCATCACTCACCTGGTAATACTTACTCCTCATCTCTCATTTGGTAATACTTACTCCTCATCACTCATCTGGTAATACTTACTCCTCATCACTCATATGGTAATACTTACTACTCATCACTCATATGGTAATACTTACTACTCATCATTCATATGGTAATACTTACTACTCATCATTCATCTGGCAATACTTACTACTCATCATTCGTCTGGTAATACTTACTCCTCATCACTCACCTGGTAATACTTACTCCTCATCTCTCATCTGGCAATACTTACTCCACATCACTCATCTGGTAATACTTACTACTCATCACTCACCTGGTAATACTTACTCCTCATCACTAATCTGGTAATACTTACTACTCATCTTTCATCTGGCAATACTTACTCCACATCACTCATCTGGTAATACTTACTCCACATCACTCATCTGGTAATACTTTCTACTCATCATTCATCTGGTAATCCTTACTACTCACCATTCATCTGGTGATACTTACTCCTCATCACTCATCTGGTAATACTTACTCCTCATCATTCATCTGGTAATACATACTCATCACTCATCTGGTAATACTTACTCCTCATCATTCATCTGGTAATACATACTCATCACTCATCTGGTAATACTTACTACTCATCTTTCATCTGGTAATACTTACTCATCACTCCTCTGGTAATACTTACTCCTCATCACTCATCTGGTAATACTTACTCCTCATCACTCA
This sequence comes from Pictodentalium vernedei, assembly GCA_031216915.1. NCBI lineage: Eukaryota > Metazoa > Mollusca > Scaphopoda > Dentaliida > Dentaliidae > Pictodentalium > Pictodentalium vernedei. The sequence goes on from CM062297.1 coordinate 865,634,207, forward strand.
TCTGGTAATACTTACTCATCACTCATCTGGTAATACTTACTCCTCATCATTCATCTGGTAATACATACTCATCACTCATCTGGTAATACTTACTCCACATCACTCATCTGGTAATACTTACTCCTCATCACTCATCTGGTGATACTTACTACTCATCATTCATCTGGTGATACTTACAACTCATCATTCATCTGGTAATACTTACTTCTCATCACTCATCTGGTAATACTTACTCCTCATCACTCATCTGGTAGTACTTACTCCACATCACTCATCTGGAAATACTTACTCCACATCACTCATCTGTTAATACTTACTACTCGTCACTCATCTGGTGATACTTACTACTCATCTTTCACCTGGTAATACTTACTCCTCATCACTCATCTGGTAATACTTACTCCTCATCACTCATCTGGTAATACTTACTCCTCATCACTCATCTGGTAATACTTACTCCACATCACTCATCTGGTAATACTTTCTCCACATCACTCATCTGTTAATACTTACTACTCGTCACTCATCTGGTAATACTTACTCCTCATCACTCATCTGGTAAAACTTACTCCTCATCACTCATCTGGTAATACGTACCCCTCATCACTCATCTGGTAATACTTACTCCTCATCACTCATCTGGTAATACTTACTCATCACTCATTTGGTAATACTTACTACTCATCTTTCATCTGGCAATACTTACTCCTCATCACTCATCTGGTAATACTTACTCCTCATCACTCATCTGGTAATACTTACTCCTCATCACTCACCTGGTAATACTTACTCCTCATCTCTCATTTGGTAATACTTACTCCTCATCACTCATCTGGTAATACTTACTCCTCATCACTCACCTGGTAATACTTACTCCTCATCTCTCATTTGGTAATACTTACTCCTCATCACTCATCTGGTAATACTTACTCCTCATCACTCACCTGGTAATACTTACTCCTCATCACTCATCTGGTAATACTTACTCCTCATCTCTCATTTGGTAATACTTACTCCTCATCACTCATCTGGTAATACTTACTCCTCATCACTCATCTGGTAATACTTACTCCTCATCACTCATCTGGTAATACTTACTCCTCATCACTCACCTGGTAATACTTACTACTCATCTTTCATCTGGCAATACTTACTCCACATCACTCATCTGGTAATACTTACTCCTCATCACTCATCTGGTAATACTTACTCCTCATCACTCACCTGGTAATACTTACTCCTCATCACTCATCTGGTAATACTTACTCCTCATCACTCATCTGGTAATACTTACTCCTCATCACTCACCTGGTAATACTTACTACTCATCTTTCATCTGGCAATACTTACTCCACATCACTCATCTGGTAATACTTACTCCTCATCACTCATCTGGTAATACTTACTCCTCATCACTCACCTGGTAATACTTACTACTCATCTTTCATCTGGCAATACTTACTCCACATCACTCATCTGGTAATACTTACTCCTCATCACTCATCTGGTAATACTTACTCCTCATCACTCACCTGGAAATACTTACTCCTCATCTCTCATTTGGTAATACTTACTCCTCATCACTCATCTCGTAATACTTACTACTCATCACTCATCTGGTAATACTTACTCCTCATCACTCATCTGGTAATACTTACTACTCATCATTCATCTGGTAATACTTACTCCACATAACTCATCTGGTAATACTTACTACTTATCGCTCATCTGGTAATACTTACTCCTCATCACTCATCTGGTAATACTAACTCCTCATCACTCACCTGGTAATACTTACTACTCAGCATTCATCTGGTAATACTTACTCCTCATCACTCACCTGGTAATACTTACTCCTCATCTCTCATTTGGTAATACTTACTCCTCATCACTCATCTGGTAATACTTACTCCTCATCACTCATATGGTAATACTTACTACTCATCACTCATATGGTAATACTTACTACTCATCATTCATATGGTAATACTTACTACTCATCATTCATCTGGCAATACTTACTACTCATCATTCGTCTGGTAATACTTACTCCTCATCACTCATCTGGTAATACTTACTCCTCATCACTCATCTGGTAATACTTACTCCTCATCACTCACCTGGTAATACTTACTCCACATCACTCATCTGGTAATACTTACTCCTCATCACTCATCTGGTAATACTTACTCCTCATCATTCATCTGGTAATACTTACTATTCATCACTCACCTGGTAATACCTACTCCTCATCACTCATTTGGTAATACTTACTCCTCATCGCTCATCTGATAATACTTACTCCTCATCATTCATCTGGTAATACTTACTCCTCATCACTCATCTGGTAATACTTACTCCTCATCACTCATCTGGTAATACATACTACTCATCATTCATCTGGTAATACTTACTACTCATCATTCATCTGGTAATACTTACTCCTCATCACTCATATGGTAATACTTACTACTCATCACTCACCTGGTAATACTTACTACTCATCATTCATCTGGTAATACTTACTCCTCATCACTCATATGGTAATACTTACCACTCATCATTCATCTGGTAATACTTACTACTCATCTTTCATCTGGCAATACTTACTCCTCATCACTCATCTGGTAATACTTACTCCTCATCACTCACCTGGTAATACTTACTACTCATCACTCATCTGGTAATACTTACTCCTCATCACTCACCTGGTAATACTTACTCCTCATCACTCATCTGGTAATACTTACTCCTCATCACTCATCTGGTAATACTTACTACTCATCACTCACCTGGTAATACTTACTACTCATCACTCATCTGGTAATACTTACTACTCATCTTTCATCTGGCAATACTTACTCCTCATCACTCATCTGGTAATACTTACTCCTCATCACTCACCTGGTAATACTTACTACTCATCACTCATCTGGTAATACTTACTCCTCATCACTCATCTGGTAATACTTACTCCTCATCACTCATCTGGTAATACTTACTCCTCATCACTCACCTGGTAATACTTACTACTCATCACTCATCTGGTAATACTTACTACTCATCACTCATCTGGTAATACTTACTCCTCATCACTCATCTGGTAATACTTACTCCTCATCACTCATATGGTAATACTTACTACTCATCTTTCATCTGGCAATACTTACTACTCATCATTCATCTGGTAATACTTACTGTTCATCACTCATCTGGTAATACTTACTCCTCATCACTCATCTGGTAATACTTACTCCTCATCACTCACCTGGTAATACTTACTACTCATCACTCATCTGGTAATACTTACTACTCATCACTCATCTGGTAATACTTACTACTCATCACTCATCTGGTAATACTTACTACTCATCACTCATCTGGTAATACTTACTCCTCATCACTCATCTGGTAATACTTACTACTCATCACTCATCTGGTAATACTTACTACTCATCACTCATCTGGTAATACTTACTCCTCATCACTCATCTGGTAATACTTACTCCTCATCACTCATATGGTAATACTTTCTACTCATCATTCATCTGGTAATACTTACTACTCATCTTTCATCTGGAAATACTTACTCCTCATCAGTCATCTGGTAATACTTACTCCTCATCACTCATATGGTAATACTTACTACTCATCATTCATCTGGTAATACTTACTCCTCATCACTCATCTGGTAATACTTACTCCTCATCACTCATCTGGTAATACTTACTCCTCATCACTCGTCTGGTAATACTTACTACTCATCATTCATCTGGTAATACTTACTCCTCATCACTCACCTGGTAATACTTACTACTCATCACTCATCTGGTAATACTTACTACTCATCACTCATATGGTAATACTTACTCCTCATCGGTCATCTGGTAATACTTACTCCTCATCATTCATCTGGAAATAATTACTCCTCATCATTCACCTGGTAATACTTACTCCTCATCACTCATCTGGTAATACTTACTCCTCATCACTCATCTGGTAATACTTACTCCTCATCACTCATATGGTAATACTTACTACTCATCATTCATCTGGTAATACTTACTACTCATCTTTCATCTGGTAATACTTACTCCTCATCACTCATCTGGTAATACTTACTCCTCATCACTCATATGGTAATACTTACTACTCATCATTCATCTGGTAATACTTACTACTCATCACTCATCTGGTAATACTTACTCCTCATCACTCATCTGGTAATACTTACTCCTCATCACTCGTCTGGTAATACTTACTACTCATCATTCATCTGGTAATACTTACTCCTCATCACTCACCTGGTAATACTTACTACTCATCACTCATATGGTAATACTTACTCCTCATCATTCATCTGGTAATACTTACTCCTCATCACTCGTCTGGTAATACTTACTACTCATCATTCATCTGGTAATACTTACTCCTCATCACTCATATGGTAATACTTACTACTCATCACTCACCTGGTAATACTTACTACTCATCACTCATCTGGTAATACTTACTCCTCATCACTCATCTGGTAATACTTACTACTCATCACTCACCTGGTAATACTTTCTCCTCATCACTCACCTGGTAATACTTACTACTCATCACTCATCTGGTAATACTTACTACTCATCATTCATCTGGTAATACTTACTCCTCATCACTCATATGGTAATACTTACTACTCATCATTCATCTGGTAATACTTACTCCTCATCACTCATCTGGTAATACTTACTACTCATCACTCACCTGGTAATACTTACTACTCATCACTCATCTGGTAATACTTACTCCTCATCACTCATTTGGTAATACTTACTCCTCATCACTCATCTGGTAATACTTACTACTCATCACTCACCTGGTAATAGTTACTCCGCATCACTCATCTGGTAATACTTACTCCTCATCACTCATCTGGTAATACTTACTACTCATCACTCACCTGGTAATACTTACTACTCATCACTCATCTGGTAATACTTACTCCTCATCACTCATCTGGTAATACTTACTACTCATCACTCATCTGGTAATACTTACTGCTCATCACTCATCTGGTAATACTTACTCCTCATCACTCATCAGGTAATACTTACTACTCATCACTCACCTGGTAATACTTACTACTCATCACTCATCTGGTAATACTTACTCCTCATCACTCATTTGGTAATACTTACTCCTCATCATTCATCTGGTAATACTTACTCCTCATCACTCACCTGGTAATACTTACTCCTCATCACTCATCTGGTAATACTTACTCCTCATCACTCACCTGGTAATACTTACTACTCATCACTCATCTGGTAATACTTACTACTCATCACTCACCTGGTAATACTTACTACTCATCACTCACCTGGTAATACTTACTACTCATCACTCATCTGGTAATACTTACTACTCATCACTCATCTGTTAATACTTACTGCTCATCACTCATCTGGTAATACTTACTCCTCATCACTCACCTGGTAATACTTACTACTCATCATTCATCTGGTAATACTTACTCCTCATCACTCATCTGGTAATACTTACTACTCATCACTCATCTGGTAATACTTACAGCTCATCACTCATCTGGTAATACTTACTGCTCATCACTCATCTGGTAATACTCACTACTCATCATTCATCTGGTAATACTTACTACTCATCACTCATCTGGTAATACTTACTACTCATCATTCATCTGGTAATACTTACTACTCATCTTTCATCTGGCAATACTTACTCCTCATCACTCACCTGGTAATACTTACTACTCATCACTCACCTGGTAATACTTACTGTTCATCACTCATCTGGTAATACTTACTACTCATCATTCATCTGGTAATACTTACTACTCATCATTTATCTGGTAATACTTACTACTCATCATTCATCTGGTAATACTTACTACTCATCACTCATCTGGTAATACTTACTACTCATCACTCATCTGGTAATACTTACTACTCATCATTCATCTGGTAATACTTACTACTCATCACTCATCTGGTAATACTTACTACTCATCACTCACCTGGTAATACTTACTCCACATCACTCACCTGGTAATACTTACTACTCATCATTCATCTGGTAATACTTACTCCTCATCACTCATATGGTAATACTTACTACTCATCATTCATCTGGTAATACTTACTACTCATCTTTCATCTGGCAATACTTACTCCTCATCACTCATCTAATAATACTTACTCCTCAACATTCATCTGGTAATACTTACTGTTCATCACTCATCTGGTAATACTTACTCCTCATCACTCATCTGGTAATACTTACTACTCATCACTCATCTGGTAATACTTACTACTCATCACTCACCTGGTAATACTTACTCCACATCACTCACCTGGTAATACTTACTACTCATCTTTCATCTGGCAATACTTACTCCACATCACTCACCTGGTAATACTTACTCCTCAACATTCATCTGGCAATGCTTACTACTCATCACTCATCTGGTAATACTTACTACTCATCACTCACCTGGTAATACTTACTCCTCATCACTCATCTGGTAATACTTACTCCTCATCACTCATCTGGTAATACTTACTACTCATCTTTCATCTGGCAATACTTACTCCTCATCACTCATCTGGTAATACTTACTCCTCAACATTCATCTGGTAATACTTACTGTTCATCACTCATCTGGTAATACTTACTACTCATCACTCACCTGGTAATACTTACTCCTCATCACTCATATGGTAATACTTACTACTCATCATTCATCTGGTAATACTTACTCCTCATCACTCATTTGGTAATACTTACTCCTCATCACTCATCTGGTAATACTTACTACTCATCATTCATCTGGTAATACTTACTCCTCATCACTCATCTGGTAATACTTACTACTCATCATTCATCTGGTAATACTTACTCCTCATCACTCATATGGTAATACTTACTACTCATCACTCACCTGGTAATACTTACTACTCATCATTCATCTGGTAATACTTACTCCTCATCACTCATATGGTAATACTTACTACTCATCATTCATCTGGTAATACTTACTACTCATCTTTCATCTGGCAATACTTACTACTCATCACTCATCTGGTGATACTTACTCCTCATCACTCATCTGGTAATACTTACTCCTCATCACTCATCTGGTAATACTTACTACTCATCACTCATTTGGTAATACTTACTACTCATCACTCATCTGGTAATACTTATTCCTCACTACTCATCTGGTAATACTTACTCCTCATCACTCATCTGGTAATACTTACTCCTCATCACTCATCTGCTAATACTTACTCCTCATCACTCATCTGGTAATACTTACTCCTCATCACTCATCTAGTAATACTTACTACTCATCACTCATCTGGTAATACTTACTCCTCATCACTCATCTGGTAATACTTACTCCTCATCACTCATCTGGTAATACTCCTCATCACTCATCTGGTAATACTTACTCCTCATCACTCATCTGGTAATACTTACTCCTCATCACTCACCTGGTAATACTTACTCCTCATCACTCACCTGGTAATACTTACTCCTCATCACTCACCTGTTAATACTTACTACTCATCACTCATCTGGTAATACTTACTACTCATCACTCATCTGGTAATACTTACTCCCCATCACTCATCTGGTAATACTTACTACTCATCACTCATCTGGTAATACTTACTCCTCATCACTCACCTGGTAATATTTACTGCTCATCACTCATCTGGTAATGCTTACTCCTCATCACTCACCTGGTAATACTTACTGCTCATCACTCACCTGGTAATATTTACTCCCCATCACTCATCTGGTAATACTTACTACTCATCACTCATCTGGTAATACTTACTACTCATCACTCATCTGGTAATACTTACTCCTCATCACTCATCTGGTAATACTTACTACTCATCACTCATCTGGTAATATGTACTCCTCATCACTCATCTGGTAATACTTACTACTCATCACTCATCTGGTAATACTTAGTATTCATCACTCATCTGGTAATCCTTATTCCTCACTACTCATCTGGTAATACTTACTCCTCATCACTCATCTGGTAATACTTACTCCTCATCACTCATCTGCTAATACTTACTCCTCATCACTCATCTGGTAATACTTACTCCTCATCACTCATCTAGTAATACTTACTACTCATCACTCATCTGGTAATACTTACTCCTCATCACTCATCTGGTAATACTTACTCCTCATCACTCATCTGGTAATACTCCTCATCACTCATCTGGTAATACTTACTCCTCATCACTCATCTGGTAATACTTACTCCTCATCACTCACCTGGTAATACTTACTCCTCATCACTCATCTGGAAATACTTACTCCTCATCACTCACCTGGTAATACTTAATGCTCATCACTGATCTGGTAATACTTACTCCTCATCACTCATCTGGTAATACTTACTCCTCATCATTCATCTGGTAATACTTACTCCTCATCACTCATCTGGTAATACTTACTCCTCATCACTCACCTGGTAATATTTACTGCTCATCACTCATCTGGTAATGCTTACTCCTCATCACTCACCTGGTAATACTTACTGCTCATCACTCACCTGGTAATACTTACTCCCCATCACTCATCTGGTAATACTTACTACTCATCACTCATCTGGTAATACTTACTACTCATCACTCATCTGGTAATACTTACTCCTCATCACTCATCTGGTAATACTTACTACTCATCACTCATCTGGTAATATGTACTCCTCATCACTCATCTGGTAATACTTACTACTCATCACTCATCTGGTAATACTTAGTATTCATCACTCATCTGGTAATACTCCTCATCACTCATCTGGTAATATTTACTCCTCATCACTCATCTGGTAATACTTACTCCTCATCACTCACCTGGTAATACTTACTACTCATCACTCATCTGGTAATACTTACTACTCATCACTCATCTGGTAATACTTACTCCTCATCACTCATCTGGTAATACTTACTCCTCATCACTCATCTGGTAATACTTACTCCTCGTCACTCGTCTGGTAATACTTACTCCTCATCACTCATCTGGTAATACTTACTCCTCATCACTCATCTGTTAATACTTACTGCTCATGACTCATCTGGTAATACTAACTACTCATCACTCACCTGGTAATACTTACTCCTCATCACTCATCTGGTAATACTTACTCCTCATCACTCATCTGGTAATACTTACTCCTCATCACTCATTTGGTAATACTTACTCCACATCACTCATCTGGTAATACTTACTCCACATCTCTCATCTGGTAATACTTACTCCTCATCACTCATCTGGTAATACTTACTACTCATCACTCATCTGGTAATACTTACTCCTCATCACTCATTTGGTAATACTTATTCCTCACTACTCATCTGGTAATACTTACTCCTCATCACTCATCTGGTAATACTTACTCTTCATCACTCATCTGGTAATACTTACTCCACATCACTCATCTGGTAATACTTACTCCTCATCACTCATCTGGTAATACTTACTACTCATCGCTCATCTGATAATACTTACTCCTCATCGCTCATCTGGTAATACTTACACCTCATCACTCATCTGGTAATACTTACTCCTCATCACTCATCTGGTAATACTTACTCCTCATCACTCATCTGGTAATACTTACTCCTCATCACTCATCTGGTAATACTTACTACTCATCGCTCATCTGATAATACTTACTCCTCATCGCTCATCTGGTAATACTTACTCCTCCTCACTCATCTGGTAATACTTACTCCTCATCACTCATCTGGTAATACTTACTCCTCATCACTCATCTGGTAATACTTACTCCTCATCACTCATCTGGTAATACTTACTACTCATCGCTCATCTGATAATACTTACTCCTCATCGCTCATCTGGTAATACTTACTCCTCATCACTCATCTGGTAATACTTACTCTTCATCACTCATCTGGTAATACTTACTCCTCATCACTCATCTGGTAATACTTACTCCTCATCACTCATCTGGTAATACTTACTCCTCATCACTCATCTGGTAATACTTACTCCTCATCACTCATCTGGTAATACTTACTCCTCATCACTCATCTGGTAATACTTACTCCTCATCTCTCATTTGGTAATACTTATTCCTCACTACTCATCTGGTAATACTTACTCCTCATCACTCATCTGGTAATACTTACTCCTCATCACTCATCTGGTAATACTTACTCCTCGTCACTCATTTGGTAATACTTATTCCTCACTACTCATCTGGTAATACTTACTCCTCATCACTCATCTGGTAATACTTACTCTTCATCACTCATCTGGTAATACTTACTCCTCATCACTCATCTGGTAATACTTACTCCTCATCACTCATCTGGTAATACTTACTCCTCATCACTCATCTGGTAATACTTACTCCTCATCTCTCATTTGGTGATACTTACTCCTCATCACTCATCTGGTAATACTTACTCCTGATCACTCATCTGGTAATACTCACTCCTGATCACTCATCTGGTAATACTTACTCCACATCACTCATCTGTTAATACTTACTCCACATCACTCATCTGTTAATACTTACTCCACATCACTCATCTGGTAATACTTACTCATCACTCATTTGGTAATACTTACTCATCATTCATCTGGTAATACTTACTCCTCATCATTCATCTGGTAATACTTACTGCTCATCACTCATCTGGTGATACTTTCTCATCGCTCATCTGGTAATACTTACTGCTCATCACTCATCTGGTGATACTTACTCATCGCTCGTCTGGTAATACTTACTTCTCATCATTCATCTGGTAATACTTACTACTCATCATTCATCTGGTAATACTTACTCCTCATCACTCATCTGGTAATACTTACTACTCATCACTCATCTGGTAATACTTTCTCCTCATCACTCATCTGGTAATACTCACTCCTCATCACTCATCTGGTAATACTTACTCCACATCACTCATCTGGTAATACTTACTCCACATCACTCATCCGTTAATACTTACTACTCGTCACTCATCTGGTAATACTTACTCCTCATCACTCAGCTGGTAATACTTACTCCTCATCCCTCATCTGGTAATACGTTCCCCTCGTCATTCATCTGGTAATACTTATTCATCACTCATTTGGTAATACTTGCTACTCATCATTCATCTGGTAATACTTACTACTCATCTTTCATCTGGTAATACTTACTCCACATCACTCATCTGGTGATACTTACTCCTCATCACTCATCTGGTAATACTTACTCCTCATCTCTCATTTGGTAATACTTACTCCTCATCACTCATCTGGTAATACTTACTGCTCATCATTCATCTAGTAATATTTACTTCTCATCTTTCATCTGGTAATACTTACTCCTCATCACTCGTCTGGTAATACTTACTCCACATCACTCATCTGGTAATACTTACTACTCATCAATCACCTGGTAATACTTACTCCTCATCACTCATCTGGTAATACTTACTCCTCATCACTCATCTGGTAATACTTACTCCTCATCACTCATCTGTTAATACTTACTGCTCATCACTCATCTTGTAATACTAACTCCTCATCACTCACCTGGTAATACTTACTCCTCATCACTCATCTGGTAATACTTACTCCTCATCACTCATCTGGTAATACTTACTCCTCATCACTCATTTGGTAATACTTACTCCACATCACTCATCTGGTAATACTTACTACTCATCACTCATCTGGTAATACTTACTCCTCATCACTCATCTGGTAATACTTACTCCTCATCACTCAACTGGTAATACTTACTCCTCATCACTCATCTGTTAATACTTACTGCTCATCACTCATCTTGTAATACTAACTCCTCATCACTCACCTGGTAATACTTACTCCTCATCACTCATCTGGTAATACTTACTCCTCATCACTCATCTGGTAATACTTACTCCTCATCACTCATTTGGTAATACTTACTCCACATCACTCATCTGGTAATACTTACTCCACATCACTCATCTGGTAATACTTACTCCTCATCACTCATCTGGTAATACTTACTACTCATCACTCATCTGGTAATACTTACTCCACATCACTCATCTGGTAATACTTACTCCTCATCACTCATCTGGTAATACTTACTCCTCATCACTCATCTGGTAATACTTACTCCTCATCACTCATCTGGTAATACTTACTCCTCATCACTCATCTGGTAACACTTACTCCTCATCACTCATCTGGTAATACTTACTCCTCATCGTTTACCTGGTAGTAATACTTACTCATCATCACTCATTTGGTAATACTTACTCCTCATCGCTCATTTGGTAATACTTATTCCTCACTACTCATCTGGTAATACTTACTCCTCATCACTCATCTGGTAATACTTACTCCTCATCACTCATCTGGTAATACTTACTCCTCATCACTCATCTGGTAATACTTACTCCTCATCACTCATCTGGTAATACTTACTCCTCATCACTCATCTGGTAATACTTACTCCTCATCACTCATCTGGTAATACTTACTCCTCATCTCTCATTTGGTAATACTTACTCCTCATCACTCATCTGGTAATACTCGCTCCTCATCACTCATCTGGTAATACTGACTCCACATCACTCATCTGGTAATACTTACTCCACATCACTCATTTGTTAATACTTACTACTCGTCACTCATCTGGTAATACTTTCTCCTCATCACTCATCTGGTAATACTTACTCCTCATCACTCATCTGGTAATACTTACTCATCACTCATTTGGTAATACTTACTACTCATCACTCATCTGGTAATACTTACTCCTCATCACTCATCTGGTAATACTTACTCCTCATCACTCATCTGGTAATACTTACTCCTCATCACTCATCTGGTAATACTTACTCCTCATCTCTCATTTGGTAATACTTACTCCTCATCACTCATCTGGTAATACTTACTCCTCATCACTCATCTGGTAATACTCGCTCCTCATCACTCATCTGGTAATACTGACTCCACATCACTCATCTGGTAATACTTACTCCACATCACTCATTTGTTAATACTTACTACTCGTCACTCATCTGGTAATACTTTCTCCTCATCACTCATCTGGTAATACTTACTCCTCATCACTCATCTGGTAATACTTACTCATCACTCATTCGGTAATACTTACTACTCATCACTCATCTGGTAATACTTACTCCTCATCACTCATCTGGTAATACTTACTACCCATCTTTCATCTGGTAATACTTACTCCTCATCACTCATCTGGTAATACTTACTCCTCATCACTCATCTGGTAATACTTACTCCTCATCTCTCATTTGGTAATACTTACTCCTCATCACTCATCTGTTAATACTTACTGCTCGTCACTCATCTGGTAATACTAACTCCTCATCACTCACCTGGTAATACTTACTCCTCATCACTCATCTGGTAATACTTACTCCTCATCACTCATCTGGTAATACTTACTCCTCATCACTCATTTGGTAATACTTATTCCTCACAACTCATCTGGTAATACTTACTCCTCATCACTCATCTGATAATACTTACTCCTCATCACTCATCTGGTAATACTCACTACTCATCACTCATCTGGTAATACTTACTCCTCATCACTCATCTGGTAATACTTACTCCTCATCACTCATCTGGTAATACTCCTCATCACTCACCTGGTAATACTTACTCCTCATCACTCATCTGGTAATACTTACTCCTCATCACTCACCTGGTAATACTTACTCCTCATCACTCACCTGGTAATACTTACTCCTCATCACTCACCTGGTAATACTTACTGCTCATCACTCATCTGGTAATACTTACTCCTCATCACTCACCTGGTAATACTTACTCCTCATCACTCATCTGGTAATACTTACTCCTCATCACTCACCTGGTAATACTTACTCCTCATCACTCATCTGGTAATACTTACTCCTCATCACTCACCTGGTAATACTTAATGCTCATCACTGATCTGGTAATACTTACTCCTCATCACTCATCTGGTAATACTTACTCCTCATCATTCATCTGGTAATACTTACTCCTCATCACTCATCTGGTAATACTTACTCCTCATCACTCACCTGGTAATATTTACTGCTCATCACTCATCTGGTAATGCTTACTCCTCATCACTCACCTGGTAATACTTACTGCTCATCACTCATCTGATAATACTTACTCCTCATCACTCATCTGGTAATACTTACTATTCATCACTCATCTGGTAATACTTACTCCTCATCATTCATCTGGTAATACTTTCTATTCATCACTCACCTGGTAATACTTACTCCTCATCACTCATTTGGTAATACTTACTCCACATCACTCATCTGGTAATACTTACTCCACATCTCTCATCTGGTAATACTTACTCCTCATCACTCATCTGGTAATACTTACTACTCATCACTCATCTGGTAATACTTACTCCTCATCACTCATTTGGTAATACTTATTCCTCACTACTCATCTGGTAATACTTACTCCTCATCACTCATCTGGTAATACTTACTCTTCATCACTCATCTGGTAATACTTACTCCACATCACTCATCTGGTAATACTTACTCCTCATCACTCATCTGGTAATACTTACTACTCATCGCTCATCTGATAATACTTACTCCTCATCGCTCATCTGGTAATACTTACACCTCATCACTCATCTGGTAATACTTACTCCTCATCACTCATCTGGTAATACTTACTCCTCATCACTCATCTGGTAATACTTACTCCTCATCACTCATCTGGTAATACTTACTACTCATCGCTCATCTGATAATACTTACTCCTCATCGCTCATCTGGTAATACTTACTCCTCATCACTCATCTGGTAATACTTACTCCTCATCACTCATCTGGTAATACTTACTCCTCATCACTCATCTGGTAATACTTACTCCTCATCACTCATCTGGTAATACTTACTACTCATCGCTCATCTGATAATACTTACTCCTCATCGCTCATCTGGTAATACTTACTCCTCATCACTCATCTGGTAATACTTACTCTTCATCACTCATCTGGTAATACTTACTCCTCATCACTCATCTGGTAATACTTACTCCTCATCACTCATCTGGTAATACTTACTCCTCATCACTCATCTGGTAATACTTACTCCTCATCACTCATCTGGTAATACTTACTCCTCATCACTCATCTGGTAATACTTACTCCTCATCTCTCATTTGGTAATACTTATTCCTCACTACTCATCTGGTAATACTTACTCCTCATCACTCATCTGGTAATACTTACTCCTCATCACTCATCTGGTAATACTTACTCCTCGTCACTCATTTGGTAATACTTATTCCTCACTACTCATCTGGTAATACTTACTCCTCATCACTCATCTGGTAATACTTACTCTTCATCACTCATCTGGTAATACTTACTCCTCATCACTCATCTGGTAATACTTACTCCTCATCACTCATCTGGTAATACTTACTCCTCATCACTCATCTGGTAATACTTACTCCTCATCTCTCATTTGGTGATACTTACTCCTCATCACTCATCTGGTAATACTTACTCCTGATCACTCATCTGGTAATACTCACTCCTGATCACTCATCTGGTAATACTTACTCCACATCACTCATCTGTTAATACTTACTCCACATCACTCATCTGTTAATACTTACTCCACATCACTCATCTGGTAATACTTACTCATCACTCATTTGGTAATACTTACTCATCATTCATCTGGTAATACTTACTCCTCATCATTCATCTGGTAATACTTACTGCTCATCACTCATCTGGTGATACTTACTCATCGCTCATCTGGTAATACTTACTGCTCATCACTCATCTGGTGATACTTACTCATCGCTCGTCTGGTAATACTTACTCCTCATCATTCATCTGGTAATACTTACTACTCATCATTCATCTGGTAATACTTACTCCTCATCACTCATCTGGTAATACTTACTACTCATCACTGATCTGGTAATACTTACTCCTCATCACTCATCTGGTAATACTCACTCCTCATCACTCATCTGGTAATACTTACTCCACATCACTCATCTGGTAATACTTACTCCACATCACTCATCCGTTAATACTTACTACTCGTCACTCATCTGGTAATACTTACTCCTCATCACTCAGC
Source organism: Pictodentalium vernedei (assembly GCA_031216915.1). Lineage (NCBI taxonomy): Eukaryota > Metazoa > Mollusca > Scaphopoda > Dentaliida > Dentaliidae > Pictodentalium > Pictodentalium vernedei. Next base: position 865,650,394 of record CM062297.1, read on the forward strand.
TGGTAATACTTACTCCTCATCCCTCATCTGGTAATACGTTCCCCTCGTCATTCATCTGGTAATACTTATTCATCACTCATTTGGTAATACTTGCTACTCATCATTCATCTGGTAATACTTACTACTCATCTTTCATCTGGTAATACTTACTCCACATCACTCATCTGGTAATACTTACTCCTCATCACTCATCTGGTAATACTTACTCCTCATCTCTCATTTGGTAATACTTACTCCTCATCACTCATCTGGTAATACTTACTGCTCATCATTCATCTAGTAATATTTACTACTCATCTTTCATCTGGTAATACTTACTCCTCATCACTCGTCTGGTAATACTTACTCCACATCACTCATCTGGTAATACTTACTACTCATCAATCACCTGGTAATACTTACTCCTCATCACTCATCTGGTAATACTTACTCCTCATCACTCATCTGGTAATACTTACTCCTCATCACTCATCTGTTAATACTTACTGCTCATCACTCATCTTGTAATACTAACTCCTCATCACTCACCTGGTAATACTTACTCCTCATCACTCATCTGGTAATACTTACTCCTCATCACTCATCTGGTAATACTTACTCCTCATCACTCATTTGGTAATACTTACTCCACATCACTCATCTGGTAATACTTACTACTCATCACTCATCTGGTAATACTTACTCCTCATCACTCATCTGGTAATACTTACTCCTCATCACTCAACTGGTAATACTTACTCCTCATCACTCATCTGTTAATACTTACTGCTCATCACTCATCTTGTAATACTAACTCCTCATCACTCACCTGGTAATACTTACTCCTCATCACTCATCTGGTAATACTTACTCCTCATCACTCATCTGGTAATACTTACTCCTCATCACTCATTTGGTAATACTTACTCCACATCACTCATCTGGTAATACTTACTCCACATCACTCATCTGGTAATACTTACTCCTCATCACTCATCTGGTAATACTTACTACTCATCACTCATCTGGTAATACTTACTCCACATCACTCATCTGGTAATACTTACTCCTCATCACTCATCTGGTAATACTTACTCCTCATCACTCATCTGGTAATACTTACTCCTCATCACTCATCTGGTAATACTTACTCCTCATCACTCATCTGGTAACACTTACTCCTCATCACTCATCTGGTAATACTTACTCCTCATCGTTTACCTGGTAGTAATACTTACTCATCATCACTCATTTGGTAATACTTACTCCTCATCGCTCATTTGGTAATACTTATTCCTCACTACTCATCTGGTAATACTTACTCCTCATCACTCATCTGGTAATACTTACTCCTCATCACTCATCTGGTAATACTTACTCCTCATCACTCATCTGGTAATACTTACTCCTCATCACTCATCTGGTAATACTTACTCCTCATCACTCATCTGGTAATACTTACTCCTCATCACTCATCTGGTAATACTTACTCCTCATCTCTCATTTGGTAATACTTACTCCTCATCACTCATCTGGTAATACTTACTCCTCATCACTCATCTGGTAATACTCGCTCCTCATCACTCATCTGGTAATACTGACTCCACATCACTCATCTGGTAATACTTACTCCACATCACTCATTTGTTAATACTTACTACTCGTCACTCATCTGGTAATACTTTCTCCTCATCACTCATCTGGTAATACTTACTCCTCATCACTCATCTGGTAATACTTACTCATCACTCATTTGGTAATACTTGCTACTCATCACTCATCTGGTAATACTTACTCCTCATCACTCATCTGGTAATACTTACTCCTCATCACTCATCTGGTAATACTTACTCCTCATCACTCATCTGGTAATACTTACTCCTCATCTCTCATTTGGTAATTACTTACTCCTCATCACTCATCTGGTAATACTTACTCCTCATCACTCATCTGGTAATACTCGCTCCTCATCACTCATCTGGTAATACTGACTCCACATCACTCATCTGGTAATACTTACTCCACATCACTCATTTGTTAATACTTACTACTCGTCACTCATCTGGTAATACTTTCTCCTCATCACTCATCTGGTAATACTTACTCCTCATCACTCATCTGGTAATACTTACTCATCACTCATTCGGTAATACTTACTACTCATCACTCATCTGGTAATACTTACTCCTCATCACTCATCTGGTAATACTTACTACCCATCTTTCATCTGGTAATACTTACTCCTCATCACTCATCTGGTAATACTTACTCCTCATCACTCATCTGGTAATACTTACTCCTCATCTCTCATTTGGTAATACTTACTCCTCATCACTCATCTGTTAATACTTACTGCTCGTCACTCATCTGGTAATACTAACTCCTCATCACTCACCTGGTAATACTTACTCCTCATCACTCATCTGGTAATACTTACTCCTCATCACTCATCTGGTAATACTTACTCCTCATCACTCATTTGGTAATACTTATTCCTCACAACTCATCTGGTAATACTTACTCCTCATCACTCATCTGATAATACTTACTCCTCATCACTCATCTGGTAATACTCACTACTCATCACTCATCTGGTAATACTTACTCCTCATCACTCATCTGGTAATACTTACTCCTCATCACTCATCTGGTAATACTCCTCATCACTCACCTGGTAATACTTACTCCTCATCACTCATCTGGTAATACTTACTCCCCATCACTCACCTGGTAATACTTACTCCTCATCACTCACCTGGTAATACTTACTCCTCATCACTCACCTGGTAATACTTACTGCTCATCACTCATCTGGTAATACTTACTCCTCATCACTCACCTGGTAATACTTACTCCTCATCACTCATCTGGTAATACTTACTCCTCATCACTCACCTGGTAATACTTACTCCTCATCACTCATCTGGTAATACTTACTCCTCATCACTCACCTGGTAATACTTACTGCTCATCACTGATCTGGTAATACTTACTCCTCATCACTCATCTGGTAATACTTACTCCTCATCATTCATCTGGTAATACTTACTCCTCATCAATCATCTGGTAATACTTACTCCTCATCACTCACCTGGTAATATTTACTGCTCATCACTCATCTGGTAATGCTTACTCCTCATCACTCACCTGGTAATACTTACTGCTCATCACTCATCTGATAATACTTACTCCTCATCACTCATCTGGTAATACTTACTATTCATCACTCATCTGGTAATACTTACTCCTCATCATTCATCTGGTAATACTTACTATTCATCACTCACCTGGTAATACTTACTCCACATCACTCATCTGGTAATACTTACTCCACATCACTCACCTGGTAATACTTACTCCTCATCACTCATCTGGTAATACTTACTCCTCATCACTCATCTTGTAATACTTACTACTCGTCACTCATCTGGTGATACTTACTACTCATCACTCATCTGGTAATACTTACTCCTCATCACTCATCTGGTAATACTTACTCCTCATCATTCATCTGGTAATACTTACTATTCATCACTCACCTGGTAATACTTACTGCTCATCATTCATCTGGTAATACTTACTCCTCATCACTCATCTGGTAATACTTACTCCTCATCATTCATCTGGTAATACTTACTCCTCATCACTCATCTGGTAATACTTACTCTTCATCACTCACCTGGTAATATTTACTGCTCATCACTCATCTGGTAATGCTTACTCCTCATCACTCACCTGGTAATACCTACTGCTCATCACTCATCTGATAATACTTACTACTCATCACTCATCTGGTAATACTTACTATTCATCACTCATCTGGTAATACTTACTCCTCATCACTCATCTGGTAATACTTACTCCTCATCATTCATCTGGTAATACTTACTCCTCATCACTCATCTGGTAATACTTACTCCTCATCACTCACCTGGTAATATTTACTGCTCATCACTCATCTGGTAATGCTTACTCCTCATCACTCACCTGGTAATACTTACAGCTCATCACTCATCTGATAATACTTACTCCTCATCACTCATCTGGTAATACTTACTCCTCATCATTCATCTGGTAATACTTACTCCTCATCACTCATCTGGTAATACTTACTCCTCATCACTCACCTGGTAATATTTACTGCTCATCACTCATCTGGTAATGCTTACTCCTCATCACTCACCTGGTAATACTTACAGCTCATCACTCATCTGATAATACTTACTCCTCATCACTCATCTGGTAATACTTACTATTCATCACTCATCTGGTAATACTTACTCCTCATCATTCATCTGGTAATACTTACTATTCATCACTCACCTGGTAATACTTACTCCACATCACTCATCTGGTAATACTTACTCCACATCACTCATCTGGTAATACTTACTCCACATCACTCACCTGGTAATACTTACTCCTCATCACTCATCTGGTGATACTTACTCCTCATCACTCATCTGGTAATACTTATTCATCACTCATTTGGTAATACTTACTACTCATCACTCATCTGGTAATACTTACTCCACATCACTCATCTGGTAATACTTACTGCTCATCACTCATCTGGTAATACTTACTCATCACTCATCTGGTAATACTTACTCCTCATCACTCATCTGGTAATACTTACTCCACATCACTCATCTGGTAATACTTACTCCACATCACTCATCTGGTAATACTTACTCCTCATCACTCATCTGGTAATACTTACTCCTCATCATTCATCTGGTAATACTTACTATTCATCACTCACCTGGTAATACTTACTCCACATCACTCATCTGGTAATACTTACTCCTCATCACTCGCCTGGTAATATTTACTCCTCATCACTCACCTGGTAATACTTACTCCACATCACTCATCTGGTAATACTTACTCCTCATCATTCATCTGGTAATACTTACTATTCATCACTCACCTGGTAATACTTACTCCTCATCACTCATTTGGTAATACTTACTCCACATCACTCATTTGGTAATACTTACTCCTCATCACTCATCTGGTAATACTTACTCCTCATCACTCACCTGGTAATACTTACTCCACATCACTCACCTGGTAATACTTACTCCTCATCACTCACCTGGTAATACTTACTCCTCATCACTCATTTGGTAATACTTACTCCACATCACTCATCTGGTAATACTTACTCCTCATCATTCATCTGGTAATACTTACTATTCATCACTCACCTGGTAATACTTACTCCTCATCACTCATTTGGTAATACTTACTCCACATCACTCATCTGGTAATACTTACTCCACATCACTCATCTGGTAATACTTACTCCACATCACTCATCTGGTAATACTTACTCCTCATCATTCATCTGGTAATACTTACTATTCATCACTCACCTGGTAATACTTACTCCTCATCACTCATTTGGTAATACTTACTCCACATCACTCATCTGGTAATACTTACTCCACATCACTCATCTGGTAATACTTACTCCTCATCATTCATCTGGTAATACTTACTATTCATCACTCACCTGGTAATACTTACTCCTCATCACTCATTTGGTAATACTTACTCCTCATCACTCACCTGGTAATACTTACTCCTCATCACTCATTTGGTAATACTTACTCCACATCACTCATCTGGTAATACTTACTCCACATCACTCATCTGGTAATACTTACTCCACATCACTCATCTGGTAATACTTACTCCTCATCATTCATCTGGTAATACTTACTATTCATCACTCACCTGGTAATACTTACTCCTCATCACTCATTTGGTAATACTTACTCCACATCACTCATCTGGTAATACTTACTCCACATCACTCATCTGGTAATACTTACTCCTCATCATTCATCTGGTAATACTTACTATTCATCACTCACCTGGTAATACTTACTACTCATCACTCATTTGGTAATACTTACTACTCATCACTCATCTGGTAATACTTACTACTCATCACTCATCTGGTAATACTTACTCCTCATCACTCATTTGGTAATACTTACTACTCATCACTCATCTGGTAATACTTACTCCTCATCACTCACCTGGTAATACTTACTACTCATCACTCATTTGGTAATACTTACTACTCATCACTCATCTGGTAATACTTACTCCTCATCACTCATTTGGTAATACTTACTACTCATCATTCATCTGGTAATACTTACTACTCATCACTCATCTGGTAATACTTACTCCTCATCACTCATTTGGTAATACTTACTACTCATCACTCATCTGGTAATACTTACTCCTCATCACTCACCTGGTAATACTTACTACTCATCACTCATTTGGTAATACTTACTCCTCATCACTCATTTGGTAATACTTACTACTCATCACTCATCTGGTAATACTTACTACTCATCACTCATCTGGTAATACTTACTCCTCATCACTCATTTGGTAATACTTACTACTCATCACTCATCTGGTAATACTTACTCCTCATCACTCACCTGGTAATACTTACTCCTCATCATTCATCTGGTAATACTTACTATTCATCACTCACCTGGTAATACTTACTCCTCATCACTCATCTGGTAATACTTACTACTCATCATTCATCTGGTAATACTTACTACTCATCACTCATCTGGTAATACTTACTCCTCATCACTCATTTGGTAATACTTACTACTCATCACTCATCTGGTAATACTTACTCCTCATCACTCACCTGGTAATACTTACTACTCATCACTCATTTGGTAATACTTACTACTCATCACTCATCTGGTAATACTTACTCCTCATCACTCATCTGGTAATACTTACTCCTCATCACTCATTTGGTAATACTTACTACTCATCACTCATCTGGTAATACTTACTCCTCATCACTCACCTGGTAATACTTACTACTCATCACTCATTTGGTAATACTTACTACTCATCACTCATCTGGTAATACTTACTACTCATCACTCATCTGGTAATACTTACTCCTCATCACTCATTTGGTAATACTTACTACTCATCATTCATCTGGTAATACTTACTCCTCATCACTCATCTGGTAATACTTACTCCTCATCACTCATTTGGTAATACTTACTACTCATCACTCATCTGGTAATACTTACTCCTCATCACTCACCTGGTAATACTTACTACTCATCACTCATTTGGTAATACTTACTACTCATCACTCATCTGGTAATACTTACTCCTCATCACTCATTTGGTAATACTTACTACTCATCATTCATCTGGTAATACTTACTCCTCATCACTCATCTGGTAATACTTACTCCTCATCACTCATCTGGTAATACTTACTACTCATCACTCATTTGGTAATACTTACTACTCATCACTCATCTGGTAATACTTACTCCTCATCACTCACCTGGTAATACTTACTCCTCATCACTCATCTGGTAATACTTACTACTCATCACTCATCTGGTAATACTTACTACTCATCACTCATTTGGTAATACTTACTACTCATCACTCATCTGGTAATACTTACTCCTCATCACTCATCTGGTAATACTTACTCCTCATCATTCATCTGGTAATACTTACTACTCATCACTCATTTGGTAATACTTACTCCTCATCATTCATCTGGTAATACTTACTCCACATCACTCATCTGGTAATACTTACTCCTCATCACTCACCTGGTAATACTTACTCCTCATCACTCACCTGGTAATACTTACTCCTCATCATTCATCTGGTAATACTTACTCCACATCACTCATCTGGTAATACTTACTCCACATCACTCATTTGGTAATACTTACTCCTCATCATTCATCTGGTAATACTTACTATTCATCACTCATCTGGTAATACTTACTCCTCATCACTCATCTGGTAATACTTACTACTCATCACTCATTTGGTAATACTTACTCCTCATCATTCATCTGGTAATACTTACTCCACATCACTCATCTGGTAATACTTACTCCTCATCACTCACCTGGTAATACTTACTCCTCATCACTCACCTGGTAATACTTACTCCTCATCATTCATCTGGTAATACTTACTCCACATCACTCATCTGGTAATACTTACTCCACATCACTCATTTGGTAATACTTACTCCTCATCATTCATCTGGTAATACTTACTATTCATCACTCATCTGGTAATACTTACTCCTCATCACTCATTTGGTAATACTTACTCCTCATCACTCATCTGGTAATACTTACTCCACATCACTCATCTGGTAATACTTACTCCTCATCACTCACCTGGTAATACTTACTCCTCATCACTCACCTGGTAATACTTACTCCACATCACTCATCTGGTAATACTTACTCCTCATCATTCATCTGGTAATACTTACTATTCATCACTCACCTGGTAATACTTACTCCTCATCACTCACCTGGTAATACTTACTCCACATCACTCATCTGGTAATACTTACTCCACATCACTCATCTGGTAATACTTACTCCACATCACTCATCTGGTAATACTTACTCCACATCACTCATCTGGTAATACTTACTCCACATCACTCATCTGGTAATACTTACTCCTCATCACTCATTTGGTAATACTTACTCCTCATCACTCATCTGGTAATACTTACTCTTCATCACTCATCTGGTAATACTTACTCCTCATCACTCATCTGGTAATACTTACTCCTCATCACTCATCTGGTAATACTTACTCCTCATCACTCATCTGGTAATACTTACTCCTCATCTCTCATTTGGTGATACTTACTCCTCATCACTCATCTGGTAATACTTACTCCTGATCACTCATCTGGTAATACTCACTCCTGATCACTCATCTGGTAATACTTACTCCACATCACTCATCTGTTAATACTTACTCCACATCACTCATCTGTTAATACTTACTCCACATCACTCATCTGGTAATACTTACTCATCACTCATTTGGTAATACTTACTCATCATTCATCTGGTAATACTTACTCCTCATCATTCATCTGGTAATACTTACTGCTCATCACTCATCTGGTGATACTTACTCATCGCTCATCTGGTAATACTTACTGCTCATCACTCATCTGGTGATACTTACTCATCGCTCATCTGGTAATACTTACTCCTCATCATTCATCTGGTAATACTTACTACTCATCATTCATCTGGTAATACTTACTCCTCATCACTCATCTGGTAATACTTACTACTCATCACTCATCTGGTAATACTTACTCCTCATCACTCATCTGGTAATACTCACTCCTCATCACTCATCTGGTAATACTTACTCCACATCACTCATCTGGTAATACTTACTCCACATCACTCATCCGTTAATACTTACTACTCGTCACTCATCTGGTAATACTTACTCCTCATCACTCAGCTGGTAATACTTACTCCTCATCCCTCATCTGGTAATACGTTCCCCTCGTCACTCATCTGGTAATACTTATTCATCACTCATTTGGTAATACTTGCTACTCATCATTCATCTGGTAATACTTACTACTCATCTTTCATCTGGTAATACTTACTCCACATCACTCATCTGGTAATACTTACTCCTCATCACTCATCTGGTAATACTTACTCCTCATCTCTCATTTGGTAATACTTACTCCTCATCACTCATCTGGTAATACTTACTGCTCATCATTCATCTAGTAATATTTACTACTCATCTTTCATTTGGTAATACTTACTCCTCATCACTCGTCTGGTAATACTTACTCCACATCACTCATCTGGTAATACTTACTACTCATCAATCACCTGGTAATACTTACTCCTCATCACTCATCTGGTAATACTTACTCCTTATCACTCATCTGGTAATACTTACTCCTCATCACTCATCTGTTAATACTTACTGCTCATCACTCATCTTGTAATACTAACTCCTCATCACTCACCTGGTAATACTTACTCCTCATCACTCATCTGGTAATACTTACTCCTCATCACTCATCTGGTAATACTTACTCCTCATCACTCATTTGGTAATACTTACTCCACATCACTCATCTGGTAATACTTACTACTCATCACTCATCTGGTAATACTTACTCCTCATCACTCATCTGGTAATACTTACTCCTCATCACTCAACTGGTAATACTTACTCCTCATCACTCATCTGTTAATACTTACTGCTCATCACTCATCTTGTAATACTAACTCCTCATCACTCACCTGGTAATACTTACTCCTCATCACTCATCTGGTAATACTTACTCCTCATCACTCATCTGGTAATACTTACTCCTCATCACTCATTTGGTAATACTTACTCCACATCACTCATCTGGTAATACTTACTCCACATCACTCATCTGGTAATACTTACTCCTCATCACTCATCTGGTAATACTTACTCCTCATCACTCATTTGGTAATACTTATTCCTCACTACTCATCTGGTAATACTTACTCCTCATCACTCATCTGGTAATACTTACTCCTCATCACTCATCTGGTAATACTTACTCCTCATCACTCATCTGGTAATACTTACTCCTCATCACTCATCTGGTAACACTTACTCCTCATCACTCATCTGGTAATACTTACTCCTCATCGTTTACCTGGTAGTAATACTTACTCATCATCACTCATTTGGTAATACTTACTCCTCATCGCTCATTTGGTAATACTTATTCCTCACTACTCATCTGGTAATACTTACTCCTCATCACTCATCTGGTAATACTTACTCCTCATCACTCATCTGGTAATACTTACTCCTCATCACTCATCTGGTAATACTTACTCCTCATCACTCATCTGGTAATACTTACTCCTCATCACTCATCTGGTAATACTTACTCCTCATCACTCAACTGGTAATACTTACTCCTCATCTCTCATTTGGTAATTCTTACTCCTCATCACTCATCTGGTAATACTTACTCCTCATCACTCATCTGGTAATACTCGCTCCTCATCACTCATCTGGTAATACTGACTCCACATCACTCATCTGGTAATACTTACTCCACATCACTCATATGTTAATACTTACTACTCGTCACTCATCTGGTAATACTTTCTCCTCATCACTCATCTGGTAATACTTACTCCTCATCACTCATCTGGTAATACTTACTCATCACTCATTTGGTAATACTTACTACTCATCACTCATCTGGTAATACTTACTCCTCATCACTCATCTGGTAATACTTACTCCTCATCACTCATCTGGTAATACTTACTCCTCATCACTCATCTGGTAATACTTACTCCTCATCTCTCATTTGGTAATACTTACTCCTCATCACTCATCTGGTAATACTTACTCCTCATCACTCATCTGGTAATACTCGCTCCTCATCACTCATCTGGTAATACTGACTCCACATCACTCATCTGGTAATACTTACTCCACATCACTCATTTGTTAATACTTACTACTCGTCACTCATCTGGTAATACTTTCTCCTCATCACTCATCTGGTAATACTTACTCCTCATCACTCATCTGGTAATACTTACTCATCACTCATTCGGTAATACTTACTACTCATCACTCATCTGGTAATACTTACTCCTCATCACTCATCTGGTAATACTTACTACCCATCTTTCATCTGGTAATACTTACTCCTCATCACTCATCTGGTAATACTTACTCCTCATCACTCATCTGGTAATACTTACTCCTCATCTCTCATTTGGTAATACTTACTCCTCATCACTCATCTGTTAATACTTACTGCTCGTCACTCATCTGGTAATACTAACTCCTCATCACTCACCTGGTAATACTTACTCCTCATCACTCATCTGGTAATACTTACTCCTCATCACTCATCTGGTAATACTTACTCCTCATCACTCATTTGGTAATACTTATTCCTCACAACTCATCTGGTAATACTTACTCCTCATCACTCATCTGATAATACTTACTCCTCATCACTCATCTGGTAATACTCACTACTCATCACTCATCTGGTAATACTTACTCCTCATCACTCATCTGGTAATACTTACTCCTCATCACTCATCTGGTAATACTCCTCATCACTCACCTGGTAATACTTACTCCTCATCACTCATCTGGTAATACTTACTCCTCATCACTCACCTGGTAATACTTACTCCTCATCACTCACCTGGTAATACTTACTCCTCATCACTCACCTGGTAATACTTACTGCTCATCACTCATCTGGTAATACTTACTCCTCATCACTCACCTGGTAATACTTACTCCTCATCACTCATCTGGTAATACTTACTCCTCATCACTCACCTGGTAATACTTACTCCTCATCACTCATCTGGTAATACTTACTCCTCATCACTCACCTGGTAATACTTACTGCTCATCACTGATCTGGTAATACTTACTCCTCATCACTCATCTGGTAATACTTACTCCTCATCATTCATCTGGTAATACTTACTCCTCATCACTCATCTGGTAATACTTACTCCTCATCACTCACCTGGTAATATTTACTGCTCATCACTCATCTGGTAATGCTTACTCCTCATCACTCACCTGGTAATACTTACTGCTCATCACTCATCTGATAATACTTACTCCTCATCACTCATCTGGTAATACTTACTATTCATCACTCATCTGGTAATACTTACTCCTCATCATTCATCTGGTAATACTTACTATTCATCACTCACCTGGTAATACTTACTCCACATCACTCATCTGGTAATACTTACTCCACATCACTCACCTGGTAATACTTACTCCTCATCACTCATCTGGTAATACTTACTCCTCATCACTCATCTTGTAATACTTACTACTCGTCACTCATCTGGTGATACTTACTCCTCATCACTCATCTGGTAATACTTACTCCTCATCATTCATCTGGTAATACTTACTATTCATCACTCACCTGGTAATACTTACTGCTCATCATTCATCTGGTAATACTTACTCCTCATCACTCATCTGGTAATACTTACTCCTCATCATTCATCTGGTAATACTTACTCCTCATCACTCATCTGGTAATACTTACTCCTCATCACTCACCTGGTAATATTTACTGCTCATCACTCATCTGGTAATGCTTACTCCTCATCACTCACCTGGTAATACCTACTGCTCATCACTCATCTGATAATACTTACTACTCATCACTCATCTGGTAATACTTTCTATTCATCACTCATCTGGTAATACTTACTCCTCATCACTCATCTGGTAATACTTACTCCTCATCATTCATCTGGTAATACTTACTCCTCATCACTCATCTGGTAATACTTACTCCTCATCACTCACCTGGTAATATTTACTGCTCATCACTCATCTGGTAATGCTTACTCCTCATCACTCACCTGGTAATACTTACAGCTCATCACTCATCTGATAATACTTACTCCTCATCACTCATCTGGTAATACTTACTCCTCATCATTCATCTGGTAATACTTACTCCTCATCACTCATCTGGTAATACTTACTCCTCATCACTCACCTGGTAATATTTACTGCTCATCACTCATCTGGTAATGCTTACTCCTCATCACTCACCTGGTAATACTTACAGCTCATCACTCATCTGATAATACTTACTCCTCATCACTCATCTGGTAATACTTACTATTCATCACTCATCTGGTAATACTTACTCCTCATCATTCATCTGGTAATACTTACTATTCATCACTCACCTGGTAATACTTACTCCACATCACTCATCTGGTAATACTTACTCCACATCACTCATCTGGTAATACTTACTCCACATCACTCACCTGGTAATACTTACTCCTCATCACTCATCTGGTGATACTTACTCCTCATCACTCATCTGGTAATACTTATTCATCACTCATTTGGTAATACTTACTACTCATCACTCATCTGGTAATACTTACTCCACATCACTCATCTGGTAATACTTACTCCACATCACTCACCTGGTAATACTTACTCCTCATCACTCATCTGGTGATACTTACTCCTCATCACTCATCTGGTAATACTTATTCATCACTCATTTGGTAATACTTACTGCTCATCACTCATCTGGTAATACTTACTCATCACTCATCTGGTAATACTTACTCCTCATCACTCATCTGGTAATACTTACTCCACATCACTCATCTGGTAATACTTACTCCACATCACTCATCTGGTAATACTTACTCCTCATCACTCATCTGGTAATACTTACTCCTCATCATTCATCTGGTAATACTTACTATTCATCACTCACCTGGTAATACTTACTCCACATCACTCATCTGGTAATACTTACTCCTCATCACTCGCCTGGTAATACTTACTCCTCATCACTCACCTGGTAATACTTATTCCACATCACTCATCTGGTAATACTTACTCCTCATCATTCATCTGGTAATACTTACTATTCATCACTCACCTGGTAATACTTACTCCACATCACTCATTTGGTAATACTTACTATTCATCACTCATCTGGTAATACTTACTCCTCATCACTCATTTGGTAATACTTACTCCACATCACTCATTTGGTAATACTTACTCCTCATCACTCATCTGGTAATACTTACTCCTCATCACTCACCTGGTAATACTTACTCCACATCACTCACCTGGTAATACTTACTCCTCATCACTCACCTGGTAATACTTACTCCTCATCACTCATTTGGTAATACTTACTCCACATCACTCATCTGGTAATACTTACTCCTCATCATTCATCTGGTAATACTTACTATTCATCACTCACCTGGTAATACTTACTCCTCATCACTCATTTGGTAATACTTACTCCACATCACTCATCTGGTAATACTTACTCCACATCACTCATCTGGTAATACTTACTCCACATCACTCATCTGGTAATACTTACTCCTCATCATTCATCTGGTAATACTTACTATTCATCACTCACCTGGTAATACTTACTCCTCATCACTCATTTGGTAATACTTACTCCACATCACTCATCTGGTAATACTTACTCCACATCACTCATCTGGTAATACTTACTCCTCATCATTCATCTGGTAATACTTACTATTCATCACTCACCTGGTAATACTTACTCCTCATCACTCATCTGGTAATACTTACTCCTCATCACTCACCTGGTAATACTTACTCCACATCACTCATCTGGTAATACTTACTCCTCATCATTCATCTGGTAATACTTACTATTCATCACTCACCTGGTAATACTTACTCCTCATCACTCACCTGGTAATACTTACTCCTCATCACTCATTTGGTAATACTTACTCCACATCACTCATCTGGTAATACTTACTCCACATCACTCATCTGGTAATACTTACTCCTCATCATTCATCTGGTAATACTTACTATTCATCACTCACCTGGTAATACTTACTCCTCATCACTCATTTGGTAATACTTACCCCTCATCACTCACCTGGTAATACTTACTCCTCATCACTCATTTGGTAATACTTACTCCACATCACTCATCTGGTAACACTTACTCCACATCACTCATCTGGTAACACTTACTCCACATCACTCATCTGGTAATACTTACTCCACATCACTCATCTGGTAATACTTACTCCTCATCATTCATCTGGTAATACTTACTCCTCATCACTCATCTGGTAATACTTACTCCTCATCACTCATTTGGTAATACTTACTCCACATCACTCATCTGGTAATACTTACTCCACATCACTCATCTGGTAATACTTACTCCTCATCATTCATCTGGTAATACTTACTATTCATCACTCACCTGGTAATACTTACTCCTCATCACTCATTTGGTAATACTTACTACTCATCACTCATCTGGTAATACTTACTACTCATCACTCATTTGGTAATACTTACTACTCATCACTCATCTGGTAATACTTACTCCTCATCACTCATCTGGTAATACTTACTACTCATCACTCATTTGGTAATACTTACTCCTCATCATTCATCTGGTAATACTTACTCCACATCACTCATCTGGTAATACTTACTCCTCATCACTCACCTGGTAATACTTACTCCTCATCACTCACCTGGTAATACTTACTCCTCATCATTCATCTGGTAATACTTACTCCACATCACTCATCTGGTAATACTTACTCCACATCACTCATTTGGTAATACTTACTCCTCATCATTCATCTGGTAATACTTACTATTCATCACTCATCTGGTAATACTTACTCCTCATCACTCATTTGGTAATACTTACTCCTCATCACTCATCTGGTAATACTTACTCCACATCACTCATCTGGTAATACTTACTCCTCTTCACTCACCTGGTAATACTTACTCCTCATCACTCACCTGGTAATACTTACTCCACATCACTCATCTGGTAATACTTACTCCTCATCATTCATCTGGTAATACTTACTATTCATCACTCACCTGGTAATACTTACTCCTCATCACTCACCTGGTAATACTTACTCCTCATCACTCATCTGGTAATACTTACTCCACATCACTCATCTGGTAATACTTACTCCACATCACTCATCTGGTAATACTTACTCCTCATCACTCATCTGGTAATACTTACTCCACATCACTCATCTGGTAATACTTACTCCACATCACTTATCTGGTAATACTTACTCCTCATCACTCATTTGGTAATACTTACTCCTCATCACTCATCTGGTAATACTTACTCCACATCACTCATCTGGTAATACTTACTCCACATCACTTATCTGGTAATACTTACTCCACATCACTAACCTGGTAATACTTACTCCTCATCACTCATCTGGTAATACTTACTCCTCATCACTCATCTGGTAATACTTATTCATCACTCATCTGGTAACACTTACTCCTCATCACTCATCTGGTAATACTTACTCCTCATCACTCATCTGGTAATACTTATTCATCTCTCATCTGGTAATACTTACTCCTCATCATTCATCTGGTAATACTTACTCCACATCACTCATCTGGTAATACTTACTCCACATCACTCATCTGGTAATACTTACTCCACATCACTCACCTGGTAATACTTACTCCTCATCACTCATCTGGTAATACTTACTCCTCATCACTCATCTGGTAATACTTACTCCTCATCACTCATCTGGGAATACTTACTCCACATCACTCATCTGGTAATACTTACTCCACATCACTCATCTGGTAATACTTACTCCACATCACTAACCTGGTAATACTTACTCCTCATCACTCATCTGGTAATACTTATTCATCACTCATTTGGTAATACTTACTACTCATCACTCATCTGGTAATACTTACTCCACATCACTCATCTGGTAATACTTACTCCACATCACTCATCTGGTAATACTTACTCCACATCACTCATCTGGTAATACTCACTCCTCATCACTCATCTGGTAATACTTACTCCACATCACTCATCTGGAAATACTTGCTCCATATCACCCATCTGGTAATACTTACTACTCATCGCTCATCTGGTAATACTTACTCCTCATCACTCATCTGGTAATACTTACTCCTCCTCACTCATCTGGTAATACTTACTCCTCATCACTCATCTGGTAATACTTATTCATCACTCATTTGGTAATACTTACTACTTATCACTCATCTGGTAATACTTACTCCTCATCACTCATCTGGTAATACTTACTACTCATCGCTCATCTGGTAATACTTACTCCTCATCACTCATCTGGTAATACTTACTACTCATCTTTCATCTGGCAATACTTTCTACTCATCATTCATCTGGTAACACTTACTCCTCATCATTCATCTGGTAATACTTACTCCTCATCACTCATCTGGTAATACTTACTCATCACTCATCTGGTAATACATACTCATCACTCATCTGGTAATACTTACTCATCATCACTCACCTGGTAATACTTACTACTCATCACTCATCTTGTAATACTAACTCCTCATCACTCACCTGGTAATACTTACTCCTCATCACTCATCTGGTAATACTTACTCCTGATCACTCATCTGGTAATACTTACTCCTCATCACTCATCTGGTAATACTTACTACTCATCATTCATCTGGTAATACATACTCATCACTCATCTGGTAATACTTACTCCTCATCACTCATCTTGTAATACTAACTCCTCATCACTCACCTGGTAATACTTACTCCTCATCACTCATCTGGTAATACTTACTACTCATCGCTCATCTGGTAATACTTACTCCTCATCACTCATCTGGTAATACTTACTCCTCATCATTCATCTGGTAATACATACTCATCACTCATCTGGTAATACTACTTACTCCTCATCATTCATCTGGTAATACTTACTCCTCATCACTCATCTGGTAATACTTACTCATCACTCATCTGGTAATACTTACTACTCATCTTTCATCTGGTGATACTTACTACTCATCTTTCATCTGGTAATACTTACTCCACATCACTCATCTGGTAATACTTTCTACTCATCATTCATCTGGTAATACTTACTACTCACCATTCATCTGGTGATACTTACTACTCATCTTTCATCTGGCAATACTTACTCCACATCACTCATCTGGTAATACTTACTCCACATCACTCATCTGGTAATACTTTCTACTCACCATTCATCTGGTGATACTTACTCATCACTCATCTGGTAATACTTACTCATCATCACTCACCTGGTAATACTTACTACTCATCACTCATCTTGTAATACTAACTCCTCATCACTCACCTGGTAATACTTACTCCTCATCACTCATCTGGTAATACTTACTCCTCATCACTCATCTGGTAATACTTACTACTCATCTTTCATCTGGCAATACTTACTCCACATCACTCATCTGGTAATACTTACTCCACATCACTCATCTGGTAATACTTTCTACTCATCATTCATCTGGTAATACTTACTACTCACCATTCATCTGGTGATCCTTACTCCTCATCACTCATCTGGTAATACTTACTCCTCATCATTCATCTGGTAATACATACTCATCACTCATCTGGTAATACTTACTCCTCATCATTCATCTGGTAATACTTACTCCTCATCACTCATCTGGTAATACTTACTCATCACTCATCAGGTAATACTTACTCCTCATCATTCATCTGGTAATACTTACTCATCACTCATCTGGTAATACATACTCCACATCACTCATCTGGTAATACGTACTCCACATCATTCATCTGGTAATACTTACTACTCACCACTCATCTGGTGATACTTACTCCTCATCACTCATCTGGTAATACTTACTCCTCATCATTCATCTGGTAATACATACTCATCACTCATCAGGTAATACTTACTCCTCATCATTCATCTGGTAATACATACTCATCACTCATCTGGTAATACTTACTCCACATCACTCATCTGGTAATACTTACTCCTCATCACTCATCTGGTGATACTTACTACTCATCATTCATCTGGTGATACTTACTCCTCATCATTCATCTGGTAATACTTACTCCTCATCACTCATCTGGTAATACTTACTCCTCATCACTCATCTGGTAATACTTACTCCACATCACTCATCTGGTAATACTTACTACTCATCACTCATCTGGTAATACTTACTCCACATCACTCATCTGGTAATACTTACTACTCATCACTCATCTGGTAATACTTACTCCTCATCACTCATCTGGTAATACTTACTATTCATCACTCATCTGGTAATACTTACTCCTCATCACTCATCTGGTAATACTTACTCCTCATCACTCATCTGGTAATACTTACTCCACATCACTCATCTGGTAATACTTACTACTCATCACTCATCTGGTAATACTTTCTCCACATCACTCATCTGTTAATACTTACTACTCGTCACTCATCTGGTAATACTTACTCCTCATCACTCATCTGGTAATACTTACTCCTCATCACTCATCTGGTAATACGTACCCCTCATCACTCATCTGGTAATACTTACTCCTCATCACTCATTTGGTAATTCTTACTCCACATCACTCATTTGGTAATACTTACTACTCATCTTTCATCTGGCAATACTTACTCCACATCACTCATCTGGTAATACTTACTCCACATCACTCATCTGGTAATACTTACTCCTCATCACTCATCTGGTAATACTTACTCCTCATCACTCATCTGGTAATACTTACTCCACATCACTCATCTGGTAATACTTACTCCTCATCACTCATCTGGTAATACTTACTCCTCATCACTCATCTGGTAATACTTACTCCACATCACTCATCTGGTAATACTTTCTCCACATCACTCATCTGTTAATACTTACTACTCGTCACTCATCTGGTAATACTTACTCCTCATCACTCATCTGGTAATACTTACTCCTCATCACTCATCTGGTAATACGTACCCCTCATCATTCATCTGGTAATACTTACTCATCACTCATCTGGTAATACGTACCCCTCATCACTCATCTGGTAATACTTACTCATCACTCATCTGGTAATACTTACTACTCATCACTCATTTGGTAATACTTACTACTCATCTTTCATCTGGCAATACTTACTCCACATCACTCATCTGGTAATACTTACTATTCATCACTCATCTGGTAATACTTACTCCTCATCACTCATCTGGTAATACTTACTCCTCATCACTCATCTGGTAATACTTACTCCTCATCACTCATCTGGTAATACTTACTCCTCATCACTCACCTGGTAATACTTACTCCTCATCTCTCATTTGGTAATACTTACTCCTCATCACTCATCTGGTAATACTTACTCCTCATCACTCATCTGGTAATACTTACTACTCATCACTCACCTGGTAATACTTACTCCTCATCTCTCATTTGGTAATACTTACTCCTCATCACTCATCTGGTAATACTTACTCCTCATCACTCATCTGGTAATACTTACTCCTCATCACTCATCTGGTAATACTTACTCCTCATCACTCATCTGGTAATACTTACTACTCATCACTCACCTGGTAATACTTACTCCTCATCTCTCATTTGGTAATACTTACTCCTCATCACTCATCTGGTAATACTTACTCCTCATCACTCATCTGGTAATACTTACTCCTCATCACTCATCTGGTAATACTTACTCCTCATCACTCACCTGGTAATACTTACTACTCATCTTTCATCTGGCAATACTTACTCCACATCACTCATCTGGTAATACTTACTCCTCATCACTCATCTGGTAATACTTACTCCTCATCACTCACCTGGTAATACTTACTCCTCATCACTCATCTGGTAATACTTACTCCTCATCACTCATCTGGTAATACTTACTCCTCATCACTCACCTGGTAATACTTACTACTCATCTTTCATCTGGCAATACTTACTCCACATCACTCATCTGGTAATACTTACTCCTCATCACTCATCTGGTAATACTTACTCCTCATCACTCACCTGGTAATACTTACTACTCATCTTTCATCTGGCAATACTTACTCCACATCACTCATCTGGTAATACTTACTCCTCATCACTCATCTGGTAATACTTACTCCTCATCACTCACCTGGTAATACTTACTCCTCATCTCTCTTTTGGTAATACTTACTCCTCATCACTCATCTGGTAATACTTACTGCTCATCATTCATCTGGTAATACTTACTGCTCATCACTCATCTGGTAATACTTACTCCTCATCACTCATCTGGTAATACTTACTCCTCATCACTCACCTGGTAATACTTACTCCTCATCACTCACCTGGTAATACTTACTCCTCATCTCTCATTTGGTAATACTTACTCCTCATCACTCATCTGGTAATACTTACTGCTCATCATTCATCTGGTAATACTTACTCCACATCACTCATCTGGTAATACTTACTCCACATCACTCATCTGGTAATACTTACTCCTCATCACTCATCTGGTAATACTTACTCCTCATCTCTCATTTGGTAATACTTACTCCTCATCACTCATCTGGTAATACTTACTACTCATCATTCATCTGGTAATACTTACTCCACATCACTCATCTGGTAATACTTACTCCTCATCACTCATCTGGTAATACTTACTCCTCATCACTCATCTGGTAATACTTACTCCTCATCACTCACCTGGTAATACTTACTACTCATCTTTCATCTGGCAATACTAACTCCTCATCACTCACCTGGTAATACTTACTGCTCATCACTCATCTGGTAATACTAACTCCTCATCACTCATCTGGTAATACTTACTACTCATCACTCACCTGGTAATACTTACTCCTCATCACTCATCTGGTAATACTTACTCCTCATCACTCATCTGGTAATACTTACTACTCATCACTCATCTGGTAATACTTACTCCACATCACTCATCTGGTAATACTTACTACTCGTCACTCATCTGGTAATACTTACTCCACATCACTCATCTGGTAATATTTACTACTCATCACTCATCTGGTAATACTTACTCCTCATCACTCACCTGGTAATACTTACTACTCATCTTTCATCTGGCAATACTTACTCCACATCACTCATCTGGTAATATTTACTACTCATCACTCATCTGGTAATACTTACTACTCATCACTCATCTGGTAATACTTACTACTCATCATTCATCTGGTAATACTTACTCCTCATCACTCATCTGGTAATACTTACTCCTCATCACTCATCTGGTAATACTTACTACTCATCATTCATCTGGTAATACTTACTCCTCATCACTCATCTGGTAATACTTATTACTCATCATTCATCTGGTAATACTTACTCCTCATCACTCATATGGTAATACTTACTCCTCATCACTCATCTGGTAATACTTACTCCTCATCACTCATATGGTAATACTTACTACTCATCATTCATCTGGTAATACTTACTACTCATCTTTCATCTGGCAATACTTACTACTCATCATTCATCTGATAATACTTACTCCTCATCACTCATCTGGTAATACTTACTACTCATCACTCATCTGGTAATACTTACTCCTCATCACTCATCTGGTAATACTTACTACTCATCATTCATCTGGTAATACTTACTGTTCATCACTCATCTGGTAATACTTACTCCTCATCACTCACCTGGTAATACTTACTACTCATCACTCATCTGGTAATACTTACTACTCATCACTCATCTGGTAATACTTACTCCTCATCGCTCATCTGGTAATACTTATTCCTCATCACTCATCTGGTAATACTCCTCATCATTCATCTGGTAATACTTACTCCTCATCACTCCTATGGTAATACTCACTACTCATCACTCACCTGGTAATACTTACTACTCATCTTTCATCTGGCAATACTTACTCCTCATCACTCATCTGGTAATACTCCTCATCATTCATCTGGTAATACTTACTCATCACTCATCTGGTAATACTTACTACTCATCACTCATCTGGTAATACTTACTCCTCTTCACTCATCTGGTAATACTTACTACTCATCACTCATCTGGTAATACTTACTACTCATCACTCATCTGGTAATACTTACTACTCATCATTCATCTGGTAATACTTACTCCTCATCACTCATATGGTAATACTTACTGTTCATCACTCATCTGGTAATACTTACTCCTCATCACTCACCTGGTAATACTTACTACTCATCACTCATCTGGTAATACTTACTACTCATCATTCATCTGGTAATACTTACTCCTCATCACTCATCTGGTAATACTTATTACTCATCATTCATCTGGTAATACTTACTCCTCATCACTCATATGGTAATACTTACTCCTCATCACTCATCTGGTAATACTTACTCCTCATCACTCATATGGTAATACTTACTACTCATCATTCATCTGGTAATACTTACTACTCATCTTTCATCTGGCAATACTTACTACTCATCATTCATCTGATAATACTTACTCCTCATCACTCATCTGGTAATACTTACTACTCATCATTCATCTGATAATACTTACTCCTCATCACTCATCTGGTAATACTTACTACTCATCACTCATCTGGTAATACTTACTCCTCATCACTCATCTGGTAATACTTACTCCTCATCACTCATCTGGTAATACTTACTACTCATCACTCATCTGATAATACTTACTCCTCATCACTCATCTGGTAATACTTACTACTCATCACTCATCTGGTAATACTTACTACTCATCATTCATCTGGTAATACTTACTGTTCATCACTCATCTGGTAATACTTACTCCTCATCACTCACCTGGTAATACTTACTACTCATCACTCATCTGGTAATACTTACTACTCATCACTCATCTGGTAATACTTACTCCTCATCGCTCATCGGGTATTACTTATTCCTCATCACTCATCTGGTAATACTCCTCATCATTCATCTGGTAATACTTACTCCTCATCACTCATATGGTAATACTCACTACTCATCACTCACCTGGTAATACTTACTACTCATCTTTCATCTGGCAATACTTACTCCTCATCACTCATCTGGTAATACTCCTCATCATTCATCTGGTAATACTTACTCATCACTCATCTGGTAATACTTACTACTCATCACTCATCTGGTAATACTTACTACTCATCACTCATCTGGTAATACTTACTCCTCATCACTCATATGGTAATACTTACTGTTCATCACTCATCTGGTAATACTTACTCCTCATCACTCACCTGGTAATACTTACTACTCATCACTCATCTGGTAATACTTACTACTCATCACTCATCTGGTAATACTTACTCCTCATCACTCATATGGTAATACTTACTCCTCATCACTCATCTGGTAATACTTACTACTCATCTTTCATCTGGCAATACTTACTACTCATCATTCATCTGGTAATACTTACTACTCATCATTCATCTGGTAATACTTACTCCTCATCACTCATATGGTAATACTTACTGTTCATCACTCATCTGGTAATACTTACTCCTCATCACTCACCTGGTAATACTTACTACTCATCACTCATCTGGTAATACTTACTACTCATCATTCATCTGGTAATACTTACTCCTCATCACTCATCTGGTAATACTTATTACTCATCATTCATCTGGTAATACTTACTCCTCATCACTCATATGGTAATACTTACTCCTCATCACTCATCTGGTAATACTTACTCCTCATCACTCATATGGTAATACTTACTACTCATCATTCATCTGGTAATACTTACTACTCATCTTTCATCTGGCAATACTTACTACTCATCATTCATCTGATAATACTTACTCCTCATCACTCATCTGGTAATACTTACTACTCATCATTCATCTGATAATACTTACTCCTCATCACTCATCTGGTAATACTTACTACTCATCACTCATCTGGTAATACTTACTCCTCATCACTCATCTGGTAATACTTACTCCTCATCACTCATCTGGTAATACTTACTACTCATCACTCATCTGATAATACTTACTCCTCATCACTCATCTGGTAATACTTACTACTCATCACTCATCTGGTAATACTTACTACTCATCATTCATCTGGTAATACTTACTGTTCATCACTCATCTGGTAATACTTACTCCTCATCACTCACCTGGTAATACTTACTACTCATCACTCATCTGGTAATACTTACTACTCATCACTCATCTGGTAATACTTACTCCTCATCGCTCATCGGGTATTACTTATTCCTCATCACTCATCTGGTAATACTCCTCATCATTCATCTGGTAATACTTACTCCTCATCACTCATATGGTAATACTCACTACTCATCACTCACCTGGTAATACTTACTACTCATCTTTCATCTGGCAATACTTACTCCTCATCACTCATCTGGTAATACTCCTCATCATTCATCTGGTAATACTTACTCATCACTCATCTGGTAATACTTACTACTCATCACTCATCTGGTAATACTTACTACTCATCACTCATCTGGTAATACTTACTCCTCATCACTCATATGGTAATACTTACTGTTCATCACTCATCTGGTAATACTTACTCCTCATCACTCACCTGGTAATACTTACTACTCATCACTCATCTGGTAATACTTACTACTCATCACTCATCTGGTAATACTTACTCCTCATCACTCATATGGTAATACTTACTCCTCATCACTCATCTGGTAATACTTACTACTCATCTTTCATCTGGCAATACTTACTACTCATCATTCATCTGGTAATACTTACTACTCATCATTCATCTGGTAATACTTACTCCTCATCATTCATCTGGTAATACTTACTCCTCATCACTCATCTGGTAATACTTACTCCTCATCATTCATCTGGTAATACTTACTGTTCATCACTCATCTGGTAATACTTACTGTTCATCACTCATCTGGTAATACTTACTCCTCATCACTCACCTGGTAATACTTACTACTCATCACTCATCTGGTAATACTTACTACTCATCACTCATCTGGTAATACTTACTCCTCATCACTCATCTGGTAATACTTACTACTCATCATTCATCTGGTAATACTTACTCCTCATCACTCATCTGGTAATACTTACTACTCATCATTCATCTGGTAATACTTACTCCTCATCATTCATCTGGTAATACTTACTCCTCATCACTCATATGGTAATACTTACTCCTCATCATTCATCTGGTAATACTTACTACTCATCACTCATATGGTAATACTTACTACTCATCACTCACCTGGTAATACTTACTACTCATCATTCATCTGGTAATACTTACTCCTCATCACTCATATGGTAATACTTACTACTCATCACTCATCTGGTAATACTTACTACTCATCGCTCATCTGGTAATACTTACTACTCATCGCTCATCTGGTAATACTTACTCCTCATCACTCATCTGGTAATACTTACTCCTCATCACTCATCTGGTAATACTTACTACTCATCATTCATCTGGTAATACTTACTCCTCATCATTCATCTGGTAATACTTACTACTCATCGCTCATCTGGTAATACTTACTCCTCATCGCTCATCTGATAATACTTACTACTCATCATTCATCTGGTAATACTTACTCCTCATCACTCATCTGGTAATACTTACTACTCATCACTCACCTGGTAATACTTACTACTCACCATTCATCTGGTAATACTTACTACTCATCATTCATCTGGTAATACTTACTCCTCATCACTCATCTGGTAATACTTACTACTCATCATTCATCTGGTAATATTTACTCCTCATCACTCATCTGGTAATACTTACTACTCATCACTCACCTGGTAATACTTACTACTCACCATTCATCTGGTAATACTTACTACTCATCATTCATCTGGTAATACTTACTCCTCATCACTCATCTGGTAATACTTACTCCTCATCACTCATCTGGTAATACTTACTCCTCATCACTCATCTGGTAATACTTACTCCTCATCACTCATCTGGTAATACTTACTACTCATCACTCATCTGGTAATACTTACTACTCATCATTCATCTGGTAATACTTACTACTCATCACTCATCTGGTAATACATACTCCTCATCACTCATCTGGTAATACTTACTACTCATCACTCACCTGGTAATACTTACTACTCATCATTCATCTGGTAATATTTACTCCTCATCACTCATCTGGAAATACTTACTACTCATCACTCATCTGGTAATACTTACTACTCATCACTCATCTGGTAATACTTACTCCTCATCACTCACCTGGTAATACTTACTACTCATCATTCATCTGGTAATACTTACTCCTCATCACTCATCTGGTAATACTTACTCCTCATCACTCATCTGGTAATACTTACTCCTCATCACTCATCTGGTAATACTTACTCCTCATCACTCATCTGGTAATACTTACTCCTCATCACTCATCTGGTAATACTTACTACTCATCACTCATCTGGTAATACTTACTACTCATCATTCATCTGGTAATACTTACTACTCATCATTCATCTGGTAATACTTACTCCTCATCACTCATCTGGTAATACTTACTACTCATCATTCATCTGGTAATACTTACTCCTCATCACTCATCTGGTAATACTTACTACTCATCACTCACCTGGTAATACTTACTACTCACCATTCATCTGGTAATACTTACTACTCATCACTCATCTGGTAATACTTACTCCTCATCACTCACCTGGTAATACTTACTCCTCATCACTCATCTGGTAATACTTACTCCTCATCACTCATCTGGTAATACTTACTCCTCATCATTCATCTGGTAATACTTACTACTCATCTTTCATCTGGCAATACTTACTACTCATCATTCATCTGGTAATACTTACTCCTCATCATTCATCTGGTAATACTTACTGTTCATCACTCATCTGGTAATACTTACTCCTCATCACTCATCTGGTAATACTTACTACTCATCTTTCATCTGGCAATACTTACTACTCATCATTCATCTGGCAATACTTACTCCTCATCATTCATCTGGTAATACTTACTGTTCATCACTCATCTGGTAATACTTACTCCTCATCACTCATCTGGTAATACTTACTACTCATCTTTCATCTGGCAATACTTACTACTCATCATTCATCTGGTAATACTTACTGTTCATCACTCATCTGGTAATACTTACTCCTCATCACTCATCTGGTAATACTTACTACTCATCTTTCATCTGGCAATACTTACTCCTCATCACTCATCTGGTAATACTTACTCCTCATCACTCATCTGGTAATACTTACTACTCATCACTCACCTGGCAATACTTACTACTCATCATTCATCTGGTAATACTTACTCCTCATCACTCATCTGGTAATACTTACTACTCATCACTCATCTGGTAATACTTACTACTCATCATTCATCTGGTAATACTTACTCCTCATCACTCATCTGGTAATACTTACTACTCATCATTCATCTGGTAATACTTACTCCTCATCATTCATCTGGTAATACTTACTCCTCATCATTCATCTGGTAATACTTACTACTCATCACTCACCTGGTAATACTTACTACTCATCATTCATCTGGTAATACTTACTCCTCATCACTCATATGGTAATACTTACTACTCATCATTCATCTGGTAATACTTACTCCTCATCATTCATCTGGTAATACTTACTCCTCATCATTCATCTGGTAATACTTACTACTCATCACTCACCTGGTAATACTTACTACTCACCACTCATCTGGTAATACTTACTCCTCATCACTCATCTGGTAATACTTACTACTCATCATTCATCTGGTAATACTTACTCCTCATCATTCATCTGGTAATACTTACTACTCATCACTCACCTGGTAATACTTACTACTCATCATTCATCTGGTAATACTTACTCCTCATCACTCATATGGTAATACTTACTACTCATCATTCATCTGGTAATACTTACTACTCATCTTTCATCTGGCAATACTTACTCCACATCACTCATCTGGTAATACTTACTCCTCATCACTCACCTGGTAATACTTACTCCTCATCACTCATCTGGTAATACTTACTCCTCATCACTGATATGGTAATACTTACTCCTCATCACTCATCTGGTAATACGTACCCCTCATCACTCATCTGGTAATACTTACTACTCATCACTCATCTGGTAATACTTACTACTCATCACTCATCTGGTAATACTTACTCCTCATCACTCATCTGGTAATACTTACTACTCATCACTCATCTGGTGATACTTACTCCTCAATACTCATCTGTTAATACTTACTGCTCATCACTCATCTGGTAATACTTACTGCTCATCACTCATCTGGTAATACTTACTCCTCATCACTCATCTGGTAATACTTACTACTCATCACTCATCTGGTAATACTTACTACTCATCTTTCATCTGGTAATACTTACTCCTCATCACTCATCTGGTGATACTTACTCCTCATCACTCATCTGTTAATACTTACTGCTCATCACTCATCTGGTAATACTTACTCCTCATCTCTCATTTGGTAATACTTACTCCTCATCACTCATCTGGTAATACTTACTGCTCATCACTCATCTGGTAATACTTACTACTCATCACTCACCTGGTAATACTTACTACTCATCTTTCATCTGGTAATACTTACTCCACATCACTCATCTGGTACTACTTACTCCTCATCACTCATCTGGTAATACTTACTCCTCATCTCTCATTTGGTAATACGTACTCCTCATCACTCGTCTGGTAATACTTACTACTCATCTTTCATCTGGTAATACTTACTCCTCATCACTCATCTGGTGATACTTACTCCTCATCACTCATCTGTTAATACTTACTGCTCATCACTCATGTGGTAATACTAACTCCTCATCACTCACCTGGTAATACTTACTCCTCATCACTCATCTTGTAATACTTTCTACTCATCACTCATCTGGTAATACTTACTCCTCATCACTCATTTGGTAATGCTTACTCCACATCACTCATCTGGTAATACTTACTCCACATCACTCATCTGGTAATACTTACTCCTCATCACTCATCTGGTAATACTTACTACTCATCACTCATCTGGTAATACTTACTCCTCATCACTCATTTGGTAATACTTATTCCTCACTACTCATCTGGTAATACTTACTCCTCATCACTCATCTGGTAATACTTACTCATCATCACTCATCTGCTAATACTTACTCCTCATCACTCATCTGGTAATACTTACTCCTCATCACTCATCTGGTAATACTTACTCCTCATCACTCATCTGGTAATACTTACTACTCATCACTCATCTGGTAATACTTACTACTCATCACTCACCTGGTAATACTTACTACTCATCTTTCATCTGGTAATACTTACTCCACATCACTCATCTGGTAATACTTACTCCTCATCACTCATCTGGTAATACTTACTCCTCATCTGTCATTTGGTAATACGTACTCCTCATCACTCGTCTGGTAATGCTTACTACTCATCTTTCATCTGGTAATACTTACTCCTCATCACTCATCTGGTGATACTTACTCCTCATCACTCATCTGTTAATACTTACTGCTCATCACTCATCTGGTAATACTAACTCCTCATCACTCACCTGGTAATACTTACTCCTCATCACTCATCTTGTAATACTTTCTACTCATCACTCATCTGGTAATACTTACTCCTCATCACTCATTTGGTAATGCTTAGTCCACATCACTCATCTGTTAATACTTACTCCACATCACTCATCTGGTAATACTTACTCCTCATCACTCATCTGGTAATACTTACTACTCATCACTCATCTGGTAATACTTACTCCTCATCACTCATTTGGTAATACTTATTCCTCACTACTCATCTGGTAATACTTACTCCTCATCACTCATCTGGTAATACTTACTCCTCATCACTCATCTGCTAATACTTACTCCTCATCACTCATCTGGTAATACTTACTCCTCATCACTCATCTGGTAATACTTACTACTCATCACTCATCTGGTAATACCTACTCCTCATCACTCATCTGGTAATACTTACTCCTCATCACTCATCTGGTAATACTCCTCATCACTCATCT
The DNA here is from genome assembly GCA_031216915.1 of Pictodentalium vernedei. Taxonomy (NCBI): domain Eukaryota; kingdom Metazoa; phylum Mollusca; class Scaphopoda; order Dentaliida; family Dentaliidae; genus Pictodentalium; species Pictodentalium vernedei. Next base: position 865,681,764 of record CM062297.1, read on the forward strand.
GGTAATACTTACTCCTCATCACTCATCTGGTAATACTTACTCCTCATCACTCACCTGGTAATACTTACTCCTCATCACTCACCTGGTAATACTTACTCCTCATCAGTCACCTGGTAATACTTACTACTCATCACTCATCAGGTAATACTTACTACTCATCACTAATCTGGTAATACTTACTCCTCATCACTCACCTGGTAATACTTACTCCTCATCACTCATCTGGTAATACTTACTACTCATCACTCATCTGGTAATACTTACTCCTCATCACTCATCTGGTAATACTTACTACTCATCACTCATCTGGTAATATGTACTCCTCATCACTCATCTGGTAATACTTACTACTCATCACTCATCTGGTAATACTTAGTACTCATCACTCATCTGGTAATACTCCTCATCACTCATCTGGTAATATTTACTCCTCATCACTCATCTGGTAATACTTACTCCTCATCACTCACCTGGTAATACTTACTACTCATCACTCATCTGGTAATACTTACTTCTCATCACTCATCTGGTAATACTTACTCCTCATCACTCATCTGGTAATACTTACTCCACATCACTGATCTGGTAATACTTACTCCTCATCACTCATCTGGTAATACTTACTACTCATCGCTCATCTGATAATACTTACTCCTCATCGCTCATCTGGTAATACTTACTCCTCATCACTCATCTGGTAATACTTACTCCTCATCACTCATCTGGTAATACTTACTCCTCATCACTCATCAGGTAATACTTACTCCTCATCACTCATCTGGTAATACTTACTACTCATCGCTCATCTGATAATACTTACTCCTCATCGCTCATCTGGTAATACTTACTCCTCATCACTCATCTGGTAATACTTACTCCTCATCACTCATCTGGTAATACTTACTCCTCATCACTCATCTGGTAATACTTACTCCTCATCACTCATCTGGTAATACTTACTCCTCATCACTCATCTGGTAATACTTACTCCTCATCACTCATCTGGTAATACTTACTCCTCATCTCTCATTTGGTAATACTTGTTCCTCACTACTCATCTGGTAATACTTACTCCTCATCACTCATCTGGTAATACTTACTCCTCATCACTCATCTTGTAATACTTACTCCTCATCACTCATTTGGTAATACTTATTCCTCACTACTCATCTGGTAATACTTACTCCTCATCACTCATCTGGTAATACTTACTCTTCATCACTCATCTGGTAATACTTACTCCTCATCACTCATCTGGTAATACTTACTCCTCATCACTCATCTGGTAATACTTACTCCTCATCACTCATCTGGTAATACTTACTCCTCATCTCTCATTTGGTAATACTTATTCCTCACTACTCATCTGGTAATACTTACTCCTCATCACTCATCTGGTAATACTTACTCCTCATCACTCATCTGTTAATACTTACTACTCGTCACTCATCTGGTAATACTTACTCCTCATCACTCATCTGGTAACACTTACTCTTCATCACTCATCTGGTAATACTTACTCCTCATCACTCATCTGGTAATACTTACTCCTCATCACTCATCTGGTAATACTTACTCCTCATCTCTCATTTGGTGATACTTACTCCTCATCACTCATCTGGTAATACTTACTCCTGATCACTCATCTGGTAATACTTACTCCTCATCAATCATCTGGTAATACTTACTCCTCATCACTCATCTGGTAATACTTACTCCTCATCTCTCATTTGGTGATACTTACTCCTCATCACTCATCTGGTAATACTTACTCCTCATCACTCATCTGGTAATAATTACTCCTCATCACTCATCTGGTAATACTTACTCCTCATCTCTCATTTGGTGATACTTACTCCTCATCACTCATCTGGTAATACTCACTCCTGATCACTCATCTGGTAATACTTACTCCACATCACTCATCTGGTAATACTTACTCCACATCACTCATCTGTTAATACTTACTCCACATCACTCATCTGGTAATACTTACTCATCACTCATTTGGTAATACTTACTCATCATTCATCTGGTAATACTTACTCCTCATCATTCATCTGGTAATACTTACTGCTCATCACTCATCTGGTGATACTTACTCATCGCTCATCTGGTAATACTTACTGCTCATCACTCATCTGGTGATACTTACTCATCGCTCATCTGGTAATACTTACTCCTCATCATTCATCTGGTAATACTTACTACTCATCATTCATCTGGTAATACTTACTCCTCATCACTCATCTGGTAATACTTACTACTCATCATTCATCTGGTAATACTTACTCCTCATCACTCATCTGGTAATACTCACTCCTCATCACTCATCTGGTAATACTTACTCCACATCTCTCATCTGGTAATACTTACTCCACATCACTCATCCGTTAATACTTACTACTCGTCACTCATCTGGTAATACTTACTCCTCATCACTCAGCTGGTAATACTTACTACTCATCACTCATCTGGTAATACGTTCCCCTCGTCACTCATCTGGTAATACTTATTCATCACTCATTTGGTAATACTTGCTACTCATCATTCATCTGGTAATATTTACTACTCATCTTTCATCTGGTAATACTTACTCCACATCACTCATCTGGTAATACTTACTCCTCATCACTCTTCTGGTAATACTTACTCCTCATCTCTCATTTGGTAATACTTACTCATCACTCATCTGGTAATACTTACTGCTCATCATTCATCTAGTAATATTTACTACTCATCTTTCATCTGGTAATACTTACTCCTCATCACTCGTCTGGTAATACTTACTCCACATCACTCATCTGGTAATACTTACTACTCATCAATCACCTGGTAATACTTACTCCTCATCACTCATCTGGTAATACTTACTCCTCATCACTCATCTGGTAATACTTACTCCTCATCACTCATCTGTTAATACTTACTGCTCATCACTCATCTTGTAATACTAACTCCTCATCACTCACCTGGTAATACTTACTCCTCATCACTCATCTGGTAATACTTACTCCTCATCACTCATCTGGTAATAATTACTCCTCATCACTCATTTGGTAATACTTACACCACATCACTCATCTGGTAATACTTACTACTCATCACTCATCTGGTAATACTTACTCCTCATCACTCATCTGGTAATACTTACTCCTCATCACTCAACTGGTAATACTTACTCCTCATCACTCATCTGTTAATACTTACTGCTCATCACTCATCTTGTAATACTAACTCCTCATCACTCACCTGGTAATACTTACTCCTCATCACTCATCTGGTAATACTTACTCCTCATCACTCATCTGGTAATACTTACTCCTCATCACTCATTTGGTAATACTTACTCCACATCACTCATCTGGTAATACTTACTCCACATCACTCATCTGGTAATACTTACTCCTCATCACTCATCTGGTAATACTTACTACTCATCACTCATCTGGTAATACTTACTCCTCATCACTCATTTGGTAATACTTATTCCTCACTACTCATCTGGTAATACTTACTCCTCATCACTCATCTGGTAATACTTACTCCTCATCACTCATCTGGTAATACTTACTCCTCATCACTCATCTGGTAATACTTACTCCTCATCACTCATCTGGTAACACTTCCTCCTCATCACTCATCTGGTAATACTTACTCCTCATCGTTTACCTGGTAGTAATACTTACTCATCATCACTCATTTGGTAATACTTACTCCTCATCGCTCATTTGGTAATACTTATTCCTCACTACTCATCTGGTAATACCTACTCCTCATCACTCATCTGGTAATACTTACTCCTCATCACTCATCTGGTAATACTTACTCCTCATCACTCATCTGGTAATACTTACTCCTCATCACTCATCTGGTAATACTGACTCCACATCACTCATCTGGTAATACTTACTCCACATCACTCATTTGTTGATACTTACTTCTCGTCACTCATCTGGTAATACTTTCTCCTCATCACTCATCTATTAATACTTACTCCTCATCACTCATCTGGTAATACTTACTCATCACTCATTTGGTAATACTTACCACTCATCACTCATCTGGTAATACTTACTACTCATCTTTCATCTGGTAATACTTACTCCTCATCACTCATCTGGTAATACTTACTCCTCATCACTCATCTGGTAATACTTACTCCTCATCTCTCATTTGGTAATACTTACTCCTCATCACTCATCTGTTAATACTTACTGCTCGTCACTCATCTGGTAATACTAACTCCTCATCACTCACCTGGTAATACTTACTCCTCATCACTCATCTGGTAATACTTACTCCTCATCACTCATCTGGTAATACTTACTCCTCATCACTCATTTGGTAATACTTATTCCTCACAACTGATCTGGTAATACTTACTCCTCATCACTCATCTGATAATACTTACTCCTCATCACTCATCTGGTAATACTCACTACTCATCACTCATCTGGTAATACTTACTCCTCATCACTCATCTGGTAATACTTACTCCTCATCACTCATCTGGTAATACTCCTCATCACTCATCTGGTAATACTTACTCCTCATCACTCATCTGGTAATACTTACTCCTCATCACTCACCTGGTAATACTTACTCCTCGTCACTCACCTGGTAATACTTACTCCTCATCACTCACCTGGTAATACTTACTGCTCATCACTCATCTGGTAATACTTACTCCTCATCACTCACCTGGTAATACTTACTCCTCATCATTCATCTGGTAATACTTACTCCTCATCACTCACCTGGTAATACTTACTCCTCATCACTCATCTGGTAATACTTACTCCTCATCACTCACCTGGTAATACTTACTGCTCATCACTCATCTGGTAATACTTACTCCTCATCACTCATCTGGTAATACTTACTCCTCATCATTCATCTGGTAATACCTACTCCTCATCACTCATCTGGTAATACTTACTCCTCATCACTCACCTGGTAATATTTACTGCTCATCACTCATCTGGTAATGCTTACTCCTCATCACTCACCTGGTAATACTTACTGCTCATCACTCATCTGATAATACTTACTCCTCATCACTCATCTGGTAATACTTACTCCACATCACTCACCTGGTAATACTTACTCCTCATCACTCATCTGGTAATACTTACTCCTCATCACTCATCTGGTAATACTTACTACTCGTCACTCATCTGGTGATACTTACTACTCATCACTCATATGGTAATACTTACTCCTCATCACTCATCTGGTAATACTTACTCCTCATCACTCATCGGGTAATACGTACCCCTCATCACTCATCTGGTAATACTTACTCATCACTCATCTGGTAATACTTACTGCTTATCACTCATCTGGTAATACTTACTCATCACTCATCTGGTAATACTTACTCCTCATCACTCATCTGGTAATTCTTACTCCACATCACTCATCTGGTAATACTTACTCCACATCACTCATCTGGTAATACTTACTCCTCATCACTCATCTGGTAATACTTACTCCTCATCATTCATCTGGTAATACTTACTCCTCATCACTCATCTGGTAATACTTACTCCTCATCACTCATTTGGTAATACTTACTCCTCATCGCTCATCTGGTAATACTTACTCCACATCACTCATCTGGTAATACTTACTCCTCATCTCTCATTTGGTAATACTTACTCCTCATCACTCATCTGGTAATACTTACTACTCATCACTCATCTGGTAATACTTACTCCACATCACTCATCTGGTAATACTTACTCCTCATCACTCATCTGGTAATACTTACTCCTCATCATTCATCTTTTAATACTTACTCCTCATCGCTCATCTGGTAATACTTACTCCTCATCACTCATCTGGTAATACTTACTCCTCATCATTCATCTGGTAATACTTACTACTCATCTTTCATCTGGCAATACTTACTACTCATCATTCATCTGGTAATACTTACTCCTCATCACTCATCTGGTAATACTTACTACTCATCTTTCATCTGGCAATACTTACTACTCATCATTCATCTGGTAATACTTACTCCTCATCACTCATCTGGTAATACTTACTACTCATCACTCATCTGGTAATACTTACTACTCATCATTCATCTGGTAATACTTACTCCTCATCACTCATCTGGTAATACTTACTACTCATCATTCATCTGGTAATACTTACTCCTCATCACTCATCTGGTAATACTTACTACCCATCATTCATCTGGTAATACTTACTCCTCATCACTCATATGGTAATACTTACTACTCATCTTTCATCTGGCAATACTTACTACTCATCATTCATCTGGTAATACTTACTCCTCATCATTCATCTGGTAATACTTACTGTTCATCACTCATCTGGTAATACTTACTACTCATCTTTCATCTGGCAATACTTACTACTCATCATTCATCTGGTAATACTTACTCCTCATCACTCATCTGGTAATACTTACTCCTCATCACTCATCTGGTAATACTTACTACTCATCTTTCATCTGGCAATACTTACTACTCATCATTCATCTGGTAATACTTACTACCCATCATTCATCTGGTAATACTTACTCCTCATCACTCATATGGTAATACTTACTACTCATCTTTCATCTGGCAATACTTACTACTCATCATTCATCTGGTAATACTTACTCCTCATCATTCATCTGGTAATACTTACTGTTCATCACTCATCTGGTAATACTTACTACTCATCTTTCATCTGGCAATACTTACTACTCATCATTCATCTGGTAATACTTACTCCTCATCACTCATCTGGTAATACTTACTCCTCATCACTCATCTGGTAATACTTACTACTCATCTTTCATCTGGCAATACTTACTCCTCATCACTCATCTGGTAATACTTACTACTCATCACTCACCTGGTAATACTTACTACTCACCATTCATCTGGTAATACTTACTTCTCATCATTCATCTGGTAATACTTACTCCTCATCACTCATCTGGTAATACTTACTACTCATCATTCATCTGGTAATACTTACTACTCATCTTTCATCTGGCAATACTTACTACTCATCATTCATCAGGTAATACTTACTCCTCATCACTCATCTGGTAATACTTACTACTCATCACTCATCTGGCAATACTTACTACTCATCATTCATCTGGTAATACTTACTCATCATCACTCATATGGTAATACTTACTACTCATCATTCATCTGGTAATACTTACTACTCATCTTTCATCTGGCAATACTTACTACTCATCATTCATCTGGTAATACTTACTCCTCATCACTCATCTGGTAATACTTACTACTCATCACTCATCTGGTAATACTTACTACTCATCATTCATCTGGTAATACTTACTCCTCATCACTCATCTGGTAATACTTACTACTCATCATTCATCTGGTAATACTTACTCCTCATCACTCATCTGGTAATACTTACTACTCATCATTCATCTGGTAATACTTACTCCTCATCACTCATATGGTAATACTTACTACTCATCACTCACCTGGTAATACTTACTACTCATCATTCATCTGGTAATACTTACTCCTCATCACTCATATGGTAATACTTACTACTCATCATTCATCTGGTAATACTTACTTCTCATCACTCATCTGGTAATACTTACTACTCATCACTCACCTGGTAATACTTACTCCTCATCACTCATCTGGTAATACTTACTACTCATCATTCATCTGGTAATACTTACTCTTCATCACTCATCTGGTAATACTTACTACTCATCATTCATCTGGTAATACTTACTCTTCATCACTCATCTGGTAATACTTACTACTCATCATTCATTTGGTAATACTTACTCCTCATCACTCACCTGGTAATACTTACTCCTCATCACTCATCTGGTAATACTTACTACTCATCACTCATATGGTAATACTTACTCCTCATCACTCATCAGGTAATACTTACTACTCATCACTCATATGGTAATACTTACTACTCATCACTCACCTGGTAATACTTACTACTCATCATTCATCTGGTAATACTTACTCCTCATCACTCACCTGGTAATACTTACTACTCATCATTCATCTGGTAATACTTACTCCTCATCACTCATATGGTAATACTTACTACTCATCTTTCATCTGGCAATACTTACTACTCATCATTCATCTGGTAATACTTACTCCTCATCACTCATATGGTAATACTTACTACTCATCACTCATCTGGTAATACTTACTACTCATCATTCATCTGGTAATACTTACTCCTCATCACTCATCTGGTAATACTTACTACTCATCATTCATCTGGTAATACTTACTCCTCATCATTCATCTGGTAATACTTACTACTCATCACTCACCTGGTAATACTTACTACTCATCATTCATCTGGTAATACTTACTCCTCATCACTCATATGGAAATACTTACTACTCATCATTCATCTGGTAATACTTACTACTCATCTTTCATCTGGCAATACTTACTCCACATCACTCATCTGGTAATACTTACTCCTCATCACTCACCTGGTAATACTTACTCCTCATCACTCATCTGGTAATACTTACTCCTCATCACTGATATGGTAATACTTACTCCTCATCACTCATCTGGTAATACGTACCCCTCATCACTCATCTGGTAATACTTACTATTCATCACTCATCTGGTAATACTTACTACTCATCACTCATCTGGTAATACTTACTCCTCATCACTCATCTGGTAATACTTACTACTCATCACTCATCTGGTGATACTTACTCCTCAATACTCATCTGTTAATACTTACTGCTCATCACTCATCTGGTAATACTTACTGCTCATCACTCATCTGGTAATACTTACTCCTCATCACTCATCTGGTAATACTTACTACTCATCACTCATCTGGTAATACTTACTACTCATCTTTCATCTGGTAATACTTACTCCTCATCACTCATCTGGTGATACTTACTCCTCATCACTCATCTGTTAATACTTACTGCTCATCACTCATCTGGTAATACTTACTCCTCATCTCTCATTTGGTAATACTTACTCCTCATCACTCATCTGGTAATACTTACTGCTCATCACTCATCTGGTAATACTTACTACTCATCACTCACCTGGTAATACTTACTACTCATCTTTCATCTGGTAATACTTACTCCACATCACTCATCTGGTACTACTTACTCCTCATCACTCATCTGGTAATACTTACTCCTCATCTCTCATTTGGTAATACGTACTCCTCATCACTCGTCTGGTAATACTTACTACTCATCTTTCATCTGGTAATACTTACTCCTCATCACTCATCTGGTGATACTTACTCCTCATCACTCATCTGTTAATACTTACTGCTCATCACTCATCTGGTAATACTAACTCCTCATCACTCACCTGGTAATACTTACTCCTCATCACTCATCTTGTAATACTTTCTACTCATCACTCATCTGGTAATACTTACTCCTCATCACTCATTTGGTAATGCTTACTCCACATCACTCATCTGGTAATACTTACTCCACATCACTCATCTGGTAATACTTACTCCTCATCACTCATCTGGTAATACTTACTACTCATCACTCATCTGGTAATACTTACTCCTCATCACTCATTTGGTAATACTTATTCCTCACTACTCATCTGGTAATACTTACTCCTCATCACTCATCTGGTAATACTTACTCCTCATCACTCATCTGCTAATACTTACTCCTCATCACTCATCTGGTAATACTTACTCCTCATCACTCATCTGGTAATACTTACTCCTCATCACTCATCTGGTAATACTTACTACTCATCACTCATCTGGTAATACTTACTACTCATCACTCACCTGGTAATACTTACTACTCATCTTTCATCTGGTAATACTTACTCCACATCACTCATCTGGTAATACTTACTCCTCATCACTCATCTGGTAATACTTACTCCTCATCTGTCATTTGGTAATACGTACTCCTCATCACTCGTCTGGTAATGCTTACTACTCATCTTTCATCTGGTAATACTTACTCCTCATCACTCATCTGGTGATACTTACTCCTCATCACTCATCTGTTAATACTTACTGCTCATCACTCATCTGGTAATACTAACTCCTCATCACTCACCTGGTAATACTTACTCCTCATCACTCATCTTGTAATACTTTCTACGCATCACTCATCTGGTAATACTTACTCCTCATCACTCATTTGGTAATGCTTACTCCACATCACTCATCTGGTAATACTTACTCCACATCACTCATCTGGTAATACTTACTCCTCATCACTCATCTGGTAATACTTACTACTCATCACTCATCTGGTAATACTTACTCCTCATCACTCATTTGGTAATACTTATTCCTCACTACTCATCTGGTAATACTTACTCCTCATCACTCATCTGGTAATACTTACTCCTCATCACTCATCTGCTAATACTTACTCCTCATCACTCATCTGGTAATACTTACTCCTCATCACTCATCTGGTAATACTTACTACTCATCACTCATCTGGTAATACTTACTCCTCATCACTCATCTGGTAATACTTACTCCTCATCACTCATCTGGTAATACTCCTCATCACTCATCTGGTAATACTTACTCCTCATCACTCATCTGGTAATACTTACTCCTCATCACTCACCTGGTAATACTTACTCCTCATCACTCACCTGGTAATACTTACTCCTCATCACTCACCTGGTAATACTTACTACTCATCACTCATCAGGTAATACTTACTACTCATCACTAATCTGGTAATACTTACTCCTCATCACTCACCTGGTAATACTTACTCCTCATCACTCATCTGGTAATACTTACTACTCATCACTCATCTGGTAATACTTACTCCTCATCACTCATCTGGTAATACTTACTACTCATCACTCATCTGGTAATATGTACTCCTCATCACTCATCTGGTAATACTTACTACTCATCACTCATCTGGTAATACTTAGTACTCATCACTCATCTGGTAATACTCCTCATCACTCATCTGGTAATATTTACTCCTCATCACTCATCTGGTAATACTTACTCCTCATCACTCACCTGGTAATACTTACTACTCATCACTCATCTGGTAATACTTACTTCTCATCACTCATCTGGTAATACTTACTCCTCATCACTCATCTGGTAATACTTACTCCACATCACTGATCTGGTAATACTTACTCCTCATCACTCATCTGGTAATACTTACTACTCATCGCTCATCTGATAATACTTACTCCTCATCGCTCATCTGGTAATACTTACTCCTCATCACTCATCTGGTAATACTTACTCCTCATCACTCATCTGGTAATACTTACTCCTCATCACTCATCTGGTAATACTTACTCCTCATCACTCATCTGGTAATACTTACTACTCATCGCTCATCTGATAATACTTACTCCTCATCGCTCATCTGGTAATACTTACTCCTCATCACTCATCTGGTAATACTTACTCCTCATCACTCATCTGGTAATACTTACTCCTCATCACTCATCTGGTAATACTTACTCCTCATCACTCATCTGGTAATACTTACTACTCATCGCTCATCTGATAATACTTACTCCTCATCGCTCATCTGGTAATACTTACTCCTCATCACTCATCTGGTAATACTTACTCTTCATCACTCATCTGGTAATACTTACTCCACATCACTCACCTGGTAATACTTACTACTCATCACTGATCTGGTAATACTTACTCCTCATCACTCATCTGGTAATACTTACTCCTCATCACTCATCTGGTAATACTTACTCCTCATCACTCATCTGGTAATACTTACTCCTCATCACTCATCTGGTAATACTTACTCCTCATCTCTCATTTGGTAATACTTACTCCTCATCACTCATCTGGTAATACTTACTCCTCATCACTCATCTGGTAATACTTACTCCTCATCTCTCATTTGGTAATACTTGTTCCTCACTACTCATCTGGTAATACTTACTCCTCATCACTCATCTGGTAATACTTACTCCTCATCACTCATCTTGTAATACTTACTCCTCATCACTCATCTGGTAATACTTACTCCTCATCACTCATCTGGTAATACTTACTCCTCATCACTAATCTGGTAATACTTACTCCTCATCACTCATCTGGTAATACTTACTCCTCATCACTCATCTGGTAATACTTACTCTTCATCACTCATCTGGTAATACTTACTCCTCATCACTCATCTGGTAATACTTACTCCTCATCACTCATCTGGTAATACTTACTCCTCATCACTCATCTGGTAATACTTACTCCTCATCACTCATCTGGTAATACTTACTCCTCATCTCTCATTTGGTAATACTTATTCCTCACTACTCATCTGGTAATACTTACTCCTCATCACTCATCTGGTAATACTTACTCCTCATCACTCATCTGTTAATACTTACTACTCGTCACTCATCTGGTAATACTTACTCCTCATCACTCATCTGGTAACACTTACTCTTCATCACTCATCTGGTAATACTTACTCCTCATCACTCATCTGGTAATACTTACTCCTCATCACTCATCTGGTAATACTTACTCCTCATCGCTCATTTGGTGATACTTACTCCTCATCACTCATCTGGTAATACTTACTCCTGATCACTCATCTGGTAATACTTACTCCTCATCAATCATCTGGTAATACTTACTCCTCATCACTCATCTGGTAATACTTACTCCTCATCTCTCATTTGGTGATACTTACTCCTCATCACTCATCTGGTAATACTTACTCCTCATCACTCATCTGGTAATAATTACTCCTCATCACTCATCTGGTAATACTTACTCCTCATCTCTCATTTGGTGATACTTACTCCTCATCACTCATCTGGTAATACTCACTCCTGATCACTCATCTGGTAATACTTACTCCACATCACTCATCTGGTAATACTTACTCCACATCACTCATCTGTTAATACTTACTCCACATCACTCATCTGGTAATACTTACTCATCACTCATTTGGTAATACTTACTCATCATTCATCTGGTAATACTTACTCCTCATCATTCATCTGGTAATACTTACTGCTCATCACTCATCTGGTGATACTTACTCATCGCTCATCTGGTAATACTTACTGCTCATCACTCATCTGGTGATACTTACTCATCGCTCATCTGGTAATACTTACTCCTCATCATTCATCTGGTAATACTTACTACTCATCATTCATCTGGTAATACTTACTCCTCATCACTCATCTGGTAATACTTACTACTCATCATTCATCTGGTAATACTTACTCCTCATCACTCATCTGGTAATACTCACTCCTCATCACTCATCTGGTAATACTTACTCCACATCTCTCATCTGGTAATACTTACTCCACATCACTCATCCGTTAATACTTACTACTCGTCACTCATCTGGTAATACTTACTCCTCATCACTCAGCTGGTAATACTTACTCCTCATCCCTCATCTGGTAATACGTTCCCCTCGTCACTCATCTGGTAATACTTATTCATCACTCATTTGGTAATACTTGCTACTCATCATTCATCTGGTAATATTTACTACTCATCTTTCATCTGGTAATACTTACTCCACATCACTCATCTGGTAATACTTACTCCTCATCACTCTTCTGGTAATACTTACTCCTCATCTCTCATTTGGTAATACTTACTCCTCATCACTCATCTGGTAATACTTACTGCTCATCATTCATCTAGTAATATTTACTACTCATCTTTCATCTGGTAATACTTACTCCTCATCACTCGTCTGGTAATACTTACTCCACATCACTCATCTGGTAATACTTACTACTCATCAATCACCTGGTAATACTTACTCCTCATCACTCATCTGGTAATACTTACTCCTCATCACTCATCTGGTAATACTTACTCCTCATCACTCATCTGTTGATACTTACTGCTCATCACTCATCTTGTAATACTAACTCCTCATCACTCACCTGGTAATACTTACTCCTCATCACTCATCTGGTAATACTTACTCCTCATCACTCATCTGGTAATACTTACTCCTCATCACTCATTTGGTAATACTTACTCCACATCACTCATCTGGTAATACTTACTACTCATCACTCATCTGGTAATACTTACTCCTCATCACTCATCTGGTAATACTTACTCCTCATCACTCAACTGGTAATACTTACTCCTCATCACTCATCTGTTAATACTTACTGCTCATCACTCATCTTGTAATACTAACTCCTCATCACTCACCTGGTAATACTTACTCCTCATCACTCATCTGGTAATACTTACTCCTCATCACTCATCTGGTAATACTTACTCCTCATCACTCATTTGGTAATACTTACTCCACATCACTCATCTGGTAATACTTACTCCACATCACTCATCTGGTAATACTTACTCCTCATCACTCATCTGGTAATACTTACTACTCATCACTCATCTGGTAATACTTACTCCTCATCACTCATTTGGTAATACTTATTCCTCACTACTCATCTGGTAATACTTACTCCTCATCACTCATCTGGTAATACTTACTCCTCATCACTCATCTGGTAATACTTACTCCTCATCACTCATCTGGTAATACTTACTCCTCATCACTCATCTGGTAACACTTCCTCCTCATCACTCATCTGGTAATACTTACTCCTCATCGTTTACCTGGTAGTAATACTTACTCATCATCACTCATTTGGTAATACTTACTCCTCATCGCTCATTTGGTAATACTTATTCCTCACTACTCATCTGGTAATACCTACTCCTCATCACTCATCTGGTAATACTTACTCCTCATCACTCATCTGGTAATACTTACTCCTCATCACTCATCTGGTAATACTTACTCCTCATCTCTCATTTGGTAATACTTACTCCTCATCACTCATCTGGTAATATTTACTCCTCATCACTCATCTGGTAATACTCGCTCCTCATCACTCATCTGGTAATACTGACTCCACATCACTCATCTGGTAATACTTACTCCACATCACTCATTTGTTAATACTTACTACTCGTCACTCATCTGGTAATACTTTCTCCTCATCACTCATCTATTAATACTTACTCCTCATCACTCATCTGGTAATACTTACTCATCACTCATTTGGTAATACTTACCACTCATCACTCATCTGGTAATACTTACTACTCATCTTTCATCTGGTAATACTTACTCCTCATCACTCATCTGGTAATACTTACTCCTCATCACTCATCTGGTAATACTTACTCCTCATCTCTCATTTGGTAATACTTACTCCTCATCACTCATCTGTTAATACTTACTGCTCGTCACTCATCCGGTAATACTAACTCCTCATCACTCACCTGGTAATACTTACTCCTCATCACTCATCTGGTAATACTTACTCCTCATCACTCATCTGGTAATACTTACTCCTCATCACTCATTTGGTAATACTTATTCCTCACAACTGATCTGGTAATACTTACTCCTCATCACTCATCTGATAATACTTACTCCTCATCACTCATCTGGTAATACTCACTACTCATCACTCATCTGGTAATACTTACTCCTCATCACTCATCTGGTAATACTTACTCCTCATCACTCATCTGGTAATACTCCTCATCACTCATCTGGTAATACTTACTCCTCATCACTCATCTGGTAATACTTACTCCTCATCACTCATCTGGTAATACTTACTCCTCATCACTCACCTGGTAATACTTACTCCTCATCACTCACCTGGTAATACTTACTCCTCATCACTCACCTGGTAATACTTACTCCTCATCACTCATCTGGTAATACTTACTCCTCATCACTCACCTGGTAATACTTACTCCTCATCACTCATCTGGTAATACTTACTCCTCATCACTCACCTGGTAATACTTACTCCTCATCACTCATCTGGTAATACTTACTCCTCATCACTCACCTGGTAATACTTACTGCTCATCACTCATCTGGTAATACTTACTCCTCATCACTCATCTGGTAATACTTACTTCTCATCATTCATCTGGTAATACTTACTCCTCATCACTCATCTGGTAATACTTACTCCTCATCACTCACCTGGTAATATTTACTGCTCATCACTCATCTGGTAATGCTTACTCCTCATCACTCACCTGGTAATACTTACTGCTCATCACTCATCTGATAATACTTACTCCTCATCACTCATCTGGTAATACTTACTATTCATCACTCATCTGGTAATACTTACTCCTCATCATTCATCTGGTAATACTTACTATTCATCACTCACCTGGTAATACTTACTCCACATCACTCATCTGGTAATACTTACTCCACATCACTCACCTGGTAATACTTACTCCTCATCACTCATCTGGTAATACTTACTCCTCATCACTCATCTGGTAATACTTACTACTCGTCACTCATCTGGTGATACTTACTACTCATCACTCATATGGTAATACTTACTCCTCATCACTCATCTGGTAATACTTACTCCTCATCACTCATCGGGTAATACGTACCCCTCATCACTCATCTGGTAATACTTACTCATCACTCGTCTGGTAATACTTACTGCTTATCACTCATCTGGTAATACTTACTCATCACTCATCTGGTAATACTTACTCCTCATCACTCATCTGGTAATTCTTACTCCACATCACTCATCTGGTAATACTTACTCCACATCACTCATCTGGTAATACTTACTCCTCATCACTCATCTGGTAATACTTACTCCTCATCATTCATCTGGTAATACTTACTCCTCATCACTCATCTGGTAATACTTACTCCTCATCACTCATTTGGTAATACTTACTCCTCATCGCTCATCTGGTAATACTTACTCCACATCACTCATCTGGTAATACTTACTCCTCATCTCTCATTTGGTAATACTTACTCCTCATCACTCATCTGGTAATACTTACTACTCATCACTCATCTGGTAATACTTACTCCACATCACTCATCTGGTAATACTTACTCCTCATCACTCATCTGGTAATACTTACTCCTCATCATTCATCTTTTAATACTTACTCCTCATCGCTCATCTGGTAATACTTACTCCTCATCACTCATCTGGTAATACTTACTCCTCATCACTCATCTGGTAATACTTACTCCTCATCACTCATCTGGTAATACTTACTCCTCATCATTCATCTGGTAATACTTACTCCTCATCACTCATCTGGTAATACTTACTCCACATCACTCATCTGGTAATACTTACTCCTCATCACTCATCTGGTAATACTTACTTCACATCACTCATCTGGTAATACTTACTCTTCATCACTCATCTGGTAATACTTACTCCTCATCATTCATCTGGTAATACTTACTCCTCATCACTCATCTGGTAATACTTACTCCTCATCACTCATTTGGTAATACTTACTCCTCATCAATCATCTGGTAATACTAACTCCACATCACTCATCTGGTAATACTTACTCCTCATCTCTCATTTGGTAATACTTACTCCTCATCACTCATCTGGTAATACTTACTACTCATCACTCATCTGGTAATACTTACTCCACATCACTCATCTGGTAATACTTACTCCTCATCACTCACCTGGTAATACTTACTCCTCATCACTCATTTGGTAATACTTACTCCTCATCACTCATCTGGTAATACTTACTCCACATCACTCATCTGGTAATACTTACTCCTCATCACTCACCTGGTAATACTTACTCCTCATCACTCACCTGGTAATACTTACTCCACATCACTCATCTGGTAATACTTACTCCTCATCATTCATCTGGTAATACTTACTATTCATCACTCACCTGGTAATACCTACTCCTCATCACTCATTTGGTAATACTTACTCCTCATCACTCATCTGGTAATACTTACTCCTCATCACTCACCTGGTAATACTTACTCCTCATTACTCATCTGGTAATACTTACTCCACATCACTCATCTGGTAATACTTACTCCTCATCATTCATCTGGTAATACTTACTATTCATCACTCACCTGGTAATACTTACTCCTCATCACTCACCTGGTAATACTTACTCCACATCACTCATCTGGTAATACTTACTCCACATCACTCATCTGGTAATACTTACTCCACATCACTCATCTGGTAATACTTACTCCTCATCACTCATTTGGTAATACTTACTCCTCATCACTCATCTGGTAATACTTACTCCACATCACTCATCTGGTAATACTTACTCCACATCACTCATCTGGTAATACTTACTCCACATCACTCACCTGGTAATACTTACTCCTCATCACTCATCTGGTAATACTTACTCCTCATCACTCATCTGGTAATACTTATTCATCACTCATCTGGTAATACTTACTCCTCATCACTCATCTGGTAATACTTATTCATCACTCATTTGGTAATACTTACTACTCATCACTCACCTGGTAATACTTACTCCTCATCACTCATCTGGTAATACTTACTCCTCATCACTCATCTGGTAATACTTACTCCTCATCACTCATCTGGTAATACTTACTCCACATCACTCATCTGGTAATACTTACTCCTCATCACTCATCTGGTAATACTTACTCCTCATCACTCATCTGGTAATACTTACTCCTCATCACTCATCTGGTAATACTTAGTACTCATCACTCATTTGGTAATACTTACTACTCATCACTCATCTGGTAATACTTACTCTTCATCACTCATCTGGTAATACTTACTCCTCATCACTCATCTGGTAATACTTACTCCTCGTCACTCATCTGGTAATACTTACTCCTCATCACTCATCGGGTAATACTTATTCATCACTCATTTGGTAATACTTACTACTCATCACTCATTTGGTAATACTTACTCCACATCACTCATCTGGTAATACTTACTCCACATCACTCATCTGGTAATACTTACTCCTCATCACTCATCTGGTAATACTTACTCCTCATCACTCATCTGGTAATACTTATTCATCACTCATTTGGTAATACTTACTACTCATCAGTCATTTGGTAATACTTACTGCTCATCACTCATCTGTTAATACTTACTGCTCATCACTCATCTTGTAATACTAACTCCTCATCACTCACCTGGTAATACTTACTCCTCATCACTCATCTGGTAATACTTACTCCTCATCACTCATCTGGTAATACTTACTCCTCATAACTCATTTGGTAATACTTACTCCACATCACTCATCTGGTAATACTTACTCCTCATCACTCATCTGGTAATACTTACTCCTCATCACTCATCTGGTAATACTTACTCCTCATCACTCATCTGGTAATACTTACTCCTCATCACTCATCTGTTAATACTTACTGCTCATCACTCATCTTGTAATACTAACTCCTCATCACTCACCTGGTAATACTTACTCCTCATCACTCATCTGGTAATACTTACTCCTCATCACTCATCTGGTAATACTTACTCCTCCTCACTCATCTGGTAATACTTACTCCTCATCACTCATTTGGTAATACTTACTCCACATCACTCATCTGGTAATACTTACTCCACATCACTCATCTGGTAATACTTACTCCTCATCACTCATCTGGTAATACTTACTCCTCATCACTCACCTGGTAATACTTACTGCTCATCACTCATCTGGTAATACTTACTCCTCATCACTCATCTGGTAATACTTACTCCTCATCATTCATCTGGTAATACTTACTCCTCATCACTCATCTGGTAATACTTACTCCTCATCACTCACCTGGTAATATTTACTGCTCATCACTCATCTGGTAATGCTTACTCCTCATCACTCACCTGGTAATACTTACTGCTCATCACTCATCTGATAATACTTACTCCTCATCACTCATCTGGTAATACTTACTATTCATCACTCATCTGGTAATACTTACTCCTCATCATTCATCTGGTAATACTTACTATTCATCACTCACCTGGTAATACTTACTCCACATCACTCATCTGGTAATACTTACTCCACATCACTCACCTGGTAATACTTACTCCTCATCACTCATCTGGTAATACTTACTCCTCATCACTCATCTGGTAATACTTACTACTCGTCACTCATCTGGTGATACTTACTACTCATCACTCATATGGTAATACTTACTCCTCATCACTCATCTGGTAATACTTACTCCTCATCACTCATCGGGTAATACGTACCCCTCATCACTCATCTGGTAATACTTACTCATCACTCATCTGGTAATACTTACTGCTTATCACTCATCTGGTAATACTTACTCATCACTCATCTGGTAATACTTACTCCTCATCACTCATCTGGTAATTCTTACTCCACATCACTCATCTGGTAATACTTACTCCACATCACTCATCTGGTAATACTTACTCCTCATCACTCATCTGGTAATACTTACTCCTCATCATTCATCTGGTAATACTTACTCCTCATCACTCATCTGGTAATACTTACTCCTCATCACTCATTTGGTAATACTTACTCCTCATCGCTCATCTGGTAATACTTACTCCACATCACTCATCTGGTAATACTTACTCCTCATCTCTCATTTGGTAATACTTACTCCTCATCACTCATCTGGTAATACTTACTACTCATCACTCATCTGGTAATACTTACTCCACATCACTCATCTGGTAATACTTACTCCTCATCACTCATCTGGTAATACTTACTCCTCATCATTCATCTTTTAATACTTACTCCTCATCGCTCATCTGGTAATACTTACTCCTCATCACTCATCTGGTAATACTTACTCCTCATCACTCATCTGGTAATACTTACTCCTCATCACTCATCTGGTAATACTTACTCCTCATCATTCATCTGGTAATACTTACTCCTCATCACTCATCTGGTAATACTTACTCCACATCACTCATCTGGTAATACTTACTCCTCATCACTCATCTGGTAATACTTACTTCACATCACTCATCTGGTAATACTTACTCTTCATCACTCATCTGGTAATACTTACTCCTCATCATTCATCTGGTAATACTTACTCCTCATCACTCATCTGGTAATACTTACTCCTCATCACTCATTTGGTAATACTTACTCCTCATCAATCATCTGGTAATACTAACTCCACATCACTCATCTGGTAATACTTACTCCTCATCTCTCATTTGGTAATACTTACTCCTCATCACTCATCTGGTAATACTTACTACTCATCACTCATCTGGTAATACTTACTCCACATCACTCATCTGGTAATACTTACTCCTCATCACTCACCTGGTAATACTTACTCCTCATCACTCATTTGGTAATACTTACTCCTCATCACTCATCTGGTAATGCTTACTCCACATCACTCATCTGGTAATACTTACTCCTCATCACTCACCTGGTAATACTTACTCCTCATCACTCACCTGGTAATACTTACTCCACATCACTCATCTGGTAATACTTACTCCTCATCATTCATCTGGTAATACTTACTATTCATCACTCACCTGGTAATACCTACTCCTCATCACTCATTTGGTAATACTTACTCCTCATCACTCATCTGGTAATACTTACTCCTCATCACTCACCTGGTAATACTTACTCCTCATTACTCATCTGGTAATACTTACTCCACATCACTCATCTGGTAATACTTACTCCTCATCATTCATCTGGTAATACTTACTATTCATCACTCACCTGGTAATACTTACTCCTCATCACTCACCTGGTAATACTTACTCCACATCACTCATCTGGTAATACTTACTCCACATCACTCATCTGGTAATACTTACTCCACATCACTCATCTGGTAATACTTACTCCTCATCACTCATTTGGTAATACTTACTCCTCATCACTCATCTGGTAATACTTACTCCACATCACTCATCTGGTAATACTTACTCCACATCACTCATCTGGTAATACTTACTCCTCATCACTCACCTGGTAATACTTACTCCTCATCACTCACCTGGTAATACTTACTCCACATCACTCATCTGGTAATACTTACTCCTCATCATTCATCTGGTAATACTTACTATTCATCACTCACCTGGTAATACCTACTCCTCATCACTCATTTGGTAATACTTACTCCTCATCACTCATCTGGTAATACTTACTCCTCATCACTCACCTGGTAATACTTACTCCTCATTACTCATCTGGTAATACTTACTCCACATCACTCATCTGGTAATACTTACTCCTCATCATTCATCTGGTAATACTTACTATTCATCACTCACCTGGTAATACTTACTCCTCATCACTCACCTGGTAATACTTACTCCACATCACTCATCTGGTAATACTTACTCCACATCACTCATCTGGTAATACTTACTCCACATCACTCATCTGGTAATACTTACTCCACATCACTCACCTGGTAATACTTACTCCTCATCACTCATCTGGTAATACTTACTCCTCATCACTCATCTGGTAATACTTATTCATCACTCATTTGGTAATACTTACTACTCATCACTCACCTGGTAATACTTACTCCTCATCACTCATCTGGTAATACTTACTCCTCATCACTCATCTGGTAATACTTACTCCTCATCACTCATCTGGTAATACTTACTCCACATCACTCATCTGGTAATACTTACTCCTCATCACTCATCTGGTAATACTTACTCCTCATCACTCATCTGGTAATACTTACTCCTCATCACTCATCTGGTAATACTTAGTACACATCACTCATTTGGTAATACTTACTACTCATCACTCATCTGGTAATACTTACTCTTCATCACTCATCTGGTAATACTTACTCCTCATCACTCATCTGGTAATACTTACTCCTCGTCACTCATCTGGTAATACTTACTCCTCATCACTCATCGGGTAATACTTATTCATCACTCATTTGGTAATACTTACTACTCATCACTCATTTGGTAATACTTACTCCACATCACTCATCTGGTAATACTTACTCCACATCACTCATCTGGTAATACTTACTCCTCATCACTCATCTGGTAATACTTACTCCTCATCACTCATCTGGTAATACTTATTCATCACTCATTTGGTAATACTTACTACTCATCACTCATTTGGTAATACTTACTGCTCATCACTCATCTGCTAATACTTACTGCTCATCACTCATCTTGTAATACTAACTCCTCATCACTCACCTGGTAATACTTACTCCTCATCACTCATCTGGTAATACTTACTCCTCATCACTCATCTGGTAATACTTACTCCTCATCACTCATTTGGTAATACTTACTCCACATCACTCATCTGGTAATACTTACTCCTCATCACTCATCTGGTAATACTTACTCCTCATCACTCATCTGGTAATACTTACTCCTCATCACTCATCTGGTAATACTTACTCCTCATCACTCATCTGTTAATACTTACTGCTCATCACTCATCTTGTAATACTAACTCCTCATCACTCACCTGGTAATACTAACTCCTCATCACTCATCTGGTAATACTTACTCCTCATCACTCATCTGGTAATACTTACTCCTCCTCACTCATCTGGTAATACTTACTCCTCATCACTCATTTGGTAATACTTACTCCACATCACTCATCTGGTAATACTTACTCCACATCACTCATCTGGTAATACTTACTCCTCATCACTCATCTGGTAATACTTACTCCTCATCACTCATCTGGTAATACTTACTCCTCATCACTCATCTTGTAATACTTACTCCTCATCACTCATCTGGTAATACTTACTCCTCATCACTCATCTGGTAATACTTACTGCTCATCACTCATCTGGTAATACTTACTCCACATCACTCATCTGGTAATACTTACTCCTCATCACTCATCTTGTAATACTTACTCCTCATCACTCATCTGGTAATACTTACTCCACATCACTCATCTGGTAATACTTACTCCTCATCACTCATCTTGTAATACTTACTCCTCATCACTCATCTGGTAATACTTACTCCACATCACTCATCTTGTAATACTTACTCCTCATCACTCATCTGGTAATACTTACTCCTCATCACTCATCTGGTAATACTTACTCCTCATCACTCATCTTGTAATACTTACTCCTCATCACTCATCTGGTAATACTTACTCCTCATCACTCATCTGGTAATACTTACTCCTCATCACTCATCTGGTAATACTTACTCCTCATCTCTCATCTGGTAATACTTACTCCACATCACTCATCTGGTAATACTTACTCCTCATCACTCATCTGGTAATACTTACTCCACATAACTCATCTGCTAATACTTACTGCTCATCACTCATCTGGTAATACTTACTCCTCATCACTCATCTGGTAATACTTACTGCTCATCACTCATCTGGTAATACTTACTCCTCACCACTCATCTGGTAATACTTACTCCACATAACTCATCTGCTAATACTTATTGCTCATCACTCATCTGGTAATACTTACTCCTCATCACTCATCTGGTAATACTTACTACTCATCACTCATCTGGTAATACTTACTCTTCATCACTCATCTGGTAAAACTTACTCCTCATCACTCATCTGGTAATACTTACTCCTCATCACTCATCTGGTAATACTTACTCCTCATCACTCATCTGGTAATACTTACTCCTCATCTCTCATTTGGTAATACTTACTCCTCATCACTCATCTGGTAATACTTACTCCTCATCACTCATCTGGTAATACTCGCTCCTCATCACTCATCTGGTAATACTTACTCCGCATCACTCATCTGGTAATACTTACTCCACATCACTCATCTGTTAATACTTACTACTCGTCACTCATCTGGTAATACTTACTCCTCATCACTCATCTGGTAATACTTACTCCTCATCACTCATCTGGTAATACTTACTCATCACTCATTTGGTAATACTTACTACTCATCAGTCATCTGGTAATACTTACTACTCATCACTCACCTGGTAATACTTACTCCTCATCACTCATCTGGCAATACTTACTCCTCATCACTCATCTGGTAATACTTACTCCTCATCACTCATCTGGTAATACTTACTCATCACTCATTTGGTAATACTTACTGCTCATCACTCATCTGGTAATACTAACTCCTCATCACTCACCTGGTAATACTTACTCCTCATCACTCATCTGGCAATACTTACTCCTCATCACTCATCTGGTAATACTTACTCCTCATCACTCATTTGGTAATACTTACTCCACATCACTCATCTGGTAATACTTACTCCACATCACTCATCTGGTAATACTTACTCCTCATCACTCATCTGGTAATACTTACTACTCATCACTCATCTGGTATTACTTACTCCTCATCACTCATTTGGTAATACTTATTCCTCACTACTCATCTGGTAATACTTACTCCTCATCACTCATCTGGTAATACTTACTCCTCATCACTCATCTGGTAATACTTACTCCTCATCACTCATCTGGTAATACTTACTCCTCATCACTCATCTGGTAATACTTACTACTCATCACTCATCTGGTAATACTTACTCCTCATCACTCATCTGGTAATACTCACTCCTCATCACTCATCTAGTAATACTCCTCATCACTCATCTGGTAATACTTACTCCTCATCACTAATCTGGTAATACTTACTCCTCATCACTCACCTGGTAATACTTACTACTCATCACTCACCTGGTAATACTTACTCCTCAACATTCATCTGGTAATACTTACTCCTCATCACTCACATGGTAATACTTACTGCTCATCACTCATCTGGTAATACTTACTCCTCATCACTCATCTGGTAATACTTACTCCTCATCATTCATCTGGTAATACTTATTCCTCATCACTCATCTGGTAATACTTACTCCTCATCACTCACCTGGTAATATTTACTGCTCATCACTCATCTGGTAATACTTACTCCTCATCACTCACCTGGTAATACTTACTGCTCATCACTCATCTGATAATACTTACTCCTCAATACTCATCTGGTAATACTTACTCCTCATCACTCATCTGGTAATACTTACTCCTCATCATTCATCTGGTAATACTTACTACTCATCACTCATCTGGTAATACTTACTCCTCATCACTCATCTGGTAATACTTACTCCTCATCATTCATCTGGTAATACTTACTACTCATCACTCACCTGGTAATACTTACTCCTCATCACTCACCTGGTAATACTTACTGCTCATCACTCACCTGGTAATACTTACTCCTCATCACTCATCTGGTAATACTTACTACTCATCACTCATCTAGTAATACTTACTACTCATCACTCATGTGGTAATACTTACTCCTCATCACTCACCTGGTAATACTTACTCCTCATCACTCATCTGGTAATACTTACTGCTCATCACTCATCTGGTAATACTTACTCCTCATCACTCATCTGGTAATACTTACTACTCATCACTCATCTGGTAATACTTACTACTCATCGCTCATCTGGTAATACTTACTGCTCATCACTCATCTGGTAATACTTACTACTCATCACTCATCTGGTAATACTTACTACTCATCGCTCATCTGGTAATACTTACTCCTCATCACTCATCTGGTAATACTTACTCCCCATCACTCATCTGGTAATACTTACTACTCATCACTCATCTGGTAATACTTACTACTCATCGCTCATCTGGTAATACTTACTCCTCATCACTCATCTGGTAATACTTACTACTCATCACTCATCTGGTAATACTTACTACTCATCGCTCATCTGGTAATACTTACTCCTCATCACTCATCTGGTAATACTTACTCCCCATCACTCATCTGGTAATACTTACTACTCATCACTCATCTGGTAATACTTACTTCTCATCACTCATCTGGTAATACTCCTCATCACTCATCTGGTAATACTTACTCCTCATCACTCATCTGGTAATACTTACTACTCATCGCTCATCTGGTAATACTTACTCCTCATCGCTCATCTGGTAATACTTACTCCTCATCACTCATCTGGTAATACTTACTCCTCATCACTCATCTGGTAATACTCCTCATCACTCATCTGGTAATACTTTCTCCTCATCACTCATCTGGTAATACTTACTCCTCATCACTCACCTGGTAATACTTACTACTCATCACTCATCTGGTAATACTTACTACTCATCACTCACCTGGTAATACTAACTCCTCATCACTCATCTGGTAATACTTATTCCTCATCACTCATCTGGTAATACTTACTCCTCATCACTCATCTGGTAATACTTACTCCTCATCACTCACCTGGTAATACTTACTACTCATCACTCATCTGGTAATACTTACTACTCATCACTCATCTGGTAATTCTTACTACTCATCACTCATCCGGTAATACTTACTCCTCATCACTCACCTGGTAATACTTACTCCTCATCACTCACCTGGTAATACTTACTACTCATCACTCATCTGGTAATACTTACTACTCATCACTCATCTGGTAATACTTACTCCTCTTCACTCACCTGGTAATACTTACTACTCATCACTCATCTGGTAATACTTACTACTCATCATTCATCTGGTAATACTTACTCCTCATCACTCATCTGGTAATACTTACTCCTCATCACTCACCTGGTAATACTTACTCCTCTTCACTCACCTGGTAATACTTACTCCTCATCACTCACCTGGTAATACTTACTACTCATCACTCATCTGGTAATACTTACTACTCATCACTCATCTGGTAATACTTACTCCTCATCACTCATCTGGTAATACTTACTACTCATCACTCATATGGTAATACTTACTCCTCATCACTCATCTGGTAATACTTACTCCTCATCACTCATCTGGTAATACTTACTACTCATCACTCATCTGGTAATACTTACTCCACATCACTCACCTGGTAATACTTACTCCTCATCACTCACCTGGTAATACTTACTCCTCATCACTCATTTATTAATACTTACTCCTCATCACTCATCTGGTAATACTAACTCCACATCACTCATCTGGTAATACTTACTCCTCATCTCTCACCTGGTAATACTTACTCCTCATCACTCACCTGGTAATACTTACTCCACATCACTCATCTGGTAATACTTACTCCTCATCATTCATCTGGTAATACTTACTATTCATCACTCACCTGGTAATACCTACTCCTCATCACTCATTTGGTAATACTTACTCCTCATCACTCATCTGGTAATACTTACTCCACATCACTCACCTGGTAATACTTACTCCTCATCACTCACCTGGTAATACTTACTCCTCATCACTCATCTGGTAATACTTACTCCTCATCATTCATCTGGTAATACTTACTATTCATCACTCACCTGGGAATACTTACTCCTCATCACTCATTTGGTAATACTTACTCCTCATCACTCATCTGGTAATACTTACTCCACATTACTCATCTGGTAATACTTACTCCTCATCACTCACCTGGTAATACTTACTCCTCATCACTCACCTGGTAATACTTACTCCACATCACTCATCTGGTAATACTTACTCCTCATCATTCATCTGGTAATACTTACTATTCATCACTCACCTGGTAATACTTACTCCTCATCACTCACCTGGTAATACTTACTCCACATCACTCATCTGGTAATACTTACTCCTCATCATTCATCTGGTAATACTTACTATTCATCACTCACCTGGTAATACTTACTCCACATCACTCATCTGGTAATACTTACTCCACATCACTCATCTGGTAATACTTATTCCTCACTACTCATCTGGTAATACTTACTCCACATCACTCATCTGGTAATACTTACTCCACATCACTCATCTGGTAATACTTACTCCTCATCACTCATTTGGTAATACTTACTCCTCATCACTCATCTGGTAATACTTACTCCACATCACTCATCTGGTAATACTTACTCCTCATCACTCACCTGGTAATACTTACTCCACATCACTCATCTGGTAATACTTACTCCACATCACTCACCTGGTAATACTTACTCCTCATCACTCATCTGGTAATACTTACTCCTCATCACTCATCTGGTAATACTTATTCATCACTCATCTGGTAATACTTACTCCTCATCACTCATCTGGTAATACTTATTCATCACTCATTTGGTAATACTTACTACTCATCACTCACCTGGTAATACTTACTTCTCATCACTCATCTGGTAATACTTACTCCTCATCACTCATCTGGTAATACTTACTCCTCATCACTCATCTGGTAATACTTACTCCTCATCACTCATCTGGTAATACTTACTCCACATCACTCATCTGGTAATACTTACACCTCATCACTCATCTGGTAATACTTACTCCTCATCACTCATCTGGTAATACTTACTCCTCATCACTCATCTGGTAATACTTAGTACTCATCACTCATTTGGTAATACTTACTACTCATCATTCATCTGGTAATACTTACTCCTCATCACTCATCTGGTAATACTTACTCCTCATCACTCATCGGGTAATACTTATTCATCACACTTTTGGTAATACTTACTACTCATCACTCATATGGTAATACTTACTCCTCATCACTCATCTGGTAATACTTACTCCACATCACTTATCTGGTAATACTTACTCCTCATCACTCATCTGGTAATACTTACTCCTCATCACTCATCGGGTAATACTTATTCATCACTCATTTGGTAATACTTACTACTCATCACTCATTTGGTAATACTTACTCCTCATCACTCATCTGGTAATACTTACTCCTCATCACTCATCTGGTAATACTTACTCCTCATCACTCATCTGGTAATACTTACTCCTCATCACTCATCTGGTAATACTTACTCCTCATCACTCATTTGGTAATACTTACTCCTCATCACTCATCTGGTAATACTTACTCCTCATCACTCATCTGGTAATACTTACTCCTCATCACTCATCTGGTAATACTTACTACTCATCACTCATCTGGTAATACTTACTCCACATCACTCATCTGGTAATACTTACTCCTCATCACTCATCTGGTAATACTTACTCCTCATCACTCATCGGGTAATACTTATTCATCACTCATTTGGTAATACTTACTACTCATCACTCATTTGGTAATACTTACTCCTCATCACTCATCTGGTAATACTTACTACTCATCACACATCTGGTAATACTTACTCCTCATCACTCATCTGGTAATACTTACTCCTCATCACTCATCTGGTAATACTTACTCCTCATCACTCATCTGGTAATACTTACTCCTCATCACTCATCTGGTAATACTTACTCCTCATCACTCATCGGGTAATACTTATTCATCACTCATTTGGTAATACTTACTACTCATCACTCATCTGGTAATACTTACTCCTCATCACTCTTCTGGTAATACTTACTCCTCATCACTCATCTGGTAATACTTACTCCTCATCACTCATCTGGTAATACTTACTCCTCATCACTCATCTGGTAATACTTACTCCTCATCACTCATCGGGTAATACTTATTCATCAATCATTTGGTAATACTTACTACTCATCACTCATCTGGTAATACTTACTCCTCATCACTCATCTGGTAATACTTACTCTTCATCACTCATCTGGTAATACTTACTCCTCATCACTCATCTGGTAATACTTACTCCTCATCACTCATCTGGTAATACTTACTCCTCATCACTCATCGGGTAATACTTATTCATCACTCATTTGGTAATACTTACTACTCATCACTCATTTGGTAATTCTTACTCCACATCACTCATCTGGTAATACTTACTCCACATCACTCATCTCGTAATACTTACTCCTCATCACTCATCTGGTAATACTTACTCCTCATCACTCATCTGGTAATACTTACTCCTCATCACTCATCTGGTAATACTTACTCCTCATCACTCATCGGGTAATACTTATTCATCACTCATTTGGTAATACTTACTACTCATCACTCATTTGGTAATACTTACTGCTCATCACTCATCTGTTAATACTTACTGCTCATCACTCATCTTGTAATACTAACTCCTCATCACTCACCTGGTAATACTTACTCCTCATCACTCATCTGGTAATACTTACTCCTCATCACTCATCTGGTAATACTTACTCCTCATCACTCATTTGGTAATACTAACTCCACATCACTCATCTGGTAATACTTACTCCTCATCACTCATCTGGTAATACTTACTCCTCATCACTCATCTGGTAATACTTACTCCTCATCACTCATCTGGTAATACTTACTCCTCATCACTCATCTGTTAATACTTACTGCTCATCACTCATCTTGTAATACTAACTCCTCATCACTCACCTGGTAATACTTACTCCTCATCACTCATCTGGTAATACTTACTCCTCATCACTCATCTGGTAATACTTACTCCTCCTCACTCATCTGGTAATACTTACTCCTCATCACTCATTTGGTATTACTTACTCCACATCACTCATCTGGTAATACTTACTCCACATCACTCATCTGGTAATACTTACTCCTCATCACTCATCTTGTAATACTTACTCCTCATCACTCATCTGGTAATACTTACTCCTCATCACTCATCTGGTAATACTTACTGCTCATCACCTATCTGGTAATACTTACTCCACATCACTCATCTGGTAATACTTACTCCTCATCACTCATCTTGTAATACTTACTCCTCATCACTCATCTGGTAATACTTACTCCTCATCACTCATCTGGTAATACTTACTCCTCATCACTCATCTTGTAATACTTCCTCCTCATCACTCATCTGGTAATACTTACTCCACATCACTCATCTTGTAATACTTACTCCTCATCACTCATCTGGTAATACTTACTCCTCATCACTCATCTGGTAATACTTACTCCTCATCACTCATCTTGTAATACTTACTCCTCATCACTCATCTGGTAATACTTACTCCTCATCACTCATCTGGTAATACTTACTCCTCATCACTCATCTGGTAATACTTACTCCTCATCTCTCATCTGGTAATACTTACTCCACATCACTCATCTGGTAATACTTACTCCTCATCACTCATCTGGTAATACTTACTCCACATAACTCATCTGCTAATACTTACTGCTCATCACTCATCTGGTAATACTTACTTCTCATCACTCATCTGGTAATACTTACTGCTCATCACTCATCTGGTAATACTTACTCCTCATCACTCATCTGGTAATACTTACTCCACATAACTCATCTGCTAATACTTACTGCTCATCACTCATCTGGTAATACTTACTCCTCATCACTCATCTGGTAATACTTACTACTCATCACTCATCTGGTAATACTTACTCTTCATCACTCATCTGGTAATACTTACTCCTCATCACTCATCTGGTAATACTTACTCCTCATCACTCATCTGGTAATACTTACTCCTCATCACTCATCTGGTAATACTTAAACCTCATCTCTCATTTGGTAATACTTACTCCTCATCACTCATCTGGTAATACTTACTCCTCATCACTCATCTGGTAGTACTCGCTCCTCATCACTCATCTGGTAATACTTACTCCACATCACTCATCTGGTAATACTTACTCCACATCACTCATCTGTTAATACTTACTACTCGTCACTCATCTGGTAATACTTACTCCTCATCACTCATCTGGTAATACTTACTCCTCATCACTCATCTGGTAATACTTAGTCATCACTCATTTGGTAATACTTACTACTCATCACTCATCTGGTAATACTTACTACTCATCTTTCATCTGGTAATACTTACTCCTCATCACTCATCTGGTAATCCTTACTCCTCATCACTCATCTGGTAATACTTACTGCTCATCACTCATCTGGTAATACTAACTCCTCATCACTCACCTGGTAATACTTACTCCTCATCACTCATCTGGCAATACTTACTCCTCATCACTCATCTGGTAATACTTACTCCTCATCACTCATTTGGTAATACTTACTCCACATCGCTCATCTGGTAATACTTACTCCACATCACTCATCTGGTAATACTTACTCCTCATCACTCATCTGGTAATACTTACTACTCATCACTCATCTGGTATTACTTACTCCTCATCACTCATTTGGTAATACTTATTCCTCACTACTCATCTGGTAATACTTACTCCTCATCACTCATCTGGTAATACTTACTCCTCATCACTCATCTGGTAATACTTACTCCTCATTACTCATCTGGTAATACTTACTCCTCATCACTCATCTGGTAATACTTACTACTCATCACTCATCTGGTAATACTTACTCCTCATCACTCATCTGGTAATACTCACTCCTCATCACTCATCTGGTAATACTCCTCATCACTCATCTGGTAATACTTACTCCTCATCACTCATCTGGTAATACTTACTCCTCATCACTCACCTGGTAATACTTACTCCTCATCACTCAGCTGGTAATACTTACTCCTCATCATTCATCTGGTAATACTTACTCCTCATCACTCACCTGGTAATACTTACTGCTCATCACTCATCTGGTAATACTTACTCCTCATCACTCATCTGGTAATACTTACTCCTCATCATTCATCTGGTAATACTTACTCCTCATCACTCATCGGGTAATACTTACTCCTCATCACTCACCTGGTAATATTTACTGCTCATCACTCATCTGGTAATACTTACTCCTCATCACTCACCTGGTAATACTTACTGCTCATCACTCATCTGATATTACTTACTCCTCAATACTCATCTGGTAATACTTACTCCTCATCACTCATCTGGTAATACTTACTCCTCATCATTCATCTGGTAATACTTACTACTCATCACTCATCTGGTAATACTTACTCCTCATCACTCATCTGGTAATACTTACTCCTCATCATTCATCTGGTAATACTTACTACTCATCACTCACCTGGTAATACTTACTCCTCATCACTCACCTGGTAATACTTACTCCTCATCACTCACCTGGTAATACTTACTGCTCATCACTCATCTGGTAATACTTACTCCTCATCACTCATCTGGTAATACTTACTACTCATCACTCATCTGGTAATACTTACTACTCATCGCTCATCTGGTAATACTTACTCCTCATCACTCATCTGGTAATACTTACTCCCCATCACTCATCTGGTAATACTTACTACTCATCACTCATCTGGTAATACTTACTTCTCATCACTCATCTGGTAATACTCCTCATCACTCATCTGGTAATACTTACTCCTCATCACTCATCTGGTAATACTTACTACTCATCGCTCATCTGGTAATACTTACTCCTCATCGCTCATCTGGTAATACTTACTCCTCATCACTCATCTGGTAATACTTACTCCTCATCACTCATCTGGTAATACTCCTCATCACTCATCTGGTAATACTTTCTCCTCATCACTCATCTGGTAATACTTACTCCTCATCACTCACCTGGTAATACTTACTACTCATCACTCATCTGTTAATACTTACTACTCATCACTCACCTGGTAATACTAACTCCTCATCACTCATCTGGTAATACTTATTCCTCATCACTCATCTGGTAATACTTACTCCTCATCACTCATCTGGTAATACTTACTCCTCATCACTCACCTGGTAATACTTACTACTCATCACTCATCTGGTAATACTTACTACTCATCACTCATCTGGTAATTCTTACTACTCATCACTCATCTGGTAATACTTACTCCTCATCACTCACCTGGTAATACTTACTCCTCATCACTCACCTGGTAATACTTACTACTCATCACTCATCTGGTAATACTTACTACTCATCACTCATCTGGTAATACTTACTCCTCATCACTCACCTGGTAATACTTACTCCTCATCACTCATCTGGTAATACTTACTACTCATCACTCATATGGTAATACTTACTCCTCATCACTCATCTGGAAATACTTACTCCTCATCACTCATCTGGTAATACTTACTACTCATCACTCATCTGGTAATATGTTCTCCTCATCACTCATCTGGTAATACTTACTACTCATCACTCATCTGGTAATACTTACTACTCATCACTCATCTGGTAATACTCCTCATCACTCATCTGGTAATACATACTCCTCATCACTCATCTGGTAATACTTACTCCTCATCACTCACCTGGTAATACTTACTGCTCATCACTCATCTGGTAATACTTACTACTCATCACTCATCTGGTAATACTTACTCCTCATCACTCATCTGGTAATACTTACTCCTCATCTCTCATTTGGTAATACTTACTCCTCATCACTCATCTGGTAATACTTACTCCTCATCACTCATCTGGTAGTACTCGCTCCTCATCACTCATCTGGTAATACTTACTCCACATCACTCATCTGGTAATACTTACTCCACATCACTCATCTGTTAATACTTACTACTCGTCACTCTTCTGGTAATACTTACTCCTCATCACTCATCTGGTAATACTTACTCCTCATCACTCATCTGGTAATACTTACTCATCACTCATTTGGTAATACTTACTACTCATCACTCATCTGGTAATACTTACTACTCATCTTTCATCTGGTAATACTTACTCCTCATCACTCATCTGGTAATCCTTACTCCTCATCACTCATCTGGTAATACTTACTGCTCATCACTCATCTGGTAATACTAACTCCTCATCACTCACCTGGTAATACTTACTCCTCATCACTCATCTGGCAATACTTACTCCTCATCACTCATCTGGTAATACTTACTCCTCATCACTCATTTGGTAATACTTACTCCACATCTCTCATCTGGTAATACTTCCTCCACATCACTCATCTGGTAATACTTACTCCTCATCACTCATCTGGTAATACTTACTACTCATCACTCATCTGGTATTACTTACTCCTCATCACTCATTTGGTAATACTTATTCCTCACTACTCATCTGGTAATACTTACTCCTCATCACTCATCTGGTAATACTTACTCCTCGTCACTCATCTGGTAATACTTACTCCTCATCACTCATCTGGTAATACTTACTCCTCATCACTCATCTGGTAATACTTACTACTCATCACTCATCTGGTAATACTTACTCCTCATCACTCATCTGGTAATACTCACTCCTCATCACTCATCTGGTAATACTCCTCATCACTCATCTGGTAATACATACTCCTCATCACTCATCTGGTAATACTTACTCCTCATCACTCACCTGGTAATACTTACTCCTCATCACTCAGCTGGTAATACTTACTCCTCATCACTCACCTGGTAATACTTACTCCTCATCACTCACCTGGTAATACTTACTGCTCATCACTCATCTGGTAATACTTACTCCTCATCACTCATCTGGTAATACTTACTCCTCATCATTCATCTGGTGATACTTACTCCTCATCACTCATCTGGTAATACTTACTCCTCATCACTCACCTGGTAATATTTACTGCTCATCACTCATCTGGTAATACTTACTCCTCATCACTCACCTGGTAATACTTACTGCTCATCACTCATCTGATAATACTTACTCCTCAATACTCATCTGGTAATACTTACTCCTCATCACTCATCTGGTAATACGTACTCCTCATCATTCATCTGGTAATACTTACTACTCATCACTCATCTGGTAATACTTACTCCTCATCACTCATCTGGTAATACTTACTCCTCATCATTCATCTGGTAATACTTACTACTCATCACTCACCTGGTAATACTTACTCCTCATCACTCACCTGGTAATACTTATCCTCATCACTCACCTGGTAATACTTACTGCTCATCACTCATCTGGTAATACTTACTCCTCATCACTCATCTGGTAATACTTACTACTCATCACTCATCTGGTAATACTTACTACTCATCGCTCATCTGGTAATACTTACTCCTCATCACTCATCTGGTAATACTTACTCCCCATCACTCATCTGGTAATACTTACTACTCATCACTCATCTGGTAATACTTACTTCTCATCACTCATCTGGTAATACTCCTCATCACTCATCTGGTAATACTTACTCCTCATCACTCATCTGGTAATACTTACTACTCATCGCTTATCTGGTAATACTTACTCCTCATCGCTCATCTGGTAATACTTACTCCTCATCACTCATCTGGTAATACTTACTCCTCATCACTCATCTGGTAATACTCCTCATCACTCATCTGGTAATACTTTCTCCTCATCACTCATCTGGTAATACTTACTCCTCATCACTCACCTGGTAATACTTACTACTCATCACTCATCTGGTAATACTTACTACTCATCACTCACCTGGTAATACTAACTCCTTATCACTCATCTGGTAATACTTATTCCTCATCACTCATCTGGTAATACTTACTCCTCATCACTCATCTGGTAATACTTACTCCTCATTACTCACCTGGTAATACTTACTACTCATCACTCATCTGGTAATACTTACTACTCATCACTCATCTGGTAATTCTTACTACTCATCACTCATCTGGTAATACTTACTCCTCATCACTCACCTGGTAATACTTACTCCTCATCACTCACCTGGTAATACTTACTACTCATCACTCATCTGGTAATACTTACTACTCATCACTCATCTGGTAATACTTACTCCTCATCACTCACCTGGTAATACTTACTCCTCATCACTCATCTGGTAATACTTACTACTCATCACTCATATGGTAATACTTACTCCTCATCACTCATCTGGTAATACTTACTCCTCATCACTCATCTGGTTATACTTACTACTCATCACTCATCTGGTAATATGTACTCCTCATCACTCATCTGGTAATACTTACTACTCATCACTCATCTGGTAATACTTACTACTCATCACTCATCTGGTAATACTCCTCATCACTCATCTGGTAATACATACTCCTCATCACTCATCTGGTAATACTTACTCCTCATCACTCACCTGGTAATACTTACAGCTCATCACTCATCTGGTAATACTTACTACTCATCACTCATCTGGTAATACTTACTCCTCATCACTCATCTGGTAATACTTACTCCTCATCACTCATCTGGTAATACTCACTCCTCATCACTCGTCTGGTAACACTTACTCATCACTCATTTGGTAATACTTACTACTCATCACTCATCTGGTAATACTTACTACTCATCATTCATCTGGTAATACTTACTACTCATCTTTCATCTGGTAATACTTACTCCTCATCACTCATCTGGTAATACTTACTCCTCATCACTCATCTGGTAATACTTACTCCTCATCTCTCATTTGGTAATACTTACTCCTCATCACTCATCTGTTAATACTTACTGCTCATCACTCATCTGGTAATACTAACTCCTCATCACTCATCTGGTAATACTTACTCCACATCACTCATCTGTTAATACTTACTAATCGTCACTCATCTGGTAATACTTACTCCTCATCACTCATCTGGTAATACTTACTCCTCATCACTCATCTGGTAATACGTACCCCTCATCACTCATCTGGTAATACTTACTCCACATCACTCATTTGGTAATACTTACTACTCATCTTTCATCTGGCAATACTTACTCCACATCACTCATCTGGTAATACTTACTCCACATCACTCATCTGGTAATACTTACTCCTCATCACTCATCTGGTAATACTTACTCCTCATCACTCATCTGGTAATACTTACTCCACATCACTCATCTGGTAATACTTACTCCTCATCACTCATCTGGTAATACTTACTCCTCATCACTCATCTGGTAATACTTACTCCACATCACTCATCTGGTAATACTTTCTCCACATCACTCATCTGTTAATACTTACTACTCGTCACTCATCTGGTAATAATTACTCCTCATCACTCATCTGGTAATACGTACCCCTCATCACTCATCTGGTAATACTCACTCATCACTCATCTGGTAATACGTACCCCTCATCACTCATCTGGTAATACTTACTCATCACTCATCTGGTAATACTTACTACTCATCACTCATTTGGTAATACTTACTACTCATCTTTCATCTGGCAATACTTACTCCACATCACTCATCTGGTAATACTTACTATTCATCACTCATCTGGTAATACTTACTCCTCATCACTCATCTGGTAATACTTACTCCTCATCACTCATCTGGTAATACTTACTCCTCATCACTCATCTGGTAATACTTACTCCTCATCACTCACCTGGTAATACTTACTCCTCATCTCTCATTTGGTAATACTTACTCCTCATCACTCATCTGGTAATACTTACTCCTCATCACTCATCTGGTAATACTTACTACTCATCACTCACCTGGTAATACTTACTCCTCATCTCTCATTTGGTAATACTTACTCCTCATCACTCATCTGGTAATACTTACTCCTCATCACTCATCTGGTAATACTTACTCCTCATCACTCATCTGGTAATACTTACTCCTCATCACTCATCTGGTAATACTTACTACTCATCACTCACCTGGTAATACTTACTCCTCATCTCTCATTTGGTAATACTTACTCCTCATCACTCATCTGGTAATACTTACTCCTCATCACTCATCTGGTAATACTTACTCCTCATCACTCATCTGGTAATACTTACTCCTCATCACTCACCTGGTAATACTTACTACTCATCTTTCATCTGGCAATACTAACTCCACATCACTCATCTGGTAATACTTACTCCTCATCACTCATCTGGTAATACTTACTCCTCATCACTCACCTGGTAATACTTACTCCTCATCACTCATCTGGTAATACTTACTCCTCATCACTCATCTGGTAATACTTACTCCACATCACTCACCTGGTAATACTTACTACTCATCTTTCATCTGGCAATACTTACTCCACATCACTCATCTGGTAATACTTACTCCTCATCACTCATCTGGTAATACTTACTCCTCATCACTCACCTGGTAATACTTACTACTCATCTTTCATCTGGCAATACTTACTCCACATCACTCATCTGGTAATACTTACTCCTCATCACTCATCTGGTAATACTTACTCCTCATCACTCACCTGGTAATACTTACTCCTCATCTCTCTTTTGGTAATACTTACTCCTCATCACTCATCTGGTAATACTTACTGCTCATCATTCATCTGGTAATACTTACTGCTCATCACTCATCTGGTAATACTTACTCCTTATCACTCATCTGGTAATACTTACTCCTCATCACTCACCTGGTAATACTTACTCCTCATCACTCACCTGGTAATACTTACTCCTCATCTCTCATTTGGTAATACTTACTCCTCATCACTCATCTGGAAATACTTACTGCTCATCATTCATCTGGTAATACTTACTCCACATCACTCATCTGGTAATACTTACTCCACATCACTCATCTGGTAATACTTACTCCTCATCACTCATCTGGTAATACTTACTCCTCACATCTCATTTGGTAATACTTACTCCTCATCACTCATCTGGTAATACTTACTACTCATCATTCATCTGGTATTACTTACTCCACATCACTCATCTGGTAATACTTACTCCTCATCACTCATCTGGTAATACTTACTCCTCATCACTCATCTGGTAATACTTACTCCTCATCACTCACCTGGTAATACTTACTACTCATCTTTCATCTGGCAATACTAACTACTCATCTTTCATCTGGCAATACTTACTCCCCATCACTCATCTGGTAATACTTACTACTCATCACTCACCTGGTAATACTTACTACTCATCATTCATCTGGTAATACTTACTCCTCATCACTCATCTGGTAATACTTACTACTCATCATTCATCTGGTATTACTTATTCCACATCACTCATCTGGTAATACTTACTCCACATCACTCATCTGGTAATACTTACTCCTCATCACTCATCTGGTAATACTTACTCCTCATCACTCATCTGGTAATACTTACTCCTCATCACTCACCTGGTAATACTTACTACTCATCTTTCATCTGGCAATACTAACTCCTCATCACTCACCTGGTAATACTTACTGCTCATCACTCATCTGGTAATACTAACTCCTCATCACTCATCTGGTAATACTTACTACTCATCACTCACCTGGTAATACTTACTCCTCATCACTCATCTGGTAATACTTACTCCTCATCACTCATCTGGTAATACTTACTACTCATCACTCATCTGGTAATACTTACTCCACATCACTCATCTGGTAATACTTACTACTCGTCACTCATCTGGTAATACTTACTCCACATCACTCATCTGGTAATACTTACTACTCATCACTGATCTGGTAATACTTACTCCTCATCACTCACCTGGTAATACTTACTACTCATCTTTCATCTGAAAATACTTACTCCACATCACTCATCTGGTAATACTTACTACTCATCACTCACCTGGTAATACTTACTACTCATCATTCATCTGGTAATACTTACTCCTCATCACTCATCTGGTAATACTTACTACTCATCACTCATCTGGTAATACTTACTACTCATCATTCATCTGGTAATACTTACTCCTCATCACTCATCTGGTAATACTTACTCCTCATCACTCATCTGGTAATACTTACTCCTCATCACTCATCTGGTAATACTTATTACTCATCATTCATCTGGTAATACTTACTCCTCATCACTCATATGGTAATACTTACTCCTCATCACTCATCTGGTATAACTTACTCCTCATCACTCATATGGTAATACTTACTACTCATCATTCATCTGGTAATACTTACTCCTCATCACTCATCTGGTAATACTTACTACTCATCACTCATCTGGGAATACTTACTACTCATCACTCATCTGGTAATACTTACTACTCATCACTCATCTGGTAATACTTACTCCTCATCGCTCATCTGGTAATACTTATTCCTCATCACTCATCTGGTAATACTCCTCATCATTCATCTGGTAATACTTACTCCTCATCACTCATATGGTAATACTCACTACTCATCACTCACCTGGTAATACTTACTACTCATCTTTCATCTGGCAATACTTACTCCTCATCACTCATCTGGTAATACTTACTCCTCCACATTCATCTGGTAATACTTACTCCTCATCACTCATCTGGTAATACTTACTCCTCATCACTCATCTGGTAATACTTACTCATCACTCATCTGGTAATACTTACTACTCATCACTCATCTGGTAATACTTACTCCTCTTCACTCATCTGGTAATACTTACTCCTCATCACTCATATGGTAATACTTACTCCTCATCACTCATCTGGTAATACTTACTACTCATCACTCATCTGGTAATACTTACTCCTCATCACTCATCTGGTAATACTTACTACTCATCTTTCATCTGGCAATACTTACTACTCATCATTCATCTGGTAATACTCCTCATCACTCATCTGGTAATACTTACTACTCTTCTTTCATCTGGCAATACTTACTACTCATCATTCATCTGGTAATACTTACTCCTCATCACTCATATGGTAATACTTACTACTCATCATTCATCTGGTAATACTTACTACTCATCACTAATCTGGTAATACTTACTACTCATCTTTCATCTGGCAATACTTACTCCTCATCACTCATATGGTAATACTTACTCCTCATCACTCATCTGGTAATACTTACTCCTCATCACTCATATGGTAATACTTACTACTCATCTTTCATCTGGCAATACTTACTACTCATCATTCATCTGGTAATACTTACTCCTCATCATTCATCTGGTAATACTTACTGTTCATCACTCATCTGGTAATACTTACTGTTCATCACTCATCTGGTAATACTTACTCCTCATCACTCACCTTGTAATACTTACAACTCATCACTCATCTGGTAATACTTACTACTCATCACTCATCTGGTAATTCTTACTACTCATCACTCGTCTGGTAATACTCCTCATCACTCATCTGGTAATACTTACTGTTCATCACTCATCTGGTAATACTTACTCCTCATCACTCACCTGGTAATACTTACTACTCATCACTCATCTGGTAATACTTACTCCTCATCACTCACCTGGTAATACTTACTACTCATCATTCATCTGGTAATACTTACTCCTCATCACTCACCTGGTAATACTTACTACTCATCATTCATCTGGTAATACTTACTCCTCATCACTCATATGGTAATACTTACTACTCATCTTTCATCTGGCAATACTTACTACTCATCATTCATCTGGTAATACTTACTCCTCATCACTCATATGGTAATACTTACTACTCATCACTCATCTGGTAATACTTACTACTCATCATTCATCTGGTAATACTTACTCCTCATCACTCATCTGGTAATACTTACTACTCATCATTCATCTGGTAATACTTACTCCTCATCATTCATCTGGTAATACTTACTACTCATCACTCACCTGGTAATACTTACTACTCATCATTCATCTGGTAATACTTACTCCTCATCACTCATCTGGCAATACATACTACTCATCATTCATCTGGTAATACTTACTCCTCATCACTCATATGGTAATACTTACTACTCATCATTCATCTGGTAATACTTACTACTCATCTTTCATCTGGCAATACTTACTCCACATCACTCATCTGGTAATACTTACTCCTCATCACTCATCTGGTAATACTTACTCCACATCACTCATCTGGTAATACTTACTCCTCATCACTCACATGGTAATACTTACTCCTCATCACTCATCTGGTAATACTTACTCCTCATCACTCATATGGTAATACTTACTCCTCATCACTCATCTGGTAATACGTACCCCTCATCACTCATCTGGTAATACTTACTACTCATCACTCATCTGGTA
This sequence comes from Pictodentalium vernedei, assembly GCA_031216915.1. Classification (NCBI taxonomy): domain Eukaryota; kingdom Metazoa; phylum Mollusca; class Scaphopoda; order Dentaliida; family Dentaliidae; genus Pictodentalium; species Pictodentalium vernedei. The sequence goes on from CM062297.1 coordinate 865,725,388, forward strand.
ATACTTACTACTCATCACTCATCTGGTAATACTTACTCCTCATCACTCATCTGGTAATACTTACTACTCATCACTCATCTGTTAATACTTACTCCTCATCACTCATCTGTTAATACTTACTGCTCATCACTCATCTGGTAATACTTACTGCTCATCACTCATCTGGTAATACTTACTCCTCATCACTCATCTGGTAATACTTACTACTCATCACTCATCTGGTAATACTTACTACTCATCTTTCATCTGGTAATATTTACTCCTCATCACTCATCTGGTGATACTTACTCCTCATCACTCATCTGTTAATACTTACTGCTCATCACTCATCTGGTAATACTTACTCCTCATCTCTCATTTGGTAATACTTACTCCTCATCACTCATCTGGTAATACTTACTGTTCATCACTCATCTGGTAATACTTACTACTCATCACTCACCTGGTAATACTTACTACTCATCTTTCATCTGGTAATACTTACTCCACATCACTCATCTGGTAATACTTACTCCTCATCACTCATCTGGTAATACTTACTCCTCATCTCTCATTTGGTAATACGTACTCATCATCACTCGTCTGGTAATACTTACTACTCATCTTTCATCTGGTAATACTTACTCCTCATCACTCATCTGGTGATACTTACTCCTCATCACTCATCTGTTAATACTTACTGCTCATCACTCATCTGGTAATACTAACTCCTCATCACTCACCTGGTAATACTTACTCCTCATCACTCATCTTGTAATACTTTCTACTCATCACTCATCTGGTAATACTTACTCCTCATCACTCATTTGGTAATGCTTACTCCACATCACTCATCTGGTAATACTTACTCCACATCACTCATCTGGTAATACTTACTCCTCATCACTCATCTGGTAATACTTACTACTCATCACTCATCTGGTAATACTTACTCCTCATCACTCATTTGGTAATACTTATTCCTCACTACTCATCTGGTAATACTTACTCCTCATCACTCATCTGGTAATACTTACTCCTCATCACTCATCTGCTAATACTTACTCCTGATCACTCATCTGGTAATACTTACTCCTCATCACTCATCTGGTAATACTTACTCCTCATCACTCATCTGGTAATACTTACTACTCATCACTCATCTGGTAATACTTACTACTCATCACTCACCTGGTAATACTTACTACTCATCTTTCATCTGGTAATACTTACTCCACATCACTCATCTGGTAATACTTACTCCTCATCACTCATCTGGTAATACTTACTCCTCATCTGTCATTTGGTAATACGTACTCCTCATCACTCGTCTGGTAATGCTTACTACTCATCTTTCATCTGGTAATACTTACTCCTCATCACTCATCTGGTGATACTTACTCCTCATCACTCATCTGTTAATACTTACTGCTCATCACTCATCTGGTAACACTAACTCCTCATCACTCACCTGGTAATACTTACTCCTCATCACTCATCTTGTAATACTTTCTACTCATCACTCATCTGGTAATACTTACTCCTCATCACTCATTTGGTAATGCTTACTCCACATCACTCATCTGGTAATACTTACTCCACATCACTCATCTGGTAATACCTACTCCTCATCACTCATCTGGTAATACTTACTACTCATCACTCATCTGGTAATACTTACTCCTCATCACTCATTTGGTAATACTTATTCCTCACTACTCATCTGGTAATACTTACTCCTCATCACTCATCTGGTAATACTTACTCCTCATCACTCATCTGCTAATACTTACTCCTCATCACTCATCTGGTAATACTTACTCCTCATCACTCATCTGGTAATACTTACTACTCATCACTCATCTGGTAATACTTACTCCTCATCACTCATCTGGTAATACTTACTCCTCATCACTCATCTGGTAATACTCCTCATCACTCATCTGGTAATACTTACTCCTCATCACTCATCTGGTAATACTTACTCCTCATCACTCACCTGGTAATACTTACTACTCATCATTCATCTGGTAATACTTACTCCTCATCACTCATCTGGCAATACTTACTACTCATCATTCATCTGGTAATACTTACTCCTCATCACTCATATGGTAATACTTACTACTCATCTTTCATCTGGCAATACTTACTCCACATCACTCATTTGGTAATACTTACTCCTCATCACTCACCTGGTAATACTTACTCCTCATCACTCACCTGGTAATACTTACTCCTCATCACTCACCTGGTAATACTTACTACTCATCACTCATCTGGTAATACTTACTCCTCATCACTCATCTGGTAATACTTACTACTCATCACTCATCTGGTAATACTTACTCCTCATCACTCATCTGGTAATACTTACTACTCATCACTCATCTGGTAATATGTACTCCTCATCACTCATCTGGTAATACTTACTACTCATCACTCATCTGGTAATATGTACTCCTCATCACTCATCTGGTAATACTTACTACTCATCACTCATCTGGTAATACTTAGTACTCATCACTCATCTGGTAATACTCCTCATCACTCATCTGGTAATATTTACTCCTCATCACTCATCTGGTAATACTTACTCCTCATCACTCACCTGGTAATACTTACTCCTCATCACTCATCTGGCAATACTTACTCCTCATCACTCATCTGGTAATACTTACTCCTCATCACTCGTCTGGTAATACTTACTCCTCATCACTCATCTGGTAATACTTACTCCTCATCACTCATCTGTTAATACTTACTGCTCATGACTCATCTGGTAATACTAACTACTCATCACTCACCTGGTAATACTTAATCCTCATCACTCATCTGGTAATACTTACTCCTCATCACTCATCTGGTAATACTTACTCCTCATCACTCATTTGGTAATACTTACTCCACATCACTCATCTGGTAATACTTACTCCTCATCACTCATTTGGTAATACTTACTCCACATCACTCATCTGGTAATAATTACACCACATCTCTCATCTGGTAATACTTACTCCTCATCACTCATCTGGTAATACTTACTACTCATCACTCATCTGGTAATACTTACTCCTCATCACTCATTTGGTAATACTTATTCCTCACTACTCATCTGGTAATACTTACTCCTCATCACTCATCTCGTAATACTTACTCTTCATCACTCATCTGGTAATACTTACTCCACATCACTCATCTGGTAATACTTACTCCTCATCACTCATCTGGTAATACTTACTACTCATCGCTCATCTGATAATACTTACTCCTCATCACTCATCTGGTAATACTTACTCCTCATCACTCATCTGGTAATACTTACTCCTCATCACTCATCTGGTAATACTTACTACTCATCGCTCATCTGATAATACTTACTCCTCATCGCTCATCTGGTAATACTTACTCCTCATCACTCATCTGGTAATACTTACTCCTCATCACTCATCTGGTAATACTTACTCCTCATCACTCATCTGGTAATACTTACTCCTCATCACTCATCTGGTAATACTTACTACTCATCGCTCATCTGATAATACTTACTCCTCATCACTCATCTGGTAATACTTACTACTCATCGCTCATCTGATAATACTTACTCCTCATCGCTCATCTGGTAATACTTACTCCTCATCACTCATCTGGTAATACTTACTCTTCATCACTCATCTGGTAATACTTACTCCTCATCACTCATCTGGTAATACTTACTCCTCATCACTCATCTGGTAATACTTACTCCTCATCACTCATCTGGTAATACTTACTCCTCATCACTCATCTGCTAATACTTACTCCTCATCACTCATCTGGTAATACTTACTCCTCATCACTCATCTGGTAATACTTACTCCTCATCTCTCATTTGGTAATACTTGTTCCTCACTACTCATCTGGTAATACTTACTCCTCATCACTCATCTGGTAATACTTACTCCTCATCACTCATCTGGTAATACTTACTCCTCATCACTCATTTGGTAATACTTATTCCTCACTACTCATCTGGTAATACTTACTCCTCATCACTCATCTAGTAATACTTACTCTTCATCACTCATCTGGTAATACTTACTCCTCATCACTCATCTGGTAATACTTACTCCTCATCACTCATCTGGTAATACTTACTCCTCATCACTCATCTGGTAATACTTACTCCTCATCTCTCATTTGGTAATACTTATTCCTCACAACTCATCTGGTAATACTTACTCCTCATCACTCATCTGGTAATACTTACTCCTCATCACTCATCTGTTAATACTTACTACTCGTCACTCATCTGGTAATACTTACTCCTCATCACTCATCTGGTAACACTTACTCTTCATCACTCATCTGGTAATACTTACTCCTCATCACTCATCTGGTAATACTTACTCCTCATCACTCATCTGGTAATACTTACTCCTCATCTTTCATTTGGTGATACTTACTCCTCATCACTCATCTGGTAATACTTACTCCTGATCACTCATCCGGTAATACTCACTCCTGATCACTCATCTGGTAATACTTACTCATCACTCATTTGGTAATACTTACTCCTCATCACTCATTTGGTAATACTTACTACTCATCACTCATCTGGTAATACTTACTCCTCATCACTCATATGGTAATACTTTCTCCTCATCACTCATCTGGTAATACTTACTACTCATCACTCATCTGGTAATACTTACTACTCATCATTCATCTGGTAATACTTACTCCTCATCACTCATCTGGTAATACTTACTACTCATCATTCATCTGGTAATACTTACTCCTCATCACTCATATGGTAATACTTACTACTCATCACTCATCTGGTAATACTTACTACTCATCATTCATCTGGTAATACTTACTCCTCATCACTCATCTGGTAATACTTACTACTCATCATTCATCTGGTAATACTTACTCCTCATCACTCATCTGGTAATACTTACTACTCATCATTCATCTGGTAATACTTACTCCTCATCACTCATATGGTAATACTTACTACTCATCACTCACCTGGTAATACTTACTACTCATCATTCATCTGGTAATACTTACTCCTCATCACTCATATGGTAATACTTACTACTCATCATTCATCTGGTAATACTTACTACTCATCTTTCATCTGGCAATACTTACTCCACATCACTCATCTGGTAATACTTACTCCTCATCACTCACCTGGTAATACTTACTCCTCATCACTCATCTGGTAATACTTACTCCTCATCATTCATCTGGTAATACTTACTACTCATCTTTCATCTGGCAATACTTACTCCACATCACTCATCTGGTAATACTTACTCCTCATCACTCACCTGGTAATACTTACTACTCATCACTCATCTGGTAATACTTACTACTCATCACTCATCTGGTAATACTTACTATTCATCACTCATCTGGTAATACTTACTCCTCATCACTCATCTGGTAATACGTACCCCTCATCACTCATCTGGTAATACTTACTACTCATCACTCATCTGGTAATACTTACTCCACATCACTCATCTGGTAATACTTACTCCTCATCACTCACCTGGTAATACTTACTCCTCATCACTCATCTGGTAATACTTACTCCTCATCATTCATCTGGTAATACTTACTACTCATCTTTCATCTGGCAATACTTACTCCACATCACTCATCTGGTAATACTTACTCCTCATCACTCACCTGGTAATACTTACTACTCATCACTCATCTGGTAATACTTACTACTCATCACTCATCTGGTAATACTTACTATTCATCACTCATCTGGTAATACTTACTCCTCATCACTCATCTGGTAATACGTACCCCTCATCACTCATCTGGTAATACTTACTACTCATCACTCATCTGGTAATACTTACTACTCATCACTCATCTGGTAATACTTACTACTCATCACTCATCTGGTAATACTTACTACTCATCACTCATCTGGTAATACTTACTCCTCATCATTCATCTGGTAATACTTACTACTCATCTTTCATCTGGCAATACTTACTCCACATCACTCATCTGGTAATACTTACTCCTCATCACTCACCTGGTAATACTTACTCCTCATCACTCACCTGGTAATACTTACTCCTCATCACTCATCTGGTAATACTTACTCCTCATCACTCATATGGTAATACTTACTCCTCATCACTCATCTGGTAATACGTACCCCTCATCACTCATCTGGTAATACTTACTACTCATCACTCATCTGGTAATACTTACTACTCATCACTCATCTGGTAATACTTTCTCCTCATCACTCATCTGGTAATACTTACTACTCATCACTCATCTGGTAATACTTACTACTCATCACTCATCTGTTAATACTTACTGCTCATCACTCATCTGGTAATACTTACTACTCATCACTCATCTGGTAATACTTACTACTCATCTTTCATCTGGTAATACTTACTGCTCATCACTCATCTGGTAATACTTACTACTCATCACTCATCTGGTAATGCTTACTACTCATCACTCACCTGGTAATACTTACTACTCATCTTTCATCTGGTAATACTTACTCCTCATCACTCATCTGGTAATACTTACTACTCATCACTCATCTGGTAAAACTTACTCCTCATCACTCATATGGTAATACTTACTCCTCATCACTCATCTGGTAATACGTACCCCTCATCACTCATCTGGTAATACTTACTCCTCATCACTCATATGGTAATACTTACTCCTCATCACTCATCTGGTAATACGTACCCCTCATCACTCATCTGGTAATACTTACTACTCATCACTCATCTGGTAATACTTACTACTCATCACTCATCTGGTAATACTTACTCCTCATCATTCATCTGGTAATACTTACTCCTCATCACTCATCTGGTAATACTTACTCCTCATCACTCATCTGGTAATACTTACTACTCATCACTCACCTGGTAATACTTACTACTCATCTTTCATCTGGTAATACTTACTCCTCATCACTCATCTGGTGATACTTACTCCTCATCACTCATCTGTTAATACTTACTGCTCATCACTCATCTGGTAATACTTACTCCTCATCTCTCATTTGGTAATACTTACTCCTCATCACTCATCTGGTAATACTTACTGCTCATCACTCATCTGGTAATACTTACTCCTCATCACTCATCTGGTAATACTTACTACTCATCACTCATCTGGTAATACTTACTACTAATCACTCATCTGGTAATACTTACTACTCATCACTCATCTGGTAATACTTACTACTCATCACTCACCTGGTAATACTTACTACTCATCTTTCATCTGGTAATACTTACTCCACATCACTCATCTGGTAATACTTACTCCTCATCACTCATATGGTAATACTTACTCCTCATCACTCATCTGGTAATACTTACTCCTCATCACTCATCTGGTAATACTTACTCCTCATCTCTCATTTGGTAATACTTATTCCTCACTACTCATCTGGTAATACTTACTCCTCATCACTCATCTGGTAATACTTACTCCTCATCACTCATCTGTTAATACTTACTACTCGTCACTCATCTGGTAATACTTACTCCTCATCACTCATCTGGTAACACTTACTCTTCATCACTCATCTGGTAATACTTACTCCTCATCACTCATCTGGTAATACTTACTCCTCATCACTCATCTGGTAATACTTACTCCTCATCTCTCATTTGGTGATACTTACTCCTCATCACTCATCTGGTAATACTTACTCCTGATCACTCATCTGGTAATACTCACTCCTGATCACTCATCTGGTAATACTTACTCATCACTCATTTGGTAATACTTACTCCTCATCACTCATTTGGTAATACTTACTACTCATCACTCATCTGGTAATACTTACTCCTCATCACTCATATGGTAATACTTTCTCCTCATCACTCATCTGGTAATACTTACTCCTCATCACTCATCTGGTAATACTTACTACTCATCACTCATCTGGTAATACTTACTACTCATCATTCATCTGGTAATACTTACTCCTCATCACTCATCTGGTAATACTTACTACTCATCATTCATCTGGTAATACTTACTCCTCATCACTCATATGGTAATACTTACTACTCATCACTCATCTGGTAATACTTACTACTCATCATTCATCTGGTAATACTTACTCCTCATCACTCATCTGGTAATACTTACTACTCATCATTCATCTGGTAATACTTACTCCTCATCACTCATCTGGTAATACTTACTACTCATCATTCATCTGGTAATACTTACTCCTCATCACTCATATGGTAATACTTACTACTCATCACTCACCTGGTAATACTTACTACTCATCATTCATCTGGTAATACTTACTCCTCATCACTCATATGGAAATACTTACTACTCATCATTCATCTGGTAATACTTACTACTCATCTTTCATCTGGCAATACTTACTCCACATCACTCATCTGGTAATACTTACTCCTCATCACTCACCTGGTAATACTTACTCCTCATCACTCATCTGGTAATACTTACTCCTCATCACTCATATGGTAATACTTACTCCTCATCACTCATCTGGTAATACGTACCCCTCATCACTCATCTGGTAATACTTACTACTCATCACTCATCTGGTAATACTTACTACTCATCACTCATCTGGTAATACTTTCTCCTCATCACTCATCTGGTAATACTTACTACTCATCACTCATCTGGTGATACTTACTCCTCATCACTCATCTGTTAATACTTACCGCTCATCACTCATCTGGTAATACTTACTGCTCATCACTCATCTGGTAATACTTACTACTCATCACTCATCTGGTAATACTTACTACTCATCACTCATCTGTTAATACTTACTGCTCATCACTCATCTGGTAATACTTACTACTCATCACTCATCTGGTAATACTTACTACTCATCTTTCATCTGGTAATACTTACTGTTCATCACTCATCTGGTAATACTTACTACTCATCACTCATCTGGTAATACTTACTACTCATCACTCACCTGGTAATACTTACTACTCATCTTTCATCTGGTAATACTTACTCCTCATCACTCATCTGGTAATACTTACTCCTCATCACTCATCTGGTAATACTTACTCCTCATCACTCATATGGTAATACTTACTCCTCATCACTCATCTGGTAATACGTACCCCTCATCACTCATCTGGTAATACTTACTACTCATCACTCATCTGGTAATACTTACTACTCATCACTCATCTGGTAATACTTACTCCTCATCATTCATCTGGTAATACTTACTCCTCATCACTCATCTGGTAATACTTACTCCTCATCACTCATCTGGTAATACTTACTACTCATCACTCACCTGGTAATACTTACTACTCATCTTTCATCTGGTAATACTTACTCCTCATCACTCATCAGGTAATACTTCCTCCTCATCACTCATCTGGTAATACTTACTACTCATCACTCACCTGGTAATACTTACTACTCATCTTTCATCTGGTAATACTTACTGCTCATCACTCATCTGGTAATACTTACTCCTCATCACTCATCTGGTAATACTTACTACTCATCACTCACCTGGTAATACTTACTACTCATCTTTCATCTGGTAATACTTACTCCTCATCACTCATCTGGTGATACTTACTCCTCATCACTCATCTGTTAATACTTACTGCTCATCACTCATCTGGTAATACTTACTACTCATCATTCATCTGGTAATACTTACTCCTCATCACTCATCTGGTAATACTTACTACTCATCATTCATCTGGTAATACTTACTCCTCATCACTCATATGGTAATACTTACTACTCATCACTCACCTGGTAATACTTACTACTCATCATTCATCTGGTAATACTTACTCCTCATCACTCATATGGTAATACTTACTACTCATCATTCATCTGGTAATACTTACTACTCATCTTTCATCTGGCAATACTTACTCCACATCACTCATCTGGTAATACTTACTCCTCATCACTCACCTGGTAATACTTACTCCTCATCACTCATCTGGTAATACTTACTCCTCATCACTCATATGGTAATACTTACTCCTCATCACTCATCTGGTAATACGTACCCCTCATCACTCATCTGGTAATACTTACTACTCATCACTCATCTGGTAATACTTACTACTCATCACTCATCTGGTAATACTTTCTCCTCATCACTCATCTGGTAATACTTACTACTCATCACTCATCTGGTGATACTTACTCCTCATCACTCATCTGGTAATACTTACAGCTCATCACTCATCTGGTAATACTTACTACTCATCACTCATCTGGTAATACTTACTACTCATCACTCATCTGTTAATACTTACTGCTCATCACTCATCTGGTAATACTTACTACTCATCACTCATCTGGTAATACTTACTACTCATCTTTCATCTGGTAATACTTACTGCTCATCACTCATCTGGTAATACTTACTACTCATCACTCATCTGGTAATACTTACTACTCATCTTTCATCTGGTAATACTTACTCCTCATCACCCATCTGGTGATACTTACTCCTCATCACTCATCTGTTAATACTTACTGCTCATCACTCATCTGGTAATACTTACTCCTCATCTCTCATTTGGTAATACTTACTCCTCATCACTCATCTGGTAATACTTACTGCTCATCACTCATCTGGTAATACTTACTCCTCATCACTCATCTGGTAATACTTACTACTCATCACTCATCTGGTAATACTTACTACTCATCACTCATCTGGTAATACTTACTACTCATCACTCATCTGGTAATACTTACTACTCATCACTCACCTGGTAATACTTACTACTCATCTTTCATCTGGTAATACTTACTCCACATCACTCATCTGGTAATACTTACTCCTCATCACTCATATGGTAATACTTACTCCTCATCACTCATCTGGTAATACTTACTGCTCATCACTCATCTGGTAATACTTACTCCTCATCACTCATCTGGTAATACTTACTACTCATCACTCATCTGGTAATACTTACTACTCATCACTCATCCGGTAATACTTACTACTCATCACTCATCTGGTAATACTTACTACTCATCACTCACCTGGTAATACTTACTACTCATCTTTCATCTGGTAATACTTACTCCACATCACTCATCTGGTAATACTTACTCCTCATCACTCATCTGGTAATACTTACTCCTCATCTCTCATTTGGTAATACGTACTCCTCATCACTCGTCTGGTAATACTTACTACTCATCTTTCATCTGGTAATACTTACTCCTCATCACTCATCTGGTAATACTTACTACTCATCTTTCATCTGGTAATACTTACTACTCATCACTCATCTGGTAATACTTACTCCACATCACTCATCTGGTAATACTTACTCCTCATCACTCATCTGGTAATACTTACTACTCATCACTCATCTGGTAATACTTACTCCTCATCACTCATTTGGTAATACTTATTCCTCACTACTCATCTGGTAATACTTACTCCTCATCACTCATCTGGTAATACTTACTCCTCATCACTCATCTGCTAATACTTACTCCTCATCACTCATCTGGTAATACTTACTCCTCATCACTCATCTAGTAATACTTACTACTCTTCACTCATCTGGTAATACTTACTCCTCATCACTCATCTGGTAATACTTACTCCTCATCACTCATCTGGTAATACTCCTCATCACTCATCTGGTAATACTTACTCCTCATCACTCATCTGGTAATACATACTCCTCATCACTCACCTGGTAATACTTACTCCTCATCACTCACCTGGTAATACTTACTCCTCATCACTCACCTGGTAATACTTACTACTCATCACTCATCTGGTAATACTTACTACTCATCACTCATCTGGTAATACTTACTCCTCATCACCCACCTGGTAATACTTACTCCTCATCACTCATCTGGTACTACTTACTACTCATCACTCATCTGGTAATACTTACTCCTCATCACTCATCTGGTAATACTTACTACTCATCACTCATCTGGTAATATGTACTCCTCATCACTCATCTGGTAATACTTACTACTCATCACTCATCTGGTAATACTTAGTACTCATCACTCATCTGGTAATACTTACTCCTCATCACTCATCTGGTAATATTTATTCCTCATCACTCATCTGGTAATACTTACTCCTCATCACTCACCTGGTAATACTTACTACTCATCACTCATCTGGTAATACTTACTACTCATCACTCATCTGGTAATACTTACTCCTCATCACTCATCTGGTGATACTTACTCCTCATCACTCATCTGGTAATACTTACTCCTCATCACTCGGGTGGTAATACTTACTCCTCATCACTCATCTGGTAATACTTACTCCTCATCACTCATCTGTTAATACTTACTGCTCATGACTCATCTGGTAATACTAACTACTCATCACTCACCTGGTAATACTTACTCCTCATCACTCATCTGGTAATACTTACTCCTCATCACTCATCTGGTAATACTTACTCCTCATCACTCATTTGGTAATACTTACTCCACATCACTCATCTGGTAATACTTACTCCACATCTCTCATCTGGTAATACTTACTCCTCATCACTCATCTGGTAATACTTACTACTCATCACTCATCTGGTAATACTTACTCCTCATCACTCATTTGGTAATACTTATTCCTCACTACTCATCTGGTAATACTTACTCCTCATCACTCATCTGGTAATACTTACTCTTCATCACTCATCTGGAAATACTTGCTCCACATCACTCATCTGGTAATACTTACTCCTCATCACTCATCTGGTAATACTTACTACTCATCGCTCATCTGATAATACTTACTCCTCATCGCTCATCTGGTAATACTTACTCCTCATCACTCATCTGGTAATACTTACTCCTCATCACTCATCTGGTAATACTTACTCCTCATCACTCATCTGGTAATACTTACTCCTCATCACTCATCTGGTAATACTTACTACTCATCGCTCATCTGATAATACTTACTCCTCATCGCTCATCTGGTAATACTTACTCCTCATCACTCATCTGGTAATACTTACTCCTCATCACTCATCTGGTAATACTTACTCCTCATCACTCATCTGGTAATACTTACTCCTCATCACTCATCTGCTAATACTTACTACTCATCGCTCATCTGATAATACTTACTCCTCATCGCTCATCTGGTAATACTTACTCCTCATCACTCATCTGGTAATACTTACTCTTCATCACTCATCTGGTAATACTTACTCCTCATCACTCATCTGGTAATACTTACTCCTCATCACTCATCTGGTAATACTTACTCCTCATCACTCATCTGGTAATACTTACTCCTCATCACTCATCTGGTAATACTTACTCCTCATCACTCATCTGGTAATACTTACTCCTCATCTCTCATTTGGTAATACTTATTCCTCACTACTCATCTGGTAATACTTACTCCTCATCACTCATCTGGTAATACTTACTCCTCATCACTCATCTGGTAATACTTACTCCTCATCACTCATTTGGTAATACTTATTCCTCACTACTCATCTGGTAATACTTACTCCTCATCACTCATCTGGTAATACTTACTCCTCATCACTCATCTGGTAATACTTACTCTTCATCACTCATCTGGTAATACTTACTCCTCATCACTCATCTGGTAATACTTACTCCTCATCACTCATCTGGTAATACTTACTCCTCATCTCTCATTTGGTGATACTTACTCCTCATCACTCATCTGGTAATACTTACTCCTGATCACTCATCTGGTAATACTCACTCCTGATCACTCATCTGGTAATACTTACTCCACATCACTCATCTGGTAATACTTACTCCACATCACTCATCTGTTAATACTTACTCCACATCACTCATCTGGTAATACTTACTCATCACTCATTTGGTAATACTTACTCATCATTCATCTGGTAATACTTACTACTCATCTTTCATCTGGTAATACTTACTCCTCATCATTCATCTGGTAATACTTACTGCTCATCACTCATCTGGTGATACTTACTCATCGCTCATCTGGTAATACTTACTGCTCATCACTCATCTGGTGATACTTACTCATCGCTCATCTGGTAATACTTACTCCTCATCATTCATCTGGTAATACTTACTACTCATCATTCATCTGGTAATACTTACTCCTCATCACTCATCTGGTAATACTTACTACTCATCACTCATCTGGTAATACTTACTCCTCATCACTCATCTGGTAATACTCACTCCTCATCACTCATCTGGTAATACTTACTCCACATCACTCATCTGGTAATACTTACTCCACATCACTCATCCGTTAATACTTACTACTCGTCACTCATCTGGTAATACTTACTCCTCATCACTCAGCTGGTAATACTTACTCCTCATCCCTCATCTGGTAATACGTTCCCCTCGTCACTCATCTGGTAATACTTATTCATCACTCATTTGGTAATACTTGCTACTCATCTTTCATCTGGTAATACTTACTCCACATCACTCATCTGGTAATACTTACTCCTCATCACTCATCTGGTAATACTTACTCCTCATCTCTCATTTGGTAATACTTACTCCTCATAACTCATCTGGTAATACTTACTGCTCATCATTCATCTAGTAATATTTACTACTCATCTTTCATCTGGTAATACTTACTCCTCATCACTCGTCTGGTAATACTTACTCCACATCACTCATCTGGTAATACTTACTACTCATCAATCACCTGGTAATACTTACTCCTCATCACTCATCTGGTAATACTTACTCCTCATCACTCATCTGGTAATACTTACTCCTCATCACTCATCTGTTAATACTTACTGCTCATCACTCATCTTGTAATACTAACTCCTCATCACTCACCTGGTAATACTTACTCCTCATCACTCATCTGGTAATACTTACTCCTCATCACTCATCTGGTAATACTTACTCCTCATCACTCATTTGGTAATACTTACTCCACATCACTCATCTGGTAATACTTACTACTCATCACTCATCTGGTAATACTTACTCCTCATCACTCATCTGGTAATACTTACTCCTCATCACTCAACTGGTAATACTTACTCCTCATCACTCATCTGTTAATACTTACTGCTCATCACTCATCTTGTAATACTAACTCCTCATCACTCATCTGGTAATACTTACTCCTCATCACTCATCTGGTAATACTTACTCCTCATCACTCATTTGGGAATACTTACTCCACATCACTCATCTGGTAATACTTACTCCACATCACTCATCTGGTAATACTTACTCCTCATCACTCATCTGGTAATATTTACTACTCATCACTCATCTGGTAATACTTACTCCTCATCACTCATTTGGTAATACTTACTACTCATCACTCATCTGGTAATACGTACTCCTCATCACTCATTTGGTAATACTTATTCCTCACTACTCATCTGGTAATACTTACTCCTCATCACTCATCTGGTAATACTTACTCCTCATCACTCATCTGGTAACACTTACTCCTCATCACTCATCTGGTAATACTTACTCCTCATCGTTTACCTGGTAGTAATACTTACTCATCATCACTCATTTGGTAATACTTACTCCTCATCGTTTACCTGGTAGTAATACTTACTCATCATCACTCATTTGGTAATACTTACTCCTCATCGCTCATTTGGTAATACTTATTCCTCACTACTCATCTGGTAATACTTACTCCTCATCACTCATCTGGTAATACTTACTCCTCATCACTCATCTGGTAATACTTACTCCTCATCACTCATCTGGTAATACTTACTCCTCATCACTCATCTGGTAATACTTACTCCTCATCACTCATCTGGTAATACTTACTCCTCATCACTCATCTGGTAATACTTACTCCTCATCACTCATCTGGTAATACTTACTCCTCATCTCTCATTTGGTAATACTTACTCCTCATCACTCATCTGGTAATACTTACTCCTCATCACTCATCTGGTAATACTCGCTCCTCATCACTCATCTGGTAATACTGACTCCACATCACTCATCTGGTAATACTTACTCCACATCACTCATTTGTTAATACTTACTACTCGTCACTCATCTGGTAATACTTTCTCCTCATCACTCATCTGGTAATACTTACTCCTCATCACTCATCTGGTAATACTTACTCATCACTCATTTGGTAATACTTACTACTCATCACTCATCTGGTGATACTTACTCCTCATCACTCATCTGGTAATACTTACTCCTCATCACTCATCTGGTAATACTTACTCCTCATCACTCATCTCGTAATACTTACTCCTCATCTGCCATTTGGTAATACTTACTCCTCATCACTCATCTGGTAATACTTACTCCTCATCACTCATCTGGTAATACTCGCTCCTCATCACTCATCTGGTAATACTGACTCCACATCACTCATCTGGTAATACTTACTCCACATCACTATTTTGTTAATACTTACTACTCGTCACTCATCTGGTAATACTTTCTCCTCATCACTCATCTGGTAATACTTACTCCTCATCACTCATCTGGTAATACTTACTCATCACTCATTTGGTAATACTTACTACTCATCACTCATCTGGTAATACTTACTCCTCATCACTCATCTGGTAATACTTACTACTCATCTTTCATCTGGTAATACTTACTCCTCATCACTCATCTGGTAATACTTACTCCTCATCACTCATCTGGTAATACTTACTCCTCATCTCTCATTTGGTAATACTTACTCCTCATCACTCATCTGTTAATACTTACTGCTCGTCACTCATCTGGTAATACTAACTCCTCATCACTCACCTGGTAATACTTACTCCTCATCACTCATCTGGTAATACTTACTCCTCATCACTCATCTGGTAATACTTACTCCTCATCACTCATTTGGTAATACTTATTCCTCACAACTCATCTGGTAATACTTACTCCTCATCACTCATCTGATAATACTTACTCCTCATCACTCATCTGGTAATACTCACTACTCATCACTCATCTGGTAATACTTACTCCTCATCACTCATCTGGTAATACTTACTCCTCATCACTCATCTGGTAATACTCCTCATCACTCATCTGGTAATACTTACTCCTCATCACTCATCTGGTAATACTTACTCCTCATCACTCACCTGGTAATACTTACTCCTCATCACTCACCTGGTAATACTTACTCCTCATCACTCACCTGGTAATACTTACTGCTCATCACTCATCTGGTAATACTTACTCCTCATCACTCACCTGGTAATACTTACTCCTCATCACTCATCTGGTAATACTTACTCCTCATCACTCACCTGGTAATACTTACTCCTCATCACTCATCTGGTAATACTTACTCCTCATCACTCACCTGGTAATACTTACTGCTCATCACTGATCTGGTAATACTTACTCCTCATCACTCATCTGGTAATACTTACTCCTCATCATTCATCTGGTAATACTTACTCCTCATCACTCATCTGGTAATACTTACTCCTCATCACTCACCTGGTAATATTTACTGCTCATCACTCATCTGGTAATGCTTACTCCTCATCACTCACCTGGTAATACTTACTGCTCATCACTCATCTGATAATACTTACTCCTCATCACTCATCTGGTAATACTTACTATTCATCACTCATCTGGTAATACTTACTCCTCATCATTCATCTGGTAATACTTACTATTCATCACTCACCTGGTAATACTTACTCCACATCACTCATCTGGTAATACTTACTCCACATCACTCACCTGGTAATACTTACTCCTCATCACTCATCTGGTAATACTTACTCCTCATCACTCATCTTGTAATACTTACTACTCGTCACTCATCTGGTGATACTTACTACTCATCACTCATCTGGTAATACTTACTCCTCATCACTCATCTGGTAATACTTACTCCTCATCATTCATCTGGTAATACTTACTATTCATCACTCACCTGGTAATACTTACTGCTCATCATTCATCTGGTAATACTTACTCCTCATCACTCATCTGGTAATACTTACTCCTCATCATTCATCTGGTAATACTTACTCCTCATCACTCATCTGGTAATACTTACTCCTCATCACTCACCTGGTAATATTTACTGCTCATCACTCATCTGGTAATGCTTACTCCTCATCACTCACCTGGTAATACTTACAGCTCATCACTCATCTGATAATACTTACTCCTCATCACTCATCTGGTAATACTTACTATTCATCACTCATCTGGTAATACTTACTCCTCATCATTCATCTGGTAATACTTACTATTCATCACTCACCTGGTAACACTTACTCCACATCACTCATCTGGTAATACTTACTCCACATCACTCATCTGGTAATACTTACTCCACATCACTCACCTGGTAATACTTACTCCTCATCACTCATCTGGTGATACTTACTCCTCATCACTCATCTGGTAATACTTATTCATCACTCATTTGGTAATACTTACTACTCATCACTCATCTGGTAATACTTACTTCACATCACTCATCTGGTAATACTTACTGCTCATCACTCATCTGGTAATACTTACTCATCACTCATCTGGTAATACTTACTCCTCATCACTCATCTGGTAATACTTACTCCTCATCACTCACCTGGTAATACTTACTCCACATCACTCATCTGGTAATACTTACTCCACATCACTCATCTGGTAATACTTACTCCACATCACTCATCTGGTAATACTTACTCCTCATCACTCATCTGGTAATACTTACTCCTCATCATTCATCTGGTAATACTTACTATTCATCACTCACCTGGTAATACTTTCTCCTCATCACTCATTTGGTAATACTTACTCCACATCACTCATTTGGTAATACTTACTCCTCATCACTCACCTGGTAATACTTACTCCACATCACTCACCTGGTAATACTTACTCCTCATCATTCATCTGGTAATACTTACTATTCATCACTCACCTGGTAATACTTACTCCACATCACTCATCTGGTAATACTTACTCCTCATCATTCATCTGGTAATACTTACTATTCATCACTCACCTGGTAATACTTACTCATCATCACTCATTTGGTAATACTTACTCCACATCACTCATTTGGTAATACTTACTCCTCATCACTCACCTGGTAATACTTACTCCACATCACTCACCTGGTAATACTTACTCCTCATCACTCACCTGGTAATACTTACTCCTCATCACTCATTTGGTAATACTTACTCCACATCACTCATCTGGCAATACTTACTCCTCATCATTCATCTGGTAATACTTACTATTCATCACTCACCTGGTAATACTTACTCCTCATCACTCATTTGGTAATACTTACTCCACATCACTCATCTGGTAATACTTACTCCACATCACTCATCTGGTAATACATACTCCACATCACTCATCTGGTAATACTTACTCCTCATCATTCATCTGGTAATACTTACTATTCATCACTCACCTGGTAATACTTACTCCTCATCACTCATTTGGTAATACTTACTCCACATCACTCATCTGGTAATACTTACTCCACATCACTCATCTGGTAATACTTACTCCACATCACTCATCTGGTAATACTTACTCCTCATCATTCATCTGGTAATACTTACTATTCATCACTCACCTGGTAATACTTACTCCTCATCACTCATTTGGTAATACTTACTCCACATCACTCATCTGGTAATACTTACTCCACATCACTCATCTGGTAATACATACTCCACATCACTCATCTGGTAATACTTACTCCTCATCATTCATCTGGTAATACTTACTATTCATCACTCACCTGGTAATACTTACTCCTCATCACTCATTTGGTAATACTTACTCCACATCACTCATCTGGTAATACTTACTCCACATCACTCATCTGGTAATACTTACTCCACATCACTCATCTGGTAATACTTACTCCTCATCATTCATCTGGTAATACTTACTATTCATCACTCACCTGGTAATACTTACTCCTCATCACTCATTTGGTAATACTTACTCCACATCACTCATCTGGTAATACTTACTCCACATCACTCATCTGGTAATACTTACTCCTCATCATTCATCTGGTAATACTTACTATTCATCACTCACCTGGTAATACTTACTCCACATCACTCATCTGGTAATACTTACTCCACATCACTCATCTGGTAATACTTACTCCACATCACTCATCTGGTAATACTTACTCCTCATCATTCATCTGGTAATACTTACTATTCATCACTCACCTGGTAATACTTACTCCTCATCACTCATTTGGTAATACTTACTCCACATCACTCATCTGGTAATACTTACTCCACATCACTCATCTGGTAATACTTACTCCACATCACTCATCTGGTAATACTTACTCCTCATCATTCATCTGGTAATACTTACTATTCATCACTCACCTGGTAATACTTACTCCTCATCACTCATTTGGTAATACTTACTCCACATCACTCATCTGGTAATACTTACTCCACATCACTCATCTGGTAATACTTACTCCACATCACTCATCTGGTAATACTTACTCCTCATCACTCATCTGGTAATACTTACTCCTCATCATTCATCTGGTAATACTTACTATTCATCACTCACCTGGTAATACTTACTCCTCATCACTCATTTGGTAATACTTACTCCTCATCATTCATCTGGTAATACTTACTCCTCATCACTCATCTGGTAATACTTACTCCTCATCACTCATTTGGTAATACTTACTCCTCATCATTCATCTGGTAATACTTACTCCTCATCATTCATCTGGTAATACTTACTCATCACTCACCTGGTAATACTTACTCCTCATCACTCATTTGGTAATACTTACTCCACATCACTCATCTGGTAATACTTACTCCACATCACTCATCTGGTAATACTTACTCCTCATCATTCATCTGGTAATACTTACTATTCATCACTCACCTGGTAATACTTACTCCTCATCACTCATTTGGTAATACTTACTCCTCATCATTCATCTGGTAATACTTACTCCTCATCACTCATC
Organism: Pictodentalium vernedei; assembly: GCA_031216915.1. Lineage (NCBI taxonomy): Eukaryota > Metazoa > Mollusca > Scaphopoda > Dentaliida > Dentaliidae > Pictodentalium > Pictodentalium vernedei. The sequence goes on from CM062297.1 coordinate 865,746,365, forward strand.
TGGTAATACTTACTCCTCATCACTCATTTGGTAATACTTACTCCTCATCATTCATCTGGTAATACTTACTCCTCATCACTCACCTGGTAATACTTACTCCACATCACTCATCTGGTAATACTTACTCCACATCACTCATCTGGTAATACTTACTCCTCATCATTCATCTGGTAATACTTACTATTCATCACTCACCTGGTAATACTTACTCCTCATCACTCATTTGGTAATACTTACTCCACATCACTCATCTGGTAATACTTACTCCACATCACTCATCTGGTAATACTTACTCCACATCACTCATCTGGTAATACTTACTCCTCATCATTCATCTGGTAATACTTACTCCTCATCACTCATCTGGTAATACTTACTCCACATCACTCATCTGGTAATACTTACTCCTCATCATTCATCTGGTAATACTTACTATTCATCACTCACCTGGTAATACTTACTACTCATCACTCATCTGGTAATACTTACTCCTCATCACTCATCTGGTAATACTTACTACTCATCACTCATTTGGTAATACCTACTCCTCATCATTCATCTGGTAATACTTACTCCACATCACTCATCTGGTAATACTTACTCCTCATCACTCACCTGGTAATACTTACTCCTCATCACTCACCTGGTAATACTTACTCCTCATCATTCATCTGGTAATACTTACTCCACATCACTCATCTGGTAATACTTACTCCACATCACTCATCTGGTAATACTTACTCCTCATCACTCACCTGGTAATACTTACTCCTCATCATTCATCTGGTAATACTTACTCCACATCACTCATCTGGTAATACTTACTCCTCATCACTCACCTGGTAATACTTACTCCTCATCACTCACCTGTTAATACTTACTCCTCATCACTCATCTGGTAATACTTACTCCACATCACTCATCTGGTAATACTTACTCCTCATCATTCATCTGGTAATACTTACTATTCATCACTCACCTGGTAATACTTACTCCACATCACTCATCTGGTAATACTTACTCCACATCACTCATCTGGTAATACTTACTACTCACCATTCATCTGGTAATACTTACTCCTCATCACTCATTTGGTAATACTTACTCCACATCACTCATCTGGTAATACTTACTCCACATCACTCATCTGGTAATACTTACTCCTCATCATTCATCTGGTAATACTTACTATTCATCACTCACCTGGTAATACTTACTCCTCATCACTCATTTGGTAATACTTACTCCACATCACTCATCTGGTAATACTTACTCCACATCACTCATCTGGTAATACTTACTCCTCATCATTCATCTGGTAATACTTACTATTCATCACTCACCTGGTAATACTTACTCCTCATCACTCATTTGGTAATACTTACTCCACATCACTCATCTGGTAATACTTACTCCACATCACTCAACTGGTAATACTTTCTACTCATCATTCATCTGGTAATACTTACTACTCACCATTCATCTGGTAATACTTACTCCTCATCACTCATTTGGTAATACTTACTCCACATCACTCATCTGGTAATAGTTACTCCACATCACTCATCTGGTAATACTTACTCCACATCACTCATCTGGTAATACTTACTCCTCATCATTCATCTGGTAATACTTACTATTCATCACTCACCTGGTAATACTTACTCCTCATCACTCATTTGGTAATACTTACTCCACATCACTCATCTGGTAATACTTACTCCACATCACTCATCTGGTAATACTTACTCCACATCACTCATCTGGTAATACTTACTCCTCATCATTCATCTGGTAATACTTACTATTCATCACTCACCTGGTAATACTTCCTCCTCATCACTCATTTGGTAATACTTACTCCACATCACTCATCTGGTAATACTTACTCCACATCACTCATCTGGTAATACTTACTCCTCATCATTCATCTGGTAATACTTACTATTCATCACTCACCTGGTAATACTTACTCCACATCACTCATCTGGTAATACTTACTCCACATCACTCATCTGGTAATACTTACTCCACATCACTCATCTGGTAATACTTACTCCACATCACTCATCTGGTAATACTTACTCCACATCACTCATCTGGTAATACTTACTCCTCATCATTCATCTGGTAATACTTACTATTCATCACTCACCTGGTAATACTTACTCCTCATCACTCATTTGGTAATACTTACTCCACATCACTCATCTGGTAATACTTACTCCACATCACTCATCTGGTAATACTTACTCCACATCACTCATCTGGTAATACTTACTCCTCATCACTCATCTGGTAATACTTACTCCTCATCATTCATCTGGTAATACTTACTATTCATCACTCACCTGGTAATACTTACTCCTCATCACTCATTTGGTAATACTTACTCCTCATCATTCATCTGGTAATACTTACTCCTCATCACTCATCTGGTAATACTTACTCCTCATCACTCATTTGGTAATACTTACTCCTCATCATTCATCTGGTAATACTTACTCCTCATCATTCATCTGGTAATACTTACTCATCACTCACCTGGTAATACTTACTCCTCATCACTCATTTGGTAATACTTACTCCACATCACTCATCTGGTAATACTTACTCCACATCACTCATCTGGTAATACTTACTCCTCATCATTCATCTGGTAATACTTACTATTCATCACTCACCTGGTAATACTTACTCCTCATCACTCATTTGGTAATACTTACTCCTCATCATTCATCTGGTAATACTTACTCCTCATCACTCATCTGGTAATACTTACTCCTCATCACTCATTTGGTAATACTTACTCCTCATCATTCATCTGGTAATACTTACTCCTCATCACTAACCTGGTAATACTTACTCCACATCACTCATCTGGTAATACTTACTCCACATCACTCATCTGGTAATACTTACTCCTCATCATTCATCTGATAATACTTACTATTCATCACTCACCTGGTAATACTTACTCCTCATCACTCATTTGGTAACACTTACTCCACATCACTCATCTGGTAATACTTACTCCACATCACTCATCTGGTAATACTTACTCCACATCACTCATCTGGTAATACTTACTCCTCATCATTCATCTGGTAATACTTACTATTCATCACTCACCTGGTAATACTTACTACTCATCACTCATCTGGTAATACTTACTCCTCATCACTCATCTGGTAATACTTACTACTCATCACTCATTTGGTAATACTTACTCCTCATCATTCATCTGGTAATACTTACTCCACATCACTCATCTGGTAATACTTACTCCTCATCACTCACCTGGTAATACTTACTCCTCATCACTCACCTGGTAATACTTACTCCTCATCATTCATCTGGTAATACTTACTCCACATCACTCATCTGGTAATACTTACTCCACATCACTCATTTGGTAATACTTACTCCTCATCATTCATCTGGTAATACTTACTATTCATCACTCACCTGGTAATACTTACTCCTCATCACTCATTTGGTAATACTTACTACTCATCACTCATCTGGTAATACTTACTACTCATCACTCACCTGGTAATACTTACTCCACATCACTCATCTGGTAATACTTACTCCTCATCACTCATCTGGTAATACTTACTACTCATCGCTCATCTGATAATACTTACTCCTCATCGCTCATCTGGTGATACTTACTCCTCATCACTCATCTGGTAATACTTACTCCACATCACTCATTTGGTAATACTTACTCCTCATCATTCATCTGGTAATACTTACTATTCATCACTCACCTGGTAATACTTACTCCTCATCACTCACCTGGTAATACTTACTCCTCATCATTCATCTGGTAATACTTACTCCACATCACTCATCTGGTAATACTTACTCCACATCACTCATCTGGTAATACTTACTCCTCATCATTCATCTGGTAATACTTACTATTCATCACTCACCTGGTAATACTTACTCCACATCACTCATCTGGTAATACTTACTCCACATCTCTCATCTGGTAATACTTACTCCACATCACTCATCTGGTAATACTTACTCCACATCACTCATCTGGTAATACTTACTCCACATCACTCATCTGGTAATACTTACTCCTCATCACTCATTTGGTAATACTTACTCCTCATCACTCATCTGGTAATACTTACTCCACATCACTCATCTGGTAATACTTACTCCACATCACTCATCTGGTAATACTTACTCCACATCACTAACCTGGTAATACTTACTCCTCATCGCTCATCTTGTAATACTTACTCCTCATCACTCATCTGGTAATACTTATTCATCACTCATCTGGTAATACTTACTCCTCATCACTCATCTGGTAATACTTACTCCTCATCACTCATCTGGTAATACTTATTCATCACTCATCTGGTAATACTTACTCCTCATCATTCATCTGGTAATACTTACTCCACATCACTCATCTGGTAATACTTACTCCACATCACTCATCTGGTAATACTTACTCCACATCACTCACCTGGTAATACTTACTCCTCATCACTCATCTGGTAATACTTACTCCTCATCACTCATCTGGTAATACTTACTCCTCATCACTCATCTGGTAATACTTACTCCACATCACTCATCTTGTAATACTTACTCCACATCACTCATCTGGTAATACTTACTCCACATCACTAACCTGGTAATACTTACTCCTCATCACTCAACTGGAAATACTTGCTCCACATCACTCATCTGGAAATACTTGCTCCATATCACCCATCTGGTTATACTTACTACTCATCGCTCATCTGGTAATACTTACTCCTCATCACTCATCTGGTAATACTTACTCCTCATCACTCATCTGGTAATACTTACTCCTCATCACTCATCTGGTAATACTTATTCATCACTCATTTGGTAATACTTACTACTCATCACTCATCTGGTAATACTTACTCCTCATCACTCATCTGGTAATACTTACTTCTCATCGCTCATCTGGTAATACTTACTCCTCATCACTCATCTGGTAATACTTACTACTCATCTTTCATCTGGCAATACTTACTCCACATCACTCATCTGGTAATACTTACTCCACATCACTCATCTGGTAATACTTTCTACTCATCATTCATCTGGTAATACTTACTACTCACCATTCATCTGGTGATACTTACTCCTCATCACTCATCTGGTAATACTTACTCCTCATCATTCATCTGGTAATACATACTCATCACTCATCTGGTAATACTTACTCCTCATCATTCATCTGGTAATACTTACTCCTCATCACTCATCTGGTAATACTTACTACTCATCACTCATCTTGTAATACTAACTCCTCATCACTCACCTGGTAATACTTACTCCTCATCACTCATCTGGTAATACTTACTCCTCATCACTCATCTGGTAATACTTACTCCTCATCACTCACCTGGTAATACTTACTACTCATCACTCATCTTGTAATACTAACTCCTCATCACTCACCTGGTAATACTTACTCCTCATCACTCATCTGGTAATACTTACTCCTCATCACTCATCTGGTAATACTTACTCCTCATCACTCATCTGGTAATACTTACTCATCACTCATCTGGTAATACTTACTACTCATCTTTCATCTGGTAATACTTACTCCTCATCACTCATCTGGTAAAACTTACTCCACATCACTCATCTGGTAATACTTACTCCACATCATTCATCTGGTAATACTTACTACTCACCATTCATCTGGTGATACTTACTCCTCATCACTCATCTGGTAATACTTACTCCTCATCATTCATCTGGTAATACATACTCATCACTCATCAGGTAATACTTACTCCTCATCATTCATCTGGTAATACATACTCATCACTCATCTGGTAATACTTACTCCACATCACTCATCTGGTAATACTTACTCCTCATCATTCACCTGGTGATACTTACTACTCATCATTCATCTGGTGATACTTACTCCTCATCATTCATCTGGTAATACTTACTCCTCATCACTCATCTGGTAATACTTACTCCTCATCACTCATCTGGTAATACTTACTCCACATCACTCATCTGGTAACACTTACTCCACATCACTCATCTGTTAATACTTACTACTCGTCACTCATCTGGTGATACTTACTACTCATCTTTCACCTGGTAATACTTACTCCGCATCACTCATCTGGTAATACTTACTCCTCATCACTCATCTGGTAATACTTACTCCTCATCACTCATCTGGTAATACTTACTCCACATCACTCATCTGGTAATACTTTCTCCACATCACTCATCTGTTAATACTTACTACACGTCACTCATCTGGTAATACTTTCTCCTCATCACTCATCTGGCAATACTTACTCCTCATCACTCATCTGGTAATACGTACCCCTCATCACTCATCTGGTAATACTTACTCATCACTCATCTGGTAATACTTACCCCACATCACTCATCTGGTAATACTTACTACTCGTCACTCATCTGGTAATACTTTCTCCTCATCACTCATCTGGTAATACTTACTCCTCATCACTCATCTGGTAATACTTACTCCTCATCACTCATCTGGTAATACTTACTCCTCATCACTCATCTGGTAATGCTTACTCCTCATCACTCATCTGGTAATACTTACTCCACATCACTCATCTGGTAATACTTTCTCCACATCACTCATCTGTTAATACTTACTACTCGTCACTCATCTGGTAATACTTACTCCTCATCACTCATCTGGTAATACTTACTCCTCATCACTCATCTGGTAATACGTACCCCTCATCACTCATCTGGTAATACTTACTCCTCATCACTCATTTGGTAATACTTACTACTCATCTTTCATCTGGCAATACTTACTCCTCATCACTCATCTAGTAATACGTACCCCTCATCACTCATCTGGTAATACTTACTCCTCATCACTCATTTGGTAATACTTACTACTCATCTTTCATCTGGCAATACTTACTCCACATCACTCATCTGGTAATACTTACTCCTCATCACTCATCTGGTAATACTTACTCCTCATCACTCATCTGGTAATACGTACCCCTCATCACTCATCTGGTAATACTTACTCCTCATCACTCATTTGGTAATACTTACTACTCATCTTTCATCTGGCAATACTTACTCCACATCACTCATCTGGTAATACGTACCCCTCATCACTCATCTGGTAATACTTACTACTCATCACTCATCTGGTAATACGTACCCCTCATCACTCATCTGGTAATACTTACTACTCATCACTCATTTGGTAATACTTACTACTCATCTTTCATCTGGCAATACTTACTCCACATCACTCATCTGGTAATACTTACTCCACATCACTCATCTGGTAATACTTACTCCACATCACTCATCTGGTAATACTTACTCCACATCACTAACCTGGTAATACTTACTCCTCATCGCTCATCTTGTAATACTTACTCCTCATCACTCATCTGGTAATACTTATTCATCACTCATCTGGTAATACTTACTCCTCATCACTCATCTGGTAATACTTACTCCTCATCACTCATCTGGTAATACTTATTCATCACTCATCTGGTAATACTTACTCCTCATCATTCATCTGGTAATACTTACTCCACATCACTCATCTGGTAATACTTACTCCACATCACTCATCTGGTAATACTTACTCCACATCACTCACCTGGTAATACTTACTCCTCATCACTCATCTGGTAATACTTACTCCTCATCACTCATCTGGTAATACTTACTCCTCATCACTCATCTGGTAATACTTACTCCACATCACTCATCTTGTAATACTTATTCCACATCACTCATCTGGTAATACTTACTCCACATCACTAACCTGGTAATACTTACTCCTCATCACTCAACTGGAAATACTTGCTCCACATCACTCATCTGGAAATACTTGCTCCATATCACCCATCTGGTTATACTTACTACTCATCGCTCATCTGGTAATACTTACTCCTCATCACTCATCTGGTAATACTTACTCCTCATCACTCATCTGGTAATACTTACTCCTCATCACTCATCTGGTAATACTTATTCATCACTCATTTGGTAATACTTACTACTCATCACTCATCTGGTAATACTTACTCCTCATCACTCATCTGGTAATACTTACTTCTCATCGCTCATCTGGTAATACTTACTCCTCATCACTCATCTGGTAATACTTACTACTCATCTTTCATCTGGCAATACTTACTCCACATCACTCATCTGGTAATACTTACTCCACATCACTCATCTGGTAATACTTTCTACTCATCATTCATCTGGTAATACTTACTACTCACCATTCATCTGGTGATACTTACTCCTCATCACTCATCTGGTAATACTTACTCCTCATCATTCATCTTGTAATACATACTCATCACTCATCTGGTAATACTTACTCCTCATCATTCATCTGGTAATACTTACTCCTCATCACTCATCTGGTAATACTTACTCATCACTCATCTGGTAATACTTACTACTCATCACTCATCTGGTAATACTTACTCATCATCACTCACCTGGTAATACTTACTACTCATCACTCATCTTGTAATACTAACTCCTCATCACTCACCTGGTAATACTTACTCCTCATCACTCATCTGGTAATACTTACTCCTCATCACTCATCTGGTAATACTTACTCCTCATCACTCATCTGGTAATACTTACTCATCACTCATCTGGTAATACTTACTACTCATCTTTCATCTGGTAATACTTACTCCTCATCACTCATCTGGTAAAACTTACTCCACATCACTCATCTGGTAATACTTACTCCACATCATTCATCTGGTAATACTTACTACTCACCATTCATCTGGTGATACTTACTCCTCATCACTCATCTGGTAATACTTACTCCTCATCATTCATCTGGTAATACATACTCATCACTCATCAGGTAATACTTACTCCTCATCATTCATCTGGTAATACATACTCATCACTCATCTGGTAATACTTACTCCACATCACTCATCTGGTAATACTTACTCCTCATCATTCACCTGGTGATACTTACTACTCATCATTCATCTGGTGATACTTACTCCTCATCATTCATCTGGTAATACTTACTCCTCATCACTCATCTGGTAATACTTACTCCTCATCACTCATCTGGTAATACTTACTCCACATCACTCATCTGGTAACACTTACTCCACATCACTCATCTGTTAATACTTACTACTCGTCACTCATCTGGTGATACTTACTACTCATCTTTCACCTGGTAATACTTACTCCGCATCACTCATCTGGTAATACTTACTCCTCATCACTCATCTGGTAATACTTACTCCTCATCACTCATCTGGTAATACTTACTCCACATCACTCATCTGGTAATACTTTCTCCACATCACTCATCTGTTAATACTTACTACACGTCACTCATCTGGTAATACTTTCTCCTCATCACTCATCTGGCAATACTTACTCCTCATCACTCATCTGGTAATACGTACCCCTCATCACTCATCTGGTAATACTTACTCATCACTCATCTGGTAATACTTACTCCACATCACTCATCTGGTAATACTTACTACTCGTCACTCATCTGGTAATACTTTCTCCTCATCACTCATCTGGTAATACTTACTCCTCATCACTCATCTGGTAATACTTACTCCTCATCACTCATCTGGTAATACTTACTCCTCATCACTCATCTGGTAATGCTTACTCCTCATCACTCATCTGGTAATACTTACTCCACATCACTCATCTGGTAATACTTTCTCCACATCACTCATCTGTTAATACTTACTACTCGTCACTCATCTGGTAATACTTACTCCTCATCACTCATCTGGTAATACTTACTCCTCATCACTCATCTGGTAATACGTACCCCTCATCACTCATCTGGTAATACTTACTCCTCATCACTCATTTGGTAATACTTACTACTCATCTTTCATCTGGCAATACTTACTCCTCATCACTCATCTGGTAATACGTACCCCTCATCACTCATCTGGTAATACTTACTCCTCATCACTCATTTGGTAATACTTACTACTCATCTTTCATCTGGCAATACTTACTCCACATCACTCATCTGGTAATACTTACTCCTCATCACTCATCTGGTAATACTTACTCCTCATCACTCATCTGGTAATACGTACCCCTCATCACTCATCTGGTAATACTTACTCCTCATCACTCATTTGGTAATACTTACTACTCATCTTTCATCTGGCAATACTTACTCCACATCACTCATCTGGTAATACGTACCCCTCATCACTCATCTGGTAATACTTACTACTCATCACTCATCTGGTAATACGTACCCCTCATCACTCATCTGGTAATACTTACTACTCATCACTCATTTGGTAATACTTACTACTCATCTTTCATCTGGCAATACTTACTCCACATCACTCATCGGGTAATACTTACTCCACATCACTCATCTGGTAATACGTACCCCTCATCACTCATCTGGTAATACTTACTCCTCATCACTCATCTGGTAATACGTACCCCTCATCACTCATCTGGTAATACTTACTACTCATCACTCATTTGGTAATACTTACTACTCATCTTTCATCTGGCAATACTTACTCCACATCACTCATCTGGTAATACTTACTCCACATCACTCATCTGGTAATACTTACTCCTCATCACTCATCTGGTAATACTTACTCCTCATCACTCATCTGGTAATACTTACTCCACATCACTCATCTGGTAATACTTACTCCTCATCACTCATCTGGTAATACTTACTCCTCATCACTCATCTGGTAATACTTACTCCACATCACTCATCTGGTAATACTTTCTCCACATCACTCATCTGTTAATACTTACTACTCGTCACTCATCTGGTAATACTTACTCCTCATCACTCATCTGGTAATACTTACTCCTCATCATTCATCTGGTAATACGTACCCCTCATCACTCATCTGGTAATACTTACTCATCACTCATTTGGTAATACTTACTACTCATCTTTCATCTGGCAATACTTACTCCACATCACTCATCTGGTAATACTTACTCCTCATCACTCATCTGGTAATACTTACTCCTCATCACTCATCTGGTAATACTTACTCCTCATCACTCACCTGGTAATACTTACTCCTCATCTCTCATTTGGTAATACTTACTCCTCATCACTCATCTGGTAATACTTACTCCTCATCACTCATCTGGTAATACTTACTACTCATCACTCACCTGGTAATACTTACTCCTCATCTCTCATTTGGTAATACTTACTCCTCATCACTCATCTGGTAATACTTACTCCTCATCACTCATCTGGTAATACTTACTCCTCATCACTCATCTGGTAATACTTACTCCTCATCACTCATCTGGTAATACTTACTACTCATCACTCACCTGGTAATACTTACTCCTCATCTCTCATTTGGTAATACTTACTCCTCATCACTCATCTGGTAATACTTACTCCTCATCACTCATCTGGTAATACTTACTCCTCATCACTCATCTGGTAATACTTACTCCTCATCACTCACCTGGTAATACTTACTACTCATCTTTCATCTGGCTATACTTACTCCACATCACTCATCTGGTAATACTTACTCCTCATCACTCATCTGGTAATACTTACTCCTCATCACTCACCTGGTAATACTTACTCCTCATCACTCATCTGGTAATACTTACTCCTCATCACTCATCTGGTATTACTTACTCCTCATCACTCACCTGGTAATACTTACTACTCATCTTTCATCTGGCAATACTTACTCCACATCACTCATCTGGTAATACTTACTCCTCATCACTCATCTGGTAATACTTACTCCTCATCACTCACCTGGTAATACTTACTACTCATCTTTCATCTGGCAATACTTACTCCACATCACTCATCTGGTAATACTTACTCCTCATCACTCATCTGGTAATACTTACTCCTCATCACTCACCTGGTAATACTTACTCCTCATCTCTCTTTTGGTAATACTTACTCCTCATCACTCATCTGGTAATACTTACTGCTCATCATTCATCTGGTAATACTTACTGCTCATCACTCATCTGGTAATACTTACTCCTCATCACTCATCTGGTAATACTTACTCCTCATCACTCACCTGGTAATACTTACTCCTCATCACTCACCTGGTAATACTTACTCCTCATCTCTCATTTGGTAATACTTACTCCTCATCACTCATCTGGTAATACTTACTGCTCATCATTCATCTGGTAATACTTACTCCACATCACTCATCTGGTAATACTTACTCCACATCACTCATCTGGTAATACTTACTCCTCATCACTCATCTGGTAATACTTACTCCTCATCTCTCATTTGGTAATACTTACTCCTCATCACTCATCTGGTAATACTTACTACTCATCATTCATCTGGTAATACTTACTCCACATCACTCATCTGGTAATACTTACTCCTCATCACTCATCTGGTAATACTTACTCCTCATCATTCATCTGGTAATACTTACTCCTCATCACTCACCTGGTAATACTTACTACTCATCTTTCATCTGGCAATACTAACTCCTCATCACTCACCTGGTAATACTTACTGCTCATCACTCATCTGGTAATACTAACTCCTCATCACTCATCTGGTAATACTTACTACTCATCACTCACCTGGTAATACTTACTCCTCATCACTCATCTGGTAATACTTACTCCTCATCACTCATCTGGTAATACTTACTCCTCATCACTCATCTGGTAATACTTACTCCTCATCACTCACCTGGTAATACTTACTACTCATCTTTCATCTGGCAATACTAACTCCTCATCACTCACCTGGTAATACTTACTGCTCATCACTCATCTGGTAATACTAACTCCTCATCACTCATCTGGTAATACTTACTACTCATCACTCACCTGGTAATACTTACTCCTCATCACTCATCTGGTAATACTTACTACTCATCACTCATCTGGTAATACTTACTCCTCATCACTCACCTGGTAATACTTACTACTCATCTTTCATCTGGCAATACTTACTCCACATCACTCATCTGGTAATACTTACTACTCATCACTCACCTGGTAATACTTACTACTCATCATTCATCTGGTAATACTTACTCCTCATCACTCATCTGGTAATACTTACTACTCATCACGCATCTGGTAATACTTACTACTCATCATTCATCTGGTAATACTTACTCCTCATCACTCATCTGGTAATACTTACTCCTCATCACTCATCTGGTAATACTTACTACTCATCATTCATCTGGTAATACTTACTCCTCATCACTCATCTGGTAATACTTATTACTCATCATTCGTCTGGTAATACTTACTCCTCATCACTCATATGGTAATACTTACTCCTCATCACTCATCTGGTAATACTTACTCCTCATCACTCATATGGTAATACTTACTACTCATCATTCATCTGGTAATACTTACTACTCATCTTTCATCTGGCAATACTTACTACTCATCATTCATCTGATAATACTTACTCCTCATCACTCATCTGGTAATACTTACTACTCATCACTCATCTGGTAATACTTACTCCTCATCACTCATCTGGTAATACTTACTACTCATCATTCATCTGGTAATACTTACTGTTCATCACTCATCTGGTAATACTTACTCCTCATCACTCACCTGGTAATACTTACTACTCATCACTCATCTGGTAATACTTACTGTTCATCACTCATCTGGTAATACTTACTCCTCATCACTCACCTGGTAATACTTACTACTCATCACTCATCTGGTAATACTTACTACTCATCACTCATCTGGTAATACTTACTCCTCATTGCTCATCTGGTAATACTTATTCCTCATCACTCATCTGGTAATACTTACTCCTCATCACTCATCTGGTAATACTAACTACTCATCATTCATCTGGTAATACTTACTACTCATCACTCATCTGGTAATACTTGCTCCTCATCACTCATCTGGTAATACTTATTCCTCATCACTCATCTGGTAATACTTACTCCTCATCACTCATCTGGTAATACTTACTCCTCATCACTCATCTGGTAATACTTACTACTCATCATTCATCTGGTAATACTTACTCCTCATCACTCATATGGTAATACTTACTCCTCATCACTCATCTGGTAATACTTACTCCTCATCACTCATCTGGTAATACTTACTCCTCATCACTCATTTGGTAATACTTACTCCTCATCACTCATCTGGTAATACTTACTCCTCATCACTCATCTGGTAATACTTACTCCTCATCACTCATTTGGTAATACTTACTCCTCATCACTCATCTGGTAATACTTACTCCTCATCACTCATATGGTAATACTTACTACTCATCATTCATCTGGTAATACTTACTACTCATCTTTCATCTGGCAATACTTACTCCTCATCACTCATCTGGTAATACTTACTCATCACTCATCTGGTAATACTTACTACTCATCACTCATCTGGTAATACTTACTCCTCATCACTCATCTTGTAATACTTACTGCTCATCACTCATTTGGTAATACTTACTCCTCATCACTCATATGGTAATACTTACTACTCATCTTTCATCTGGCAATACTTACTACTCATCTTTCATCTGGCAATACTTACTCCTCATCACTCATCTGGTAATACTTACTCATCACTCATCTGGTAATACTTACTACTCATCACTCACCTGGTAATACTTACTCCTCATCACTCATTTGGTAATACTTACTCCTCATCACTCATATGGTAATACTTACTACTCATCTTTCATCTGGCAATACTTACTCCTCATCACTCATCTGGTAATACTTACTCATCACTCATCTGGTAATACTTACTACTCATCACTCATCTGGTAATACTTACTACTCATCACTCATCTGTTAATACTTACTCCTCATCACTCATCTGGTAATACTTACTCCTCATCACTCATATGGTAATACTTACTACTCATCTTTCATCTGGCAATACTTACTACTCATCATTCATCTGGTAATACTTACTCCTCATCATTCATCTGGTAATACTTACTGTTCATCACTCATCTGGTAATACTTACTCCTCATCACTCACCTGGTAATACTTACTACTCATCACTCATCTGGTAATACTTACTCCTCATCACTCATCTGGTAATACTTACTACTCATCATTCATCTGGTAATACTTACTCCTCATCACTCATCTGGTAATACTTACTACTCATCATTCATCTGGTAATACTTACTGCTCATCATTCATCTGGTAATACTTACTCCTCATCACTCATCTGGTAATACTTACTACTCATCATTCATCTGGTAATACTTACTCCTCATCACTCATCTGGTAATACTTACTACTCATCATTCATCTGGTAATACTTACTCCTCATCACTCATCTGGTAATACTTACTACTCATCATTCATCTGGTAATACTTACTCCTCATCATTCATCTGGTAATACTTACTCCTCATCACTCATATGGTAATACTTACTACTCATCATTCATCTGGTAATACTTACTCCTCATCACTCATCTGGTAATACTTACTACTCATCATTCATCTGGTAATACTTACTCCTCATCACTCATCTGGTAATACTTACTACTCATCATTCATCTGGTAATACTTACTCCTCATCACTCATCTGGTAATACTTACTACTCATCATTCATCTGGTAATACTTACTCCTCATCATTCATCTGGTAATACTTACTCCTCATCACTCATATGGTAATACTTACTCCTCATCATTCATCTGGTAATACTTACTACTCATCACTCATATGGTAATACTTACTACTCATCACTCACCTGGTAATACTTACTACTCATCATTCATCTGGTAATACTTACTCCTCATCACTCATATGGTAATACTTACTACTCATCATTCATCTGGTAATACTTACTCCTCATCACTCATATGGTAATACTTACTACTCATCATTCATCTGGTAATACTTACTCCTCATCACTCATCTGGTAATACTTACTACTCATCATTCATCTGGTAATACTTACTCCTCATCACTCATCTGGTAATACTTACTACTCATCACTCATCTGGTAATACTTACTCCTCATCACTCATCTGGTAATACTTACTCCTCATCACTCATATGGTAATACTTACTACTCATCTTTCATCTGGCAATACTTACTACTCATCATTCATCTGGTAATACTTACTCCTCATCATTCATCTGGTAATACTTACTGCTCATCACTCATCTGGTAATACTTACTACTCATCATTCATCTGGTAATACCTACTCCTCATCACTCATATGGTAATACTTACTCCTCATCACTCATATGGTAATACTTACTACTCATCATTCATCTGGTAATACTTACTCCTCATCACTCATCTGGTAATACTTACTCCTCATCACTCATATGGTAATACTTACTCCTCATCACTCATATGGTAATACTTACTACTCATCATTCATCTGGTGATACTTACTCCTCATCACTCATATGGTAATACTTACTACTCATCATTCATCTGGTAATACTTACTCCTCATCACTCATCTGGTAATACTTACTACTCATCACTCATCTGGTAATACTTACTCCTCATCACTCATCTGGTAATACTTACTCCTCATCACTCATATGGTAATACTTACTACTCATCTTTCATTTGGCAATACTTACTACTCATCATTCATCTGGTAATACTTACTCCTCATCATTCATCTGGTAATACTTACTGCTCATCACTCATCTGGTAATACTTACTCCTCATCACTCATATGGTAATACTTACTACTCATCACTCATATGGTAATACTTACTACTCATCATTCATCTGGTAATACTTACTCCTCATCACTCATATGGTAATACTTACTACTCATCACTCATCTGGTAATACTTACTCCTCATCACTCATCTGGTAATACTTACTCCTCATCACTCATCTGGTAATACTTACTCCTCATCACTCATCTGTTAATACTTACTACTCATCACTCATATGGTAATACTTACTACTCATCATTCATCTGGTAATACTTACTCCTCATCACTCATATGGTAATACTTACTACTCATCATTCATCTGGTAATACTTACTCCTCATCACTCATCTGGTAATACTTACTCCTCATCACTCATATGGTAATACTTACTCCTCATCACTCATATGGTAATACTTACTACTCATCATTCATCTGGTGATACTTACTCCTCATCACTCATATGGTAATACTTACTACTCATCATTCATCTGGTAATACTTACTCCTCATCACTCATCTGGTAATACTTACTACTCATCACTCATCTGGTAATACTTACTCCTCATCACTCATCTGGTAATACTTACTCCTCATCACTCATATGGTAATACTTACTCCTCATCACTCATATGGTAATACTTACTCCTCATCACTCATATGGTAATACTTACTCCTCATCACTCATATGGTAATACTTACTCCTCATCATTCATCTGGTAATACTTACTACTCATCATTCATCTGGTAATACTTACTCCTCATCACTCATATGGTAACACTTACTCCTCATCACTTATATGGTAATACTTACTACTCATCATTCATCTGGTAATACTTACTCCTCATCACTCATCTGGTAATACTTACTCCTCATCACTCATATGGTAATACTTACTACTCATCATTCATCTGGTGATACTTACTCCTCATCACTCATATGGTAATACTTACTACTCATCACTCATCTGGTAATACTTACTACTCATCATTCATCTGGTGATACTTACTCCTCATCACTCATCTGGTAATACTTACTCCTCATCACTCATATGGTAATACTTACTACTCATCATTCATCTGGTAATACTTACTCCTCATCACTCATCTGGTAATACTTACTACTCATCACTCATCTGGTAATACTTACTCCTCATCACTCATCTGGTAATACTTACTCCTCATCACTCATATGGTAATACTTACTCCTCATCACTCATATGGTAATACTTACTCCTCATCACTCATATGGTAATACTTACTCCTCATCACTCATATGGTAATACTTACTCCTCATCATTCATCTGGTAATACTTACTACTCATCATTCATCTGGTAATACTTACTCCTCATCACTCATATGGTAACACTTACTCCTCATCACTTATATGGTAATACTTACTACTCATCATTCATCTGGTAATACTTACTCCTCATCACTCATCTGGTAATACTTACTCCTCATCACTCATATGGTAATACTTACTACTCATCATTCATCTGGTGATACTTACTCCTCATCACTCATATGGTAATACTTACTCCTCATCACTCATCTGGTAATACTTACTACTCATCATTCATCTGGTGATACTTACTCCTCATCACTCATCTGGTAATACTTACTCCTCATCACTCATATGGTAATACTTACTACTCATCATTCATCTGGTAATACTTACTCCTCATCACTCATCTGGTAATACTTACTACTCATCATTCATCTGGTAATACTTACTACTCATCTTTCATCTGGCAATACTTACTACTCATCATTCATCTGGTAATACTTACTCCTCATCATTCATCTGGTAATACTTACTCCTCATCACTCATATGGTAATACTTACTACTCATCATTCATCTGGTAATACTTACTACTCATCTTTCATCTGGCAATACTTACTCCTCATCACTCATATGGTAATACTTACTACTCATCATTCATCTGGTAATACTTACTCCTCATCACTCATCTGGTAATACTTACTACTCATCATTCATCTGGTAATACTTACTACTCATCACTCATGTGGTAATACTTACTACTCATCACTCATTTGGTAATACTTACTCCTCATCACTCATCTGGTAATACTTACTCCTCATCACTCATCTGGTAATACTTACTACTCATCATTCATCTGGTAATACTTACTACTCATCACTCATCTGGTAATACTTACTCCTCATCACTCATATGGTAATACTTACTACTCATCATTCATCTGGTAATACTTACTCCTCATCACTCATCTGGTAATACTTACTACTCATCATTCATCTGGTAATACTTACTACTCATCACTCATCTGGTAATACTTACTCCTCATCACTCATATGGTAATACTTACTACTCATCATTCATCTGGTAATACTTACTACTCATCTTTCATCTGGCAATACTTACTACTCATCTTTCATCTGGCAATACTTACTACTCATCACTCATCTGGCAATACTTACTACTCATCATTCATCTGGTAATACTTACTACTCATCACTCATATGGTAATACTTACTACTCATCATTCATCTGGTAATACTTACTACTCATCACTCATCTGGCAATACTTACTACTCATCACTCATCTGGTTATACTTACTCCTCATCACTCATATGGTAATACTTACTACTCATCATTCATCTGGTAATACTTACTACTCATCATTCATCTGGTAATACTTACTCCTCATCACTCATCTGGTAATACTTACTCCTCATCTCTCATTTGGTAATACTCACTACTCATCATTCATCTGGTAATACTTACTCCTCATCACTCATCTGGTAATACTAACTACTCATCATTCATCTGGTAATACTTACTCCTCATCACTCATCTGGTAATACTTACTCCTCATCACTCATCTGGTAATACTTACTCCTCATCACTCATCTGGTAATACTTACTACTCATCACTCATCTGGTAATACTTACTACTCCTCATTCATCTGGTAATACTTACTACTCATCATTCATCTGGTAATACTTACTACTCATCATTCATCTGGTAATACTTACTCCTCATCACTCATCTGGTAATACTTACTCCTCATCACTCATCTGGTAATACTTACTACTCATCATTCATCTGGTAATACTTACTCCTCATCACTCATCTGGTAATACTTACTACTCATCACTCATCTGGTAATACTTACTACTCATCATTCATCTGGTAATACTTACTACTCATCACTCATCTGGTAATACTTACTACTCATCATTCATCTGGTAATACTTACTCCTCATCACTCATCTGGTAATACTTACTCCTCATCACTCATCTGGTAATACTTACTCCTCATCATTCATCTGGTAATACTTACTACTCATCATTCATCTGGTAATACTTACTCCTCATCATTCATCTGGTAATACTTACTACTCATCATTCATCTGGTAATACTTACTACTCATCACTCATCTGGTAATACTTACTACTCATCATTCATCTGGTAATACTTACTACTCATCATTCACCTGGTAATACTTACTACTCATCACTCATCTGGCAATACTTACTACTCATCACTCATCTGGTAATACTTACTCCTCATCATTCATCTGGTAATACTTACTACTCATCACTCATCTGGTAATACTTACTACTCATCACTCATCTGGTAATACTTACTCCTCATCACTCATCTGGTAATACTTACTACTCATCATTCATCTGGTAATACTTACTCCTCATCACTCATCTGGTAATACTTACTACGCATCATTCATCTGGTAATACTTACTACTCATCACTCATCTGGTAATACTTACTACTCATCATTCATCTGGTAATACTTACTACTCATCACTCATCTGGTAATACTTACTACTCATCATTCATCTGGTAATACTTACTCCTCATCACTCATCTGGTAATACTTACTCCTCATCACTCACCTGGTAATACTTACTACTCATCATTCATCTGGTAATACTTACTACTCATCACTCATCTGGTAATACTTACTCCTCATCACTCATCTGGTAATACTTACTACTCATCACTCATCTGGTAATACTTACTGCTCATCATTCATCTGGTAATACTTACTACTCATCACTCATCTGGTAATACTTACTCCTCATCACTCATCTGGTAATACTTACTCCACATCACTCATCTGGTAATACTTACTACTCATCACTCATCTGGTAATACTTACTGCTCATCATTCATCTGGTAATACTTACTCCTCATCACTCATCTGGTAATACTTACTACTCATCACTCATCTGGTAATACTTACTGCTCATCATTCATCTGGTAATACTTACTACTCATCACTCATCTGGTAATACTTACTACTCATCATTCATCTGGTAATACTTACTACTCATCATTCATCTGGTAATACTTACTACTCATCATTCATCTGGTAATACTTACTCCTCATCATTCATCTGGTAATACTTACTACTCATCACTCATCTGGTAATACTTACTACTCATCATTCATCTGGTAATACTTACTACTCATCATTCATCTGGTAATACTTACTCCTCATCACTCATCTGGTAATACTTACTCCTCATCACTCATATGGTAATACTTACTACTCATCACTCACCTGGTAATACTTACTACTCATCATTCATCTGGTAATACTTACTCCTCATCACTCATATGGTAATACTTACTACTCATCATTCATCTGGTAATACTTTCTCCTCATCACTCATATGGTAATACTTACTACTCATCTTTCATCTGGCAATACTTACTACTCATCATTCATCTGGTAATACTTACTCCTCATCACTCATATGGTAATACTTACTACTCATCATTCATCTGGTAATACTTACTCCTCATCACTCATCTGGTAATACTTACTCCTCATCACTCATCTGGTAATACTTACTCCTCATCACTCATCTGGTAATACTTACTCCTCATCACTCATCTGGTAATACTTACTCCTCATCACTCATATGGTAATACTTACTACTCATCACTCATCTGGTAATACTTACTCCTCATCACTCATCTGGTAATACTTACTCCTCATCACTCATCTGGTAATACTTACTCCTCATCACTCATATGGTAATACTTACTACTCATCACTCATCTGGTAATACTTACTACTCATCATTCATCTGGTAATACTTACTCCTCATCACTCATCTGGTAATACTTACTCCTCATCACTCATCTGGTAATACTTACTACTCATCACTCATCTGGTAATACTTACTACTCATCATTCATCTGGTAATACTTACTACTCATCTTTCATCTGGCAATACTTACTCCTCATCACTCATATGGTAATACTTACTACTCATCACTCACCTGGTAATACTTACTACTCATCATTCATCTGGTAATACTTACTCCTCATCACTCATATGGTAATACTTACTCCTCATCACTCATCTGGTAATACTTACTCCTCATCACTCATCTGGTAATACTTACTCCTCATCACTCATCTGGTAATACTTACTCCTCATCACTCATATGGTAATACTTACTCCTCATCACTCATCTGGTAATACTTACTCCTCATCACTCATCTGGTAATACTTACTCCTCATCACTCATATGGTAATACTTACTACTCATCACTCATCTGGTAATACTTACTACTCATCACTCATCTGGTAATACTTACTCCTCATCACTCATCTGGTAATACTTACTCCTCATCACTCATATGGTAATACTTACTACTCATCACTCATCTGGTAATACTTACTACTCATCATTCATCTGGTAATACTTACTCCTCATCACTCATCTGGTAATACTTACTCCTCATCACTCATCTGGTAATACTTACTACTCATCACTCATCTGGTAATACTTACTACTCATCATTCATCTGGTAATACTTACTACTCATCTTTCATCTGGCAATACTTACTCCACATCACTCATCTGGTAATACTTACTCCTCATCACTCACCTGGTAATACTTACTCCTCATCACTCATCTGGTAATACTTACTACTCATCACTCATCTGGTAATACTTACTCCTCATCACTCATCTGGTAATACTTACTACTCATCATTCATCTGGTAATACTTACTCCTCATCATTCATCTGGTAATACTTACTACTCATCACTCATCTGGTAATACTTACTACTCATCATTCATCTGTTAATACTTACTCCTCATCACTCATCTGGTAATACTTACTACTCATCATTCATCTGGTAATACTTACTCCTCATCATTCATCTGGTAATACTTACTACTCATCACTCACCTGGTAATACTTACTACTCATCATTCATCTGGTAATACTTACTCCTCATCACTCATCTGGTAATACTTACTCCTCATCACTCATATGGTAATACTTACTACTCATCATTCATCTGGTAATACTTACTACTCATCTTTCATCTGGCAATACTTACTCCACATCACTCATCTGGTAATACTTACTCCTCATCACTCACCTGGTAATACTTACTCCTCTTCACTCATCTGGTAATACTTACTCCTCATCACTCATATGGTAATACTTACTCCTCATCAATCATCTGGTAATACGTACCCCTCATCATTCATCTGGTAATACTTACTACTCATCACTCATCTGGTAATACTTACTACTCATCACTCATCTGGTAATACTTACTCCTCATCACTCATCTGGTAATACTTACTACTCATCACTCATCTGGTGATACTTACTCCTCATCACTCATCTGTTAATACTTATTGCTCATCACTCATCTGGTAATACTTACTTCTCATCACTCATCTGGTAATACTTACTCCTCATCACTCATCTGGTAATACTTACTACTCATCACTCATCTGGAAATACTTACTACTCATCTTTCATCTGGTAATACTTACTCCTCATCACTCATCTGGTGATACTTACTCCTCATCACTCATCTGTTAATACTTACTGCTCATCACTCATCTGGTAATACTTACTCCACATCTCTCATTTGGTAATACTTACTACTCATCACTCATCTGGTAATACTTACTACTCATCTTTCATCTGGTAATACTTACTCCACATCACTCATCTGGTAATACTTACTCCTCATCACTCATCTGTTAATACTTACTGCTCATCACTCATCTGGTAATACTTACTCCTCATCACTCATCTGGTAATACTTACTGCTCATCACTCATCTGGTAATACTTACTACTCATCACTCACCTGGTAATACTTACTACTCATCTTTCATCTGGTAATACTTACTCCACATCACTCATCTGGTAATACTTACTCCTCATCACTCATCTGGTAATACTTACTCCTCATCTCTCATTTGGTAATACTTACTCCTCATCACTCGTCTGGTAATACTTACTACTCATCTTTCATCTGGTAATACTTACTCCTCATCACTCATCTGGTGATACTTACTCCTCATCACTCATCTGTTAATACTTACTGCTCATCACTCATCTGGTAATACTAACTCCTCATCACTCACCTGGTAATACTTACTCCTCATCACTCATCTTGTAATACTTTCTACTCATCACTCATCTGGTAATACTTACTCCTCATCACTCATTTGGTAATGCTTACTCCACATCACTCATCTGGTAATACTTACTCCACATCACTCATCTGGTAATACTTACTCCTCATCACTCATCTGGTAATACTTACTACTCATCACTCATCTGGTAATACTTACTCCTCATCACTCATTTGGTAATACTTATTCCTCACTACTCATCTGGTAATACTTACTCCTCATCACTCATCTGGTAATACTTACTCCTCATCACTCATCTGCTAATACTTACTCCTCATCACTCATCTGGTAATACTTACTCCTCATCACTCATCTGGTAATACTTACTCCTCATCACTCATCTGGTAATACTTACTACTCATCACTCATCTGGTAATACTTACTACTCATCACTCACCTGGTAATACTTACTACTCATCTTTCATCTGGTAATACTTACTCCACATCACTCATCTGGTAATACTTACTCCTCATCACTCATCTGGTAATACTTACTCCTCATCTGTCATTTGGTAATACGTACTCCTCATCACTCGTCTGGTAATGCTTACTACTCATCTTTCATCTGGTAATACTTACTCCTCATCACTCATCTGGTGATACTTACTCCTCATCACTCATCTGTTAATACTTACAGCTCATCACTCATCTGGTAATACTAACTCCTCATCACTCACCTGGTAATACTTACTCCTCATCACTCATCTTGTAATACTTTCTACTCATCACTCATCTGGTAATACTTACTCCTCATCACTCATTTGGTAATGCTTACTCCACATCACTCATCTGGTAATACTTACTCCACATCACTCATCTGGTAATACTTACTCCTCATCACTCATCTGGTAATACTTACTACTCATCACTCATCTGGTAATACTTACTCCTCATCACTCATTTGGTAATACTTATTCCTCACTACTCATCTGGTAATACTTACTCCTCATCACTCATCTGGTAATACTTACTCCTCATCACTCATCTGCTAATACTTACTCCTCATCACTCATCTGGTAATACTTACTCCTCATCACTCATCTGGTAATACTTACTCCTCATCACTCATCTGGTAATACTTACTACTCATCGCTCATCTGGTAATACTTAGTACTCATCACTCATCCGGTAATACTCCTCATCACTCATCTGGTAATATTTACTCCTCATCACTCATCTGGTAATACTTACTCCTCATCACTCACCTGGTAATACTTACTACTCATCACTCATCTGGTAATACTTACTACTCATCTTTCATCTGGTAATACTTACTCCACATCACTCATCTGGTAATACTTACTCCTCATCACTCATCTGTTAATACTTACTGCTCATCACTCATCTGGTAATACTTACTCCTCATCACTCATCTGGTAATACTTACTGCTCATCACTCATCTGGTAATACTTACTACTCATCACTCACCTGGTAATACTTACTACTCATCTTTCATCTGGTAATACTTACTCCACATCACTCATCTGGTAATACTTACTCCTCATCACTCATCTGGTAATACTTACTCCTCATCTCTCATTTGGTAATACTTACTCCTCATCACTCGTCTGGTAATACTTACTACTCATCTTTCATCTGGTAATACTTACTCCTCATCACTCATCTGGTGATACTTACTCCTCATCACTCACCTGGTAATACTTACTCCTCATCACTCATCTGGTAATACTTACTACTCATCACTCATCTGGTAATACTTACTACTCATCACTCACCTGGTAATACTTACTACTCATCTTTCATCTGGTAATACTTACTCCACATCACTCATCTGGTAATACTTACTCCTCATCACTCATCTGGTAATACTTACTCCTCATCTGTCATTTGGTAATACGTACTCCTCATCACTCGTCTGGTAATGCTTACTACTCATCTTTCATCTGGTAATACTTACTCCTCATCACTCATCTGGTGATACTTACTCCTCATCACTCATCTGTTAATACTTACAGCTCATCACTCATCTGGTAATACTAACTCCTCATCACTCACCTGGTAATACTTACTCCTCATCACTCATCTTGTAATACTTTCTACTCATCACTCATCTGGTAATACTTACTCCTCATCACTCATTTGGTAATGCTTACTCCACATCACCCATCTGGTAATACTTACTCCACATCACTCATCTGGTAATACTTACTCCTCATCACTCATCTGGTAATACTTACTACTCATCACTCATCTGGTAATACTTACTCCTCATCACTCATTTGGTAATACTTATTCCTCACTACTCATCTGGTAATACTTACTCCTCATCACTCATCTGGTAATACTTACTCCTCATCACTCATCTGCTAATACTTACTCCTCATCACTCATCTGGTAATACTTACTCCTCATCACTCATCTGGTAATACTTACTCCTCATCACTCATCTGGTAATACTTACTACTCATCACTCATCTGGTAATACTTACTACTCATCACTCACCTGGTAATACTTACTACTCATCTTTCATCTGGTAATACTTACTCCACATCACTCATCTGGTAATACTTACTCCTCATCACTCATCTGGTAATACTTACTCCTCATCTGTCATTTGGTAATACGTACTCCTCATCACTCGTCTGGTAATGCTTACTACTCATCTTTCATCTGGTAATACTTACTCCTCATCACTCATCTGGTGATACTTACTCCTCATCACTCATCTGTTAATACTTACAGCTCATCACTCATCTGGTAATACTAACTCCTCATCACTCTCCTGGTAATACTTACTCCTCATCACTCATCTTGTAATACTTTCTACTCATCACTCATCTGGTAATACTTACTCATCATCACTCATTTGGTAATGCTTAATCCACATCACTCATCTGGTAATACTTACTCCACATCACTCATCTGGTAATACTTACTCCTCATCACTCATCTGGTAATACTTACTACTCATCACTCATCTGGTAATACTTACTCCTCATCACTCATTTGGTAATACTTATTCCTCACTACTCATCTGGTAATACTTACTCCTCATCACTCATCTGGTAATACTTACTCCTCATCACTCATCTGCTAATACTTACTCCTCATCACTCATCTGCTAATACTTACTCCTCATCACTCATCTGGTAATACTTACTACTCATCACTCATCTGGTAATACTTAGTACTCATCACTCATCTGGTAATACTCCTCATCACTCATCTGGTAATATTTACTCCTCATCACTCATCTGGTAATACTTACTCCTCATCACTCACCTGGTAATACTTACTCCTCATCACTCATTTGGTAATACTTACTACTCATCACTCATCTGGTAATACTTACTCCTCATCACTCATCTGGTAATACTTACTCCTCATCACTCATCTGGTAATACTTACTCCTCATCACTCGTCTGGTAATACTTACTCCTCATCACTCATCTGGTAATACTTACTCCTCATCACTCATCTGTTAATACTTACTGCTCATGACTCATCTGGTAATACTAACTACTCATCACTCACCTGGTAATACTTACTCCTCATCACTCATCTGGTAATACTTACTCCTCATCACTCATCTGGTAATACTTACTCCTCATCACTCATTTGGTAATACTTACTCCACATCACTCATCTGGTAATACTTACTCCACATCTCTCATCTGGTAATACTTACTCCTCATCACTCATCTGGTAATACTTACTACTCATCACTCATCTGGTAATACTTACTCCTCATCACTCATTTGGTAATACTTATTCCTCACTACTCATCTGGTAATACTTACTCCTCATCACTCATCTGGTAATACTTACTCTTCATCACTCATCTGGTAATACTTACTCCACATCACTCATCTGGTAATACTTACTCCTCATCACTCATCTGGTAATACTTACTACTCATCGCTCATCTGATAATACTTACTCCTCATCGCTCATCTGGTAATACTTACTCCTCATCACTCATCTGGTAATACTTACTCCTCATCACTCATCTGGTAATACTTACTCCTCATCACTCATCTGGCAATACTTACTCCTCATCACTCATCTGGTAATACTTACTACTCATCGCTCATCTGATAATACTTACTCCTCATCGCTCATCTGGTAATACTTACTCCTCATCACTCATCTGGTAATACTTACTCCTCATCACTCATCTGGTAATACTTACTCCTCATCACTCATCTGGTAATACTTACTCCTCATCACTCATCTGGTAATACTTACTACTCATCGCTCATCTGATAATACTTACTCCTCATCGCTCATCTGGTAATACTTACTCCTCATCGCTCATCTGGTAATACTTACTCCTCATCACTCATCTGGTAATACTTACTCCTCATCACTCATCTGGTAATACTTACTCCTCATCACTCATCTGGTAATACTTACTCCTCATCACTCATCTGGTAATACTTACTCCTCATCACTCATCTGGTAATACTTACTCCTCAACACTCATCTGGTAATACTTACTCCTCATCACTCATCTGGTAATACTTACTCCTCATCTCTCATTTGGTAATACTTGTTCCTCACTACTCATCTGGTAATACTTACTCCTCATCACTCATCTGGTAATACTTACTCCTCATCACTCATCTGGTAATACTTACTCCTCATCACTCATTTGGTAATACTTATTCCTCACTACTCATCTGGTAATACTTACTCCTCATCACTCATCTGGTAATACTTACTCTTCATCACTCATCTGGTAATACTTACTCCTCATCACGCATCTGGTAATACTTACTCCTCATCACTCATCTGGTAATACTTACTCCTCATCACTCATCTGGTAATACTTACTCCTCATCTCTCATTTGGTAATACTTATTCCTCACTACTCATCTGGTAATACTTACTCCTCATCACTCATCTGGTAATACTTACTCCTCATCACTCATCTGTTAATACTTACTACTCATCACTCATCTGGTAATACTTACTCCTCATCACTCATCTGGTAACACTTACTCTTCATCACTCATCTGGTAACACTTACTCCTCATCACTCATCTGGTAATACTTACTCCTCATCACTCATCTGGTAATACTTACTCCTCATCTCTCATTTGGTGATACTTACTCCTCATCACTCATCTGGTAATACTTACTCCTGATCACTCATCTGGTAATACTCACTCCTGATCACTCATCTGGTAATACTTACTCCACATCACTCATCTGTTAATACTTACTCCACATCACTCATCTGGTAATACTTACTCATCACTCATTTGGTAATACTTACTCATCATTCATCTGGTAATACTTACTCCTCATCATTCATCTGGTAATACTTACTGCTCATCACTCATCTGGTGATACTTACTCCTCATCACTCATCTGGTGATACTTACTCATCGCTCATCTGGTAATACTTACTCCTCATCATTCATCTGGTAATACTTACTACTCATCATTCATCTGGTAATACTTACTCCTCATCACTCATCTGGTAATACTTACTACTCATCACTCATCTGGTAATACTTACTCCTCATCACTCATCTGGTAATACTCACTCCTCATCACTCATCTGGTAATACTTACTCCTCATCACTCATCTGGTAATACTTACTACTCATCACTCATCTGGTAATACTTACTCCTCCTCACTCATCTGGTAATACTCACTCCTCATCACTCATCTGGTAATACTTACTCCTCATCACTCATCTGGTAATACTTACTACTCATCACTCATCTGGTAATACTTACTACTCACCATTCATCTGGTAATACTTACTACTCATCTTTCATCTGGTAATACTTACTCCTCATCACTCATCTGGTAATACTTACTCCTCATCATTCATCTGGTAATACTTACTGCTCATCGCTCATCTGGTGATACTTACTCCTCATCACTCATCTGGTGATACTTACTCATCGCTCATCTGGTAATACTTACTCCTCATCATTCATCTGGTAATACTTACTACTCATCATTCATCTGGTAATACTTACTCCTCATCACTCATCTGGTAATACTTACTACTCATCACTCATCTGGTAATACTTACTCCTCATCACTCATCTGGTAATACTCACTCCTCATCACTCATCTGGTAATACTTACTCCACATCTCTCATCTGGTAATACTTACTCCACATCACTCATCCGTTAATACTTACTACTCGTCACTCATCTGGTAATACTTACTCCTCATCACTCAGCTGGTAATACTTACTCCTCATCCCTCATCTGGTAATACGTTCCCCTCGTCACTCATCTGGTAATACTTATTCATCACTCATTTGGTAATACTTGCTACTCATCATTCATCTGGTAATATTTACTACTCATCTTTCATCTGGTAATACTTACTCCACATCACTCATCTGGTAATACTTACTCCTCATCACTCATCTGGTAATTCTTACTCCTCATCTCTCATTTGGTAATACTTACTCCTCATCACTCATCTGGTAATACTTACTGCTCATCATTCATCTAGTAATATTTACTACTCATCTTTCATCTGGTAATACTTACTCCTCATCACTCGTCTGGTAATACTTACTCCACATCACTCATCTGGTAATACTTACTACTCATCAATCACCTGGTAATACTTACTCCTCATCACTCATCTGGTAATACTTACTCCTCATCACTCATCTGGTAATACTTACTCCTCATCACTCATCTGTTAATACTTACTGCTCATCACTCATCTTGTAATACTAACTCCTCATCACTCACCTGGTAATACTTACTCCTCATCACTCAACTGGTAATACTTACTCCTCATCACTCATCTGGTAATACTTACTCCTCATCACTCATTTGGTAATACTTACTCCACATCACTCATCTGGTAATACTTACTACTCATCACTCATCTGGAAATACTTACTCCTCATCACTCATCTGGTAATACTTACTCCTCATCACTCAACTGGTAATACTTACTCCTCATCACTCATCTGTTAATACTTACTGCTCATCACCCATCTTGTAATACTTACTCCACATCACTCATCTGGTAATACTTACTCCTCATCACTCATCTGGTAATACTTACTCCTCATCACTCATCTGGTAATACTTACTCCTCATCACTCATTTGGTAATACTTACTCCACATCACTCATCTGGTAATACTTACTCCACATCACTCATCTGGTAATACTTACTCCTCATCACTCATCTGGTAATACTTACTACTCATCACTCATCTGGTAATACTTACTCCTCATCACTCATTTGGTAATACTTATTCCTCACTACTCATCTGGTAATACTTACTCCTCATCACTCATCTGGTAATACTTACTCCTCATCACTCATCCGGTAATACTTACTCCTCATCATTCATCTGGTAATACTTACTCCTCATCACTCATCTGGTAACACTTCCACCTCATCACTCATCTGGTAATACTTACTCCTCATCACTCATCTGTTAATACTTACTCCTCATCACTCATCTGGTAATACTTACTCCTCATCACTCATCCGGTAATACTTACTCCTCATCATTCATCTGGTAATACTTACTCCTCATCACTCATCTGGTAACACTTCCACCTCATCACTCATCTGGTAATACTTACTACTCATCACTCATCTGGTAATACTTACTCCTCATCACTCATCTGGTAATACTTACTCCTCATCACTCAACTGGTAATACTTACTCCTCATCACTCATCTGTTAATACTTACTCCTCATCACTCATCTGGTAATACTTACTCCTCATCACTCAACTGGTAATACTTACTCCTCATCACTCATCTGGTAATACTTACTCCTCATCACTCATCTTGTAATACTAACTCCTCATCACTCACCTGGTAATACTTACTCCTCATCACTCATCTGGTAATACTTACTCCTCATCACTCATTTGGTAATACTTATTCCTCACTACTCATCTGGTAATACTTACTCCTCATCACTCATCTGGTAATACTTACTCCTCATCACTCATCCGGTAATACTTACTCCTCATCATTCATCTGGTAATACTTACTACTCATCACTCATCTGGTAATACTTACTCCTCATCACTCATTTGGTAATACTTATTCCTTACTACTCATCTGGTAATACTTACTCCTCATCACTCATCTGGTAATACTTACTCCTCATCACTCATCTGGTAACACTTCCACCTCATCACTCATCTGGTAATACTTACTCCTCATCGCTCATTTGGTAATACTTATTCCTCACTACTCATCTGGTAATACCTACTCCTCATCACTCATCTGGTAATACTTACTCCTCATCACTCATCTGGTAATACTTACTCCTCATCACTCATCTGGTAATACTTACTCCTCATCTCTCATTTGGTAATACTTACTCCTCATCACTCATCTGGTAATATTTACTCCTCATCACTCATCTGGTAATACTCGCTCCTCATCACTCATCTGGTAATACTGACTCCACATCACTCATCTGGTAATACTTACTCCACATCACTCATTTGTTAATACTTACTACTCGTCACTCATCTGGTAATACTTTCTCCTCATCACTCATCTGGTAATACTTACTCCTCATCACTCATCTGGTAATACTTACTCATCACTCATTTGGTAATACTTACTACTCATCACTCATCTGGTAATACTTACTACTCATCTTTCATCTGGTAATACTTACTCCTCATCACTCATCTGGTAATACTTACTCCTCATCACTCATCTGGTAATACTTACTCCTCATCTCTCATTTGGTAATACTTACTCCTCATCACTCATCTGTTAATACTTACTGCTCGTCACTCATCTGGTAATACTAACTCCTCATCACTCACCTGGTAATACTTACTCCTCATCACTCATCTGGTAATACTTACTCCTCATCACTCATCTGGTAATACTTACTCCTCATCACTCATTTGGTAATACTTATTCCTCACAACTCATCTGGTAATACTTACTCCTCATCACTCATCTGATAATACTTACTCCTCATCACTCATCTGGTAATACTCACTACTCATCACTCATCTGATAATACTTACTCCTCATCACTCATCTGGTAATACTTACTCCTCATCACTCATCTGGTAATACTCCTCATCACTCATCTGGTAATACTTACTCCTCATCACTCATCTGGTAATACTTACTCCTCATCACTCACCTGGTAATACTTACTCCTCATCACTCACCTGGTAATACTTACTCCTCATCACTCACCTGGTAATACTTACTGCTCATCACTCATCTGGTAATACTTACTCCTCATCACTCACCTGGTAATACTTACTCCTCATCACTCATCTGGTAATACTTACTCCTCATCACTCACCTGGTAATACTTACTCCTCATCACTCATCTGGTAATACTTACTCCTCATCACTCACCTGGTAATACTTACTGCTCATCACTCATCTGGTAATACTTACTCCTCATCACTCATCTGGTAATACTTACTCCTCATCATTCATCTGGTAATACTTACTCCTCATCACTCATCTGGTAATACTTACTCCTCATCACTCACCTGGTAATATTTACTGCTCATCACTCATCTGGTAATGCTTACTCCTCATCACTCACCTGGTAATGCTTACTGCTCATCACTCATCTGATAATACTTACT
Source organism: Pictodentalium vernedei (assembly GCA_031216915.1). Classification (NCBI taxonomy): domain Eukaryota; kingdom Metazoa; phylum Mollusca; class Scaphopoda; order Dentaliida; family Dentaliidae; genus Pictodentalium; species Pictodentalium vernedei. The sequence continues at coordinate 865,780,163 of CM062297.1, forward strand.
CCTCATCACTCATCTGGTAATACTTACTATTCATCACTCATCTGGTAATACTTACTCCTCATCATTCATCTGGTAATACTTACTATTCATCACTCACCTGGTAATACTTACTCCACATCACTCATCTGGTAACACTTACTCCACATCACTCACCTGGTAAAACTTACTCCTCATCACTCATCTGGTAATACTTACTCCTCATCACTCATCTGGTAATACTTACTACTCGTCACTCATCTGGTGATACTTACTACTCATCACTCATATGGTAATACTTACTCCTCATCACTCATCTGGTAATACTTACTCCTCATCACTCATCGGGTAATACGTACCCCTCATCACTCATCTGGTAATACTTACTCATCACTCATCTGGTAATACTTACTGCTCATCACTCATCTGGTAATACTTACTCATCACTCATCTGGTAATACTTTCTCCTCATCACTCATCTGGTAATACTTACTCCACATCACTCATCTGGTAATACTTACTCCACATCACTCATCTGGTAATACTTACTCCTCATCACTCATCTGGTAATACTTACTCCTCATCATTCATCTGGTAATACTTACTCCTCATCACTCATCTGGTAATACTTACTCCTCATCACTCATTTGGTAATACTTACTCCTCATCACTCATCTGGTAATACTTACTCCACATCACTCATCTGGTAATACTTACTCCTCATCTCTCATTTGGTAATGCTTACTCCTCATCACTCATCTGGTAATACTTACTACTCATCACTCATCTGGTAATACTTACTCCACATCACTCATCTGGTAATACTTACTCCTCATCACTCATCTGGTAATACTTACTCCTCATCATTCATCTGGTAATACTTACTCCTCATCACTCATCTGGTAATACTTACTCCTCATCACTCATCTTGTAATACTTACTCCTCATCACTCATCTGGTAATACTTACTCCTCATCATTCATCTGGTAATACTTACTCCTCATCACTCATCTGGTAATACTTACTCCACATCACTCATCTGGTAATACTTACTCCTCATCACTCATCTGGTAATACTTACTCCACATCACTCATCTGGTAATACTTACTCCTCATCACTCATCTGGTAATACTTACTCCTCATCATTCATCTGGTAATACTTACTCCTCATCACTCATCTGGTAATACTTACTCCTCATCACTCATTTGGTAATACTTACTCCTCATCACTCATCTGGTAATACTTACTCCACATCACTCATCTGGTAATACTTACTCCTCATCTCTCATTTGGTAATACTTACTCCTCATCACTGATCTGGTAATACTTACTACTCATCACTCATCTGGTAATACTTACTCCACATCACTCATCTGGTAATACTTACTCCTCATCACTCATCTGGTAATACTTACTCCACATCACTCATCTGGTAATACTTACTCCTCATCACTCATCTGGTAATACTTACTCCTCATCATTCATCTGGTAATACTTACTCCTCATCACTCATCTGGTAATACTTACTCCTCATCACTCATCTGGTAATACTTACTCCTCATCACTCATTTGGTAATACTTACTCCTCATCACTCATCTGGTAATACTTACTCCACATCACTCATCCGGTAATACTTACTCCTCATCTCTCATTTGGTAATACTTACTCCTCATCACTCATCTGGTAATACTTACTACTCATCACTCATCTGGTAATACTTACTCCACATCACTCATCTGGTAATACTTACTCCTCATCACTCATCTGGTAATACTTACTCCTCATCATTCATCTGGTAATACTTACTCCTCATCACTCATCTGGTAATACTTACTCCTCATCACTCATTTGGTAATACTTACTCTTCATCACTCACCTGGTAATACTTACTCCACATCACTCACCTGGTAATACTTACTCCTCATCACTCATCTGGTAATACTTACTCCTCATCATTCATCTGGTAATACTTACTATTCATCACTCATCTGGTAATACTTACTCCTCATCACTCATTTGGTAATACTTACTCCTCATCACTCATCTGGTAATACTTACTCCACATCACTCACCTGGTAATACTTACTCCTCATCACTCACCTGGTAATACTTACTCCTCATCACTCATCTGGTAATACTTACTCCTCATCACTCACCTGGTAATACTTACTCCTCATCACTCACCTGGTAATACTTACTCCTCATCACTCATCTGGTAATACTTACTCCTCATCATTCATCTGGTAATACTTACTATTCATCACTCACCTGGTAATACTTACTCCTCATCACTCATCTGGTAATACTTACTCCTCATCACTCATTTGGTAATACTTATTCCTCACTACTCATCTGGTAATACTTACTCCTCATCACTCATCTGGTAATACTTACTCCTCATCACTCATCCGGTAATACTTACTCCTCATCATTCATCTGGTAATACTTACTACTCATCACTCATCTGGTAATACTTACTCCTCATCACTCATTTGGTAATACTTATTCCTTACTACTCATCTGGTAATACTTACTCCTCATCACTCATCTGGTAATACTTACTCCTCATCACTCATCTGGTAACACTTCCACCTCATCACTCATCTGGTAATACTTACTCCTCATCGCTCATTTGGTAATACTTATTCCTCACTACTCATCTGGTAATACCTACTCCTCATCACTCATCTGGTAATACTTACTCCTCATCACTCATCTGGTAATACTTACTCCTCATCACTCATCTGGTAATACTTACTCCTCATCTCTCATTTGGTAATACTTACTCCTCATCACTCATCTGGTAATATTTACTCCTCATCACTCATCTGGTAATACTCGCTCCTCATCACTCATCTGGTAATACTGACTCCACATCACTCATCTGGTAATACTTACTCCACATCACTCATTTGTTAATACTTACTACTCGTCACTCATCTGGTAATACTTTCTCCTCATCACTCATCTGGTAATACTTACTCCTCATCACTCATCTGGTAATACTTACTCATCACTCATTTGGTAATACTTACTACTCATCACTCATCTGGTAATACTTACTACTCATCTTTCATCTGGTAATACTTACTCCTCATCACTCATCTGGTAATACTTACTCCTCATCACTCATCTGGTAATACTTACTCCTCATCTCTCATTTGGTAATACTTACTCCTCATCACTCATCTGTTAATACTTACTGCTCGTCACTCATCTGGTAATACTAACTCCTCATCACTCACCTGGTAATACTTACTCCTCATCACTCATCTGGTAATACTTACTCCTCATCACTCATCTGGTAATACTTACTCCTCATCACTCATTTGGTAATACTTATTCCTCACAACTCATCTGGTAATACTTACTCCTCATCACTCATCTGATAATACTTACTCCTCATCACTCATCTGGTAATACTCACTACTCATCACTCATCTGATAATACTTACTCCTCATCACTCATCTGGTAATACTTACTCCTCATCACTCATCTGGTAATACTCCTCATCACTCATCTGGTAATACTTACTCCTCATCACTCATCTGGTAATACTTACTCCTCATCACTCACCTGGTAATACTTACTCCTCATCACTCACCTGGTAATACTTACTCCTCATCACTCACCTGGTAATACTTACTGCTCATCACTCATCTGGTAATACTTACTCCTCATCACTCACCTGGTAATACTTACTCCTCATCACTCATCTGGTAATACTTACTCCTCATCACTCACCTGGTAATACTTACTCCTCATCACTCATCTGGTAATACTTACTCCTCATCACTCACCTGGTAATACTTACTGCTCATCACTCATCTGGTAATACTTACTCCTCATCACTCATCTGGTAATACTTACTCCTCATCATTCATCTGGTAATACTTACTCCTCATCACTCATCTGGTAATACTTACTCCTCATCACTCACCTGGTAATATTTACTGCTCATCACTCATCTGGTAATGCTTACTCCTCATCACTCACCTGGTAATGCTTACTGCTCATCACTCATCTGATAATACTTACTCCTCATCACTCATCTGGTAATACTTACTATTCATCACTCATCTGGTAATACTTACTCCTCATCATTCATCTGGTAATACTTACTATTCATCACTCACCTGGTAATACTTACTCCACATCACTCATCTGGTAACACTTACTCCACATCACTCACCTGGTAAAACTTACTCCTCATCACTCATCTGGTAATACTTACTCCTCATCACTCATCTGGTAATACTTACTACTCGTCACTCATCTGGTGATACTTACTACTCATCACTCATATGGTAATACTTACTCCTCATCACTCATCTGGTAATACTTACTCCTCATCACTCATCGGGTAATACGTACCCCTCATCACTCATCTGGTAATACTTACTCATCACTCATCTGGTAATACTTACTGCTCATCACTCATCTGGTAATACTTACTCATCACTCATCTGGTAATACTTACTCCTCATCACTCATCTGGTAATACTTACTCCACATCACTCATCTGGTAATACTTACTCCACATCACTCATCTGGTAATACTTACTCCTCATCACTCATCTGGTAATACTTACTCCTCATCATTCATCTGGTAATACTTACTCCTCATCACTCATCTGGTAATACTTACTCCTCATCACTCATTTGGTAATACTTACTCCTCATCACTCATCTGGTAATACTTACTCCACATCACTCATCTGGTAATACTTACTCCTCATCTCTCATTTGGTAATGCTTACTCCTCATCACTCATCTGGTAATACTTACTACTCATCACTCATCTGGTAATACTTACTCCACATCACTCATCTGGTAATACTTACTCCTCATCACTCATCTGGTAATACTTACTCCTCATCATTCATCTGGTAATACTTACTCCTCATCACTCATCTGGTAATACTTACTCCTCATCACTCATCTTGTAATACTTACTCCTCATCACTCATCTGGTAATACTTACTCCTCATCATTCATCTGGTAATACTTACTCCTCATCACTCATCTGGTAATACTTACTCCACATCACTCATCTGGTAATACTTACTCCTCATCACTCATCTGGTAATACTTACTCCACATCACTCATCTGGTAATACTTACTCCTCATCACTCATCTGGTAATACTTACTCCTCATCATTCATCTGGTAATACTTACTCCTCATCACTCATCTGGTAATACTTACTCCTCATCACTCATTTGGTAATACTTACTCCTCATCACTCATCTGGTAATACTTACTCCACATCACTCATCTGGTAATACTTACTCCTCATCTCTCATTTGGTAATACTTACTCCTCATCACTGATCTGGTAATACTTACTACTCATCACTCATCTGGTAATACTTACTCCACATCACTCATCTGGTAATACTTACTCCTCATCACTCATCTGGTAATACTTACTCCACATCACTCATCTGGTAATACTTACTCCTCATCACTCATCTGGTAATACTTACTCCTCATCATTCATCTGGTAATACTTACTCCTCATCACTCATCTGGTAATACTTACTCCTCATCACTCATCTGGTAATACTTACTCCTCATCACTCATTTGGTAATACTTACTCCTCATCACTCATCTGGTAATACTTACTCCACATCACTCATCCGGTAATACTTACTCCTCATCTCTCATTTGGTAATACTTACTCCTCATCACTCATCTGGTAATACTTACTACTCATCACTCATCTGGTAATACTTACTCCACATCACTCATCTGGTAATACTTACTCCTCATCACTCATCTGGTAATACTTACTCCTCATCATTCATCTGGTAATACTTACTCCTCATCACTCATCTGGTAATACTTACTCCTCATCACTCATTTGGTAATACTTACTCTTCATCACTCACCTGGTAATACTTACTCCACATCACTCACCTGGTAATACTTACTCCTCATCACTCATCTGGTAATACTTACTCCTCATCATTCATCTGGTAATACTTACTATTCATCACTCATCTGGTAATACTTACTCCTCATCACTCATTTGGTAATACTTACTCCTCATCACTCATCTGGTAATACTTACTCCACATCACTCACCTGGTAATACTTACTCCTCATCACTCACCTGGTAATACTTACTCCTCATCACTCATCTGGTAATACTTACTCCTCATCACTCACCTGGTAATACTTACTCCTCATCACTCACCTGGTAATACTTACTCCTCATCACTCATCTGGTAATACTTACTCCTCATCATTCATCTGGTAATACTTACTATTCATCACTCATCTGGTAATACTTACTCCTCATCACTCACCTGGTAATACTTACTCCTCATCATTCATCTGGTAATACTTACTCCTCATCATTCATCTGGTAATACTTACTATTCATCACTCATCTGGTAATACTTACTCCTCATCACTCACCTGGTAATACTTACTCCTCATCACTCATCTGGTAATACTTACTCCTCATCATTCATCTGGTAATACTTACTATTCATCACTCATCTGGTAATACTTACTCCTCATCACTCACCTGGTAATACTTACTCCTCCTCACTCATCTGGTAATACTTACTCCTCATCATTCATCTGGTAATACTTACTATTCATCACTCATCTGGTAATACTTACTCCTCATCACTCACCTGGTAATACTTACTCCTCATCACTCACCTGGTAATACTTACTCCTCATCACTCATCTGGTAATACTTACTCCACATCACTCATCTGGAAATACTTACTCCTCATCACTCACCTGGTAATACTTACTCCTCATCACTCACCTGGTAATACTTACTCCACATCACTCATCTGGCAATACTTACTCCTCATCATTCATCTGGTAATACTTACTATTCATCACTCACCTGGTAATACTTACTCCTCATCACCCACCTGGTAATACTTACTCCACATCACTCATCTGGTAATACTTACTCCACATCACTCATCTGGTAATACTTACTCCACATCACTCATCTGGTAATACTTACTCCTCATCACTCATTTGGTAATACTTACTCCTCATCACTCATCTGGTAATACTTACTCCACATCACTCATCTGGTAATACTTACTCCACATCACTCATCTGGTAATACTTACTCCACATCACTCACCTGGTAATACTTACTCCTCATCACTCATCTGGTAATACTTACTCCTCATCACTCATCTGGTAATACTTATTCATCACTCATCTGGTAATACTTACTCCTCATCACTCATCGGGTAATACTTATTCATCACTCTTTTGGTAATACTTACTACTCATCACTCATATGGTAATACTTACTCCTCATCACTCATCTGGTAATACTTACTCCACATCACTCATCTGGTAATACTTACTCCTCATCACTCATCTGGTAATACTTACTCCTCATCACTCATCGGGTAATACTTATTCATCACTCATTTGGTAATACTTACTACTCATCACTCATTTGGTAATACTTACTCCTCATCACTCATCTGGTAATACTTACTCCACATCACTCATCTGGTAATACTTACTCCTCATCACTCATCTGGTAATACTTACTCCTCATCACTCATCGGGTAATACTTATTCATCACTCATTTGGTAATACTTACTACTCATCACTCATTTGGTAATACTTACTCCTCATCACTCATCTGGTAATACTTACTACTCATCACTCATCTGGTAATACTTACTCCTCATCACTCATCTGGTAATACTTACTCCTCATCACTCATCTGGTAATACTTACTCCTCATCACTCATCTGGTAATACTTACTCCTCATCACTCATCTGGTAATACTTACTCCTCATCACTCATCGGGAAATACTTATTCATCACTCATTTGGTAATACTTACTACTCATCACTCATCTGGTAATACTTACTCCTCATCACTCATCTGGTAATACTTACTCCTCATCACTCATCTGGTAATACTTACTCCTCATCACTCATCTGGTAATACTTACTCCTCATCACTCATCTGGTAATACTTACTCCTCATCACTCATCGGGTAATACTTATTCATCACTCATTTGGTAATACTTACTACTCATCACTCATCTGGTAATACTTACTCCTCATCACTCATCTGGTAATACTTACTCTTCATCACTCATCTGGTAATACTTACTCCTCATCACTCATCTGGTAATACTTACTCCTCATCACTCATCTGGTAATACTTACTCCTCATCACTCATCGGGTAATACTTATTCATCACTCATTTGGTAATACTTACTACTCATCACTCATTTGGTAATACTTACTCCACATCACTCATCTGGTAATACTTACTCCACATCACTCATCTGGTAATACTTACTCCTCATCACTCATCTGGTAATACTTACTCCTCATCACTCATCTGGTAATACTTATTCATCACTCATTTGGTAATACTTACTACTCATCACTCATTTGGTAATACTTACTGCTCATCACTCATCTGTTAATACTTACTGCTCATCACTCATCTTGTAATACTAACTCCTCATCACTCACCTGGTAATACTTACTCCTCATCTCTCATCTGGTAATACTTACTCCTCATCACTCATCTGGTAATACTTACTCCTCATCACTCATTTGGTAATACTTACTCCACATCACTCATCTGGTAATACTTACTCCTCATCACTCATCTGGTAATACTTACTCCTCATCACTCATCTGGTAATACTTTCTCCTCATCACTCATCTGGTAATACTTACTCCTCATCACTCATCTGTTAATACTTACTGCTCATCACTCATCTTGTAATACTAACTCCTCATCACTCACCTGGTAATACTTACTCCTCATCACTCATCTAGTAATACTTACTCCTCATCACTCATCTGGTAATACTTACTCCTCCTCACTCATCTGGTAATACTTACTCCTCATCACTCATTTGGTAATACTTACTCCACATCACTCATCTGGTAATACTTACTCCACATCACTCATCTGGTAATACTTACTCCTCATCACTCATCTGGTAATACTTACTCCTCATCACTCATCTGGTAATACTTACTCCTCATCACTCATCTTGTAATACTTACTCCTCATCACTCATCTGGTAATACTTACTCCTCATCACTCATCTGGTAATACTTACTGCTCATCACTCATCTGGTAATACTTACTCCACATCACTCATCTGGTAATACTTACTCCTCATCACTCATCTTGTAATACTTACTCCTCATCACTCATCTGGTTATACTTACTCCTCATCACTCATCTGGTAATACTTACTCCTCATCACTCATCTTGTAATACTTACTCCTCATCTCTCATCTGGTAATACTTACTCCACATCACTCATCTTGTAATACTTACTCCTCATCACTCATCTGGTAATACTTACTCCTCATCACTCATCTGGTAATACTTACTCCTCATCACTCATCTTGTAATACTTACTCCTCATCACTCATCTGGTAATACTTACTCCTCATCACTCATCTGGTAATACTTACTCCTCATCACTCATCTGGTAATACTTACTCCTCATCTCTCATCTGGTAATACTTACTCCACATCACTCATCTGGTAATACTTACTCCTCATCACTCATCTGGTAATACTTACTCCACATAACTCATCTGCTAATACTTACTGCTCATCACTCATCTGGTAATACTTACTCCTCATCACTCATCTGGTAATACTTACTGCTCATCACTCATCTGGTAATACTTACTCCTCATCACTCATCTGGTAACACTTACTCCACATAACTCATCTGCTAATACTTACTGCTCATCACTCATCTGGTAATACTTACTCCTCATCACTCATCTGGTAATACTTACTACTCATCACTCATCTGGTAATACTTACTCTTCATCACTCATCTGGTAATACTTACTCCTCATCACTCATCTGGTAATACTTACTCCTCATCACTCATCTGGTAATACTTACTCCTCATCACTCATCTGGTAATACTTACTCCTCATCTCTCATTTGGTAATACTTACTCCTCATCACTCATCTGGTAATACTTACTCCTCATCACTCATCTGGTAATACTCGCTCCTCATCACTCATCTGGTAATACTTACTCCACATCACTCATCTGGTAATACTTACTCCACATCACTCATCTGTTAATACTTACTACTCGTCACTCATCTGGTAATACTTACTCCTCATCACTCATCTGGTAATACTTACTCCTCATCACTCATCTGGTAATACTTACTCATCACTCATTTGGTAATACTTACTACTCATCACTCATCTGGTAATACTTACTACTCATCTTTCATCTGGTAATACTTACTCCTCATCACTCATCTGGTAATCCTTACTCCTCATCACTCATCTGGTAATACTTACTGCTCATCACTCATCTGGTAATACTAACTCCTCATCACTCACCTGGTAATACTTACTCCTCATCACTCATCTGGCAATACTTACTCCTCATCACTCATCTGGTAATACTTACTCCTCATCACTCATTTGGTAATACTTACTCCACATCACTCATCTGGTAATACTTACTCCACATCACTCATCTGGTAATACTTACTCCTCATCACTCATCTGGTAATACTTACTACTCATCACTCATCTGGTATTACTTACTCCTCATCACTCATTTGGTAATACTTATTCCTCACTACTCATCTGGTAATACTTACTCCTCATCACTCATCTGGTAATACTTACTCCTCATCACTCATCTGGTAATACTTTCTCCTCATCACTCATCTGGTAATACTTACTCCTCATCACTCATCTGGTAATACTTACTACTCATCACTCATCTGGTAATACTTACTCCTCATCACTCATCTGGTAATACTCACTCCTCATCACTCATCTGGTAATACTCCTCATCACTCATCTGGTAATACTTACTCCTCATCACTCATCTGGTAATACTTACTCCTCATCACTCACCTGGTAATACTTACTCCTCATCACTCAGCTGGTAATACTTACTCCTCATCATTCATCTGGTAATACTTACTCCTCATCACTCACCTGGTAATACTTACTGCTCATCACTCATCTGGTAATACTTACTCCTCATCACTCATCTGGTAATACTTACTCCTCATCATTCATCTGGTAATACTTACTCCTCATCACTCATCTGGTAATACTTACTCCTCATCACTCACCTGGTAATATTTACTGCTCATCACTCATCTGGTAATACTTACTCCTCATCACTCACCTGGTAATACTTACTGCTCATCACTCATCTGATAATACTTACTCCTCAATACTCATCTGGTAATACTTACTCCTCATCACTCATCTGGTAATACTTACTCCTCATCATTCATCTGGTAATACTTACTACTCATCACTCATCTGGTAATACTTACTCCTCATCACTCATCTGGTAATACTTACTCCTCATCATTCATCTGGTAATACTTACTACTCATCACTCACCTGGTAATACTTACTCCTCATCACTCACCTGGTAATACTTACTCCTCATCACTCACCTGGTAATACTTACTGCTCATCACTCATCTGGTAATACTTACTCCTCATCACTCATCTGGTAATACTTACTACTCATCACTCATCTGGTAATACTTACTACTCATCGCTCATCTGGTAATACTTACTCCTCATCACTCATCTGGTAATACTTACTCCCCATCACTCATCTGGTAATACTTACTACTCATCACTCATCTGGTAATACTTACTTCTCATCACTCATCTGGTAATACTCCTCATCACTCATCTGGTAATACTTACTCCTCATCACTCATCTGGTAATACTTACTACTCATCGCTCATCTGGTAATACTTACTCCTCATCGCTCATCTGGTAATACTTACTCCTCATCACTCAGCTGGTAATACTTACTCCTCATCATTCATCTGGTAATACTTACTACTCATCACTCATATGGTAATACTTACTACTCATCATTCATCTGGTAATACTTACTCCTCATCACTCATATGGTAATACTTACTACTCATCATTCATCTGGTAATACTTACTCCTCATCACTCATCTGGTAATACTTACTCCTCATCACTCATATGGTAATACTTACTCCTCATCACTCATATGGTAATACTTACTACTCATCATTCATCTGGTGATACTTACTCCTCATCACTCATATGGTAATACTTACTACTCATCATTCATCTGGTAATACTTACTCCTCATCATTCATCTGGTAATACTTACTACTCATCATTCATCTGGTAATACTTACTCCTCATCACTCATATGGTAATACTTACTCCTCATCACTCATATGGTAATACTTACTACTCATCATTCATCTGGTAATACTTACTCCTCATCACTCATCTGGTAATACTTACTCCTCATCACTCATATGGTAATACTTACTACTCATCATTCATCTGGTGATACTTACTCCTCATCACTCATCTGGTAATACTTACTCCTCATCACTCATATGGTAATACTTACTACTCATCATTCATCTGGTAATACTTACTACTCATCTTTCATCTGGCAATACTTACTACTCATCATTCATCTGGTAATACTTACTCCTCATCATTCATCTGGTAATACTTACTCCTCATCACTCATATGGTAATACTTACTACTCATCATTCATCTGGTAATACTTACTACTCATCTTTCATCTGGCAATACTTACTCCTCATCACTCATATGGTAATACTTACTACTCATCATTCATCTGGTAATACTTACTCCTCATCACTCATCTGGTAATACTTACTACTCATCATTCATCTGGTAATACTTACTACTCATCACTCATCTGGTAATACTTACTACTCATCACTCATTTGGTAATACTTACTCCTCATCACTCATCTGGTAATACTTACTCCTCATCACTCATCTGGTAATACTTACTACTCATCATTCATCTGGTAATACTTACTACTCATCACTCATCTGGTAATACTTACTCCTCATCACTCATATGGTAATACTTACTACTCATCATTCATCTGGTAATACTTACTCCTCATCACTCATCTGGTAATACTTACTACTCATCATTCATCTGGTAATACTTACTACTCATCACTCATCTGGTAATACTTACTCCTCATCACTCATATGGTAATACTTACTACTCATCATTCATCTGGTAATACTTACAACTCATCTTTCATCTGGCAATACTTACTACTCATCTTTCATCTGGCAATACTTACTACTCATCACTCATCTGGCAATACTTACTACTCATCATTCATCTGGTAATACTTACTACTCATCACTCATATGGTAATACTTACTACTCATCATTCATCTGGTAATACTTACTACTCATCACTCATCTGGCAATACTTACTACTCATCACTCATCTGGTTATACTTACTCCTCATCACTCATATGGTAATACTTACTACTCATCATTCATCTGGTAATACTTACTACTCATCATTCATCTGGTAATACTTACTCCTCATCACTCATCTGGTAATACTTACTCCTCATCTCTCATTTGGTAATACTCACTACTCATCATTCATCTGGTAATACTTACTCCTCATCACTCATCTGGTAATACTAACTACTCATCATTCATCTGGTAATACTTACTCCTCATCACTCATATGGTAATACTTACTACTCCTCATTCATCTGGTAATACTTACTACTCATCATTCATCTGGTAATACTTACTCCTCATCACTCATCTGGTAATACTTACTGCTCATCACTCATCTGGTAATACTTACTACCCATCATTCATCTGGTAATACTTACTACTCATCACTCATCTGGTAATACTTACTACTCATCATTCATCTGGTAATACTTACTCCTCATCACTCATCTGGTAATACTTACTCCTCATCACTCATCTGGTAATACTTACTACTCATCATTCATCTGGTAATACTTACTCCTCATCACTCATCTGGTAATACTTACTCCTCATCACTCATCTGGTAATACTTACTCCTCATCATTCATCTGGTAATACTTACTACTCATCATTCATCTGGTAATACTTACTCCTCATCATTCATCTGGTAATACTTACTACTCATCATTCATCTGGTAATACTTACTACTCATCACTCATCTGGTAATACTTACTACTCATCATTCATCTGGTAATACTTACTACTCATCATTCATCTGGTAATACTTACTACTCATCACTCATCTGGCAATACTTACTACTCATCACTCATCTGGTAATACTTACTCCTCATCATTCATCTGGTAATACTTACTACTCATCACTCATCTGGTAATACTTACTACTCATCACTCATCTGGTAATACTTACTCCTCATCACTCATCTGGTAATACTTACTACTCATCATTCATCTGGTAATACTTACTCCTCATCACTCATCTGGTAATACTTACTACTCATCATTCATCTGGTAATACTTACTACTCATCACTCATCTGGTAATACTTACTACTCATCACTCACCTGGTAATACTTACTACTCATCATTCATCTGGTAATACTTACTACTCATCACTCATCTGGTAATACTTACTCCTCATCACTCATCTGGTAATACTTACTACTCATCACTCATCTGGTAATACTTACTACTCATCACTCATCTGGTAATACTTACTACTCATCATTCATCTGGTAATACTTACTACTCATCATTCATCTGGTAATACTTACTACTCATCACTCATCTGGTAATACTTACTACTCATCATTCATCTGGTAATACTTACTACTCATCATTCATCTGGCAATACTTACTACTCATCATTCATCTGGTAATACTTACTCCTCATCACTCATATGGTAATACTTACTACTCATCATTCATCTGGTAATACTTACTCCTCATCACTCATCTGGTAATACTTACTACTCATCACTCACCTGGTAATACTTACTACTCATCATTCATCTGGCAATACTTACTACTCATCATTCATCTGGTAATACTTACTCCTCATCACTCATATGGTAATACTTACTACTCATCACTCATCTGGTAATACTTACTACTCATCATTCATCTGGTAATACTTACTACTCATCATTCATCTGGCAATACTTACTACTCATCATTCATCTGGTAATACTTACTACTCATCACTCATCTGGTAATACTTACTCCTCATCATTCATCTGGTAATACTTACTACTCATCATTCATCTGGTAATACTTACTCCTCATCACTCATATGGTAATACTTACTACTCATCTTTCATCTGGCAATACTTACTACTCATCATTCATCTGGTAATACTTACTCCTCATCACTCATATGGTAATACTTACTACTCATCATTCATCTGGTAATACTTACTCCTCATCACTCATCTGGTAATACTTACTACTCATCACTCACCTGGTAATACTTACTCCTCATCACTCATCTGGTAATACTTACTACTCATCATTCATCTGGTAATACTTACTCCTCATCACTCATATGGTAATACTTACTACTCATCACTCACCTGGTAATACTTACTACTCATCATTCATCTGGTAATACTTACTCCTCATCACTCACCTGGTAATACTTACTACTCATCATTCATCTGGTAATACTTACTCCTCATCACTCATATGGTAATACTTACTACTCATCTTTCATCTGGCAATACTTACTACTCATCATTCATCTGGTAATACTTACTCCTCATCACTCATATGGTAATACTTACTACTCATCACTCATCTGGTAATACTTACTACTCATCATTCATCTGGTAATACTTACTCCTCATCACTCATCTGGTAATACTTACTCCTCATCACTCATCTGGTAATACTTACTCCTCATCACTCATCTGGTAATACTTACTACTCATCATTCATCTGGTAATACTTACTCCTCATCATTCATCTGGTAATACTTACTACTCATCACTCATCTGGTAATACTTACTACTCATCATTCATCTGTTAATACTTACTCCTCATCACTCATCTGGTAATACTTACTACTCATCATTCATCTGGTAATACTTACTCCTCATCATTCATCTGGTAATACTTACTACTCATCACTCACCTGGTAATACTTACTACTCATCATTCATCTGGTAATACTTACTCCTCATCACTCATATGGTAATACTTACTACTCATCATTCATCTGGTAATACTTACTACTCATCTTTCATCTGGCAATACTTACTCCACATCACTCATCTGGTAATACTTACTCCTCATCACTCACCTGGTAATACTTACTCCTCATCACTCATCTGGTAATACTTACTCCTCATCACTCATATGGTAATACTTACTCCTCATCAATCATCTGGTAATACGTACCCCTCATCATTCATCTGGTAATACTTACTACTCATCACTCATCTGGTAATACTTACTACTCATCACTCATCTGGTAATACTTACTCCTCATCACTCATCTGGTAATACTTACTACTCATCACTCATCTGGTGATACTTACTCCTCATCACTCATCTGTTAATACTTACTGCTCATCACTCATCTGGTAATACTTACTTCTCATCACTCATCTGGTAATACTTACTCCTCATCACTCATCTGGTAATACTTACTACTCATCACTCATCTGGTAATACTTACTACTCATCACTCATTTGGTAATACTTACTGCTCATCACTCATCTGGTAATACTTACTCATCACTCATCTGGTAATACTTACTACTCATCACTCACCTGGTAATACTTACTACTCATCATTCATCTGGTAATACTTACTACTCATCACTCATCTGGTAATACTTACTCCTCATCACTCATCTGGTAATACTTACTACTCATCACTCATCTGGTAATACTTACTACTCATCACTCATCTGGTAATACTTACTACTCATCACTCATCTGGTAATACTTACTACTCATCACTCATCTGTTAATACTTACTGCTCATCACTCATCTGGTAATACTTACTACTCATCATTCATCTGGTAATACTTACTACTCATCATTCATCTGGTAATACTTACTACTCATCATTCATCTGGTAATACTTACTCCTCATCATTCATCTGGTAATACTTACTACTCATCACTCATCTGGTAATACTTACTACTCATCATTCATCTGGTAATACTTACTACTCATCATTCATCTGGTAATACTTACTCCTCATCACTCATCTGGTAATACTTACTCCTCATCACTCATATGGTAATACTTACTACTCATCACTCACCTGGTAATACTTACTACTCATCATTCATCTGGTAATACTTACTCCTCATCACTCATATGGTAATACTTACTACTCATCATTCATCTGGTAATACTTACTCCTCATCACTCATATGGTAATACTTACTACTCATCTTTCATCTGGCAATACTTACTACTCATCATTCATCTGGTAATACTTACTCCTCATCACTCATCTGGTAATACTTACTCCTCATCACTCATTTGGTAATACTTACTCCTCATCACTCATCTGGTAATACTTACTCCTCATCACTCATCTGGTAATACTTACTACTCATCATTCATCTGGTAATACTTACTCCTCATCACTCATATGGTAATACTTACTACTCATCACTCACCTGGTAATACTTACTACTCATCATTCATCTGGTAATACTTACTCCTCATCACTCACCTGGTAATACTTACTACTCATCATTCATCTGGTAATACTTACTCCTCATCACTCATATGGTAATACTTACTACTCATCTTTCATCTGGCAATACTTACTACTCATCATTCATCTGGTAATACTTACTCCTCATCACTCATATGGTAATACTTACTACTCATCACTCATCTGGTAATACTTACTACTCATCATTCATCTGGTAATACTTACTCCTCATCACTCATCTGGTAATACTTACTCCTCATCACTCATCTGGTAATACTTACTCCTCATCACTCATCTGGTAATACTTACTACTCATCATTCATCTGGTAATACTTACTCCTCATCATTCATCTGGTAATACTTACTACTCATCACTCATCTGGTAATACTTACTACTCATCATTCATCTGTTAATACTTACTCCTCATCACTCATCTGGTAATACTTACTACTCATCATTCATCTGGTAATACTTACTCCTCATCATTCATCTGGTAATACTTACTACTCATCACTCACCTGGTAATACTTACTACTCATCATTCATCTGGTAATACTTACTCCTCATCACTCATATGGTAATACTTACTACTCATCATTCATCTGGTAATACTTACTACTCATCTTTCATCTGGCAATACTTACTCCACATCACTCATCTGGTAATACTTACTCCTCATCACTCACCTGGTAATACTTACTCCTCATCACTCATCTGGTAATACTTACTCCTCATCACTCATATGGTAATACTTACTCCTCATCAATCATCTGGTAATACGTACCCCTCATCATTCATCTGGTAATACTTACTACTCATCACTCATCTGGTAATACTTACTACTCATCACTCATCTGGTAATACTTACTCCTCATCACTCATCTGGTAATACTTACTACTCATCACTCATCTGGTGATACTTACTCCTCATCACTCATCTGTTAATACTTACTGCTCATCACTCATTTGGTAATACTTACTTCTCATCACTCATCTGGTAATACTTACTCCTCATCACTCATCTGGTAATACTTACTACTCATCACTCATCTGGAAATACTTACTACTCATCTTTCATCTGGTAATACTTACTCCTCATCACTCATCTGGTGATACTTACTCCTCATCACTCATCTGTTAATACTTACTGCTCATCACTCATCTGGTAATACTTACTCCTCATCTCTCATTTGGTAATACTTACTACTCATCACTCATCTGGTAATACTTACTACTCATCTTTCATCTGGTAATACTTACTCCACATCACTCATCTGGTAAT
Source organism: Pictodentalium vernedei (assembly GCA_031216915.1). Taxonomy (NCBI): domain Eukaryota; kingdom Metazoa; phylum Mollusca; class Scaphopoda; order Dentaliida; family Dentaliidae; genus Pictodentalium; species Pictodentalium vernedei. Next base: position 865,798,943 of record CM062297.1, read on the forward strand.
ACTTACTCCTCATCACTCATCTGTTAATACTTACTGCTCATCACTCATCTGGTAATACTTACTCCTCATCACTCATCTGGTAATACTTACTGCTCATCACTCATCTGGTAATACTTACTACTCATCACTCACCTGGTAATACTTACTACTCATCTTTCATCTGGTAATACTTACTCCACATCACTCATCTGGTAATACTTACTCCTCATCACTCATCTGGTAATACTTACTCCTCATCTCTCATTTGGTAATACTTACTCCTCATCACTCGTCTGGTAATACTTACTACTCATCTTTCATCTGGTAATACTTACTCCTCATCACTCATCTGGTGATACTTACTCCTCATCACTCATCTGTTAATACTTACTGCTCATCACTCATCTGGTAATACTAACTCCTCATCACTCACCTGGTAATACTTACTCCTCATCACTCATCTTGTAATACTTTCTACTCATCACTCATCTGGTAATACTTACTCCTCATCACTCATTTGGTAATGCTTACTCCACATCACTCATCTGGTAATACTTACTCCACATCACTCATCTGGTAATACTTACTCCTCATCACTCATCTGGTAATACTTACTACTCATCACTCATCTGGTAATACTTACTCCTCATCACTCATTTGGTAATACTTATTCCTCACTACTCATCTGGTAATACTTACTCCTCATCACTCATCTGGTAATACTTACTCCTCATCACTCATCTGCTAATACTTACTCCTCATCACTCATCTGGTAATACTTACTCCTCATCACTCATCTGGTAATACTTACTCCTCATCACTCATCTGGTAATACTTACTACTCATCACTCATCTGGTAATACTTACTACTCATCACTCACCTGGTAATACTTACTACTCATCTTTCATCTGGTAATACTTACTCCACATCACTCATCTGGTAATACTTACTCCTCATCACTCATCTGGTAATACTTACTCCTCATCTGTCATTTGGTAATACGTACTCCTCATCACTCGTCTGGTAATGCTTACTACTCATCTTTCATCTGGTAATACTTACTCCTCATCACTCATCTGGTGATACTTACTCCTCATCACTCATCTGTTAATACTTACAGCTCATCACTCATCTGGTAATACTAACTCCTCATCACTCACCTGGTAATACTTACTCCTCATCACTCATCTTGTAATACTTTCTACTCATCACTCATCTGGTAATACTTACTCCTCATCACTCATTTGGTAATGCTTACTCCACATCACTCATCTGGTAATACTTACTCCACATCACTCATCTGGTAATACTTACTCCTCATCACTCATCTGGTAATACTTACTACTCATCACTCATCTGGTAATACTTACTCCTCATCACTCATTTGGTAATACTTATTCCTCACTACTCATCTGGTAATACTTACTCCTCATCACTCATCTGGTAATACTTACTCCTCATCACTCATCTGCTAATACTTACTCCTCATCACTCATCTGGTAATACTTACTCCTCATCACTCATCTGGTAATACTTACTCCTCATCACTCATCTGGTAATACTTACTACTCATCACTCATCTGGTAATACTTAGTACTCATCACTCATCTGGTAATACTCCTCATCACTCATCTGGTAATATTTACTCCTCATCACTCATCTGGTAATACTTACTCCTCATCACTCACCTGGTAATACTTACTACTCATCACTCATCTGGTAATACTTACTACTCATCTTTCATCTGGTAATACTTACTCCACATCACTCATCTGGTAATACTTACTCCTCATCACTCATCTGTTAATACTTACTGCTCATCACTCATCTGGTAATACTTACTCCTCATCACTCATCTGGTAATACTTACTGCTCATCACTCATCTGGTAATACTTACTACTCATCACTCACCTGGTAATACTTACTACTCATCTTTCATCTGGTAATACTTACTCCACATCACTCATCTGGTAATACTTACTCCTCATCACTCATCTGGTAATACTTACTCCTCATCTCTCATTTGGTAATACTTACTCCTCATCACTCGTCTGGTAATACTTACTACTCATCTTTCATCTGGTAATACTTACTCCTCATCACTCATCTGGTGATACTTACTCCTCATCACTCATCTGGTAATACTTACTCCTCATCACTCATCTGGTAATACTTACTACTCATCACTCATCTGGTAATACTTACTACTCATCACTCACCTGGTAATACTTACTACTCATCTTTCATCTGGTAATACTTACTCCACATCACTCATCTGGTAATACTTACTCCTCATCACTCATCTGGTAATACTTACTCCTCATCTGTCATTCGGTAATACGTACTCCTCATCACTCGTCTGGTAATGCTTACTTCTCATCTTTCATCTGGTAATACTTACTCCTCATCACTCATCTGGTGATACTTACTCCTCATCACTCATCTGTTAATACTTACAGCTCATCACTCATCTGGTAATACTAACTCCTCATCACTCACCTGGTAATACTTACTCCTCATCACTCATCTTGTAATACTTTCTACTCATCACTCATCTGGTAATACTTACTCCTCATCACTCATTTGGTAATGCTTACTCCACATCACTCATCTGGTAATACTTACTCCACATCACTCATCTGGTAATACTTACTCCTCATCACTCATCTGGTAATACTTACTACTCATCACTCATCTGGTAATACTTACTCCTCATCACTCATTTGGTAATACTTATTCCTCACTACTCATCTGGTAATACTTACTCCTCATCACTCATCTGGTAATACTTACTCCTCATCACTCATCTGCTAATACTTACTCCTCATCACTCATCTGGTAATACTTACTCCTCATCACTCATCTGGTAATACTTACTCCTCATCACTCATCTGGTAATACTTACTACTCATCACTCATCTGGTAATACTTACTACTCATCACTCACCTGGTAATACTTACTACTCATCTTTCATCTGGTAATACTTACTCCACATCACTCATCTGGTAATACTTACTCCTCATCACTCATCTGGTAATACTTACTCCTCATCTGTCCTTTGGTAATACGTACTCCTCATCACTCGTCTGGTAATGCTTACTACTCATCTTTCATCTGGTAATACTTACTCCTCATCACTCATCTGGTGATACTTACTCCTCATCACTCATCTGTTAATACTTACAGCTCATCACTCATCTGGTAATACTAACTCCTCATCACTCTCCTGGTAATACTTACTCCTCATCACTCATCTTGTAATACTTTCTACTCATCACTCATCTGGTAATACTTACTCCTCATCACTCATTTGGTAATGCTTACTCCACATCACTCATCTGGTAATACTTACTCCACATCACTCATCTGGTAATACTTACTCCTCATCACTCATGTGGTAATACTTACTACTCATCACTCATCTGGTAATACTTACTCCTCATCACTCATTTGGTAATACTTATTCCTCACTACTCATCTGGTAATACTTACTCCTCATCACTCATCTGGTAATACTTACTCCTCATCACTCATCTGCTAATACTTACTCCTCATCACTCATCTGGTAATACTTACTCCTCATCACTCATCTGGTAATACTTACTCCTCATCACTCATCTGGTAATACTTACTACTCATCACTCATCTGGTAATACTTAGTACTCATCACTCATCTGGTAATACTCCTCATCACTCATCTGGTAATATTTACTCCTCATCACTCATCTGGTAATACTTACTCCTCATCACTCACCTGGTAATACTTACTACTCATCACTCATTTGGTAATACTTACTACTCATCACTCATCTGGTAATACTTTCTCCTCATCACTCATCTGGTAATACTTACTCCTCATCACTCATCTGGTAATACTTACTCCTCATCACTCGTCTGGTAATACTTACTCCTCATCACTCATCTGGTAATACTTACTCCTCATCACTCATCTGTTAATACTTACTGCTCATGACTCATCTGGTAATACTAACTACTCATCACTCACCTGGTAATACTTACTCCTCATCACTCATCTGGTAATACTTACTCCTCATCACTCATCTGGTAATACTTACTCCTCATCACGAATTTGGTAATACTTACTCCACATCACTCATCTGGTAATACTTACTCCACATCTCTCATCTGGTAATACTTACTCCTCATCACTCATCTGGTAATACTTACTACTCATCACTCATCTGGTAATACTTACTCCTCATCACTCATTTGGTAATACTTATTCCTCACTACTCATCTGGTAATACTTACTCCTCATCACTCATCTGGTAATACTTACTCTTCATCACTCATCTGGTAATACTTACTCCACATCACTCATCTGGTAATACTTACTCCTCATCACTCATCTGGTAATACTTACTACTCATCGCTCATCTGATAATACTTACTCCTCATCGCTCATCTGGTAATACTTACTCCTCATCACTCATCTGGTAATACTTACTCCTCATCACTCATCTGGTAATACTTACTCCTCATCACTCATCTGGCAATACTTACTCCTCATCACTCATCTGGTAATACTTACTACTCATCGCTCATCTGATAATACTTACTCCTCATCGCTCATCTGGTAATACTTACTCCTCATCACTCATCTGGTAATACTTACTCCTCATCACTCATCTGGTAATACTTACTCCTCATCACTCATCTGGTAATACTTACTCCTCATCACTCATCTGGTAATACTTACTACTCATCGCTCATCTGATAATACTTACTCCTCATCGCTCATCTGGTAATACTTACTCCTCATCGCTCATCTGGTAATACTTACTCCTCATCACTCATCTGGTAATACTTACTCCTCATCACTCATCTGGTAATACTTACTCCTCATCACTCATCTGGTAATACTTACTCCTCATCACTCATCTGGTAATACTTACTCCTCATCACTCATCTGGTAATACTTACTCCTCATCACTCATCTGGTAATACTTACCCCTCATCACTCATCTGGTAATACTTACTCCTCATCTCTCATTTGGTAATACTTGTTCCTCACTACTCATCTGGTAATACTTACTCCTCATCACTCATCTGGTAATACTTACTCCTCATCACTCATCTGGTAATACTTACTCCTCATCACTCATTTGGTAATACTTATTCCTCACTACTCATCTGGTAATACTTACTCCTCATCACTCATCTGGTAATACTTACTCTTCATCACTCATCTGGTAATACTTACTCCTCATCACTCATCTGGTAATACTTACTCCTCATCACTCATCTGGTAATACTTACTCCTCATCACTCATCTGGTAATACTTACTCCTCATCTCTCATTTGGTAATTCTTATTCCTCACTACTCATCTGGTAATACTTACTCCTCATCACTCATCTGGTAATACTTACTCCTCATCACTCATCTGTTAATACTTACTACTCATCACTCATCTGGTAATACTTACTCCTCATCACTCATCTGGTAACACTTACTCTTCATCACTCATCTGGTAACACTTACTCCTCATCACTCATCTGGTAATACTTACTCCTCATCACTCATCTGGTAATACTTACTCCTCATCTCTCATTTGGTGATACTTACTCCTCATCACTCATCTGGTAATACTTACTCCTGATCACTCATCTGGTAATACTCACTCCTGATCACTCATCTGGTAATACTTACTCCACATCACTCATCTGTTAATACTTACTCCACATCACTCATCTGGTAATACTTACTCATCACTCATTTGGTAATACTTACTCATCATTCATCTGGTAATACTTACTCCTCATCATTCATCTGGTAATATTTACTGCTCATCACTCATCTGGTGATACTCACTCCTCATCACTCATCTGGTGATACTTACTCATCGCTCATCTGGTAATACTTACTCCTCATCATTCATCTGGTAATACTTACTACTCATCATTCATCTGGTAATACTTACTCCTCATCACTCATCTGGTAATACTTACTACTCATCACTCATCTGGTAATACTTACTCCTCATCACTCATCTGGTAATACTCACTCCTCATCACTCATCTGGTAATACTTACTCCTCATCACTCATCTGGTAATACTTACTACTCATCACTCATCTGGTAATACTTACTACTCACCATTCATCTGGTAATACTTACTACTCATCTTTCATCTGGTAATACTTACTCCTCATCACTCATCTGGTAATACTTACTCCTCATCATTCATCTGGTAATACTTACTGCTCATCGCTCATCTGGTGATACTTAATCCTCATCACTCATCTGGTGATACTTACTCATCGCTCATCTGGTAATACTTACTCCTCATCATTCATCTGGTAATACTTACTACTCATCATTCATCTGGTAATACTTACTCCTCATCACTCATCTGGTAATACTTACTACTCATCACTCATCTGGTAATACTTACTCCTCAACACTCATCTGGTAATACTCACTCCTCATCACTCATCTGGTAATACTTACTCCACATCTCTCATCTGGTAATACTTACTCCACATCACTCATCCGTTAATACTTACTACTCGTCACTCATCTGGTAATACTTACTCCTCATCACTCAGCTGGTAATACTTACTCCTCATCCCTCATCTGGTAATACGTTCCCCTCGTCACTCATCTGGTAATACTTATTCATCACTCATTTGGTAATTCTTGCTACTCATCATTCATCTGGTAATATTTACTACTCATCTTTCATCTGGTAATACTTACTCCACATCACTCATCTGGTAATACTTACTCCTCATCACTCATCTGGTAATACTTACTCCTCATCTCTCATTTGGTAATACTTACTCCTCATCACTCATCTGGTAATACTTACTGCTCATCATTCATCTAGTAATATTTACTACTCATCTTTCATCTGGTAATACTTACTCCTCATCACTCGTCTGGTAATACTTACTCCACATCACTCATCTGGTAATACTTACTACTCATCAATCACCTGGTAATACTTACTCCTCATCACTCATCTGGTAATACTTACTCCTCATCACTCATCTGGTAATACTTACTCCTCATCACTCATCTGTTAATACTTACTGCTCATCACTCATCTTGTAATACTAACTCCTCATCACTCACCTGGTAATACTTACTCCTCATCACTCAACTGGTAATACTTACTCCTCATCACTCATCTGGTAATACTTACTCCTCATCACTCATTTGGTAATACTTACTCCACATCACTCATCTGGTAATACTTACTACTCATCACTCATCTGGTAATACTTACTCCTCATCACTCATCTGGTAATACTTACTCCTCATCACTCAACTGGTAATACTTACTCCTCATCACTCATCTGTTAATACTTACTGCTCATCACTCATCTTGTAATACTAACTCCTCATCACTCACCTGGTAATACTTACTCCTCATCACTCATCTGGTAATACTTACTCCTCATCACTCATCTGGTAATACTTACTCCTCATCACTCATTTGGTAATACTTACTCCACATCACTCATCTGGTAATACTTACTCCACATCACTCATCTGGTAATACTTACTCCTCATCACTCATCTGGTAATACTTACTACTCATCACTCATCTGGTAATACTTACTCCTCATCACTCATTTGGTAATACTTATTCCTCACTACTCATCTGGTAATACTTACTCCTCATCACTCATCTGGTAATACTTACTCCTCATCACTCATCCGGTAATACTTACTCCTCATCATTCATCTGGTAATACTTACTCCTCATCACTCATCTGGTAACACTTCCACCTCATCACTCATCTGGTAATACTTACTCCTCATCACTCATCTGTTAATACTTACTCCTCATCACTCATCTGGTAATACTTACTCCTCATCACTCATCCGGTAATACTTACTCCTCATCATTCATCTGGTAATACTTACTCCTCATCACTCATCTGGTAACACTTCCACCTCATCACTCATCTGGTAATACTTACTACTCATCACTCATCTGGTAATACTTACTCCTCATCACTCATCTGGTAATACTTACTCCTCATCACTCAACTGGTAATACTTACTCCTCATCACTCATCTGTTAATACTTACTCCTCATCACTCATCTGGTAATACTTACTCCTCATCACTCAACTGGTAATACATACTCCTCATCACTCACCTGGTAATACTTACTACTCATCACTCATCTGGTAATACTTACTCCTCATCACTCATTTGGTAATACTTATTCCTCACTACTCATCTGGTAATACTTACTCCTCATCACTCATCTGGTAATACTTACTCCTCATCACTCATCCGGTAATACTTACTCCTCATCATTCATCTGGTAATACTTACTACTCATCACTCATCTGGTAATACTTACTCCTCATCACTCATTTGGTAATACTTATTCCTCACTACTCATCTGGTAATACTTACTCCTCATCACTCATCTGGTAATACTTACTCCTCATCACTCATCTGGTAACACTTCCACCTCATCACTCATCTGGTAATACTTACTCCTCATCGCTCATTTGGTAATACTTATTCCTCACTACTCATCTGGTAATACCTACTCCTCATCACTCATCTGGTAATACTTACTCCTCATCACTCATCTGGTAATACTTACTCCTCATCACTCATCTGGTAATACTTACTCCTCATCTCTCATTTGGTAATACTTACTCCTCATCACTCATCTGGTAATATTTACTCCTCATCACTCATCTGGTAATACTCGCTCCTCATCACTCATCTGGTAATACTGACTCCACATCACTCATCTGGTAATACTTACTCCACATCACTCATTTGTTAATACTTACTACTCGTCACTCATCTGGTAATACTTTCTCCTCATCACTCATCTGGTAATACTTACTCCTCATCACTCATCTGGTAATACTTACTCATCACTCATTTGGTAATACTTACTACTCATCACTCATCTGGTAATACTTACTACTCATCTTTCATCTGGTAATACTTACTCCTCATCACTCATCTGGTAATACTTACTCCTCATCACTCATCTGGTAATACTTACTCCTCATCTCTCATTTGGTAATACTTACTCCTCATCACTCATCTGTTAATACTTACTGCTCGTCACTCATCTGGTAATACTAACTCCTCATCACTCACCTGGTAATACTTACTCCTCATCACTCATCTGGTAATACTTACTCCTCATCACTCATCTGGTAATACTTACTCCTCATCACTCATTTGGTAATACTTATTCCTCACAACTCATCTGGTAATACTTACTCCTCATCACTCATCTGATAATACTTACTCCTCATCACTCATCTGGTAATACTCACTACTCATCACTCATCTGATAATACTTACTCCTCATCACTCATCTGGTAATACTTACTCCTCATCACTCATCTGGTAATACTCCTCATCACTCATCTGGTAATACTTACTCCTCATCACTCATCTGGTAATACTTACTCCTCATCACTCACCTGGTAATACTTACTCCTCATCACTCACCTGGTAATACTTACTCCTCATCACTCACCTGGAAATACTTACTGCTCATCACTCATCTGGTAATACTTACTCCTCATCACTCACCTGGTAATACTTACTCCTCATCACTCATCTGGTAATACTTACTCCTCATCACTCACCTGGTAATACTTACTCCTCATCACTCATCTGGTAATACTTACTCCTCATCACTCACCTGGTAATACTTACTGCTCATCACTCATCTGGTAATACTTACTCCTCATCACTCATCTGGTAATACTTACTCCTCATCATTCATCTGGTAATACTTACTCCTCATCACTCATCTGGTAATACTTACTCCTCATCACTCACCTGGTAATATTTACTGCTCATCACTCATCTGGTAATGCTTACTCCTCATCACTCACCTGGTAATGCTTACTGCTCATCACTCATCTGATAATACTTACTCCTCATCACTCATCTGGTAATACTTACTATTCATCACTCATCTGGTAATACTTACTCCTCATCATTCATCTGGTAATACTTACTATTCATCACTCACCTGATAATACTTACTCCACATCACTCATCTGGTAATACTTACTCCACATCACTCACCTGGTAAAACTTACTCCTCATCACTCATCTGGTAATACTTACTCCTCATCACTCATCTGGTAATACTTACTACTCGTCACTCATCTGGTGATACTTACTACTCATCACTCATATGGTAATACTTACTCCTCATCACTCATCTGGTAATACTTACTCCTCATCACTCATCGGGTAATACGTACCCCTCATCACTCATCTGGTAATACTTACTCATCACTCATCTGGTAATACTTACTCCTCATCACTCATCTGGTAATACTTACTCCTCATCACTCATCTGGTAATACTTACTCCTCATCTCTCATTTGGTAATACTTACTCCTCATCACTCATCTGGTAATATTTACTCCTCATCACTCATCTGGTAATACTCGCTCCTCATCACTCATCTGGTAATACTGACTCCACATCACTCATCTGGTAATACTTACTCCACATCACTCATTTGTTAATACTTACTACTCGTCACTCATCTGGTAATACTTTCTCCTCATCACTCATCTGGTAATACTTACTCCTCATCACTCATCTGGTAATACTTACTCATCACTCATTTGGTAATACTTACTACTCATCACTCATCTGGTAATACTTACTACTCATCTTTCATCTGGTAATACTTACTCCTCATCACTCATCTGGTAATACTTACTCCTCATCACTCATCTGGTAATACTTACTCCTCATCTCTCATTTGGTAATACTTACTCCTCATCACTCATCTGTTAATACTTACTGCTCGTCACTCATCTGGTAATACTAACTCCTCATCACTCACCTGGTAATACTTACTCCTCATCACTCATCTGGTAATACTTACTCCTCATCACTCATCTGGTAATACTTACTCCTCATCACTCATTTGGTAATACTTATTCCTCACAACTCATCTGGTAATACTTACTCCTCATCACTCATCTGATAATACTTACTCCTCATCACTCATCTGGTAATACTCACTACTCATCACTCATCTGATAATACTTACTCCTCATCACTCATCTGGTAATACTTACTCCTCATCACTCATCTGGTAATACTCCTCATCACTCATCTGGTAATACTTACTCCTCATCACTCATCTGGTAATACTTACTCCTCATCACTCACCTGGTAATACTTACTCCTCATCACTCACCTGGTAATACTTACTCCTCATCACTCACCTGGAAATACTTACTGCTCATCACTCATCTGGTAATACTTACTCCTCATCACTCACCTGGTAATACTTACTCCTCATCACTCATCTGGTAATACTTACTCCTCATCACTCACCTGGTAATACTTACTCCTCATCACTCATCTGGTAATACTTACTCCTCATCACTCACCTGGTAATACTTACTGCTCATCACTCATCTGGTAATACTTACTCCTCATCACTCATCTGGTAATACTTACTCCTCATCATTCATCTGGTAATACTTACTCCTCATCACTCATCTGGTAATACTTACTCCTCATCACTCACCTGGTAATATTTACTGCTCATCACTCATCTGGTAATGCTTACTCCTCATCACTCACCTGGTAATGCTTACTGCTCATCACTCATCTGATAATACTTACTCCTCATCACTCATCTGGTAATACTTACTATTCATCACTCATCTGGTAATACTTACTCCTCATCATTCATCTGGTAATACTTACTATTCATCACTCACCTGGTAATACTTACTCCACATCACTCATCTGGTAATACTTACTCCACATCACTCACCTGGTAAAACTTACTCCTCATCACTCATCTGGTAATACTTACTCCTCATCACTCATCTGGTAATACTTACTACTCGTCACTCATCTGGTGATACTTACTACTCATCACTCATATGGTAATACTTACTCCTCATCACTCATCTGGTAATACTTACTCCTCATCACTCATCGGGTAATACGTACCCCTCATCACTCATCTGGTAATACTTACTCATCACTCATCTGGTAATACTTACTGCTCATCACTCATCTGGTAATACTTACTCATCACTCATCTGGTAATACTTACTCCTCATCACTCATCTGGTAATACTTACTCCACATCACTCATCTGGTAATACTTACTCCACATCACTCATCTGGTAATACTTACTCCTCATCACTCATCTGGTAATACTTACTCCTCATCATTCATCTGGTAATACTTACTCCTCATCACTCATCTGGTAATACTTACTCCTCATCACTCATTTGGTAATACTTACTCCTCATCACTCATCTGGTAATACTTACTCCACATCACTCATCTGGTAATACTTACTCCTCATCTCTCATTTGGTAATGCTTACTCCTCATCACTCATCTGGTAATACTTACTACTCATCACTCATCTGGTAATACTTACTCCACATCACTCATCTGGTAATACTTACTCCTCATCACTCATCTGGTAATACTTACTCCTCATCATTCATCTGGTAATACTTACTCCTCATCACTCATCTGGTAATACTTACTCCTCATCACTCATCTGGTAATACTTACTCCTCATCACTCATCTGGTAATACTTACTCCTCATCATTCATCTGGTAATACTTACTCCTCATCACTCATCTGGTAATACTTACTCCACATCACTCATCTGGTAATACTTACTCCTCATCACTCATCTGGTAATACTTACTCCACATCACTCATCTGGTAATACTTACTCCTCATCACTCATCTGGTAATACTTACTCCTCATCATTCATCTGGTAATACTTACTCCTCATCACTCATCTGGTAATACTTACTCCTCATCACTCATTTGGTAATACTTACTCCTCATCACTCATCTGGTAATACTTACTCCACATCACTCATCTGGTAATACTTACTCCTCATCTCTCATTTGGTAATACTTACTCCTCATCACTGATCTGGTAATACTTACTACTCATCACTCATCTGGTAATACTTACTCCACATCACTCATCTGGTAATACTTACTCCTCATCACTCATCTGGTAATACTTACTCCACATCACTCATCTGGTAATACTTACTCCTCATCACTCATCTGGTAATACTTACTCCTCATCATTCATCTGGTAATACTTACTCCTCATCACTCATCTGGTAATACTTACTCCTCATCACTCATCTGGTAATACTTACTCCTCATCACTCATTTGGTAATACTTACTCCTCATCACTCATCTGGTAATACTTACTCCACATCACTCATCCGGTAATACTTACTCCTCATCTCTCATTTGGTAATACTTACTCCTCATCACTCATCTGGTAATACTTACTACTCATCACTCATCTGGTAATACTTACTCCACATCACTCATCTGGTAATACTTACTCCTCATCACTCATCTGGTAATACTTACTCCTCATCATTCATCTGGTAATACTTACTCCTCATCACTCATCTGGTAATACTTACTCCTCATCACTCATTTGGTAATACTTACTCTTCATCACTCACCTGGTAATACTTACTCCACATCACTCACCTGGTAATACTTACTCCTCATCACTCATCTGGTAATACTTACTCCTCATCATTCATCTGGTAATACTTACTATTCATCACTCATCTGGTAATACTTACTCCTCATCACTCATTTGGTAATACTTACTCCTCATCACTCATCTGGTAATACTTACTCCACATCACTCACCTGGTAATACTTACTCCTCATCACTCACCTGGTAATACTTACTCCTCATCACTCATCTGGTAATACTTACTCCTCATCACTCACCTGGTAATACTTACTCCTCATCACTCACCTGGTAATACTTACTCCTCATCACTCATCTGGTAATACTTACTCCTCATCATTCATCTGGTAATACTTACTATTCATCACTCATCTGGTAATACTTACTCCTCATCACTCACCTGGTAATACTTACTCCTCATCATTCATCTGGTAATACTTACTCCTCATCATTCATCTGGTAATACTTACTATTCATCACTCATCTGGTAATACTTACTCCTCATCACTCACCTGGTAATACTTACTCCTCATCACTCATCTGGTAATACTTACTCCTCATCATTCATCTGGTAATACTTACTATTCATCACTCATCTGGTAATACTTACTCCTCATCACTCACCTGGTAATACTTACTCCTCATCACTCATCTGGTAATACTTACTCCTCATCATTCATCTGGTAATACTTACTATTCATCACTCATCTGGTAATACTTACTCCTCATCACTCACCTGGTAATACTTACTCCTCATCACTCACCTGGTAATACTTACTCCTCATCACTCATCTGGTAATACTTACTCCACATCACTCATCTGGAAATACTTACTCCTCATCACTCACCTGGTAATACTTACTCCTCATCACTCACCTGGTAATACTTACTCCACATCACTCATCTGGTAATACTTACTCCTCATCATTCATCTGGTAATACTTACTATTCATCACTCACCTGGTAATACTTACTCCTCATCACTCACCTGGTAATACTTACTCCACATCACTCATCTGGTAATACTTACTCCACATCACTCATCTGGTAATACTTACTCCACATCACTCATCTGGTAATACTTACTCCTCATCACTCATTTGGTAATACTTACTCCTCATCACTCATCTGGTAATACTTACTCCACATCACTCATCTGGTAATACTTACTCCACATCACTCATCTGGTAATACTTACTCCACATCACTCACCTGGTAATACTTACTCCTCATCACTCATCTGGTAATACTTACTCCTCATCACTCATCTGGTAATACTTATTCATCACTCATCTGGTAATACTTACTCCTCATCACTCATCGGGTAATACTTATTCATCACTCTTTTGGTAATACTTACTACTCATCACTCATATGGTAATACTTACTCCTCATCACTCATCTGGTAATACTTACTCCACATCACTCATCTGGTAATACTTACTCCTCATCACTCATCTGGTAATACTTACTCCTCATCACTCATCGGGTAATACTTATTCATCACTCATTTGGTAATACTTACTACTCATCACTCATTTGGTAATACTTACTCCTCATCACTCATCTGGTAATACTTACTCCACATCACTCATCTGGTAATACTTACTCCTCATCACTCATCTGGTAATACTTACTCCTCATCACTCATCGGGTAATACTTATTCATCACTCATTTGGTAATACTTACTACTCATCACTCATTTGGTAATACTTACTCCTCATCACTCATCTGGTAATACTTACTACTCATCACTCATCTGGTAATACTTACTCCTCATCACTCATCTGGCAATACTTACTCCTCATCACTCATCTGGTAATACTTACTCCTCATCACTCATCTGGTAATACTTACTCCTCATCACTCATCTGGTAATACTTACTCCTCATCACTCATCGGGTAATACTTATTCATCACTCATTTGGTAATACTTACTACTCATCACTCATCTGGTAATACTTACTCCTCATCACTCATCTGGTAATACTTACTCCTCATCACTCATCTGGTAATACTTACTCCTCATCACTCATCTGGTAATACTTACTCCTCATCACTCATCTGGTAATACTTACTCCTCATCACTCATCGGGTAATACTTATTCATCACTCATTTGGTAATACTTACTACTCATCACTCATCTGGTAATACTTACTCCTCATCACTCATCTGGTAATACTTACTCTTCATCACTCATCTGGTAATACTTACTCCTCATCACTCATCTGGTAATACTTACTCCTCATCACTCATCTGGTAATACTTACTCCTCATCACTCATCGGGTAATACTTATTCATCACTCATTTGGTAATACTTACTACTCATCACTCATTTGGTAATACTTACTCCACATCACTCATCTGGTAATACTTACTCCACATCACTCATCTGGTAATACTTACTCCTCATCACTCATCTGGTAATACTTACTCCTCATCACTCATCTGGTAATACTTATTCATCACTCATTTGGTAATACTTACTACTCATCACTCATTTGGTAATACTTACTGCTCATCACTCATCTGTTAATACTTACTGCTCATCACTCATCTTGTAATACTAACTCCTCATCACTCACCTGGTAATACTTACTCCTCATCTCTCATCTGGTAATACTTACTCCTCATCACTCATCTGGTAATACTTACTCCTCATCACTCATTTGGTAATACTTACTCCACATCACTCATCTGGTAATACTTACTCCTCATCACTCATCTGGTAATACTTACTCCTCATCACTCATCTGGTAATACTTTCTCCTCATCACTCATCTGGTAATACTTACTCCTCATCACTCATCTGTTAATACTTACTGCTCATCACTCATCTTGTAATACTAACTCCTCATCACTCACCTGGTAATACTTACTCCTCATCACTCATCTAGTAATACTTACTCCTCATCACTCATCTGGTAATACTTACTCCTCCTCACTCATCTGGTAATACTTACTCCTCATCACTCATTTGGTAATACTTACTCCACATCACTCATCTGGTAATACTTACTCCACATCACTCATCTGGTAATACTTACTCCTCATCACTCATCTGGTAATACTTACTCCTCATCACTCATCTGGTAATACTTACTCCTCATCACTCATCTTGTAATACTTACTCCTCATCACTCATCTGGTAATACTTACTCCTCATCACTCATCTGGTAATACTTACTGCTCATCACTCATCTGGTAATACTTACTCCACATCACTCATCTGGTAATACTTACTCCTCATCACTCATCTTGTAATACTTACTCCTCATCACTCATCTGGTTATACTTACTCCTCATCACTCATCTGGTAATACTTACTCCTCATCACTCATCTTGTAATACTTACTCCTCATCTCTCATCTGGTAATACTTACTCCACATCACTCATCTTGTAATACTTACTCCTCATCACTCATCTGGTAATACTTACTCCTCATCACTCATCTGGTAATACTTACTCCTCATCACTCATCTTGTAATACTTACTCCTCATCACTCATCTGGTAATACTTACTCCTCATCACTCATCTGGTAATACTTACTCCTCATCACTCATCTGGTAATACTTACTCCTCATCTCTCATCTGGTAATACTTACTCCACATCACTCATCTGGTAATACTTACTCCTCATCTCTCATCTGGTAATACTTACTCCACATAACTCATCTGCTAATACTTACTGCTCATCACTCATCTGGTAATACTTACTCCTCATCACTCATCTGGTAATACTTACTGCTCATCACTCATCTGGTAATACTTACTCCTCATCACTCATCTGGTAACACTTACTCCACATAACTCATCTGCTAATACTTACTGCTCATCACTCATCTGGTAATACTTACTCCTCATCACTCATCTGGTAATACTTACTACTCATCACTCATCTGGTAATACTTACTCTTCATCACTCATCTGGTAATACTTACTCCTCATCACTCATCTGGTAATACTTACTCCTCATCACTCATCTGGTAATACTTACTCCTCATCACTCATCTGGTAATACTTACTCCTCATCTCTCATTTGGTAATACTTACTCCTCATCACTCATCTGGTAATACTTACTCCTCATCACTCATCTGGAAATACTCGCTCCTCATCACTCATCTGGTAATACTTACTCCACATCACTCATCTGGTAATACTTACTCCACATCACTCATCTGTTAATACTTACTACTCGTCACTCATCTGGTAATACTTACTCCTCATCACTCATCTGGTAATACTTACTCCTCATCACTCATCTGGTAATACTTACTCATCACTCATTTGGTAATACTTACTACTCATCACTCATCTGGTAATACTTACTACTCATCTTTCATCTGGTAATACTTACTCCTCATCACTCATCTGGTAATCCTTACTCCTCATCACTCATCTGGTAATACTTACTGCTCATCACTCATCTGGTAATACTAACTCCTCATCACTCACCTGGTAATACTTACTCCTCATCACTCATCTGGCAATACTTACTCCTCATCACTCATCTGGTAATACTTACTCCTCATCACTCATTTGGTAATACTTACTCCACATCACTCATCTGGTAATACTTACTCCACATCACTCATCTGGTAATACTTACTCCTCATCACTCATCTGGTAATACTTACTACTCATCACTCATCTGGTATTACTTACTCCTCATCACTCATTTGGTAATACTTATTCCTCACTACTCATCTGGTAATACTTACTCCTCATCACTCATCTGGTAATACTTACTCCTCATCACTCATCTGGTAATACTTTCTCCTCATCACTCATCTGGTAATACTTACTCCTCATCACTCATCTGGTAATACTTACTACTCATCACTCATCTGGTAATACTTACTCCTCATCACTCATCTGGTAATACTCACTCCTCATCACTCATCTGGTAATACTCCTCATCACTCATCTGGTAATACTTACTCCTCATCACTCATCTGGTAATACTTACTCCTCATCACTCACCTGGTAATACTTACTCCTCATCACTCAGCTGGTAATACTTACTCCTCATCATTCATCTGGTAATACTTACTCCTCATCACTCACCTGGTAATACTTACTGCTCATCACTCATCTGGTAATACTTACTCCTCATCACTCATCTGGTAATACTTACTCCTCATCATTCATCTGGTAATACTTACTCCTCATCACTCATCTGGTAATACTTACTCCTCATCACTCACCTGGTAATATTTACTGCTCATCACTCATCTGGTAATACTTACTCCTCATCACTCACCTGGTAATACTTACTGCTCATCACTCATCTGATAATACTTACTCCTCAATACTCATCTGGTAATACTTACTCCTCATCACTCATCTGGTAATACTTACTCCTCATCATTCATCTGGTAATACTTACTACTCATCACTCATCTGGTAATACTTACTCCTCATCACTCATCTGGTAATACTTACTCCTCATCATTCATCTGGTAATACTTACTACTCATCACTCACCTGGTAATACTTACTCCTCATCACTCACCTGGTAATACTTACTCCTCATCACTCACCTGGTAATACTTACTGCTCATCACTCATCTGGTAATACTTACTCCTCATCACTCATCTGGTAATACTTACTACTCATCACTCATCTGGTAATACTTACTACTCATCGCTCATCTGGTAATACTTACTCCTCATCACTCATCTGGTAATACTTACTCCCCATCACTCATCTGGTAATACTTACTACTCATCACTCATCTGGTAATACTTACTTCTCATCACTCATCTGGTAATACTCCTCATCACTCATCTGGTAATACTTACTCCTCATCACTCATCTGGTAATACTTACTACCCATCGCTCATCTGGTAATACTTACTCCTCATCGCTCATCTGGTAATACTTACTCCTCATCACTCATCTGGTAATACTTACTCCTCATCACTCATCTGGTAATACTCCTCATCACTCATCTGGTAATACGTACTCCTCATCACTCATCTGGTAATACTTACTCCTCATCACTCACCTGGTAAACCTTACTACTCATCACTCATCTGGTAATACTTACTACTCATCACTCACCTGGTAATACTAACTCCTCATCACTCATCTGGTAATACTTATTCCTCATCACTCATCTGGTAATACTTACTCCTCATCACTCATCTGGTAATACTTACTCCTCATCACTCACCTGGTAATACTTACTGCTCATCACTCATCTGGTAATACTTACTACTCATCACTCATCTGGTAATTCTTACTACTCATCACTCATCTGGTAATACTTACTCCTCATCACTCACCTGGTAATACTTACTCCTCATCACTCACCTGGTAATACTTACTACTCATCACTCATCTGGTAATACTTACTACTCATCACTCATCTGGTAATACTTACTCCTCATCACTCACCTGGTAATACTTACTCCTCATCACTCATCTGGTAATACTTACTACTCATCACTCATATGGTAATACTTACTCCTCATCACTCATCTGGTAATACTTACTCCTCATCACTCATCTGGTAATACTTGCTACTCATCACTCATCTGGTAATATATACTCCTCATCACTCATCTGGTAATACTTACTACTCATCACTCATCTGGTAATACTTACTACTCATCACTCATCTGGTAATACTCCTCATCACTCATCTGGTAATACATACTCCTCATCACTCATCTGGTAATACTTACTCCTCATCACTCACCTGGTAATACTTACTGCTCATCACTCATCTGGTAATACTTACTACTCATCACTCATCTGGTAATACTTACTCCTCATCACTCATCTGGTAATACTTACTCCTCATCACTCATCTGGTAATACTCACTCCTCATCACTCGTCTGGTAATACTTACTCATCACTCATTTGGTAATACCTACTACTCATCACTCATCTGGTAATACTTACTACTCATCATTCATCTGGTAATACTTACTACTCATCTTTCATCTGGTAATACTTACTCCTCATCACTCATCTGATAATACTTACTCCTCATCACTCATCTGGTAATACTTACTCCTCATCTCTCATTTGGTAATACTTACTCCTCATCACTCATCTGTTAATACTTACTGCTCATCACTCATCTGGTAATACTAACTCCTCATCACTCATCTGGTAATACTTACTCCTCATCACTCATCTGGTAATACTTACTCCTCATCACTCATCTGGTAATACTTACTCCTCATCACTCATCTGGTAATACTTACTCCTCATCACTCATCTGGTAATACTTACTCCTCATCACTCATCTGGTCATACTCACTCCACATCACTCATCTGGTAATACTTACTCCACATCACTCATCTGGTAATACTTACTCCACATCACTCATCTGGTAATACTTACTCCTCATCACTCATCTGGTAATACTTACTACTCATCACTCATCTGGTATTACTTACTCCTCATCACACATTTGGTAATACTTATTCCTCACTACTCATCTGGTAATACTTACTCCTCATCACTCATCTGGTAATACTTACTCCTCACCACTCATCTGGTAATACTTACTCCTCATCACTCATCCGGTAATACTTACTCCTCATCACTCATCTGGTAATACTTACTACTCATCACTCATCTGGTAATACTTACTCCTCATCACTCATCTGGTAATACTCACTCCTCATCACTCATCTGGTAATACTCCTCATCACTCATCTGGTAATACTTACTCCTCATCACTCATCTGGTAATACATACTCCTCATCACTCACCTGGTAATACTTACTCCTCATCACTCAGCTGGTAATACTTACTCCTCATCATTCATCTGGTAATACTTACTCCTCATCACTCACCTGGTAATACTTACTGCTCATCACTCATCTGGTAATACTTACTCCTCATCACTCATCTGGTAATACTTACTCCTCATCATTCATCTGGTAATACTTACTCCTCATCACTCATCTGGTAATACTTACTCCTCATCACTCACCTGGTAATATTTACTGCTCATCACTCATCTGGTAATACTTACTCCTCATCACTCACCTGGTAATACTTACTGCTCATCACTCATCTGATAATACTTACTCCTCAATACTCACCTGGTAATACTTACTCCTCATCACTCATCTGGTAATACTTACTCCTCATCATTCATCTGGTAATACTTACTACTCATCACTCATCTGGTAATACTTACTCCTCATCAATCATCTGGTAATACTTACTCCTCATCATTCATCTGGTAATACTTACTACTCATCACTCACCTGGTAATACTTACTCCTCATCACTCACCTGGTAATACTTACTCCTCATCACTCACCTGGTAATACTTACTGCTCATCACTCATCTGGTAATACTTACTCCTCATCACTCATCTGGTAATACTTACTACTCATCACTCATCTGGTAATACTTACTACTCATCGCTCATCTGGTAATACTTACTCCTCATCACTCATCTGGTAATACTTACTCCCCATCACTCATCTGGTAATACTTACTACTCATCACTCATCTGGTAATACTTACTTCTCATCACTCATCTGGTAATACTCCTCATCACTCATCTGGTAATACTTACTCCTCATCACTCATCTGGTAATACTTACTACTCATCGCTCATCTGGTAATACTTACTCCTCATCGCTCATCTGGTAATACTTACTCCTCATCACTCATCTGGTAATACTTACTCCTCATCACTCATCTGGTAATACTTACTCCTCATCACTCACCTGGTAATACTAACTACTCATCACTCATCTGGTAATACTTACTCCTCATCACTCATCTGGTAATACTTACTCCTCATCACTCATCTGGTAATACTTACTCCTCATCACTCATCTGGTAATACTTACTCCTCATCACTCATTTGGTAATACTTATTCCTCACTACTCATCTGGTAATACTTACTCCTCATCACTCATCTGGTAATACTTACTCCTCATCACTCATCTGGTAATACTTACTCCTCATCACTCATCTGGTAATACTTACTCCTCATCACTCATCTGGTAATACTTACTACTCATCACTCATCTGGTAATACTTACTCCTCATCACTCATCTGGTAATACTCACTCCTCATCACTCATCTGGTAATACTCCTCATCACTCATCTGGTAATACTTACTCCTCATCACTCATCTGGTAATACTTACTCCTCATCACTCACCTGGTAATACTTACTCCTCATCACTCACCTGGTAATACTTACTCCTCATCATTCATCTGGTAATACTTACTCCTCATCACTCACCTGGTAATACTTACTGCTCATCACTCAATTGGTAATACTTACTCCTCATCACTCATCTGGTAATATTTACTCCTCATCACTCATCTGGTAATACTTACTCCTCATCTCTCATTTGGTAATACTTACTCCTCATCACTCATCTGTTAATACTTACTGTTCATCACTCATCTGGTAATACTAACTCCTCATCACTCATCTGGTAATACTTACTCCTCATCACTCATCTGGTAATACTTACTCCTCATCACTCATTTGGTAATACTTATTCCTCACTACTCATCTGGTAATACTTACTCCTCATCACTCATCTGGTAATACTTACTCCTCATCACTCATCTGGTAATACTTACTCCTCATCACTCATCTGGTAATACTTACTCCTCATCACTCATCTGGTAATACTTACTACTCTTCACTCATCTGGTAATACTTACTCCTCATCACTCATCTGGTAATACTCACTCCTCATCACTCATCTGGTAATACTCCTCATCACTCATCTGATAATACTTACTCCTCATCACTCATCTGGTAATACTTACTCCTCATCACTCACCTGGTAATACTTACTCCTCATCACTCACCTGGTAATACTTACTCCTCATCATTAATCTGGTAATACTTACTCCTCATCACTCACCTGGTAATACTTACTGCTCATCACTCATCTGGTAATACTTACTCCTCATCACTCATCTGGTAATACTTACTCCTCATCATTCATCTGGTAATACTTACTCCTCATCACTCATCTGGTAATACTTACTACTCATCACTCATCTGGTAATACTTACTACTCATCGCTCATCTGGTAATACTTACTCCTCATCACTCATCTGGTAATACTTACTCCTCATCACTCACCTGGTAATACTTACTCCTCATCATTCATCTGGTAATACTTACTGCTCATCACTCATCTGGTAATACTTACTCCTCATCACTCATCTGGTAATACTTACTCCTCATCACTCATCTGGTAATACTTACTCCCCATCACTCATCTGGTAATACTTACTACTCAGCACACATCTGGTAATACTTACTACTCATCGCTCATCTGGTAATACTTACTCCTCATCACTCATCTGGTAATACTTACTCCTCATCACTCATCTGGTAATACTCCTCATCACTCATCTGGTAATACTTACTCCTCATCACTCATCTGGTAATACTTACTCCTCATCACTCATCTGGTAATACTTACTACTCATCACTCATCTGGTAATAGTTACTGCTCATCACTCATCTGGTAATACTTACTCCTCATCACTCATAGGGTAATACTTACTGCTCATCACTCATCTGGTAATACTTACTACTCATCACTCATCTGGTAATACTTATTCCTCATCACTCATCTGGTAATACTTACTCCTCATCACTCATAGGGTAATACTTACTGCTCATCACTCATCTGGTAATACTTACTACTCATCACTCATCTGGTAATACTTACTCCTCATCACTCATAGGGTAATACTTACTCCTCATCACTCATAGGGTAATACTTACTGCTCATCACTCATCTGGTAATACTTATTCCTCATCACTCATCTGGTAATACTTACTCCTCATCACTCATAGGGTAATACTTACTGCTCATCACTCATCTGGTAATACTTACTACTCATCACTCATCTGGTAATACTTATTCCTCATCACTCATCTGGTAATACTTACTCCTCATCACTCATCTGGTAATACTTACCACTCATCACTCATCTGGTAATACTTACTCCTCATCACTCATCTGGTAGTACTTACTCCTCATCGCTCATCTGGTAATACTTACTACTCATCACTCATCTGGTAATACTTACTACTCATCACTCATCTGGTAATACTTACTCCTCATCACTCATAGGGTAATACTTACTGCTCATCACTCATCTGGTAATACTTACTCCTCATCACTCACCTGGTAATACTTAGTCCTCATCACTCATCTGGTAATACTTATTCCTCATCACTCATCTGGTAATACTTATTCCTCATCACTCATCTGGTAATACTTACTCCTCATCACTCATCTGGTAATACTTACTCCTCATCACTCATCTGGTAATACTTACTCCTCATCACTCATCTGGTAATACTCCTCATCACTCATCTGGTAATACTTACTCCTCATCACTCATCTGGTAATACTTACTACTCATCGCTCATCTGGTAATACTTACTCCTCATCACTCATCTGGTAATACTTACTCCTCATCACTCATCTGGTAATACTCCTCATCACTCATCTGGTAATACTTACTACTCATCACTCATAGGGTAATACTAACTCCTCATCACTCATCTGGTAATACTTATTCCTCATCACTCATCTGGTAATACTTACTCCTCATCACTCATCTGGTAATACTTACTCCTCATCACTTATCTGGTAATACTTACTCCTCATCACTCATCTGGTAATACTCCTCATCACTCATCTGGTAATACTTACTACTCATCACTCATAGGGTAATACAAACTCCTCATCACTCACCTGGTAATACTTATTCCTCATCACTCATCTGGTAATACTTACTCCTCATCACTCATCTGGTAATACTTACTCCTCATCACTCATCTGGTAATACTTACTCCTCATCACTCACCTGGTAATACTTACTACTCATCACTCATCTGGTAATACTTACTACTCATCACTCATCTGGTAATTCTTACTACTCATCACTCATCTGGTAATACTTACTCCTCATCACTCACCTGGTAATACTTACTCCTCATCACTCACCTGGTAATACTTACTACTCATCACTCATCTGGTAATACTTACTACTCATCACTCATCTGGTAATACTTACTCCTCATCACTCACCTGGTAATACTTACTCCTCATCACTCATCTGGTAATACTAACTACTCATCACTCATATGGTAATACTTACTCCTCATCACTCATCTGGTAATACTTACTACTCATCACTCATCTGGTAATATGTACTCCTCATCACTCATCTGGTAATACTTACTACTCATCACTCATCTCGTAATACTTACTACTCATCACTCATCTGGTAATACTCCTCATCACTCATCTGGTAATACACACTCCTCATCACTCATCTGGTAATACTTACTCCTCATCACTCACCTGGTAATACTTACTACTCATCACTCATCTGGTAATACTTACTACTCATCACTCATCTGGTAATACTTACTCCTCATCACTCATCTGGTAATACTTACTCCTCATCACTCATCTGGTAATACTTACTCCTCATCACTCATCTGGTAATACTTACTCCTCATCACTCATCTGATAATACTTACTCCTCATCACTCATCTGTTAATACTTACTGTTCATCACTCATCTGGTAATACTAACTCCTCATCACTCACCTGGTAATACTTACTCCTCATCACTCATCTGGTAATACTTACTCCTCATCACTCATCTGGTAATACTTACTCCTCATCACTCATTTGGTAATACTTACTCCACATCACTCATCTGGTAACACTTACTCCACATCACTCATCTGGTAATACTTACTCCTCATCACTCATCTGGTAATACTTACTACTCATCACTCATCTGGTAATACTTACTCCTCATCACTCATTTGGTAATACTTATTCCTCACTACTCATCTGGTAATACTTACTCCTCATCACTCATCTGGTAATACTTACTACTCATCACTCATCTGTTAATACTTACTCAGCATCACTCATCTGGTAATACTTACTCCTCATCACTCATCTGGTAATACTTACTACTCATCACTCATCTGGTAATACTTACTCCTCATCACTCATTTGGTAATACTTATTCCTCACTACTCATCTGGTAATACTTACTCCTCATCACTCATCTGGTAATACTTACTCCTCATCACTCATCTGGTAACACTTACTCCACATCACTCATCTGGTAATACTTACTCCTCATCACTCACCTGGTAATACTTACTACTAATCACTCATCTGGTAATACTTACTACTCATCATTCATCTGGTAATACTTACTACTCATCTTTCATCTGGTAACACTTACTCCTCATCACTCATCTGGTAATACTTACTCATCACTCATCTGGTAATACTTACTACTCATCGCTCATCTGGTAATACTTACTCCTCATCTCTCATCTGGTAATACTTACTCCTCATCACTCATCTGGTAATACTTACTACTCATCACTCATCTGGTAATACTTACTACTCATCGCACATCTGGTAATACTTACTCCTCATCGCTCATCTGGTAACACTTACTCCTCATCACTCATCTGGTAATACTTACTCCTCATCGCTCATCTGGTAACCCTTACTCCTCATCACTCATCTGGTAATACTTACTCCTCATCACTCATCTGGTAATACTTACTCCTCATCTCTCATCTGGTAATACTTACTCCTCATCACTCATCTGGTAATACTTACTCCTCATCACTCACCTGGTAATACTTACTCCTCATCACTCAACTTGTAATACTTACTACTCATCACTCATCTGGTAATACTTACTACTCATCACTCATCTGGTAATTCTTACTACTCATCACTCATCTGGTAATACTCCTCATCACTTATCTGGTAATACTTACTCCTCATCACTCATCTGGTAATACTTACTCCTCATCTCTCATTTGGTAATAATTACTCCTCATCACTCATCTGGTAATACTTACTACTCATCATTCATCTGGTAATACTTACTACTCATCTTTCATCTGGTAATACTTACTCCTCATCACTCATCTGGTAATACTTACTCCTCATCACTCATCTGGTAGTACTTACTCCTCATCGCTCATCTGGTAATACTTACACCTCATCACTCATCTGGTAGTACTTACTCCTCATCGCTCATCTGGTAATACTAACTCCTCATCACTCACCTGGTAATACTTACTCCTCATCACTCATCTGGTAATACTTACTCCTCATCACTCATCTGGTAATACTTACTCCTCATCACTCATTTGGTAATATTTACTCCACATCACTCATCTGGTAATACTTACTCCACATCACTCATCTGGTAATACTTACTCCTCATCACTCATCTGGTAATACTTACTACTCATCACTCATCTGGTAATACTTACTCCTCATCACTCATTTGGTAATACTTATTCCTCACTACTCATCTGGTAAAACTTACTCCTCATCACTCATCTGGTAATACTTACTCCTCATCACTCATCTGGTAATACTTACTCCTCATCACTCATCTGGTAATACTTACTCCTCATCACTCATCTGGGAATACTTACTACTCATCACTCATCTGGTAATACTTACTCCTCATCACTCATCTGGTAATACTTACTCCTCATCACTCATCTGGTAATACTCCTCATCACTCATCTGGTAATACTTACTCCTCATCACTCATCTGGTAATACTTACTCCTCATCACTCACCTGGTAATACTTACTCCTCATCACTCACCTGGTAATACTTACTCCTCATCACTAATCTGGTAATACTTACTCCTCATCACTCACCTGGTAATACTTACTGCTCATCACTCATCTGGTAATACTTTCTCCTCATCACTCGTCTGGTAATACTTACTCCTCATCATTCATCTGGTAATACTTACTTCTCACCACTCATCTGGTAATACTTACTCCTCATCACTCACCTGGTAATACTTACTGCTCATCACTCATCTGGTAATACTTCCTCCTCATCACTCACCTGGTAATACTTACTGCTCATCACTCATCTGGTAATACTTACCCCTCATCACTCATCTGGTAATACTTACTCCTCATCACTCATCTGGTAATACTTACTCCTCATCATTCATCTGGTAATACTTACTACTCAACACTCTGGTAATACTTACTCCTCATCACTCATCTGGTAATACTTACTACTCATCACTCATCTGGTAATACTTACTACTCATCGCTCATCTGGTAATACTTACTCCTCATCACTCATCTGGTAATACTTACTCCTCATCACTCATCTGGTATTACTTACTACTCATCACTCATCTGGTAATACTTACTACTCATCGCTCATCTGGTAATACTTACTCCTCATCGCTAATCTGGTAATACTTACTCCTCATCACTCATCTGGTAATATTTACTCCTCATCACTCATCTGGTAATACTCCTCATCACTCATCTGGTAATACTTACTCCTCCTCACTCATCTGGTAATACTTACTCCTCATCACTCACCTGGTAATACTTACTACTAATCACTCATCTGGTAATACTTACTACTCATCACTCACCTGGTAATAGTTACTCCTCATCACTCATCTGGCAATACTTACTACTCATCACTCATCTGGTAATACTTACTACTCATCACTCATCTGGTAATACTTACTACTCATCGCTCATCTTGTAATACTTACTCCTCATCACTCATCTGGTAATACTTACTCCTCATCACTCATCTGGTAATACTTACTACTCATCACTCACCTGGTAATACTTACTCCTCATCACTCATCTGGAAATACTAACTCCTCATCACTCATCTGGTAATACTTACTCCACATCAATCATCTGGTAATACTTACTCCACATCACTCATCTGTTAATACTTACTACTCGTCACTCATCTGGTAATACTTACTCCTCATCACTCATCTGGTAATACTTACTCCTCATCACTCATCGGGTAATACGTACCCCTCATCACTCATCTGGTAATACTTACTCATCACTCATTTGGTAATACTTACTACTCATCACTCATTTGGTAATACTTACTCCTCATCACTCATCTGGTAATACTTACTCCTCATCACTCATCGGGTAATACGTACCCCTCATCACTCATCTGGTAATACTTACTCATCACTCATTTGGTAATACTTACTACTCATCATTCATCTGGTAATACTTACTCCTCATCACTCATCTGGTAATACTTACTCCTCATCACTCATCGGGTAATACGTACCCCTCATCACTCATCTGGTAATACTTACTCATCACTCATTTGGTAATACTTACTACTCATCAATCATTTGGTAATACTTACTCCTCATCACTCATCTGGTAATACTTACTACTCATCATTCATCTGGTAATACTTACTACTCATCACTCATTTGGTAATACTTACTCCTCATCATTCATCTGGTAATACTTACTCCTCATCACTCATCTGGTAATACTTACTCCTCATCACTCATCGGGTAATACGTACCCCTCATCACTCATCTGGTAATACTTACTCATCACTCATTTGGTAATACTTACTCCTCATCACTCATCTGGTAATACTTACTCCTCATCACTCATTTGGTAATACTTACTACTCATCATTCATCTGGTAATACTTACTACTCATCACTCATTTGGTAATACTTACTCCTCATCACTCATCTGGTAATACTTACTCCTCATCACTCATCGGGTAATACGTCCCCCTCATCACTCATCTGGTAATACTTACTCATCACTCATTTGGTAATACTTACTCCTCATCACTCATCTGGTAATACTTACTCCTCATCACTCATCTGGTAATACTTACTACTCATCATTCATCTGGTAATACTTACTACTCATCACTCACCTGGTAATACTTACTACTCATCACTCATCTGGTAATACTTACTTCTCACCACTCATCTGGTAATACTTACTCCTCATCACTCACCTGGTAATACTTACTGCTCATCACTCATCTGGTAATACTTACTCCTCATCACTCACCTGGTAATACTTACTGCTCATCACTCATCTGGTAATACTTACTCCTCATCACTCATCTGGTAATACTTACTTCTCATCACTCATCTGGTAATACTTACTCCTCATCATTCATCTGGTAATACTTACTACTCATCACTCACCTGGTAATACTTACTCCTCATCACTCATCTGGTAATACTTACTCCTCATCACTCATCTGGTAATACTTACTACTCATCACTCATCTGGTAATACTTACTACTCATCGCTCATCTGGTAATACTTACTCCTCATCACTCATCTGGTAATACTCACTCCTCATCACTCATCTGGTAATACTTACTACTCATCACTCATCTGGTAATACTTACTACTCATCGCTCATCTGGTAATACTTACTCCTCATAGCTCATCTGGTAATACTTACTCCTCATCACTCATCTGGTAATATTTACTCCTCATCGCTCATCTGGTAATACTCCTCATCACTCATCTGGTAATACTTACTACTCATCGCTCATTTGGTAATACTTACTCCTCATCGCTCATCTGGTAATACTTACTCCTCATCACTCATCTGGTAATATTTACTCCTCATCACTCATCTGGTAATACTCCTCATCATCCATCTGGTAATACTTACTCCTCATCACTCATCTGGTAATACTTGCTCCTCATCACTCACCTGGTAATACTTACTACTAATCACTCATCTGGTAATACTTACTACTCATCACTCACCTGGTAATAGTTACTCCTCATCACTCATCTGGCAATACTTACTACTCATCACTCATCTGGTAATACTTACTACTCATCACTCATCTGGTAATACTTACTACTCATCGCTCATCTGGTAATACTTACTCCTCATCACTCATCTGGTAATACTTACTACTCATCACTCATCTGGTAATACTTACTATTAATCACTCATCTGGTCATACTTACTACTCATCACTCACCTGGTAATAGTTACTCCTCATCACTCATCTGGCAATACTTACTACTCATCACTCATCTGGTAATACTTACTACTCATCACTCATCTGGTAATACTTACTACTCATCGCTCATCTGGTAATACTTACTCCTCATCACTCATCTGGTAATACTTACTACTCATCGCTCATCTGGTAATACTTACTCCTCATCACTCATCTGGTAATACTTACTACTCATCACTCATCTGGTAATACTTACTACTCATCGCTCATCTGGTAATACTTACTCCTCATCGCTCATCTGGTAACACTTACTCCTCTTCACTCATCTGGTAATACTTACGCCTCATCACTCATCTGGTAATACTCCTCATCTCTCATCTGGTAATACTTACTCCTCCTCACTCATCTGGTAATACTTACTCCTCATCACACACCTGGTAATACTTACTACTCATCACTCATCTGGTAATACTTACTTCTCATCACTCATCTGGTAATACTTACTCCTCATCACTCATCTGGTATTACTTACTCCTCATCACTCATCTGGTAATACTTACTCCTCATCATTCATCTGGTAATACTTACTACTCATCACTCACCTGGTAATACTTACTCCTCATCTCTCATCTGGTAATACTTACTCCTCATCACTCATTTGGTAATACTTACTACTCATCACTCATCAGGTAATACTTACTCCTCATCATTCATCTGGTAATACTTACTACTCATCACTCATCTGGTAATACTTACTACTCATCACTCATCTGGTAATACTTACTCCTCATCACTCATCTGGTAATACTTACTCCTCATCACTCACCTGGTAATACTTACTCCTCATCACTCACCTGGTAATATTTACTACTCATCACTCATCTGGTAATACTTACTCCTCATCACTCATCTGGTAATACTTACTCCTCATCACTCATCTGGTAATACATACTACTCACCACTCATCTGGTAATACTTACTACTCATCACTCATCTGGTAATACTTACTACTCATCACTCATCTGGTAATACTTACTACTCATCACTCATCTGGTAATACTTACTCCTCATCACTCACCTGGTAATACTTACTCCTCATCACTCATCTGGTAATACTTACTACTCATCACTCATCTGGTAATACTTACTCCTCATCACTCATCTGGTAATACTTACTCCTCATCACTCATCTGGTAATACTTACTACTCATCACTCATCTGGTAATACTTACTCCTCATCACTCATCTGGTAATACTTACTACTCATCACTCATCTGGTAATACTTACTACTCATCACTCATCTGGTAATACTTACTACTCATCACTCATCTGGTAATACTTACTCCTCATCACTCATCTGGTAATACTTACTACTCATCACTCATCTGGTAATACTTACTACTCATCACTCATCTGGTAATACTTACCAATCATCAATCATCTGGTAATACTTACTACTCATCACTCATCTGGTAATACTTACCAATCATCACTCATCTGGTAATACTTACTACTCATCGCTCATATGGTAATACTTACTCCCCATCACTCATCTGGTAATACTTACTCCTCATCACTCATCTGGTAATACTTACTACTCATCACTCATCTGGTAATACTCCTCATCACTCATCTGGTAATACTTAGTACTCATCGCTCATATGGTAATACTTACTCCCCATCACTCATATGGTAATACTTACTCCTCATCACTCATCTGGTAATACTTACTCCTCATCACTCATCTGGTAATACTTACTACTCATCGCTCATATGGTAATACTTACTCGCCATCACTCATATGGTAATACTTACTCCTCATCACTCATCTGGTAATACTTACTCCTCATCACTCATCTGGTAATACTTACTACTCATCGCTCATCTGGTAATACTTACTCCTCATCGCTCATCTGGTAATACTTACTCCTCATCACTCATCTGGTAATACTTACTCATCACTCATCTGGTAATACTCCTCATCACTCTTCTGGTAATACTTACTCCTCATCACTCATCTGGTAATACTTACTCCTCATCTCTCACCTGGTAATACTTACTACTCATCACTCATCTGGTAATACTTACTACTCATCACTCATCTGGTAATACTTACTACTCATCACTCACCTGGTAATACTTACTCCTCATCACTCATCTGGTAATACTTACTCCTCATCACTCATCTGGTAATACTTACTCCTCTTCACTCACCTGGTAATACTTACTCCTCATCACTCATCTGGTAATACTTACTACTCATCACTCATCTGGTAATATGTACTCCTCATCACTCATCTGGTAATACTTACTCCTCTTCACTCACCTGGTAATACTTACTCCTCATCACTCATCTGGTAATACTTACTACTCATCACTCATCTGGTAATACTTACTACTCATCACTCATCTGGTAATACTTACTCCTCATCACTCATCTGGTAATACTTACTACTCATCGCTCATATGGTAATACTTACTCCCCATCACTCATATGGTAATACTTACTACTCATCACTCATCTGGTAATATGTACTCCTCATCACTCAACTGGTAATACTTACTCCTCTTCACTCACCTGGTAATACTTACTCCTCATCACTCATCTGGTAATACTTACTACTCATCACTCATCTGGTAATACTTACTACTCATCACTCATCTGGTAATACTTACTCCTCTTCACTCACCTGGTAATACTTACTCCTCATCACTCATCTGGTAATACTTACTACTCATCACTCATCTGGTAATACTTACTACTCATCACTCACCTGGTAATACTTACTCCTCATCACTCATCTGGTAATACTTACTACTCATCACTCATCTGGTAATACTTACTACTCATCACTCATCTGGTAATACTTACTCCTCATCACTCATCTGGTAATACTTACTACTCATCGCTCATATGGTAATACTTACTCCCCATCACTCATATGGTAATACTTACTCCTCATCACTCATCTGGTAATACTTACTCCTCATCACTCATCTGGTAATACTTACTACTCATCGCTCATCTGGTAATACTTACTCCTCATCGCTCATCTGGTAATACTTACTCCTCATCACTCATCTGGTAATACTTACTCATCACTCATCTGGTAATACTCCTCATCACTCTTCTGGCAATACTTACTCCTCATCACTCATCTGTTAATACTTACTCCTCATCACTCACCTGGTAATACTTACTACTCATCACTCATCTGGTAATACTTACTACTCATCACTCATCTGGTAATACTTACTACTCATCACTCACCTGGTAATACTTACTCCTCATCACTCATCTGGTAATACTTTCTCCTCATCACTCATCTGGTAATACTTACTCCTCTTCACTCACCTGGTAATACTTACTCCTCATCACTCATCTGGTAATACTTACTACTCATCACTCATCTGGTAATATGTACTCCTCATCACTCATCTGGTAATACTTACTCCTCTTCACTCACCTGGTAATACTTACTCCTCATCACTCATCTGGTAATACTTACTACTCATCACTCATCTGGTAATACTTACTACTCATCACTCATCTGGTAATACTTACTACTCATCACTCATCTGGTAATACTTACCCCTCATCACTCACCTGGTAATACTTACTCCTCATCACTCATCTGGTAATACTTACTACTCATCACTCATCTGGTAATACTTACTCCTCATCACTCACCTGGTAATACTTACTCCTCATCACTCATCTGGTAATACTTACTGCTCATCACTCATCTGGTAATACTTACTCCTCATCACTCATCTGGTAATACTTACTACTCATCACTCATCTGGTAATATGTACTCCTCATCACTCATCTGGTAATACTTACTCCTCATCACTCATCTGGTAATACTTACTCCTCAACACTCATCTGTTAATACTTACTGCTCATCACTCATCTGGTAATACTAACTCCTCATCACTCACCTGGTAATACTTACTCCTCATCACTCATCTGGTAATACTTACTCCTCATCACTCATCTGGTAATACTTACTCCTCATCACTCATTTGGTAATACTTATTCCACATCACTCATCTGGTAATACTTATTCCGCATCACTCATCTGGTAATACTTACTCCTCATCACTCATCTGGTAATACTTACTACTCATCACTCATCTGGTAATACTTACTCCTCATCACTCATTTGGTTATACTTATTCCTCACTACTCATCTGGTAATACTTACTCCTCATCACTCATCTGGTAATACTTACTCCTCATCACTCATCTGGTAATACTTACTCCTCATCACTCATCTGGGAATACTTACTACTCATCACTCATCTGGTAATACTTACTCCTCATCACTCATCTGGTAATACTTACTCCTCATCACTCATCTGGTAATACTCCTCATCACTCATCTGGTAACACTTACTCCTCATCACTCAGCTGGTAATACTTACTCCTCATCACTCACCTGGTAATACTTACTCCTCATCACTCATCTGGTAATAGTTACTCCTCATCATTCATCTGGTAATACTTACTCCTCATCACTCATCTGGTAATACTTACTCCTCATCACTCACCTGGTAATACTTACTGCTCATCACTCATCTGGTAATACTTACTCCTCATCACTCATCTGGTAATACTTACTCCTCATCTCTCACCTGGTAATACTTACTCCTCATCACTCATCTGGTAATACTTACGCCTCATCACTCACCTGGTAATACTTACTGCTCATCACTCATCTGGTAATACTTACTCCTCATCACTCATCTGGTAATACTTACTCCTCATCACTCATCTGGTAATACTTACTCCTCATCATTCATCTGGTAATACTTACTACTCATCACTCACCTGGTAATACTTACTCCTCATCACTCATCTGGTAATACTTACTCCTCATCACTCATCTGGTAATACTTACTACTCATCACTCATCTGGTAATACTTACTACTCATCACTCATCTGGTAATACTTACTACTCATCGCTCATCTGGTAATACTTACTCCTCATCGCTCATCTGGTAATACTTACTCCTCATCACTCATCTGGTAATACTTACTCCTCATCACTCATCTGGTAATAATCCTCATCACTCATCTGGTAATACTTACTCCTCATCACTCATCTGGTAATACTTACTCCTCATCACTCACCTGGTAATACTTACTACTCATCACTCATCTGGTAATACTTACTACTCATCACTCACCTGGTAATACTTATTCCTCATCACTCATCTGGCAATACTTACTCCTCATCACTCATCTGGTAATACTTACTCCTCATCACTCATCTGGTAATACTTACTCCTCATCACTCACCTGGTAATACTTACTACTCATCACTCATCTGGTAATACTTACTCCTCATCACTCATCTGTTAATACTTACTGCTCATCACTCATCTGGTAATACTAACTACTCATCACTCACCTGGTAATACTTACTCCTCATCACTCATCTGGTAATACTTACTCCTCATCACA
The DNA here is from genome assembly GCA_031216915.1 of Pictodentalium vernedei. Classification (NCBI taxonomy): domain Eukaryota; kingdom Metazoa; phylum Mollusca; class Scaphopoda; order Dentaliida; family Dentaliidae; genus Pictodentalium; species Pictodentalium vernedei. The sequence continues at coordinate 865,835,749 of CM062297.1, forward strand.
TATCTGGTAATACTTACTCCTCATCACTCATCTGGTAATACTTACTCCTCATCACTCATCTGGTAATACTTACTCCTCTTCACTCACCTGGTAATACTTACTCCTCATCACTCATCTGGTAATACTTACTACTCATCACTCATCTGGTAATATGTACTCCTCATCACTCATCTGGTAATACTTACTCCTCTTCACTCACCTGGTAATACTTACTCCTCATCACTCATCTGGTAATACTTACTACTCATCACTCATCTGGTAATACTCCTCATCACTCATCTGGTAATACTTACTCCTCATCACTCATCTGGTAATACTTACTCCTCATCACTCATCTGTTAATACTTACAGCTCATCACTCATCTGGTAATACTAACTACTCATCACTCACCTGGTAATACTTACTCCTCATCACTCATCTGGTAATACTTACTCCTCATCACTTATCTGGTAATACTTACTCCTCATCACTCATTTGGTAATACTTACTACACATCACTCATCTGGTAATACTTACTCCACATCACTCATCTGGTAATACTTACTCCTCATCACTCATCTGGTAATACTTACTACTCATCACTCATTTGGTAATACTTACTCCACATCACTCATCTGGTAATACTTACTACTCATCACTCATCTGGTAATACTTACTCCTCATCACTCATCTGGTAATACTTACTACTCATCAGTCATCTGGTAATACTTACTCCTCATCACTCATTTGGTAATACTTATTCCTCACTACTCATCTGGTAATACTTACTCCTCATCACTCATCTGGTAATACTTACTCCTCATCACTCATCTGGTAATACTTACTCCTCATCACTCATCTGGTAATACTTACTCCTCATCACTCATCTGGTAACACTTACTCCTCATCACTCATCTGGTAATACTTACTCCTCATCGTTTACCTGGTAGTAATACTTACTCATCATCACTCATTTGGTAATACTTACTCCTCATCGCTCATTTGGTAATACTTATTCCTCACTACTCATCTGGTAATACTTACTCCTCATCACTCATCTGGTAATACTTACTCCTCATCACTCATCTGGTAATACTTACTCCTCATCACTCATCTGGTAATACTTACTCCTCATCACTCACCTGGTAATACTTACTGCTCATCACTCATCTGGTAATACTTACTCCTCATCTCTCATTTGGTAATACTTACTCCTCATCACTCATCTGGTAATACTTACTCCTCATCACTCATCTGGTAATACTCGCTCCTCATCACTCATCTGGTAATACTGACTCCACATCACTCATCTGGTAATACTTACTCCACATCACTCATTTGTTAATACTTACTACTCGTCACTCATCTGGTAATACTTTCTCCTCATCACTCATCTGGTAATACTTACTCCTCATCACTCGTCTGGTAATACTTACTCATCACTCATTTGGTAATACTTACTGCTCATCACTCATCTGGTAATACTAACTCCTCATCACTCATCTGGTAATACTTACTCCTCATCACTCATCTGGTAATACTTACTCCTCATCACTCATCTGGTAATACTTACTCCTCATCACTCATTTGGAAATACTTACTCCACATCACTCGTCTGGTAATACTTACTCCTCATCACTCATCTGGTAATACTTACTCCTCATCACTCATCTGGTAATACTTACTCATCACTCATCTGGTAATACTTACTCCTCATCACTCACCTGGTAATACTTACTCCTCATCACTCATCTGGTAATACTTACTCCTCATCACTCATCTGGTAATACTTACTCCTCATCACTCATCTGGTAATACTTACTCCTCATCACTCATTTGGTAATACTTACTCCACATCACTCATCTGGTAATACATACTCCACATCACTCATCTGGTAATACTTACTCCTCATCACTCATCCGGTAATACTTACTACTCATCACTCATCTGGTATTACTTACTCCTCATCACTCATTTGGTAATACTTATTCCTCACTACTCATCTGGTAATACTTACTCCTCATCACTCACCTGGTAATACTTACTCCTCATCACTCATCTGGTAATACTTACTCCTCATCACTCATCCGGTAATACTTACTCCTCATCACTCATCTGGTAATACTTACTACTCATCTCTCATCTGGTAATACTTACTCCTCATCACTCATCTGGTAATACTCACTCCTCATCACTCATCTGGTAATACTCCTCATCACTCATCTGGTAATACTTACTCCTCATCACTCATCTGGTAATACTTAGTCCTCATCACTCATCTGGTAATACTCCTCATCACTCATCTGGTAATACTTACTACTCATCACTCACCTGGTAATACTTACTCCTCATCACTCAGCTGGTAATACTTACTCCTCATCATTCATCTGGTAATACTTACTCCTCATCACTCACCTGGTAATACTTACTGCTCATCACTCATCTGGTAATACTTACTCCTCATCACTCATCTGGTAATACTTACTCCTCATCATTCATCTGGTAATACTTACTCCTCATCACTCATCTGGTAATACTTACTCCTCATCACTCACCTGGTAATATTTCCTGCTCATCACTCATCTGGTAATACTTACTCCTCATCACTCACCTGGTAATACCTACTGCTCATCACTCATCTGATAATACTTACTACTCATCACTCATCTGGTAATACTTACTCCTCATCACTCATCTGGTAATACTTACTCCTCATCATTCATCTGGTAATACTTACTCCTCATCACTCATCTGGTAATACTTACTCCACATCACTCATCTGGTAATACTTACTACTCATCACTCATCTGGTAATACTTACTCCTCATCACTCATCTGGTAATACTTACTCCTCAATACTCATCTGGTAATACTTACTCCTCATCACTCATCTGGTAATACTTACTCCTCATCATTCATCTGGTAATACTTACTACTCATCACTCACCTGGTAATACTTACTCCTCATCACTCATCTGGTAATACTTACTCCTCATCACTAATCTGGTAATACTTACTACTCATCACTCATCTGGTAATACTTACTACTCATCGCTCATCTGGTAATACTTACTACTCATCGCTCATCTGGTAATACTTACTCCTCATCGCTCATCTGGTAATACTTACTCCTCATCACTCATCTGGTAAAACTTACTCCTCATCACTCATCTGGTAATACTCCTCATCACTCATCTGGTAATACTTACTCCTCATCACTCATCTGGTAATACTTACTACTCATCGCTCATCTGGTAATACTTACTCCTCATCGCTCATCTGGTAATACTTACTCCTCATCACTCATCTGGTAATACTTACTCCTCATCACTCATCTGGTAATACTCCTCATCACTCATCTGGTAATACTTACTCCTCATCACTCATCTGGTAATACTTACTCCTCATCACTCACCTGGTAATACTTACTACTCATCACTCATCTGGTAATACTTACTACTCATCACTCACCTGGTAATACTAACTCCTCATCACTCATCTGGTAATACTTATTCCTCATCACTCATCTGGTAATACTTACTCCTCATCACTCATCTGGTAATACTTACTCCTCATCACTCACCTGGTAATACTTACTACTCATCACTCATCTGGTAATACTTACTACTCATCACTCATCTGGTAATTCTTACTACTCATCACTCATCTGGTAATACTTACTCCTCATCACTCACCTGGTAATACTTACTCCTCATCACTCACCTGGTAATACTTACTACTCATTACTCATCTGGTAATACTTACTACTCATCACTCATCTGGTAATACTTACTCCTCATCACTCACCTGGTAATACTTACTCCTCATCACTCATCTGGTAATACTTACTACTCATCACTCATATGGTAATACTTACTCCTCATCACTCATCTGGTAATACTTACTCCTCATCACTCATCTGGTAATACTTACTACTCATCACTCATCTGGTAATATGTACTCCTCATCACTCATCTGGTAATACTTACTACTCATCACTCATCTGGTAATACTTACTACTCATCACTCATCTGGTAATACTCCTCATCACTCATCTGGTAATACATACTCCTCATCACTCATCTGGTAATACTTACTCCTCATCACTCACCTGGTAATACTTACTGCTCATCACTCATCTGGTAATACTTACTACTCATCACTCATCTGGTAATACTTACTCCTCATCGCTCATCTGGTAATACTTACTCCTCATCACTCATCTGGTAATACTTACTCCTCATCACTCGTCTGGTAATACTTACTCATCACTCATTTGGTAATACTTACTACTCATCACTCATCTGGTAATACTTACTACTCATCATTCATCTGGTAATACTTACTACTCATCTTTCATCTGGTAATACTTACTCCTCATCACTCATCTGGTAATACTTATTCCTCATCACTCATCTGGTAATACTTACTCCTCATCTCTCATTCGGTAATACTTACTCCTCATCACTCATCTGTTAATACTTACTGCTCATCACCCATCTGGTAATACTAACTCCTCATCACTCATCTGGTAATACTTACTCCTCATCACTCATCTGGTAATACTTACTCCTCATCACTCATCTGGTAATACTTACTCCTCATCACTCATCTGGTAATACTTACTCCTCATCACTCATCTGGTAATACTTACTCCTCATCACTCATCTGGTAATACTCACTCCTCATCACTCATCTGGTAATACTTACTACTCATCACTCATCTGGTAATACTTACTCCTCATCACTCATCTGGTAATACTTACTCCTCATCACTCACCTGGTAATACTTACTCCTCATCACTCACCTGGTAATACTTACTCCTCATCATTCATCTGGTAATACTTACTCCTCATCACTCACCTGGTAATACTTACTGCTCATCACTCATCTGGTAATACTTACTCCTCATCTCTCATTTGGTAATACTTACTCCTCATCACTCATCTGTTAATACTTACTGTTCATCACTCATCTGGTAATACTTACTCCTCATCACTCATCTGGTAATACTTACTCCTCATCTCTCATTTGGTAATACTTACTCCTCATCACTCATCTGTTAATACTTACTCCTCATCACTCATCTGGTAATACTTACTCCTCATCATTCATCTGGTAATACTTACTCCTCATCACTCACCTGGTAATACTTACTCCTCATCACTCATCTTGTAATACTTACTCCTCATCACTCATCTGGTAATACTTACTCCACATCACTCATCTGGTAATACTTACTCCTCATCACTCATCTGGTAATACTTACTCCTCATCACTCATCTGTTAATACTTACAGCTCATCACTCATCTGGTAATACTTACTCCTCATCACTCATCTGGTAATACTTACTCCTCATCACTCATATGGTAATACTCACTCCCCATCACTCATCTGGTAATACTTACTCCTCATCACTCATCTGGTAATACTTACTCCTCATCACTCATCTGGTAATACTTACTCCTCATCACTCATCTGGTAATACTCACTCCCCATCACTCATCTGGTAATACTTACTCCTCATCACTCATCTGGTAATACTTACTCCTCATCACTCATCTGTTAATACTTACAGCTCATCACTCATCTGGTAATACTAACTACTCATCACTCACCTGGTAATACTTACTCCTCATCACTCATCTGGTAATACTTACTCCTCATCACTTATCTGGTAATACTTACTCCTCATCACTCATTTGGTAATACTTACTCCACATCACTCATCTGGTAATACTTACTCCACATCACTCATCTGGTAATACTTACTCCTCATCACTCATCTGGTAATACTGACTCCACATCACTCATCTGGTAATACTTACTCCACATCACTCATTTGTTAATACTTACTACTCGTCACTCATCTGGTAATACTTTCTCCTCATCACTCATCTGGTAATACTTACTCCTCATCACCCGTCTGGTAATACTTACTCATCACTCATTTGGTAATACTTACTGCTCATCACTCATCTGGTAATACTAACTCCTCATCACTCATCTGGTAATACTTACTCCTCATCACTCATCTGGTAATACTTACTCCTCAGCACTCATCTGGTAATACTTACTCCTCATCACTCATTTGGTAATACTTACTCCACATCACTCATCTGGTAATACTTACTCCTCATCACTCATCTGGTGATACTTACTCCTCATCACTCATCTGGTAATACTTACTCATCACTCATCTGGTAATACTTACTCCTCATCACTCACCTGGTAATACTTACTCCTCATCACTCATCTGGTAATACTTACTCCTCATCACTCATCTGGTAATACTTACTTCTCATCACTCATCTGGTAATACTTACTCCTCATCACTCATTTGGTAATACTTACTCCACATCACTCATCTTATTCCTCACTACTCATCTGGTAATACTTACTCCTCATCACTCATCTGGTAATACTTACTCCTCATCACTCATCTGGTAATACTTACTCCTCATCACTCATCTGGTAACTTACTGCTCATCACTCATCTGGTAATACTTACTCCTCATCTCTCATTTGGTAATACTTACTCCTCATCACTCATCTGGTAATACTTACTCCTCATCACTCATCTGGTAATACTCGCTCCTCATCACTCATCTGGTAATACTGACTCCTCATCACTCATATGGTAATACTCACTCCCCATCACTCATCTGGTAATACTGACTCCTCATCACTCATATGGTAATACTTACTCCTCATCTCTCATCTGGTAATACTTACTCCTCATCATTCATCTGGTAATACTTACTCCTCATCACTCACCTGGTAATACTTACTGCTCATCACTCATCTGGTAATACTTACTCCTCATAACTCATCTGGTAATACTTACTCCTCATCATTCATCTGGTAATACTTACTCCTCATCACTCATCTGGTAATACTTACTCCTCATCACTCACCTGGTAATATTTACTGCTCATCACTCATCTGGTAATACTTACTCCTCATCACTCACCTGGTAATACCTACTGCTCATCACTCATCTGATAATACTTACTACTCATCACTCATCTGGTAATACTTACTCCTCATCACTCATCTGGTAATACTTACTCCTCATCATTCATCTGGTAATACTTACTCCTCATCACTCATCTGGTAATACTTACTCCTCATCACTCATCTGATAATACTTACTACTCATCACTCATCTGGTAATACTTACTCCTCATCACTCATCTGGTAATACTTACTCCTCAATACTCATCTGGTAATACTTACTCCTCATCACTCATCTGGTAATACTTACTCCTCATCATTCATCTGGTAATACTTACTACTCATCACTCACCTGGTAATACTTACTCCTCATCACTCATCTGGTAATACTTACTCCTCATCACTCATCTGGTAATACTTACTACTCATCACTCATCTGGTAATACTTACTACTCATCACTCATCTGGTAATACTTACTACTCATCGCTCATCTGCTAATACTTACTCCTCATCACTCATCTGGTAATACTTACTCCTCATCGCTCATCTGGTAATACTTACTACTCATCACTCACCTGGTAATACTTACTCCTCATCACTCATCTGATAATACTTACTACTCATCACTCATCTGGTAATACTTACTACTCATCGCTCATCTGGTAATACTTACTACTCACCACTCATCTGGTAATACTTACTACTCATCACTCATCTGGTAATACTTACTCCTCATCACTCATCTGGTAATACTTACTTCTCATCACTCATCTGGTAATACTTACTCCTCATCACTCATTTGGTAATACTTACTCCACATCACTCATCTTATTCCTCACTACTCATCTGGTAATACTTACTCCTCATCACTCATCTGGTAATACTTACTCCTCATCACTCATCTGGTAATACTTACTCCTCATCACTCATCTGGTAACTTACTGCTCATCACTCATCTGGTAATACTTACTCCTCATCTCTCATTTGGTAATACTTACTCCTCATCACTCATCTGGTAATACTTACTCCTCATCACTCATCTGGTAATACTCGCTCCTCATCACTCATCTGGTAATACTGACTCCTCATCACTCATATGGTAATACTCACTCCCCATCACTCATCTGGTAATACTGACTCCTCATCACTCATATGGTAATACTTACTCCTCATCTCTCATCTGGTAATACTTACTCCTCATCATTCATCTGGTAATACTTACTCCTCATCACTCACCTGGTAATACTTACTGCTCATCACTCATCTGGTAATACTTACTCCTCATAACTCATCTGGTAATACTTACTCCTCATCATTCATCTGGTAATACTTACTCCTCATCACTCATCTGGTAATACTTACTCCTCATCACTCACCTGGTAATATTTACTGCTCATCACTCATCTGGTAATACTTACTCCTCATCACTCACCTGGTAATACCTACTGCTCATCACTCATCTGATAATACTTACTACTCATCACTCATCTGGTAATACTTACTCCTCATCACTCATCTGGTAATACTTACTCCTCATCATTCATCTGGTAATACTTACTCCTCATCACTCATCTGGTAATACTTACTCCTCATCACTCATCTGATAATACTTACTACTCATCACTCATCTGGTAATACTTACTCCTCATCACTCATCTGGTAATACTTACTCCTCAATACTCATCTGGTAATACTTACTCCTCATCACTCATCTGGTAATACTTACTCCTCATCATTCATCTGGTAATACTTACTACTCATCACTCACCTGGTAATACTTACTCCTCATCACTCATCTGGTAATACTTACTCCTCATCACTCATCTGGTAATACTTACTACTCATCACTCATCTGGTAATACTTACTACTCATCACTCATCTGGTAATACTTACTACTCATCGCTCATCTGCTAATACTTACTCCTCATCACTCATCTGGTAATACTTACTCCTCATCGCTCATCTGGTAATACTTACTACTCATCACTCACCTGGTAATACTTACTCCTCATCACTCATCTGATAATACTTACTACTCATCACTCATCTGGTAATACTTACTACTCATCGCTCATCTGGTAATACTTACTACTCACCACTCATCTGGTAATACTTACTACTCATCACTCATCTGGTAATACTTACTCCTTATCACTCATCTGATAATACTTACTCCTCATCACTCATCTGGTAATACTTACTCCTCATCACTCATCTGGTAATACTTACTACTCATCACTCATCTGGTAATACTTACTACTCATCACTCATCTGGTAATACTTACTACTCATCACTCATACGGTAATACTTACTCCTCATCACTCATCTGGTAATACTTACTCCTCATCACTCATCTGGTAATACTTACTACTCATCACTCATACGGTAATACTTACTCCTCATCACTCATCTGGTAATACTTACTCCTCATCACTCATCTGGTAATACTTACTACTCATCACTCATCTGGTAATATGTACTCCTCATCACTCATCTGGTAATACTTACTACTCATCACTCATCTGGTAATACTTACTACTCATCACTCATCTGGTAATACTCCTCATCACTCATCTGGTAATACATACTCCTCATCACTCATCTGGTAATACTTACTCCTCATCACTCACCTGGTAATACTTACTGCTCAACACTCATCTGGTAATACTTACTACTCATCACTCATCTGGTAATACTTACTCCTCATCACTCATCTGGTAATACTTTCTCCTCATCACTCATCTGGTAATACTTACTCCTCATCACTCGTCTGGTAATACTTACTCATCACTCATTTGGTAATACTTACTACTCATCACTCATCTGGTAATACTTACTACTCATCATTCATCTGGTAATACTTACTACTCATCTTTCATCTGGTAATACTTACTCCTCATCACTCATCTGGTAATACTTACTCCTCATCACTCATCTGGTAATACTTACTCCTCATCTCTCATTCGGTAATACTTACTCCTCATCACTCATCTGTTAATACTTACTGCTCATCACTCATCTGGTAATACTAACTCCTCATCACTCATCTGGTAATACTTACTCCTCATCACTCATCTGGTAATACTTACTGCTCATCACTCATCTGGTAATACTTACTCCTCATCACTCATCTGGTAATACTTACTCCTCATCACTCATCTGGTAATACTTACTCCTCATCACTCATCTGGTAATACTCACTCCTCATCACTCATCTGGTAATACTTACTACTCATCACTCATCTGGTAATACTTACTCCTCATCACTCATCTGGTAATACTTACTCCTCATCACTCACCTAGTAATACTTACTCCTCATCACTCACCTGGTAATACTTACTCCTCATCATTCATCTGGTAATACTTACTCCTCATCACTCACCTGGTAATACTTACTGCTCATCACTCATCTGGTAATACTTACTCCTCATCTCTCATTTGGTAATACTTACTCCTCATCACTCATCTGTTAATACTTACTGTTCATCACTCATCTGGTAATACTTACTCCTCATCACTCATCTGGTAATACTTACTCCTCATCTCTCATTTGGTAATACTTACTCCTCATCACTCATCTGTTAATACTTACTCCTCATCACTCATCTGGTAATACTTACTCCTCATCATTCATCTGGTAATACTTACTCCTCATCACTCACCTGGTAATACTTACTCCTCATCACTCATCTTGTAATACTTACTCCTCATCACTCATCTGGTAATACTTACTCCACATCACTCATCTGGTAATACTTACTTCTCATCACTCATCTGGTAATACTAACTCCTCATCACTCATCTGGTAATACTTACTCCTCATCACTCATCTGGTAATACTTACTCCTCATCACTCATCTGGTAATACTTACTCCTCATCACTCATATGGTAATACTTACTCCTCATCACTCATCTGGTAATACTTACTCCTCATCTCTCATTTGGTAATACTTACTCCTCATCACTCATCTGGTAATACTTACTGTTCATCACTCATCTGGTAATACTAACTCCTCATCACTCATCTGGTAATACTTACTCCTCGTCACTCATCTGGTAATACTTACTCCTCATCACTCATCTGGTAATACTTACTCCTCATCACTCATCTGGTAATACTTACTCCTCATCTCTCATTTGGTAATACTTACTCCTCATCACTCACCTGGTAATACTTACTCCTCATCATTCATCTGGTAATACTTACTCCTCATCACTCATCTGGTAATACTTACTCCCCATCACTCATCTGGTAATACTTACTCCTCATCACTCATCTGGTAATACTTACTCCTCATCACTCATCTGGTAATACTTACTCCTCATCACTCATCTGGTAATACTAACTCCTCATCACTCATCTGGTAATACTTACTCCTCATCACTCATCTGGTAATACTTACTCCTCATCACTCATCTGGTAATACTTACTCCTCACCACTCATCTGGTAATACTTACTCCTCATCTCTCATTTGGTAATACTTACTCCTCATCACTCATCTGATAATACTTACTGTTCATCACTCATCTGGTAATACTAACTCCTCATCACTCATCTGGTAATACTAACTCCTCATCACTCATCTGGTAATACTTACTCCTCATCACTCATCTGGTAATACTTACTCCTCATCACTCATCTGGTAATACTTACTCCTCATCACTCATCTGGTAATACTTACTCCTCATCACTCATTTGGTAATACTTATTCCTCACGACTCATCTGGTAATACTTACTCCTCATCACTCATCTGGTAATACTTACTCCTCATCACTCATCTGGTAATACTTACTCCTCATCACTCATCTGGTAATACTTACTCCTCATCACTCATCTGGTAATACTTACTACTCATCACTCATCTGGTAATACTTACTCCTCATCACTCATCTGGTAATACTCACTCCTCATCACTCATCTGGTAATACTCCTCATCACTCATCTGGTAATACTTACTCCTCATCACTCATCTGGTAATACTTACTCCTCATCACTCACCTGGTAATACTTACTCCTCATCACTCACCTGGTAATACTTACTCCTCATCATTCATCTTGTAATACTTACTCCTCATCACTCACCTGGTAATACTTACTGCTCATCACTCATCTGGTAATACTTACTCCTCATCACTCATCTGGTAATACTTACTCCTCATCATTCATCTGGTAATACTTACTCCTCATCACTCATCTGGTAATACTTACTCCTCATCACTCACCTGGTAATATTTACTGCTCATCTCTCATCTGGTAATACTTACTCCTCATCACTCACCTGGTAATACTTACTGCTCATCACTCATCTGATAATACTTACTCCTCAATACTCATCTGGTAATACTTACTCCTCATCACCCATCTGGTAATACTTACTCCTCATCATTCATCTGGTAATACTTACTACTCATCACTCACCTGGTAATACTTACTCCTCATCACTCATCTGGTAATACTTACTCCTCATCACTCATCTGGTAATACTTACTACTCATCATTCATCTGGTAATACTTACTACTCATCGCTCATCTGGTAATACTTACTCCTCATCACTCATCTGGTAATACTTACTCCCCATCACTCATCTGGTAATACTTACTACTCAGCACTCATCTGGTAATACTTACTACTCATCGCTCATCTGGTAATACTTACTCCTCATCACTCATCTGGTAATACTTACTCCTCATCACTCATCTGGTAATACTCCTCATCACTCATCTGGTAATACTTACTCCTCATCACTCATCTGGTAATACTTACTCCTCATCACTCATCTGGTAATACTTACTACTCATCACTCATCTGGTAATACTTACTGCTCATCACTCATCTGGTAATACTTACTCCTCATCACTCATAGGGTAATACTTACTGCTCATCACTCATCTGGTAATACTTACTACTCATCACTCATCTGGTAATACTTATTCCTCATCACTCATCTGGTAATACTTACTCCTCATCACTCATAGGGTAATACGTACTGCTCATCACTCATCTGGTAATACTTACTACTCATCACTCATCTGGTAATACTTACTCCTCATCACTCATAGGGTAATACTTACTCCTCATCACTCATAGGGTAATACTTACTGCTCATCACTCATCTGGTAATACTTATTCCTCATCACTCATCTGGTAATACTTACTCCTCATCACTCATAGGGTAATACTTACTGCTCATCACTCATCTGGTAATACTTACTACTCATCACTCATCTGGTAATACTTATTCCTCATCACTCATCTGGTAATACTTACTACTCATCGCTCATCTGGTAATACTTACTCCTCATCACTCATCTGGTAATACTTACTCCTCATCACTCATAGGGTAATACTTACTCCTCATCACTCATCTGGTAATACTTACTCCTCATCACTCATCTGGTAATACTCCTCATCACTCATCTGGTAATACTTTCTCCTCATCACTCATCTGGTAATACTTACTACTCATCGCTCATCTGGTAATACTTACTCCTCATCACTCATCTGGTAATACTTACTCCTCATCACTCATCTGGTAATACTCCTCATCACTCATCTGGTAATACTTACTACTCATCACTCATAGGGTAATACTAACTCCTCATCACTCATCTGGTAATACTTATTCCTCATCACTCATCTGGTAATACTTACTACTCATCACTCATAGGGTAATACAAACTCCTCATCACTCACCTGGTAATACTTATTCCTAATCACTCATCTGGTAATACTTACTCCTCATCACTCATCTGGTAATACTTACTCCTCATCACTCATCTGGTAATACTTACTCCTCATCACTCACCTGGTAATACTTACTACTCATCACTCATCTGGTAATACTTACTACTCATCACTCATCTGGTAATTCTTACTACTCATCACTCATCTGGTAATACTTACTCCTCATCACTCACCTGGTAATACTTACTCCTCATCACTCATCTGGTAATACGTACTACTCATCACTCATCTGGTAATACTTACTACTCATCACTCATCTGGTAATACTTTCTCCTCATCACTCACCTGGTAATACTTACTCCTCATCACTCATCTGGTAATACTTACTACTCATCACTCATCTGGTAATACTTACTACTCATCACTCATCTGGTAATACTTACTACTCATCACTCATCTGGTAATACTTACTACTCATCACTCATCTGGTAATACTTACTCCTCATCACTCACCTGGTAATACTTACTCCTCATCACTCATCTGGTAATACTTACTACTCATCACTCATCTGGTAATACTTACTCCTCATCACTCACCTGGTAATACTTACTACTCATCACTCATCTGGTAATACTTACTACTCATCACTCATCTGGTAATACTTACTACTCATCACTCATCTGGTAATACTTACTACTCATCACTCATCTGGTAATACTTACTACTCATCACTCATCTGGTAATACTTACTCCTCATCACTCACCTGGTAATACTTACTCCTCATCACTCATCTGGTAATACTTACTACTCATCACTCATCTGGTAATACTTACTACTCATCACTCATCTGGTAATACTTACTACTCATCACTCATCTGGTAATACTTACTACTCATCACTCATCTGGTAATACTTACTACTCATCACTCATCTGGTAATACTTACTACTCATCACTCATCTGGTAATACTTACTACTCATCGCTCATCTGGTAATACTTACTACTCATCACTCATCTGGTAATAATTACTACTCATCACTCATCTGGTAATACTTACTACTCATCGCTCATCTGGTAATACTTTCTCCTCATCACTCATCTGGTAATACTTACTCCTCATCACTCATAGGGTAATACTTAGTCCTCATCACTCATCTGGTAATACTTACTACTCATCATTCATCTGGTAATACTTACTCCTCATCACTCATCTGGTAATACTTACTCCTCATCACTCATCTGGTAATACTCCTCATCACTCATCTGGTAATACTTACTCCTCATCACTCATCTGGTAATACTTACTACTCATCGCTCATCTGGTAATACTTACTCCTCATCACTCATCTGGTAATACTTACTCCTCATCACTCATCTGGTAATACTCCTCATCACTCATCTGGTAATACTTACTACTCATCACTCATAGGGTAATACTAACTCCTCATCACTCTTCTGGTAATACTTATTCCTCATCACTCATCTGGTAATACTTACTACTCATCACTCATAGGGTAATACAAACTCCTCATCACTCACCTGGTAATACTTATTCCTCATCACTCATCTGGTAATACTTACTCCTCATCACTCATCTGGTAATACTTACTCCTCATCACTCATCTGGTAATACTTACTCCTCATCACTCACCTGGTAATACTTACTACTCATCACTCATCTGGTAATACTTACTACTCATCACTCATCTGGTAATTCTTACTACTCATCACTCATCTGGAAATACTTACTCCTCATCACTCACCTGGTAATACTTACTCCTCATCACTCATCTGGTAATACTTACTACTCATCACTCATCTGGTAATACTTTCTCCTCATCACTCACCTGGTAATACTTACTCCTCATCACTCATCTGGTAATACTTACTACTCATCACTCATCTGGTAATACTTACCACTCATCACTCATCTGGTAATACTTACTACTCATCACTCATCTGGTAATACTTACTACTCATCACTCATCTGGTAATACTTACTCCTCATCACTCACCTGGTAATACTTACTCCTCATCACTCATCTGGTAATACTTACTACTCATCACTCATCTGGTAATACTTACTCCTCATCACTCACCTGGTAATACTTACTACTCATCACTCATCTGGTAATACTTACTACTCATCACTCATCTGGTAATACTTACTACTCATCACTCATCTGGTAATACTTACTACTCATCACTCACCTGGTAATACTTACTACTCATCACTCATCTGGTAATACTTACTCCTCATCACTCACCTGGTAATACATACTCCTCATCACTTATCTGGTAATACTTACTACTCATCACTCATCTGGTAATACTTACTACTCATCACTCATCTGGTAATACTTACTACTCATCACTCATCTGGTAATACTTACTACTCATCACTCATCTGGTAATACTTACTACTCATCACTCATCTGGTAATAATTACTACTCATCACTCATCTGGTAATACTTACTACTCATCACTCATCTGGTAATACTTACTCCTCATCACTCATTTGGTAATACTTATTCCTCACGACTCATCTGGTAATACTTACTCCTCATCACTCATCTGGTAATACTTACTCCTCATCACTCATCTGGTAATACTTACTCCTCATCACTCATCTGGTAATACTTACTCCTCATCACTCATCTGGTAATACTTACTACTCATCACTCATCTGGTAATACTTACTCCTCATCACTCATCTGGTAATACTCACTCCTCATCACTCATCTGGTAATACTCCTCATCACTCATCTGGTAATACTTACTCCTCATCACTCATCTGGTAATACTTACTCCTCATCACTCACCTGGTAATACTTACTCCTCATCACTCACCTGGTAATACTTACTCCTCATCATTCATCTGGAAATACTTACTCCTCATCACTCACCTGGTAATACTTACTGCTCATCACTCATCTGGTAATACTTACTCCTCATCACTCATCTGGTAATACTTACTCCTCATCATTCATCTGGTAATACTTACTCCTCATCACTCATCTGGTAATACTTACTCCTCATCACTCACCTGGTAATATTTACTGCTCATCTCTCATCTGGTAATACTTACTCCTCATCACTCACCTGGTAATACTTACTGCTCATCACTCATCTGATAATACTTACTCCTCAATACTCATCTGGTAATACTTACTCCTCATCACCCATCTGGTAATACTTACTCCTCATCATTCATCTGGTAATACTTACTACTCATCACTCACCTGGTAATACTTACTCCTCATCACTCATCTGGTAATACTTACTCCTCATCACTCATCTGGTAATACTTACTACTCATCATTCATCTGGTAATACTTACTACTCATCGCTCATCTGGTAATACTTACTCCTCATCACTCATCTGGTAATACTTACTCCCCATCACTCATCTGGTAATACTTACTACTCAGCACTCATCTGGTAATACTTACTACTCATCGCTCATCTGGTAATACTTACTCCTCATCACTCATCTGGTAATACTTACTCCTCATCACTCATCTGGTAATACTCCTCATCACTCATCTGGTAATACTTACTCCTCATCACTCATCTGGTAATACTTACTCCTCATCACTCATCTGGTAATACTTACTACTCATCACTCATCTGGTAATACTTACTGCTCATCACTCATCTGGTAATACTTACTCCTCATCACTCATAGGGTAATACTTACTGCTCATCACTCATCTGGTAATACTTACTACTCATCACTCATCTGGTAATACTTATTCCTCATCACTCATCTGGTAATACTTACTCCTCATCACTCATAGGGTAATACGTACTGCTCATCACTCATCTGGTAATACTTACTACTCATCACTCATCTGGTAATACTTACTCCTCATCACTCATAGGGTAATACTTACTCCTCATCACTCATAGGGTAATACTTACTCCTCATCACTCATCTGGTAATACTCCTCATCACTCATCTGGTAATACTTACTACTCATCACTCATAGGGTAATACTAACTCCTCATCACTCATCTGGTAATACTTATTCCTCATCACTCATCTGGTAATACTTACTACTCATCACTCATAGGGTAATACAAACTCCTCATCACTCACCTGGTAATACTTATTCCTAATCACTCATCTGGTAATACTTACTCCTCATCACTCATCTGGTAATACTTACTCCTCATCACTCATCTGGTAATACTTACTCCTCATCACTCACCTGGTAAAACTTACTACTCATCACTCATCTGGTAATACTTACTACTCATCACTCATCTGGTAATTCTTACTACTCATCACTCATCTGGTAATACTTACTCCTCATCACTCACCTGGTAATACTTACTCCTCATCACTCATCTGGTAATACGTACTACTCATCACTCATCTGGTAATACTTACTACTCATCACTCATCTGGTAATACTTTCTCCTCATCACTCACCTGGTAATACTTACTCCTCATCACTCATCTGGTAATACTTACTACTCATCACTCATCTGGTAATACTTACTACTCATCACTCATCTGGTAATACTTACTACTCATCACTCATCTGGTAATACTTACTACTCATCACTCATCTGGTAATACTTACTCCTCATCACTCACCTGGTAATACTTACTCCTCATCACTCATCTGGTAATACTTACTACTCATCACTCATCTGGTAATACTTACTCCTCATCACTCACCTGGTAATACTTACTACTCATCACTCATCTGGTAATACTTACTACTCATCACTCATCTGGTAATACTTACTACTCATCACTCATCTGGTAATACTTACTACTCATCACTCATCTGGTAATACTTACTACTCATCACTCATCTGGTAATACTTACTCCTCATCACTCACCTGGTAATACTTACTCCTCATCACTCATCTGGTAATACTTACTACTCATCACTCATCAGGTAATACTTACTACTCATCACTCATCTGGTAATACTTACTACTCATCACTCATCTGGTAATACTTACTACTCATCACTCATCTGGTAATACTTACTACTCATCACTCATCTGGTAATAATTACTACTCATCACTCATCTGGTAATACTTACTACTCATCGCTCATCTGGTAATACTTTCTCCTCATCACTCATCTGGTAATACTTACTCCTCATCACTCATAGGGTAATACTTACTCCTCATCACTCATCTGGTAATACTTACTCCTCATCACTCATCTGGTAATACTCCTCATCACTCATCTGGTAATACTTACTCCTCATCACTCATCTGGTAATACTTACTACTCATCGCTCATCTGGTAATACTTACTCCTCATCACTCATCTGGTAATACTTACTCCTCATCACTCATCTGGTAATACTCCTCATCACTCATCTGGTAATACGTACTACTCATCACTCATAGGGTAATACTAACTCCTCATCACTCATCTGGTAATACTTATTCCTCATCACTCATCTGGTAATACTTACTACTCATCACTCATAGGGTAATACAAACTCCTCATCACTCACCTGGTAATACTTATTCCTCATCACTCATCTGGTAATACTTACTCCTCATCACTCATCTGGTAATACTTACTCCTCATCACTCATCTGGTAATACTTACTCCTCATCACTCACCTGGTAATACTTACTACTCATCACTCATCTGGTAATACTTACTACTCATCACTCATCTGGTAATTCTTACTACTCATCACTCATCTGGTAATACTTACTCCTCATCACTCACCTGGTAATACTTACTCCTCATCACTCATCTGGTAATACTTACTACTCATCACTCATCTGGTAATACTTACTACTCATCACTCATCTGGTAATACTTTCTCCTCATCACTCACCTGGTAATACTTACTCCTCATCACTCATCTGGTAATACTTACTACTCATCACTCATCTGGTAATACTTACTACTCATCACTCATCTGGTAATACTTACTACTCATCACTCATCTGGTAATACTTACTACTCATCACTCATCTGGTAATACTTACTCCTCATCACTCACCTGGTAATACTTACTCCTCATCACTCATCTGGTAATACTTACTACTCATCACTCATCTGGTAATACTTACTCCTCATCACTCACCTGGTAATACTTACTACTCATCACTCATCTGGTAATACTTACTACTCATCACTCACCTGGTAATACTTACTACTCATCACTCATCTGGTAATACTTACTACTCATCACTCACCTGGTAATACTTACTACTCATCACTCATCTGGTAATACTTACTCCTCATCACTCACCTGGTAATACTTACTCCTCATCACTTATCTGGTAATACTTACTACTCATCACTCATCTGGTAATACTTACTACTCATCACTCATCTGGTAATACTTACTACTCATCACTCATCTGGTAATACTTACTACTCATCACTCATCTGGTAATACTTACTACTCATCACTCATCTGGTAATAATTACTACTCATCACTCATCTGGTAATACTTACTACTCATCACTCATCTGGTAATACTTACTCCTCATCACTCACCTGGTAATACTTACTCCTCATCACTCATCTGGTAATACTTACTACTCATCACTCATCTGGTAATACTTACTACTCATCACTCATCTGGTAATATTTACTCCTCATCACTCACCTGGTAATACTTACTCCTCATCACTCATCTGGTAATACTAACTACTCATCACTCATATGGTAATACTTACTCCTCATCACTCATCTGGTAATACTTACTACTCATCACTCATCTGGTAATATGTACTCCTCATCACTCATCTGGTAATACTTACTACTCATCACTCATCTCGTAATACTTACTACTCATCACTCATCTGGTAATACTCCTCATCACTCATCTGGTAATACATACTCCTCATCACTCATCTGGTAATACTTACTCCTCATCACTCACCTGGTAATACTTACTACTCATCACTCATCTGGTAATACTTACTACTCATCACTCATCTGGTAATACTTACTCCTCATCACTCATCTGGTAATACTTACTCCTCATCACTCATCTGGTGATACTTACTCCTCATCATTCATCTGGTAATAGTTACTCCACATCACTCATCTGTTAATACTTACTGTTCATCACTCATCTGGTAATACTTACTCCTCATCACTCATCTGTTAATACTTACTGTTCATCACTCATCTGGTAATACTAACTCCTCATCACTCACCTGGTAATACTTACTCCTCATCACTCATCTGGTAATACTTACTCCTCATCACTCATCTGGTAATACTTACTACTCATCACTCATTTGGTAATACTTACTCCACATCACTCATCTGGTAACACTTACTCCACATCACTCATCTGTTAATACTTACTGTTCATCACTCATCTGGTAATACTTACTACTCATCACTCATCTGGTAATACTCCTCATCACTCATCTGGTAATACTTACTACTCATCACTCATCTGGTAATACTTACTCCTCATCATTCATCTGGTAATACTTACTCCTCATCATTCATCTGGTAATACTTACTCCACATCACTCATCTGGTAATACTTACTACTCATCATTCATCTGGTAATACTTACTCCTCATCACTCATCTGTTAATACTTACTGTTCATCACTCATCTGGTAATACTTACTCCTCATCACTCATCTGTTAATACTTACTGTTCATCACTCATCTGGTAATACTAACTCCTCATCACTCACCTGGTAATACTTACTCCTCATCACTCATCTGGTAATACTTACTCCTCATCACTCATCTGGTAATACTTACTCCTCATCACTCATTTGGTAATACTTACTCCACATCACTCATCTGGTAACACTTACTCCACATCACTCATCTGGTAATACTTACTCCTCATCACTCATCTGGTAATACTTACTACTCATCACTCATCTGGTAATACTTACTCCTCATCACTCATTTGGTAATACTTATTCCTCACTACTCATCTGGTAATACTTACTCCTCATCACTCATCTGGTAAAACTTACTACTCATCACTCATCTGGTAATACTTACTCCCCATCACTCATCTGGTAATACTTACTCCTCATCACTCATCTGGTAATACTTACTACTCATCACTCATCTGGTAATACTTACTCCTCATCACTCATTTGGTAATACTTATTCCTCACTACTCATCTGGTAATACTTACTCCTCATCACTCATCTGGTAATACTTACTCCTCATCACTCATCTGGTAACACTTACTCCACATCACTCATCTGGTAATACTTACTCCTCATCACTCACCTGGTAATACTTACTACTAATCACTCATCTGGTAATACTTACTACTCATCACTCATCTGGTAATACTTACTCATCACTCATCTGGTAATACTTACTACTCATCGCTCATCTGGTAATACTTACTCCTCATCACTGATCTGGTAATACTTACTCCTCATCACTCATCTGGTAATACTTACTACTCATCACTCATCTGGTAATACTTACTACTCATCGCTCATCTGGTAATACTTACTCCTCATCGCTCATCTGGTAACACTTACTCCTCATCACTCATCTGGTAATACTTACTCCTCATCACTCATATGGTAATACTCCTCATCTCTCATCTGGTAATACTTACTACTCATCACTCATCTGGTAATACTTACTCCTCATCACTCACCTGGTAATACTTACTCCTCATCACTCACCTTGTAATACTTACTACTCATCACTCATCTGGTAATACTTACTACTCATCACTCATCTGGTAATTCTTACTACTCATCACTCATCTGGTAATACTCCTCATCACTCATCTGGTAATACTTACTCCTCATCACTCACCTGGTAATACTTACTCCTCATCTCTCATTTGGTAATACTTACTCTTCATCACTCATCTGGTAATACTTACTACTCATCATTCATCTGGTAATACTTACTACTCATCTTTCATCTGGTAATACTTACTCCTCATCACTCATCTGGTAATACTTACTACTCATCATTCATCTGGTAATACTTACTACTCATCTTTCATCTGGTAATACTTACTCCTCATCACTCATCTGGTAATACTTACTCCTCATCACTCATCTGGTAGTACTTACTCCTCATCGCTCATCTGGTAATACTTACTCCTCATCACTCATCTGGTAGTACTTACTCCTCATCGCTCATCTGGTAATACTAACTCCTCATCACTCACCTGGTAATACTTACTCCTCATCACTCATCTGGTAATACTTACTCCTCATCACTCATCTGGTAATACTTACTCCTCATCACTCATTTGGTAATACTTACTCCACATCACTCATCTGGTAATACTTAATCCACATCACTCATCTGGTAATACTTACTCCTCATCACTCATCTGGTAATACTTACTACTCATCACTCATCTGGTAATACTTACTCCTCATCACTCATTTGGTAATACTTATTCCTCACTACTCATCTGGTAATACTTACTCCTCATCACTCATCTGGTAATACTTACTCCTCATCACTCATCTGGTAATACTTACTCCTCATCACTCATCTGGTAATACTTACTCCTCATCACTCATCTGGGAATACTTACTACTCATCACTCATCTGGTAATACTTACTCCTCATCACTCATCTGGTAATACTTACTCCTCATCACTCATCTGGTAATACTCCTCATCACTCATCTGGTAATACTTACTCCTCATCACTCATCTGGTAATACTTACTCCTCATCACTCACCTGGTAATACTTACTCCTCATCACTCACCTGGTAATACTTACTCCTCATCACTAATCTGGTAATACTTACTCCTCATCATTCACCTGGTAATACTTACTGCTCATCACTCATCTGGTAATACTTTCTCCTCATCACTCGTCTGGTAATACTTACTCCTCATCATTCATCTGGTAATACTTACTTCTCACCACTCATCTGGTAATACTTACTCCTCATCACTCACCTGGTAATACTTACTGCTCATCACTCATCTGGTAATACTTCCTCCTCATCACTCACCTGGTAATACTTACTGCTCATCACTCATCTGGTAATACTTACTCCTCATCACTCATCTGGTAATACTTACTCCTCATCACTCATCTGGTAATACTTACTACTCATCGCTCATCTGGTAATACTTACTCCTCATCGCTAATCTGGTAATACTTACTCCTCATCACTCATCTGGTAATATTTACTCCTCATCACTCATCTGGTAATACTCCTCATCACTCATCTGGTAATACTTACTCCTCCTCACTCATCTGGTAATACTTACTCCTCATCACTCACCTGGTAATACTTACTACTAATCACTCATCTGGTAATACTTACTACTCATCACTCACCTGGTAATAGTTACTCCTCATCACTCATCTGGCAATACTTACTCCTCATCACTCACCTGGTAATACTTACTACTAATCACTCATCTGGTAATACTTACTCCTCATCACTCATCTGGTAATACTTACTCCTCATCACTCATCTGGAAATACTCACTCCTCATCACTCATCTGGTAATACTTACTCCACATCACTCATCTGGTAATACTTACTCCACATCACTCATCTGTTAATACTTACTACTCGTCACTCATCTGGTAATACTTACTCCTCATCACTCATCTGGTAATACTTACTCCTCATCACTCATCGGGTAATACGTACCCCTCATCACTCATCTGGTAATACTTACTCATCACTCATTTGGTAATACTTACTCCTCATCACTCACCTGGTAATACTTACTCCTCATCACTCATCTGGTAATACTTACTCCACATCACTCATCTGGTAATACTTGCTCCTCATCACTCATCTGGTAATACTTACTCCTCATCTCTCATTTGGTAATACTTACTCCTCATCACTCATCTGGTAATACTTACTCCTCATCACTCATCTGGTAATACTTACTCCTCATCACTCATCTGGTAATACTCACTCCTCATCACTCATCTGGTAGTACTTACTCCTCATCGCTCATCTGGTAATACTTACTCCTCATCACTCATCTGGTAATACTTACTCCTCATCACTCATCTGGTAATACTTACTCCTCATCACTCATCTGGTAATACTTACTCCTCATCACTCATCTGGTAATACTTACTCCTCATCACTCATCTGTTTATACTTACTGCTCATCACTCATCTGGTAATACTAACTCCCCATCTTTCATCTGGTAATACTTACTCCTCATCACTCATCTGGTAATACTTACTCCTCATCACACAGCTGGTAGTACTTACTCCTCATCGCTCATCTGGTAATACTTACTCCTCATCACTCATCTTGTAATACTTACTCCTCATCACTCACCTGGTAATACTTACTCCTCATCACTCATCTGGTAATACTTACTCCTCATCATTCATCTGGTAATACTTACTTCTGACCACTCATCTGGTAATACTTACTCCTCATCACTCACCTGGTAATACTTACTGCTCATCACTCATCTGGTAATACTTACTCCTCATCACTCACCTGGTAATACTTACTGCTCATCACTCATCTGGTAATACTTACTCCTCATCACTCATCTGGTAATACTTACTGCTCATCACTCATCTGGTAATACTTACTCCTCATCACTCACCTGGTAATACTTACTGCTCATCACTCATCTGGTAATACTTACTACTCATCACTCATCTGGTAATACTTACTGCTCATCACTCATCTGGTAATACTTACTCCTCATCACTCACCTGGTAATACTTACTGCTCATCACTCATCTGGTAATACTTACTCCTCATCACTCATCTGGTAATACTTACTACTCATCACTCATCTGGTAATTCTTACTACTCAGCACTCATCTGGTAATACTTACTCCTCATCACTCACCTGGTAATACTTACTCCTCATCACTCACCTGGTAATACTTACTACTCATCACTCATCTGGTAATACTTACTACTCATCACTCATCTGGTAATACTTACTCCTCATCACTCACCTGGTAATACTTACTCCTCATCACTCATCTGGTAATACTTACTACTCATCACTCATATGGTAATACTTACTCCTCATCACTCATCTGGTAATACTTACTCCTCATCACTCATCTGGTAATACTTACTACTCATCACTCATCTGGTAATATGTACTCCTCATCACTCATCTGGAAATACTTACTACTCATCACTCATCTGGTAATACTTACTACTCATCACTCATCTGGTAATACTCCTCATCACTCATCTGGTAATACATACTCCTCATCACTCATCTGGTAATACTTACTCCTCATCACTCACCTGGTAATACTTACTGCTCATCACTCATCTGTTAATACTTACTGCTCATCACTCATCTGGTAATACTAACTCCTCATCACTCATCTGGTAATACTTACTCCTCATCACTCATCTGGTAATACTTACTCCTCATCACTCATCTGGTAATACTTACTCCTCATCACTCATCTGGTAATACTTACTCCTCATCACTCATCTGGTAATACTTACTCCTCATCACTCATCTGGTAATACTCACTCCTCATCACTCATCTGGTAATACTTACTACTCATCACTCATCTGGTAATACTTACTCCTCATCACTCATCTGGTAATACTCACTCCTCATCACTCATCTGGTAATACTCCTCATCACTCATCTGGTAATACTTACTCCTCATCACTCATCTGGTAATACTTACTCCTCATCACTCACCTGGTAATACTTACTCCTCATCACTCACCTGGTAATACTTACTCCTCATCATTCATCTGGTAATACTTACTCCTCATCACTCACCTGGTAATACTTACTGCTCATCACTCATCTGGTAATACTTACTCCTCATCTATCATTTGGTAATACTTACTCCTCATCACTCATCTGTTAATACTTACTGTTCATCACTCATCTGGTAATACTAACTCCTCATCACTCATCTGGTAATACTTACTCCTCATCACTCATCTGGTAATACTTACTCCTCATCACTCATCTGGTAATACTTACTCCTCATCACTCATCTGGTAATACTTACTCCTCATCTCTCATTTGGTAATACTTACTCCTCATCACTCATCTGTTAATACTTACTGTTCATCACTCATCTGGTAATACTAACTCCTCATCACTCATCTGGTAAAACTTACTCCTCATCACTCATCTGGTAATACTTACTCCTCATCACTCACCTGGTAATACTTACTCCTCATCACTCATCTGGTAATACTTACTCCTCATCACTCATTTGGTAATACTTATTCCTCACTACTCATCTGGTAATACTTACTCCTCATCACTCATCTGGTAATACTTACTCCTCATCACTCATCTGGTAATACTTACTCCTCATCACTCATCTGGTAATACTTACTCCTCATCACTCATCTGGTAATACTTACTACTCATCACTCAGCTGGTAATACTTACTCCTCATCACTCATCTGGTAATACTCACTCCTCATCACTCATCTGGTAATACTCCTCATCACTCATCTGGTAATACTTACTCCTCATCACTCATCTGGTAATACTTACTCCTCATCACTCACCTGGTAATACTTACTCCTCATCACTCACCTGGTAATACTTACTCCTCATCATTCATCTGGTAATACTTACTCCTCATCACTCACCTGGTAATACTTACTGCTCATCACTCATCTGGTAATATTTACTCCTCATCACTCATCTGGTAATACTTACTCCTCATCATTCATCTGGTAATACTTACTCCTCATCACTCATCTGGTAATACTTACTCCTCATCACTCACCTGGTAATATTTACTGCTCATCTCTCATCTGGTAATACTTACTCCTCATCACTCACCTGGTAATACTTACTGCTCATCACTCATCTGATAATACTTACTCCTCAATACTCATCTGGTAATACTTACTCCTCATCACCCATCTGGTAATACTTACTCCTCATCATTCATCTTGTAATACTTACTACTCATCACTCACCTGGTAATACTTACTCCTCATCACTCATCTGGGAATACTTACTCCTCATCACTCATCTGGTAATACTTACTCCTCATCACTCATCTGGTAATACTTACTACTCATCACTCACCTGGTAATACTTACTCCTCATCACTCATCTGGGAATACTTACTCCTCATCACTCATCTGGTAATACTTACAACTCATCACTCATCTGGTAATACTTACTACTCATCGCTCATCTGGTAATACTTACTCCCCATCACTCATCTGGTAATACTTACTACTCAGCACTCATCTGGTAATACTTACTACTCATCGCTCATCTGGTAATACTTACTCCTCATCACTCATCTGGTAATACTTACTCCTCATCACTCATCTGGTAATACTCCTCATCACTCATCTGGTAATACTTACTACTCATCACTCACCTGGTAATACTTACTGCTCATCACTCATCTGGTAATACTTACTCCTCATCACTCATCTGGTAATACTTACTACTCATCACTCATCTGGTAATTCTTACTACTCAGCACTCATCTGGTAATACTTACTCCTCATCACTCACCTGGTAATACTTACTCCTCATCACTCACCTGGTAATACTTACTACTCATCACTCATCTGGTAATACTTACTACTCATCACTCATCTGGTAATACTTACTCCTCATCACTCACCTGGTAATACTTACTCCTCATCACTCATCTGGTAATACTTACTACTCATCACTCATATGGTAATACTTACTCCTCATCACTCATCTGGTAATACTTACTCCTCATCACTCATCTGGTAATACTTACTACTCATCACTCATCTGGTAATATGTACTCCTCATCACTCATCTGGAAATACTTACTACTCATCACTCATCTGGTAATACTTACTACTCATCACTCATCTGGTAATACTCCTCATCACTCATCTGGTAATACATACTCCTCATCACTCATCTGGTAATACTTACTCCTCATCACTCACCTGGTAATACTTACTGCTCATCACTCATCTGTTAATACTTACTGCTCATCACTCATCTGGTAATACTAACTCCTCATCACTCATCTGGTAATACTTACTCCTCATCACTCATCTGGTAATACTTACTCCTCATCACTCATCTGGTAATACTTACTCCTCATCACTCATCTGGTAATACTTACTCCTCATCACTCATCTGGTAATACTAACTCCTCATCACTCATCTGGTAATACTCACTCCTCATCACTCATCTGGTAATACTTACTACTCATCACTCATCTGGTAATACTTACTCCTCATCACTCATCTGGTAATACTCACTCCTCATCACTCATCTGGTAATACTCCTCATCACTCATCTGGTAATACTTACTCCTCATCACTCATCTGGTAATACTTACTCCTCATCACTCACCTGGTAATACTTACTCCTCATCACTCACCTGGTAATACTTACTCCTCATCATTCATCTGGTAATACTTACTCCTCATCACTCACCTGGTAATACTTACTGCTCATCACTCATCTGGTAATACTTACTCCTCATCTATCATTTGGTAATACTTACTCCTCATCACTCATCTGTTAATACTTACTGTTCATCACTCATCTGGTAATACTAACTCCTCATCACTCATCTGGTAATACTTACTCCTCATCACTCATCTGGTAATACTTACTCCTCATCACTCATCTGGTAATACTTACTCCTCATCACTCATCTGGTAATACTTACTCCTCATCTCTCATTTGGTAATACTTACTCCTCATCACTCATCTGTTAATACTTACTGTTCATCACTCATCTGGTAATACTAACTCCTCATCACTCATCTGGTAAAACTTACTCCTCATCACTCATCTGGTAATACTTACTCCTCATCACTCACCTGGTAATACTTACTCCTCATCACTCATCTGGTAATACTTACTCCTCATCACTCATTTGGTAATACTTATTCCTCACTACTCATCTGGTAATACTTACTCCTCATCACTCATCTGGTAATACTTACTCCTCATCACTCATCTGGTAATACTTACTCCTCATCACTCATCTGGTAATACTTACTCCTCATCACTCATCTGGTAATACTTACTACTCATCACTCAGCTGGTAATACTTACTCCTCATCACTCATCTGGTAATACTCACTCCTCATCACTCATCTGGTAATACTCCTCATCACTCATCTGGTAATACTTACTCCTCATCACTCATCTGGTAATACTTACTCCTCATCACTCACCTGGTAATACTTACTCCTCATCACTCACCTGGTAATACTTACTCCTCATCATTCATCTGGTAATACTTACTCCTCATCACTCACCTGGTAATACTTACTGCTCATCACTCATCTGGTAATATTTACTCCTCATCACTCATCTGGTAATACTTACTCCTCATCATTCATCTGGTAATACTTACTCCTCATCACTCATCTGGTAATACTTACTCCTCATCACTCACCTGGTAATATTTACTGCTCATCTCTCATCTGGTAATACTTACTCCTCATCACTCACCTGGTAATACTTACTGCTCATCACTCATCTGATAATACTTACTCCTCAATACTCATCTGGTAATACTTACTCCTCATCACTCACCTGGTAATACTTACTCCTCATCACTCATCTGGGAATACTTACTCCTCATCACTCATCTGGTAATACTTACTCCTCATCACTCATCTGGTAATACTTACTACTCATCACTCACCTGGTAATACTTACTCCTCATCACTCATCTGCGAATACTTACTCCTCATCACTCATCTGGTAATACTTACTACTCATCACTCATCTGGTAATACTTACTACTCATCGCTCATCTGGTAATACTTACTCCCCATCACTCATCTGGTAATACTTACTACTCAGCACTCATCTGGTAATACTTACTACTCATCGCTCATCTGGTAATACTTACTCCTCATCACTCATCTGGTAATACTTACTCCTCATCACTCATCTGGTAATACTCCTCATCACTCATCTGGTAATACTTACTCCTCATCACTCATCTGGTAATACTTACTCCTCATCACTCATCTGGTAATACTTACTACTCATCACTCATCTGGTAATACTTACTGCTCATCACTCATAGGGTAATACTTACTGCTCATCACTCATAGGGTAATACTTACTCCTCATCACTCATCTGGTAATACTTACTGCTCATCACTCATCTGGTAATACTTACTCCTCATCACTCATAGGGTAATACTTACTGCTCATCACTCATCTGGTAATACTTACTACTCATCACTCATCTGGTAATACTTATTCCTCATCACTCATCTGGTAATACTTTCTCCTCATCACTCATGGGGTAATACTTACTGCTCATCACTCATCTGGTAATACTTACTACTCATCACTCATCTGGTAATACTTACTCCTCATCACTCATAGGGTAATACTTACTCCTCATCACTCATAGGGTAATACTTACTGCTCATCACTCATATGGTAATACTTATTCCTCATCACTCATCTGGTAATACTTACTCCTCATCACTCATAGGGTAATACTTACTGCTCATCACTCATCTGGTAATACTTACTCCTCATCACTCATTTGGTAATACTTACTCCACATCACTCATCTGGTAACACTTACTCCACATCACTCATCTGGTAATACTTACTTCTCATCACTCATCTGGTAATACTTACTACTCATCACTCATCTGGTAATACTTACTTCTCATCACTCATCTGGTAATACTTACTGCTCATCGCTCATCTGGTAATACTTACTCCTCATCACTCATCTGGTAATACTTACTCCTCATCACTCATTTGGTAATACTTACTCCACATCACTCATCTGGTAACACTTACTCCACATCACTCATCTGGTAATACTTACTTCTCCTCACTCATCTGGTAATACTTACTACTCATCACTCATCTGGTAATACTTACTCCTCATCACTCATTTGGTAATACTTATTCCTCACTACTCATCTGGTAATACTTACTCCTCATCACTCATCTGGTAATACTTACTACTCATCACTCATCTGGTAATACTTACTCCCCATCACTCATCTGGTAATACTTACTCCTCATCACTCATCTGGTAATACTTACTACTCATCACTCATCTGGTAATACTTACTCCTCATCACTCATTTGGTAATACTTATTCCTCACTACTCATCTGGTAATACTTACTCCTCATCACTCATCTGGTAATACTTACTCCTCATCACTCATCTGGTAACACTTATTCCACATCACTCATCTGGTAATACTTACTCCTCATCACTCACCTGGTAATACTTACTACTAATCACTCATCTGGTAATACTTACTACTCATCACTCATCTGGTAATACTTACTCATCACTCATCTGGTAATACTTACTACTCATCGCTCATCTGGTAATACTTACTCCTCATCACTCATCTGGTAATACTTACTCCTCATCACTCATCTGGTAATACTTACTACTCATCACTCATCTGGTAATACTTACTACTCATCGCTCATCTGGTAATACTTACTCCTCATCGCTCATCTGGTAACACTTACTCCTCATCACTCATCTGGTAATACTTACTCCTCATCACTCATATGGTAATACTCCTCATCTCTCATCTGGTAATACTTACTCCTCATCACTCATCTGGTAATACTTACTCCTCATCACTCACCTTGTAATACTTACTACTCATCACTCATCTGGTAATACTTACTACTCATCACTCATCTGGTAATTCTTACTACTCATCACTCATCTGGTAATACTCCTCATCACTCATCTGGTAATACTTACTCCTCATCACTCACCTGGTAATACTTACTCCTCATCTCTCATTTGGTAATACTTACTCCTCATCACTCATCTGGTAATACTTACTACTCATCATTCATCTGGTAATACTTACTACTCATCTTTCATCTGGTAATACTTACTCCTCATCACTCATCTGGTAATACTTACTACTCATCATTCATCTGGTAATACTTACTACTCATCTTTCATCTGGTAATACTTACTCCTCATCACTCATCTGGTAATACTTACTCCTCATCACTCATCTGGTAGTACTTACTCCTCATCGCTCATCTGGTAATACTTACTCCTCATCACTCATCTGGTAGTACTTACTCCTCATCGCTCATCTGGTAATACTAACTCCTCATCACTCACCTGGTAATACTTACTCCTCATCACTCATCTGGTAATACTTACTCCTCATCACTCATCTGGTAATACTTACTCCTCATCACTCATTTGGTAATACTTACTCCACATCACTCATCTGGTAATACTTAATCCACATCACTCATCTGGTAATACTTACTCCTCATCACTCATCTGGTAATACTTACTACTCATCACTCATCTGGTAATACTTACTCCTCATCACTCATTTGGTAATACTTATTCCTCACTACTCATCTGGTAATACTTACTCCTCATCACTCATCTGGTAATACTTACTCCTCATCACTCATCTGGTAATACTTACTCCTCATCACTCATCTGGTAATACTTACTCCTCATCACTCATCTGGGAATACTTACTACTCATCACTCATCTGGTAATACTTACTCCTCATCACTCATCTGGTAATACTTACTCCTCATCACTCATCTGGTAATACTCCTCATCACTCATCTGGTAATACTTACTCCTCATCACTCATCTGGTAATACTTACTCCTCATCACTCACCTGGTAATACTTACTCCTCATCACTCACCTGGTAATACTTACTCCTCATCACTAATCTGGTAATAATTACTCCTCATCATTCACCTGGTAATACTTACTGGTCATCACTCATCTGGTAATACTTTCTCCTCATCACTCGTCTGGTAATACTTACTCCTCATCATTCATCTGGTAATACTTACTTCTCACCACTCATCTGGTAATACTTACTCCTCATCACTCACCTGGTAATACTTACTGCTCATCACTCATCTGGTAATACTTCCTCCTCATCACTCACCTGGTAATACTTACTGCTCATCACTCACCTGGTAATACTTACTCCTCATCACTCATCTGGTAATACTTACTCCTCATCACTCATCTGGTAATACTTACTACTCATCGCTCATCTGGTAATACTTACTCCTCATCGCTAATCTGGTAATACTTACTCCTCATCACTCATCTGGTAATATTTACTCCTCATCACTCATCTGGTAATACTCCTCATCACTCATCTGGTAATACTTACTCCTCCTCACTCATCTGGTAATACTTACTCCTCATCACTCACCTGGTAATACTTACTACTAATCACTCATCTGGTAATACTTACTACTCATCACTCACCTGGTAATAGTTACTCCTCATCACTCATCTGGCAATACTTACTACTCATCACTCATCTGGTAATACTTACTACTCATCACTCATCTGGTAATACTTACTACTCATCGCTCATCTTGTAATACTTACTCTTCATCACTCACCTGGTAATACTTACTCCTCATCACTCATCTGGTAATACTTACTCCTCATCACTCATCTGGAAATACTCACTCCTCATCACTCATCTGGTAATACTTACTCCACATCACTCATCTGGTAATACTTACTCCACATCACTCATCTGTTAATACTTACTACTCGTCACTCATCTGGTAATACTTACTCCTCATCACTCATCTGGTAATACTTACTCCTCATCACTCATCGGGTAATACGTACCCCTCATCACTCATCTGGTAATACTTACTCATCACTCATTTGGTAATACTTACTCCTCATCACTCACCTGGTAATACTTACTCCTCATCACTCATCTGGTAATACTTACTCCACATCACTCATCTGGTAATACTTGCTCCTCATCACTCATCTGGTAATACTTACTCCTCATCTCTCATTTGGTAATACTTACTCCTCATCACTCATCTGGTAATACTTACTCCTCATCACTCATCTGGTAATACTTACTCCTCATCACTCATCTGGTAATACTCACTCCTCATCACTCATCTGGTAGTACTTACTCCTCATCGCTCATCTGGTAATACTTACTCCTCATCACTCATCTGGTAATACTTACTCCTCATCACTCATCTGGTAATACTTACTCCTCATCACTCATCTGGTAATACTTACTCCTCATCACTCATCTGGTAATACTTACTCCTCATCACTCATCTGTTTATACTTACTGCTCATCACTCATCTGGTAATACTAACTCCCCATCTTTCATCTGGTAATACTTACTCCTCATCACTCATCTGGTAATACTTACTCCTCATCACACAGCTGGTAGTACTTACTCCTCATCGCTCATCTGGAAATACTTACTCCTCATCACTCATCTTGTAATACTTACTCCTCATCACTCACCTGGTAATACTTACTCCTCATCACTCATCTGGTAATACTTACTCCTCATCATTCATCTGGTAATACTTACTTCTCACCACTCATCTGGTAATACTTACTCCTCATCACTCACCTGGTAATACTTACTGCTCATCACTCATCTGGTAATACTTACTCCTCATCACTCACCTGGTAATACTTACTGCTCATCACTCATCTGGTAATACTTACTCCCCATCACTCATCTGGTAATACTTACTCCTCATCACTCATCTGGTAATACTTACTCCTCATCATTCATCTGGTAATACTTACTACTCATCACTCACCTGGTAATACTTACTACTCATCACTCATCTGGTAATACTTACTGCTCATCACTCATCTGGTAATACTTACTCCTCATCACTCACCTGGTAATACTTACTGCTCATCACTCATCTGGTAATACTTACTCCTCATCACTCATCTGGTAATACTTACTACTCATCACTCATCTGGTAATTCTTACTACTCAGCACTCATCTGGTAATACTTACTCCTCATCACTCACCTGGTAATACTTACTCCTCATCACTCACCTGGTAATACTTACTACTCATCACTCATCTGGTAATACTTACTACTCATCACTCATCTGGTAATACTTACTCCTCATCACTCACCTGGTAATACTTACTCCTCATCACTCATCTGGTAATACTTACTACTCATCACTCATATGGTAATACTTACTCCTCATCACTCATCTGGTAATACTTACTCCTCATCACTCATCTGGTAATACTTACTACTCATCACTCATCTGGTAATATGTACTCCTCATCACTCATCTGGAAATACTTACTACTCATCACTCATCTGGTAATACTTACTACTCATCACTCATCTGGTAATACTCCTCATCACTCATCTGGTAATACATACTCCTCATCACTCATCTGGTAATACTTACTCCTCATCACTCACCTGGTAATACTTACTGCTCATCACTCATCTGTTAATACTTACTGCTCATCACTCATCTGGTAATACTAACTCCTCATCACTCATCTGGTAATACTTACTCCTCATCACTCATCTGGTAATACTTACTCCTCATCACTCATCTGGTAATACTTACTCCTCATCACTCATCTGGTAATACTTACTCCTCATCACTCATCTGGTAATACTTACTCCTCATCACTCATCTGGTAATACTCACTCCTCATCACTCATCTGGTAATACTTACTACTCATCACTCATCTGGTAATACTTACTCCTCATCACTCATCTGGTAATACTCACTCCTCATCACTCATCTGGTAATACTCCTCATCACTCATCTTGTAATACTTACTCGTCATCACTCATCTGGTAATACTTACTCCTCATCACTCACCTGGTAATACTTACTCCTCATCACTCACCTGGTAATACTTACTCCTCATCATTCATCTGGTAATACTTACTCCTCATCACTCACCTGGTAATACT
Source organism: Pictodentalium vernedei (assembly GCA_031216915.1). NCBI lineage: Eukaryota > Metazoa > Mollusca > Scaphopoda > Dentaliida > Dentaliidae > Pictodentalium > Pictodentalium vernedei. The sequence goes on from CM062297.1 coordinate 865,872,046, forward strand.
TACTGCTCATCACTCATCTGGTAATACTTACTCCTCATCTATCATTTGGTAATACTTACTCCTCATCACTCATCTGTTAATACTTACTGTTCATCACTCATCTGGTAATACTAACTCCTCATCACTCATCTGGTAATACTTACTCCTCATCACTCATCTGGTAATACTTACTCCTCATCACTCATCTGGTAATACTTACTCCTCATCACTCATCTGGTAATACTTACTCCTCATCTCTCATTTGGTAATACTTACTCCTCATCACTCATCTGTTAATACTTACTGTTCATCACTCATCTGGTAATACTAACTCCTCATCACTCATCTGGTAAAACTTACTCCTCATCACTCATCTGGTAATACTTACTCCTCATCACTCACCTGGTAATACTTACTCCTCATCACTCATCTGGTAATACTTACTCCTCATCACTCATTTGGTAATACTTATTCCTCACTACTCATCTGGTAATACTTACTCCTCATCACTCATCTGGTAATACTTACTCCTCATCACTCATCTGGTAATACTTACTCCTCATCACTCATCTGGTAATACTTACTCATCATCACTCATCTGGTAATACTTACTACTCATCACTCAGCTGCTAATACTTACTCCTCATCACTCATCTGGTAATACTCACTCCTCATCACTCATCTGGTAATACTCCTCATCACTCATCTGGTAACACTTACTCCTCATCACTCATCTGGTAATACTTACTCCTCATCACTCACCTGGTAATACTTACTCCTCATCATTCACCTGGTAATACTTACTCCTCATCATTCATCTGGTAATACTTACTCCTCATCACTCACCTGGTAATACTTACTGCTCATCACTCATCTGGTAATATTTACTCCTCATCACTCATCTGGTAATACTTACTCCTCATCATTCATCTGGTAATACTTACTCCTCATCACTCATCTGGTAATACTTACTCCTCATCACTCACCTGGTAATATTTACTGCTCATCTCTCATCTGGTAATACTTACTCCTCATCACTCACCTGGTAATACTTACTGCTCATCACTCATCTGATAATACTTACTCCTCAAATCTCATCTGGTAATACTTACTCCTCATCACCCATCTGGTAATACTTACTCCTCATCATTCATCTTGTAATACTTACTACTCATCACTCACCTGGTAATACTTACTCCTCATCACTCATCTGGGAATACTTACTCCTCATCACTCATCTGGTAATACTTACTACTCATCACTCATCTGGTAATACTTACTACTCATCGCTCATCTGGTAATACTTACTCCTCATCACTCATCTGGTAATACTTACTCCCCATCACTCATCTGGTAATACTTACTACTCAGCACTCATCTGGTAATACTTACTACTCATCGCTCATCTGGTAATACTTACTCCTCATCACTCATCTGGTAATACTTACTCCTTATCACTCATCTGGTAATACTCCTCATCATTCATCTGGTAATACTTACTCCTCATCACTCATCTGGTAATACTTACTCCTCATCACTCATCTGGTAATACTTACTACTCATCACTCATCTGGTAATACTTACTGCTCATCACTCATAGGGTAATACTTACTGCTCATCACTCATAGGGTAATACTTACTCCTCATCACTCATCTGGTAATACTTACTGCTCATCACTCATCTGGTAATACTTACTCCTCATCACTCATAGGGTAATACTTACTGCTCATCACTCATCTGGTAATACTTACTGCTCATCACTCATCTGATAATACTTACTCCTCAATACTCATCTGGTAATACTTACTCCTCATCACCCATCTGGTAATACTTACTCCTCATCATTCATCTTGTAATACTTACTACTCATCACTCACCTGGTAATACTTACTCCTCATCACTCATCTGGGAATACTTACTCCTCATCACTCATCTTGTAATACTTACTACTCATCACTCACCTGGTAATACTTACTCCTCATCACTCATAGGGTAATATTTACTGCTCATCACTCACCTGGTAATACTTACTGCTCATCACTCATCTGATAATAGTTACTCCTCAATACTCATCTGGTAATACTTACTCCTCATCACCCATCTGGTAATACTTACTCCTCATCATTCATCTTGTAATACTTACTACTCATCACTCACCTGGTAATACTTACTCCTCATCACTCATCTGGGAATACTTACTCCTCATCACTCATCTTGTAATACTTACTACTCATCACTCACCTGGTAATACTTACTCCTCATCACTCATCTGGGAATACTTACTCCTCATCACTCATCTGGTAATACTTACTACTCATCACTCATCTGGTAATACTTACTACTCATCGCTCATCTGGTAATACTTACTCCTCATCACTCATCTGGTAATACTTACTCCCCATCACTCATCTGGTAATACTTACTACTCAGCACTCATCTGGTAATACTTACTACTCATCGCTCATCTGGTAATACTTACTCCTCATCACTCATCTGGTAATACTTACTCCTCATCACTCATCTGGTAATACTCCTCATCACTCATCTGGTAATACTTACTCCTCATCACTCATCTGGTAATACTTACTCCTCATCACTCATCTGGTAATACTTACTACTCATCACTCATCTGGTAATACTTACTGCTCATCACTCATAGGGTAATACTTACTGCTCATCACTCATAGGGTAATACTTACTCCTCATCACTCATCTGGTAATACTTACTGCTCATCACTCATCTGGTAATACTTACTCCTCATCACTCATAGGGTAATACTTACTGCTCATCACTCATCTGGTAATACTTACTACTCATCACTCATCTGGTAATACTTATTCCTCATCACTCATCTGGTAATACTTTCTCCTCATCACTCATGGGGTAATACTTACTGCTCATCACTCATCTGGTAATACTTACTACTCATCACTCATCTGGTAATACTTACTCCTCATCACTCATAGGGTAATACTTACTCCTCATCACTCATAGGGTAATACTTACTGCTCATCACTCATATGGTAATACTTATTCCTCATCACTCATCTGGTAATACTTACTCCTCATCACTCATAGGGTAATACTTACTGCTCATCACTCATCTGGTAATACTTACTACTCATCACTCATCTGGCAATACTTATTCCTCATCACTCATCTGGTAATACTTACTACTCATCGCTCATCTGGTAATACTTACTCCTCATCACTCATCTGGTAATACTTACTCCTCATCACTCATAGGGCAATACTTACTCCTCATCACTCATCTGGTAATACTTACTCCTCATCACTCATCAGGTAATACTCCTCATCACTCATCTGGTAATACTTACTCCTCATCACTCATCTGGTAATACTTACTACTCATCGCTCATCTGGTAATACTTACTCCTCATCACTCATCTGGTAATACTTACTCCTCATCACTCATCTGGTAATACTCCTCATCACTCATCTGGTAATACTTACTACTCATCACTCATAGGGTAATACTAACTCCTCATCACTCATCTGGTAATACTTATTCCTCATCACTCATCTGGTAATACTTACTCCTCATCACTCATCTGGTAATACTTACTCCTCATCACTCATCTGGTAATACTTACTCCTCATCACTCATCTGGTAATACTCCTCATCACTCATCTGGTAATACTTACTACTCATCACTCATTGGGTAATACAAACTCCTCATCACTCACCTGGTAATACTTATTCCTCATCACTCATCTGGTAATACTTACTCCTCATCACTCATCTGGTAATACTTACTCCTCATCACTCATCTGGTAATACTTACTCCTCATCACTCACCTGGTAATACTTACTACTCATCACTCATCTGGTAATACTTACTACTCATCACTCATCTGGTAATTCTTACTACTCATCACTCATCTGGTAATACTTACTCCTCATCACTCACCTGGTAATACTTACTCCTCATCACTCATCTGGTAATACTTACTACTCATCACTCATCTGGTAATACTTACTACTCATCACTCATCTGGTAATACTTACTCCTCATCACTCACCTGGTAATACTTACTCCTCATCACTCATCTGGTAATACTTACTACTCATCACTCATCTGCTAATACTTACTACTCATCACTCATCTGGTAATACTTACTACTCATCACTCATCTGGTAATACTTACTACTCATCACTCATCTGGTAATACTTACTCCTCATCACTCACCTGGTAATACTTACTCCTCATCACTCATCTGGTAATACTTACTACTCATCACTCATCTGGTAATACTTACTCCTCATCACTCACCTGGTAATACTTACTACTCATCACTCATCTGGTAATACTTACTACTCATCACTCATCTGGTAATACTTACTACTCATCACTCATCTGGTAATACTTACTACTCATCACTCATCTGGTAATACTTACTACTCATCACTCATCTGGTAATACTTACTCCTCATCACTCACCTGGTAATACTTACTCCTCATCACTCATCTGGTAATACTTACTACTCATCACTCATCTGGTAATACTTACTACTCATCACTCATCTGATAATACTTACTACTCATCACTCATCTGGTAATACTTACTACTCATCACTCATCTGGTAATACTTACTACTCATCACTCATCTCGTAATACTTACTACTCATCACTCATCTGGTAATACTCCTCATCACTCATCTGGTAATACATACTCCTCATCACTCATCTGGTAATACTTACTCCTCATCACTCACCTGGTAATACTTACTACTCATCACTCATCTGGTAATACTTACTACTCATCACTAATCTGGTAATACTTACTCCTCATCACTCATCTGGTAATACTTACTCCTCATCACTCATCTGGTAATACTTACTCCTCTTCACTCATCTGGTAATACTTACTCCTCATCACTCATCTGTTAATACTTACTCCTCATCACTCATCTGTTAATACTTACTGTTCATCACTCATCTGGTAATACTAACTCCTCATCACTCACCTGGTAATACTTACTCCTCATCACTCATCTGGTAATACTTACTCCTCATCACTCATCTGGTAATACTTACTCCTCATCACTCATTTGGTAATACTTACTCCACATCACTCATCTGGTAACACTTACTCCACGTCACTCATCTGGTAATACTTACTCCTCATCACTCATCTGGTAATACTTACTACTCATCACTCATCTGGTAATACTTACTCCTCATCACTCATTTGGTAATACTTATTCCTCACTACTCATCTGGTAATACTTACTCCTCATCACTCATCTGGTAATACTTACTACTCATCACTCATCTGGTAATACTTACTGCTCATCACTCATCTGGTAACACTTACTCCACATCACTCATCTGGTAATACTTACTCCTCATCACTCACCTGGTAATACTTACTGCTCATCACTCATCTGATAATACTTACTCCTCAATACTCATCTGGTAATACTTACTCCACGTCACTCATCTGGTAATACTTACTCCTCATCACTCATCTGGTAATACTTACTACTCATCACTCATCTGGTAATACTTACTCCTCATCACTCATTTGGTAATACTTATTCCTCACTACTCATCTGGTAATACTTACTCCTCATCACTCATCTGGTAATACTTACTACTCATCACTCATCTGGTAATACAAACTCCTCATCACTCATCTGGTAATACTTACTACTCATCACTCATCTGGTAATACTTACTCCTCATCACTCACCTGGTAATACTTACTCCTCATCACTCATCTGGTAATACTTACTACTCATCTCTCATCTGGTAATACTTACTACTCATCACTCATCTGGTAATACTTACTCCTCATCACTCACCTGGTAATACTTACTCCTCATCACTCATCTGGTAATACTAACTACTCATCACTCACATGGTAATACTTACTCCTCATCACTCATCTGGTAATACTTACTACTCATCACTCATCTGGTAATATGTACTCCTCATCACTCATCTGGTAATACTTACTACTCATCACTCATCTCGTAATACTTACTACTCATCACTCATCTGGTAATACTCCTCATCACTCATCTGGTAATACATACTCCTCATCACTCATCTGGTAATACTTACTCCTCATCACTCACCTGGTAATACTTACTACTCATCACTCATCTGGTAATACTTACTACTCATCACTCATCTGGTAATACTTACTCCTCATCACTCATCTGGTAATACTTACTCCTCATCACTCATCTGGTAATACTTACTCCTCTTCACTCATCTGGTAATACTTACTCCTCATCACTCATCTGGTAATACTTACTCCTCATCACTCATCTGTTAATACTTACTGTTCATCACTCATCTGGTAATACTAACTCCTCATCACTCACCTGGTAATACTTACTCCTCATCACTCATCTGGTAATACTTACTCCTCATCACTCGTCTGGTAATACTTACTCCTCATCACTCATTTGGTAATACTTACTCCACATCACTCATCTGGTAACACTTACTCCACGTCACTCATCTGGTAATACTTACTCCTCATCACTCATCTGGTAATACTTACTACTCATCACTCATCTGGTAATACTTACTCCTCATCACTCATTTGGTAATACTTATTCCTCACTACTCATCTGGTAATACTTACTCCTCATCACTCATCTGGTAATACTTACTACTCATCACTCATCTGGTAATACTTACTGCTCATCACTCATCTGGTAACACTTACTCCACATCACTCATCTGGTAATACTTACTCCTCATCACTCACCTGGTAATACTTACTGCTCATCACTCATCTGATAATACTTACTCCTCAATACTCATCTGGTAATACTTACTCCTCATCACCCATCTGGTAATACTTACTCCTCATCATTCATCTTGTAATACTTACTACTCATCACTCACCTGGTAATACTTACTCCTCATCACTCATCTGGGAATACTTACTCCTCATCACTCATCTTGTAATACTTACTACTCATCACTCACCTGGTAATACTTACTCCTCATCACGCATCTGGGAATACTTACTACTCATCACTCATCTGGTAATACTTACTACTCATCACTCATCTGGTAATACTTACTACTCATCGCTCATCTGGTAATACTTACTCCTCATCACTCATCTGGTAATACTTACACCCCATCACTCATCTGGTAATACTTACTACTCAGCACTCATCTGGTAATACTTACTACTCATCGCTCATCTGGTAATACTTACTCCTCATCACTCATCTGGTAATACTTACTCCTCATCACTCATCTGGTAATACTCCTCATCACTCATCTGGTAATACTTACTCCTCATCACTCATCTGGTAATACTTACTCTTCATCACTCATCTGGTAATACTTACTACTCATCACTCATCTGGTAATACTTACTGCTCATCACTCATAGGGTAATACTTACTGCTCATCACTCATAGGGTAATACTTACTCCTCATCACTCATCTGGTAATACTTACTGCTCATCACTCATCTGGTAATACTTACTCCTCATCACTCATAGGGTAATACTTACTGCTCATCACTCATCTGGTAATACTTACTACTCATCACTCATCTGGTAATACTTATTCCTCATCACTCATCTGGTAATACTTTCTCCTCATCACTCATGGGGTAATACTTACTGCTCATCACTCATCTGGTAATACTTACTACTCATCACTCATCTGGTAATACTTACTCCTCATCACTCATAGGGTAATACTTACTCCTCATCACTCATAGGGTAATACTTACTGCTCATCACTCATATGGTAATACTTATTCCTCATCACTCATCTGGTAATACTTACTCCTCATCACTCATAGGGTAATACTTACTGCTCATCACTCATCTGGTAATACTTACTACTCATCACTCATCTGGTAATACTTATTCCTCATCACTCATCTGGTAATACTTACTACTCATCGCTCATCTGGTAATACTTACTCCTCATCACTCATCTGGTAATACTTACTCCTCATCACTCATAGGACAATACTTACTCCTCATCACTCATCTGGTAATACTTACTCCTCATCACTCATCAGGTAATACTCCTCATCACTCATCTGGTAATACTTACTCCTCATCACTCATCTGGTAATACTTACTACTCATCGCTCATCTGGTAATACTTACTCCTCATCACTCATCTGGTAATACTTACTCCTCATCACTCATCTGGTAATACTCCTCATCACTCATCTGGTAATACTTACTACTCATCACTCATAGGGTAATACTAACTCCTCATCACTCATCTGGTAATACTTATTCTTCATCACTCATCTGGTAATACTTACTCCTCATCACTCATCTGGTAATACTTACTCCTCATCACTCATCTGGTAATACTTACTCCTCATCACTCATCTGGTAATACTCCTCATCACTCATCTGGTAATACTTACTACTCATCACTCATAGGGTAATACAAACTCCTCATCACTCACCTGGTAATACTTATTCCTCATCACTCATCTGGTAATACTTACTCCTCATCACTCATCTGGTAATACTTACTCCTCATCACTCATCTGGTAATACTTACTCCTCATCACTCACCTGGTAATACTTACTACTCATCACTCATCTGGTAATACTTACTACTCATCACTCATCTGGTAATTCTTACTACTCATCACTCATCTGGTAATACTTACTCCTCATCACTCACCTGGTAATACTTACTCCTCATCACTCATCTGGTAATACTTACTACTCATCACTCATCTGGTAATACTTACTACTCATCACTCATCTGGTAATACTTACTCCTCATCACTCACCTGGTAATACTTACTCCTCATCACTCATCTGGTAATACTTACTACTCATCACTCATCTGCTAATACTTACTACTCATCACTCATCTGGTAATACTTACTACTCATCACTCATCTGGTAATACTTACTACTCATCACTCATCTGGTAATACTTACTCCTCATCAATCACCTGGTAATACTTACTCCTCATCACTCATCTGGTAATACTTACTACTCATCACTCATCTGGTAATACTTACTCCTCATCACTCACCTGGTAATACTTACTACTCATCACTCATCTGGTAATACTTACTACTCATCACTCATCTGGTAATACTTACTACTCATCACTCATCTGGTAATACTTACTACTCATCACTCATCTGGTAATACTTACTACTCATCACTCATCTGGTAATACTTACTCCTCATCACTCACCTGGTAATACTTACCCCTCATCACTCATCTGGTAATACTTACTACTCATCACTCATCTGGTAATACTTACTACTCATCACTCATCTGATAATACTTACTACTCATCACTCATCTGGTAATACTTACTACTCATCACTCATCTGGTAATACTTACTACTCATCACTCATCTGGTAATAATTACTACTCATCACTCATCTGGTAATACTTACTACTCATCACTCATCTGGTAATACTTACTCCTCATCACTCACCTGGTAATACTTACTCCTCATCACTCATCTGGTAATACTGACTACTCATCTCTCATCTGGTAATACTTACTACTCATCACTCATCTGGTAATACTTACTCCTCATCACTCACCTGGTAATACTTACTCCTCATCACTCATCTGGTAATACTAACTACTCATCACTCACATGGTAATACTTACTCCTCATCACTCATCTGGTAATACTTACTACTCATCACTCATCTGGAAATATGTACTCCTCATCACTCATCTGGTAATACTTACTACTCATCACTCATCTCGTAATACTTACTACTCATCACTCATCTGGTAATACTCCTCATCACTCATCTGGTAATACATACTCCTCATCACTCATCTGGTAATACTTACTCCTCATCACTCACCTGGTAATACTTACTACTCATCACTCATCTGGTAATACTTACTACTCATCACTCATCTGGTAATACTTACTCCTCATCACTCATCTGGTAATACTTACTCCTCATCACTCATCTGGTAATACTTACTCCTCTTCACTCATCTGGTAATACTTACTCCTCATCACTCATCTGGTAATACTTACTCCTCATCACTCATCTGTTAATACTTACTGTTCATCACTCATCTGGTAATACTAACTCCTCATCACTCACCTGGTAATACTTACTCCTCATCACTCATCTGGTAATACTTACTCCTCATCACTCATCTGGTAATACTTACTCCTCATCACTCATTTGGTAATACTTACTCCACATCACTCATCTGGTAACACTTACTCCACGTCACTCATCTGGTAATACTTACTCCTCATCACTCATCTGGTAATACTTACTACTCATCACTCATTTGGTAATACTTACTCCTCATCACTCATTTGGTAATACTTATTCCTCACTACTCATCTGGTAATACTTACTCCTCATCACTCATCTGGTAATACTTACTACTCATCACTCATCTGGTAATACTTACTGCTCATCACTCATCTGGTAACACTTACTCCACATCACTCATCTGGTAATACTTACTCCTCATCACTCACCTGGTAATACTTACTACTAATCACTCATCTGGTAATACTTACTACTCATCATTCATCTGGTAATACTTACTACTCATCTTTCATCTGGTAATACTTACTCCTCATCACTCATCAGGTAATACTTACTCATCACTCATCTGGTAATACTTACTACTCATCGCTCATCTGGTAATACTTACTCCTCATCACTCATCTGGTAATACTTACTCCTCATCACTCATCTGGTAATACTTACTACTCATCACTCATCTGGTAATACTTACTACTCATCGCTCATCTGGTAATACTTACTCCTCATCGCTCATCTGGTAACACTTACTCCTCATCACTCATCTGGTAATACTTACTCCTCATCACTCATCTGGTAATACTCCTCATCTCTCATCTGGTAATACTTACTCCCCATCATTCATCTGGTAATACTTACTCCTCATCACTCACCTGGTAATACTTACTCCTCATCACTCACCTTGTAATACTTACTACTCATCACTCATCTGGTAATACTTACTACTCATCACTCATCTGGTAATTCTTACTACTCATCACTCATCTGGTAATACTCCTCATCACTCATCTGGTAATACTTACTCCTCATCACTCACCTGGTAATACTTACTCCTCATCTCTCATTTGGTAATACTTACTCCTCATCACTCATCTGGTAATACTTACTACTCATCATTCATCTGGTAATACTTACTACTCATCTTTGATCTGGTAATACTTACTCCTCATCACTCATCTGTTAATACTTACTCCTCATCACTCATCTGGTAATACTTACTCCTCATCACTCACCTGGTAATACTTACTCCTCATCACTCACCTTGTAATACTTACTACTCATCACTCATCTGGTAATACTTACTACTCATCACTCATCTGGTAATTCTTACTACTCATCACTCATCTGGTAATACTCCTCATCACTCATCTGGTAATACTTACTCCTCATCACTCACCTGGTAAAACTTACTCCTCATCTCTCATTTGGTAATACTTACTCCTCATCACTCATCTGGTAATACTTACTACTCATCATTCATCTGGTAATACTTACTACTCATCACTCATCTGGTAATTCTTACTACTCATCACTCATCTGGTAATACTCCTCATCACTCATCTGGTAATACTTACTCCTCATCACTCACCTGGTAATACTTACTCCTCATCTCTCATTTGGTAATACTTACTCCTCATCACTCATCTGTTAATACTTACTACTCATCTTTCATCTGGTAATACTTACTCCTCATCACTCATCTGGTAATACTTACTCCTCATCACTCATCTGGTAGTACTTACTCCTCATCGCTCATCTGGTAATACTTACTCCTCATCACTCATCTGGTAGTACTTACTCCTCATCGCTCATCTGGTAATACTAACTCCTCATCACTCTCCTGGTAATACTTACTCCTCATCACTCATCTGGTAATACTTACTCCTCATCACTCATCTGGTAATACTTACTCCTCATCACTCATTTGGTAATACTTACTCCACATCACTCATCTGGTAATACTTACTCCACATCACTCATCTGGTAATACTTACTCCTCATCACTCATCTGGTAATACTTACTACTCATCACTCATCTGGTAATACTTACTCCTCATCACTCATTTGGTAATACTTATTCCTCACTACTCATCTGGTAATACTTACTCCTCATCACTCATCTGGTAATACTTACTCCTCATCACTCATCTGGTAATACTTACTCCTCATCACTCATCTGGTAATACTTACTCCTCATCACTCATCTGGGAATACTTACTACTCATCACTCATCTGGTAATACTTACTCCTCATCACTCATCTGGTAATACTTACTCCTCATCACTCATCTGGTAATACTCCTCATCACTCATCTGGTAATACTTACTCCTCATCACTCATCTGGTAATACTTACTCCTCATCACTCACCTGGTAATACTTACTCCTCATCACTCACCTGGTAATACTTACTCCTCATCACTCATCTGGTAATACTTACTCCTCATCACTCATCTGGTAATACTTACACCTCATCACTCATCTGGTAATACTTACTCCTCATCACTCATCTGTTTATACTTACTGCTCATCACTCGTCTGGTAATACTAACTCCTCATCTCTCATTTGGTAATACTTACTCCTCATCACTCATCTGGTAATACTTACTCCTCATCTCTCATCTGGTAATACTTACTCATCACTCATTTGGTAATACTTACTACTCATCACTCATCTGGTAATACTTACTACTCATCACTCATCTGGTAATACTTACTCCTCATCTCTCATTTGGTAATACTTACTCCTCATCACTCATCTGGTAATACTTACTCCTCATCACTCATCTGGTAATACTTACTCCTCATCACTCATCTGGTAGTACTTACTCCTCATCACTCATCTGGTAATACTAACTCCTCATCTCTCATTTGGTAATACTTACTCCTCATCACTCATCTGGTAATACGTACCCCTCATCACTCATCTGGTAATACTTACTCATCACTCATTTGGTAATACTTACTACTCATCACTCATCTGGTAATACTTTCTCCTCATCACTCATCTGGTAATACTTACTCCTCATCACTCATCTGGTAATACTTACTCCTCATCTCTCATTTGGTAATACTTACTCCTCATCACTCATCTGGTAATACTTACTCCTCATCACTCATCTGGTAATACTTACTCCTCATCACTCATCTGGTAGTACTTACTCCTCATCGCTCATCTGGTAATACTTACTCCTCATTACTCATCTGGTAATACTTACTCCTCATCACTCATCTGGTAATACTTACTCCTCATCACTCATCTGGTAATACTTACTCCTCATCACTCATCTGGTAATACTTACTCCTCATCACTCCTCTGGTAATACTTACTCCTCATCGCTCATCTGGTAATACTTACTCCTCATCACTCATCTGGTAATACTTACTCCTCATCACTCATCTGGTAATACTTACTACTCATCACTCATCTGTTTATACTTACTGCTCATCACTCATCTGGTAATACTAACTCCTCATCTTTCATCTGGTAATACTTACTCCTCATCACTCATCTGGTAATACTAACTCCTCATCACCCATCTGGTAATACTTACTCCTCATCACTCATCTGGTAATACTTACTCGTCATCACTCATCTGGTAATACTTACTCCTCATCACTCATCTGGTAATACTTACTCCTCATCACTCATCTGGTAATACTTACTCCTCATCACTCATCTGGTAATACTTACTCCTCATCACTCATCTGGTAATACTTACTCCTCATCACTCATCTGGTAATACTTACTAATCATCGCTCATCTGGTAATACTTACTTCTCATCACTCATCTGGTAATACTTACTCCTCATCACTCATAGGGCAATACTTACTCCTCATCACTCATCTGGTAATACGTACTCCTCATCACTCATCTGGTAATACTCCTCATCACTCATCTGGTAATACTTACTCCTCATCACTCATCTGGTAATACTTACTACTCATCGCTCATCTGGTAATACTTACTCCTCATCACTCATCTGGTAATACTTACTCCTCATCACTCATCTGGTAATACTCCTCATCACTCATCTGGTAATACTTACTACTCATCACTCATAGGGTAATACTAACTCCTCATCACTCATCTGGTAATACTTATTCCTCATCACTCATCTGGTAATACTTACTCCTCATCACTCATCTGGTAATACTTACTCCTCATCACTCATCTGGTAATACTTACTCCTCATCACTCATCTGGTAATACTCCTCATCACTCATCTGGTAATACTTACTACTCATCACTCATAGGGTAATACAAACTCCTCATCACTCACCTGGTAATACTTATTCCTCATCACTCATCTGGTAATACTTACTCCTCATCACTCATCTGGTAATACTTACTCCTCATCACTCATCTGGTAATACTTACTCCTCATCACTCACCTGGTAATACTTACTACTCATCACTCATCTGGTAATACTTACTACTCATCACTCATCTGGTAATTCTTACTACTCATCACTCATCTGGTAATACTTACTCCTCATCACTCACCTGGTAATACTTACTCCTCATCACTCATCTGGTAATACTTACTACTCATCACTCATCTGGTAATACTTACTACTCATCACTCATCTGGTAATACTTACTCCTCATCACTCACCTGGTAATACTTACTCCTCATCACTCATCTGGTAATACTTACTACTCATCACTCATCTGCTAATACTTACTACTCATCACTCATCTGGTAATACTTACTACTCATCACTCATCTGGTAATACTTACTACTCATCACTCATCTGGTAATACTTACTCCTCATCACTCACCTGGTAATACTTACTCCTCATCACTCATCTGGTAATACTTACTACTCATCACTCATCTGGTAATACTTACTCCTCATCACTCACCTGGTAATACTTACTACTCATCACTCATCTGGTAATACTTACTACTCATCACTCACCTGGTAATACTTACTACTCATCACTCATCTGGTAATACTTACTACTCATCACTCATCTGGTAATACTTACTTCTCATCACTCATCTGGTAATACTTACTCCTCATCACTCACCTGGTAATACTTACTCCTCATCACTCATCTGGTAATACTTACTACTCATCACTCATCTGGTAATACTTACTACTCATCACTCATCTGATAATACTTACTACTCATCACTCATCTGGTAATACTTACTACTCATCACTCATCTGGTAATACTTACTACTCATCACTCATCTGGTAATAATTACTACTCATCACTCATCTGGTAATACTTACTACTCATCACTCATCAGGTAATACTTACTCCTCATCACTCACCTGGTAATACTTACTCCTCATCACTCATCTGGTAATACTTACTACTCATCACTCATCTGGTAATACTTACTACTCATCACTCCTCTGGTAATACTTACTCCTCATCACTCACCTGGTAATACTTACTCCTCATCACTCATCTGGTAATACTAACTACTCATCACTCACATGGTAATACTTACTCCTCATCACTCATCTGGTAATACTTACTACTCATCACTCATCTGGTAATATGTACTGCTCATCACTCATCTGGTAATACTTACTACTCATCACTCATCTCGTAATACTTACTACTCATCACTCATCTGGTAATACTCCTCATCACTCATCTGGTAATACATACTCCTCATCACTCATCTGGTAATACTTACTCCTCATCACTCACCTGGTAATACTTACTACTCATCACTCATCTGGTAATACTTACTACTCATCACTCATCTGGTAATACTTACTCCTCATCACTCATCTGGTAATACTTACTCCTCATCACTCATCTCGTAATACTTACTCCTCTTCACTCATCTGGTAATACTTACTCCACATCACTCATCTGGTAACACTTACTCCACATCACTCATCTGGTAATACTTACTTCTCATCACTCATCTGGTAATACTTACTACTCATCACTCATCTGGTAATACTTACTCCTCATCACTCATCTGGTAATACTTACTCCTCATCACTCATCTGTTAATACTTACTGTTCATCACTCATCTGGTAATACTAACTCCTCATCACTCACCTGGTAATACTTACTCCTCATCACTCATCTGGTAATACTAACTACTCATCACTCACATGGTAATACTTACTCCTCATCACTCATCTGGTAATACTTACTACTCATCACTCATCTGATAATATGTACTGCTCATCACTCATCTGGTAATACTTACTACTCATCACTCATCTCGTAATACTTACTACTCATCACTCATCTGGTAATACTCCTCATCACTCATCTGGTAATACATACTCCTCATCACTCATCTGGTAATACTTACTCCTCATCACTCACCTGGTAATACTTACTACTCATCACTCATCTGGTAATACTTACTACTCATCACTCATCTGGTAATACTTACTACTCATCACTCATCTGGTAATACTTACTACTCATCACTCATCTGGTAATACATACCCCTCATCACTCACCTGGGAATACTTACTACTCATCACTCATCTGGTAATACTTACTACTCATCACTCATCTGGTAATACTTACTACTCATCACTCATCTGGTAATACATACTCCTCATCACTCACCTGGGAATACTTACTCCTCATCACTCATCTGGTAATACTTACTACTCATCACTCATCTGGTAATACTTACTCCTCATCACTCATCTGGTAATACTTACTCCTCATCACTCATCTGTTAATACTTACTGTTCATCAGTCATCTGGTAATACTAACTCCTCATCACTCACCTGGTAATACTTACTCCTCATCACTCACCTGGTAATACTTACTACTCATCACTCATCTGGTAATACTTACTACTCATCACTCATCTGGTAATACTTACTCCTCATCACTCACCTGGTAATACTTACTACTCATCACTCATCTGGTAATACTTACTACTCATCACTCATCTGGTAATACTTACTACTCATCACTCATCTGGTAATACATACTCCTCATCACTCACCTGGGAATACTTACTCCTCATCACTCATCTGGTAATACTTACTCCTCTTCACTCATCTGGTAATACTTACTCCACATCACTCATCTGGTAATACTTACTTCTCATCACTCATCTGGTAACACTTACTACTCATCACTCATCTGGTAATACTTACTCCTCATCACTCATCTGGTAATACTTACTCCTCATCACTCATCTGTTAATACTTACTGTTCATCACTCATCTGGTAATACTAACTCCTCATCACTCACCTGGTAATACTTACTCCTCATCACTCATCTGGTAATACTTACTCCTCATCACTCATCTGGTAATACTTACTCCTCATCACTCATTTGGTAATACTTACTCCACATCACTCATCTGGTAACACTTACTCCACATCACTCATCTGGTAATACTTACTCCTCATCACTCATCTGGTAATACTTACTACTCATCACTCATCTGGTAATACTTACTCCACATCACTCATTTGGTAATACTTATTCCTCACTACTCATCTGGTAATACTTACTCCTCATCACTCATCTGGTAATACTTACTACTCATCACTCATCTGGTAATACTTACTCCCCATCACTCATCTGGTAATACTTACTCCTCATCACTCATCTGGTAATACTTACTACTCATCACTCATCTGGCAATACTTACTCCTCATCACTCATTTGGTAATACTTATTCCTCACTACTCATCTGGTAATACTTACTCCTCATCACTCATCTGGTAATACTTACTCCTCATCACTCATCTGGTAACACTTACTCCACATCACTCATCTGGTAATACTTACTCCTCATCACTCACCTGGTAATACTTACTACTAATCACTCATCTCGTAATACTTACTACTCATCATTCATCTGGTAATACTTACTACTCATCTTTCATCTGGTAATACTTACTCCTCATCACTCATCAGGTAATACTTACTCATCACTCATCTGGTAATACTTACTACTCATCGCTCATCTGGTAATACTTACTCCTCATCACTCATCTGGTAATACTTACTCCTCATCACTCATCTGGTAATACTTACTACTCATCACTCATCTGGTAATACTTACTACTCATCGCTCATCTGGTAATACTTACTCCTCATCGCTCATCTGGTAACACTTACTCCTCATCACTCATCTGGTAATACTTACTCCTCATCACTCATCTGGTAATACTCCTCATCTCTCATCTGGTAATACTTACTCCCCATCATTCATCTGGTAATACTTATTCCTCATCACTCACCTGGTAATACTTACTCCTCATCACTCACCTTGTAATACTTACTACTCATCACTCATCTGGTAATACTTACAACTCATCACTCATCTGGTAATTCTTACTACTCATCACTCATCTGGTAATACTCCTCATCACTCATCTGGTAATACTTACTCCTCATCACTCACCTGGTAATACTTTCTCCTCATCTCTAATTTGGTAATACTTACTCCTCATCACTCATCTGGTAATACTTACTACTCATCATTCATCTGGTAATACTTACTACTCATCTTTCATCTGGTAATACTTACTCCTCATCACTCATCTGTTAATACTTACTCCTCATCACTCATCTGGTAATACTTACTCCTCATCACTCACCTGGTAATACTTACTCCTCATCACTCACCTTGTAATACTTACTACTCATCACTCATCTGGTAATACTTACTACTCATCACTCATCTGGTAATTCTTACTACTCATCACTCATCTGGTAATACTCCTCATCACTCATCTGGTAATACTTACTCCTCATCACTCACCTGGTAATACTTACTCCTCATCTCTCATTTGGTAATACTTACTCCTCATCACTCATCTGGTAATACTTACTACTCATCATTCATCTGGTAATACTTACTACTCATCACTCATCTGGTAATTCTTACTACTCATCACTCATCTGGTAATACTCCTCATCACTCATCTGGTAATACTTACTCCTCATCACTCACCTGGTAATACTTACTCCTCATCTCTCATTTGGTAATACTTACTCCTCATCACTCATCTGTTAATACTTACTATTCATCTTTCATCTGGTAATACTTACTCCTCATCACTCATCTGGTAATTCTTACTACTCATCACTCATCTGGTAATACTCCTCATCACTCATCTGGTAATACTTACTTCTCATCACTCATCTGGTAATACTTACTCCTCATCACTCATAGGGCAATACTTACTCCTCATCACTCATCTGGTAATACGTACTCCTCATCACTCATCTGGTAATACTCCTCATCACTCATCTGGTAATACTTACTCCTCATCACTCATCTGGTAATACTTACTACTCATCGCTCATCTGGTAATACTTACTCCTCATCACTCATCTGGTAATACTTACTCCTCATCACTCATCTGGTAATACTCCTCATCACTCATCTGGTAATACTTACTACTCATCACTCATAGGGTAATACTAACTCCTCATCACTCATCTGGTAATACTTATTCCTCATCACTCATCTGGTAATACTTACTCCTCATCACTCATCTGGTAATACTTACTCCTCATCACTCATCTGGTAATACTTACTCCTCATCACTCATCTGGTAATACTCCTCATCACTCATCTGGTAATACTTACTACTCATCACTCATAGGGTAATACAAACTCCTCATCACTCACCTGGTAATACTTATTCCTCATCACTCATCTGGTAATACTTACTCCTCATCACTCATCTGGTAATACTTACTCCTCATCACTCATCTGGTAATACTTACTCCTCATCACTCACCTGGTAATACTTACTACTCATCACTCATCTGGTAATACTTACTACTCATCACTCATCTGGTAATTCTTACTACTCATCACTCATCTGGTAATACTTACTCCTCATCACTCACCTGGTAATACTTACTCCTCATCACTCATCTGGTAATACTTACTACTCATCACTCATCTGGTAATACTTACTACTCATCACTCATCTGGTAATACTTACTCCTCATCACTCACCTGGTAATACTTACTCCTCATCACTCATCTGGTAATACTTACTACTCATCACTCATCTGCTAATACTTACTACTCATCACTCATCTGGTAATACTTACTACTCATCACTCATCTGGTAATACTTACTACTCATCACTCATCTGGTAATACTTACTCCTCATCACTCACCTGGTAATACTTACTCCTCATCACTCATCTGGTAATACTTACTACTCATCACTCATCTGGTAACACTTACTCCTCATCACTCACCTGGTAATACTTACTACTCATCACTCATCTGGTAATACTTACTACTCATCACTCATCTGGTAATACTTACTACTCATCACTCATCTGGTAATACTTACTACTCATCACTCATCTGGTAATACTTACTACTCATCACTCATCTGGTAATACTTACTCCTCATCACTCACCTGGTAATACTTACTCCTCATCACTCATCTGGTAATACTTACTACTCATCACTCATCTGGTAATACTTACTACTCATCACTCATCTGATAATACTTACTACTCATCACTCATCTGGTAATACTTACTACTCATCACTCATCTGGTAATACTTACTACTCATCACTCATCTGGTAATAATTACTACTCATCACTCATCTGGTAATACTTACTACTCATCACTCATCTGGTAATACTTACTCCTCATCACTCACCTGGTAATACTTACTCCTCATCACTCATCTGGTAATACTAACTACTCATCACTCACATGGTAATACTTACTCCTCATCACTCATCTGGTAATACTTACTACTCATCACTCATCTGGTAATATGTACTCCTCATCACTCATCTGGTAATACTTACTACTCATCACTCATCTCGTAATACTTACTACTCATCACTCATCTGGTAATACTCCTCATCACTCATCTGGTAATACATACTCCTCATCACTCATCTGGTAATACTTACTCCTCATCACTCACCTGGTAATACTTACTACTCATCACTCATCTGGTAATACTTACTACTCATCACTCATCTGGTAATACTTACTCCTCATCACTCATCTGGTAATACTTACTCCTCATCACTCATCTGGTAATACTTACTCCTCTTCACTCATCTGGTAATACTTACTCCTCATCACTCATCTGGTAATACTTACTCCTCATCACTCATCTGTTAATACTTACTGTTCATCACTCATCTGGTAATACTAACTCCTCATCACTCACCTGGTAATACTTACTCCTCATCACTCATCTGGTAATACTTACTCCTCATCACTCATCTGGTAATACTTACTCCTCATCACTCATTTGGTAATACTTACTCCACATCACTCATCTGGTAACACTTACTCCACATCACTCATCTGGTAATACTTACTCCTCATCACTCATCTGGTAATACTTACTACTCATCACTCATCTGGTAATACTTACTCCTCATCACTCATTTGGTAATACTTATTCCTCACTACTCATCTGGTAATACTTACTCCTCATCACTCATCTGGTAATACTTACTACTCATCACTCATCTGGTAATACTTACTCCCCATCACTCATCTGGTAATACTTACTACTCATCATTCATCTGGTAATACTTACTACTCATCTTTCATCTGGTAATATTTACTCCTCATCACTCATCAGGTAATACTTACTCATCACTCATCTGGTAATACTTACTACTCATCGCTCATCTGGTAATACTTACTCCTCATCACTCATCTGGTAATACTTACTCCTCATCACTCATCTGGTAATACTTACTACTCATCACTCATCTGGTAATACTTACTACTCATCGCTCATCTGGTAATACTTACTCCTCATCGCTCATCTGGTAACACTTACTCCTCATCACTCATCTGGTAATACTTACTCCTCATCACTCATCTGGTAATACTCCTCATCTCTCATCTGTTAATACTTACTCCCCATCATTCATCTGGTAATACTTACTCCTCATCACTCACCTGGTAATACTTACTCCTCATCACTCACCTTGTAATACTTACTACTCATCACTCATCTGGTAATACTTACAACTCATCACTCATCTGGTAATTCTTACTACTCATCACTCATCTGGTAATACTCCTCATCACTCATCTGGTAATACTTACTCCTCATCACTCACCTGGTAATACTTACTCCTCATCTCTCATTTGGTAATACTTACTCCTCATCACTCATCTGGTAATACTTACTACTCATCATTCATCTGGTAATACTTACTACTCATCTTTCATCTGGTAATACTTACTCCTCATCACTCATCTGTTAATACTTACTCCTCATCACTCATCTGGTAATACTTACTCCTCATCACTCACCTGGTAATACTTACTCCTCATCACTCACCTTGTAATACTTACTACTCATCACTCATCTGGTAATACTTACTACTCATCACTCATCTGGTAATTCTTACTACTCATCACTCATCTGGTAATACTCCTCATCACTCATCTGGTAATACTTACTCCTCATCACTCACCTGGTAATACTTACTCCTCATCTCTCATTTGGTAATACTTACTCCTCATCACTCATCTGGTAATACTTACTACTCATCACTCATCTGGTAGTACTTACTACTCATCACTCATCTGGTAATACTTACTACTCATCACTCATCTGGTAATACTTACTACTCATCACTCATCTGGTAATACTTACTCCTCATCACTCACCTGGTAATACTTACTCCTCATCACTCATCTGGTAATACTTACTACTCATCACTCATCTGGTAATACTTACTACTCATCACTCATCTGATAATACTTACTACTCATCACTCATCTGGTAATACTTACTACTCATCACTCATCTGGTAATACTTACTACTCATCACTCATCTGGTAATATTTACTACTCATCACTCATCTGGTAATACTTACTACTCATCACTCATCTGGTAATACTTACTCCTCATCACTCACCTGGTAATACTTACTCCTCATCACTCATCTGGTAATACTAACTACTCATCACTCACATGGTAATACTTACTCCTCATCACTCATCTGGTAATACTTACTACTCATCACTCATCTGGTAATATGTACTCCTCATCACTCATCTGGTAATACTTACTACTCATCACTCATCTCGTAATACTTACTACTCATCACTCATCTGGTAATACTCCTCATCACTCATCTGGTAATACATACTCCTCATCACTCATCTGGTAATACTTACTCCTCATCACTCACCTGGTAATACTTACTACTCATCACTCATCTGGTAATACTTACTACTCATCACTCATCTGGTAATACTTACTCCTCATCACTCATCTGGTAATACTTACTCCTCATCACTCATCTGGTAATACTTACTCCTCTTCACTCATCTGGTAATACTTACTCCTCATCACTCATCTGGTAATACTTACTCCTCATCACTCATCTGTTAATACTTACTGTTCATCACTCATCTGGTAATACTAACTCCTCATCACTCACCTGGTAATACTTACTCCTCATCACTCATCTGGTAATACTTACTCCTCATCACTCATCTGGTAATACTTACTCCTCACCACTCATTTGGTAATACTTACTCCACATCACTCATCTGGTAACACTTACTCCACATCACTCATCTGGTAATACTTACTCCTCATCACTCATCTGGTAATACTTACTACTCATCACTCATCCGGTAATACTTACTCCTCATCACTCATTTGGTAATACTTATTCCTCACTACTCATCTGGTAATACTTACTCCTCATCACTCATCTGGTAATACTTACTACTCATCACTCATCTGGTAATACTTACTCCCCATCACTCATCTGGTAATACTTACTCCTCATCACTCATCTGGTAATACTTACTACTCATCACTCATCTGGTAATACTTACTACTCATCACTCATCTGGTAATACTTACTCCTCATCACTCACCTGGTAATACTTACTCCTCATCACTCATCTGGTAATACTTACTACTCATCACTCATCTGCTAATACTTACTACTCATCACTCATCTGGTAATACTTTCTACTCATCACTCATCTGGTAATACTTACTACTCATCACTCATCTGGTAATACTTACTCCTCATCACTCACCTGATAATACTTACTCCTCATCACTCATCTGGTAATACTTACTACTCATCACTCATCTGGTAACACTTACTCCTCATCACTCACCTGGTAATACTTACTACTCATCACTCATCTGGTAATACTTACTACTCATCACTCATCTGGTAATACTTACTACTCATCACTCATCTGGTAATACTTACTACTCATCACTCATCTGGTAATACTTACTACTCATCACTCATCTGGTAATACTTACTCCTCATTCACTCACCTGGTAATACTTACTCCTCATCACTCATCTGGTAATACTTACTACTCATCACTCATCTGGTAATCCTTACTACTCATCACTCATCTGATAATACTTACTACTCATCACTCATCTGGTAATACTTACTACTCATCACTCATCTGGTAATACTTACTACTCATCACTCATCTGGTAATAATTACTACTCATCACTCATCTGGTAATACTTACTACTCATCACTCATCTGGTAATACTTACTCCTCATCACTCACCTGGTAATACTTACTCCTCATCACTCATCTTTTAATACTAACTACTCATCACTCACATGGTAATACTTACTCCTCATCACTCATCTGGTAATACTTACTACTCATCACTCATCTGGTAATATGTACTCCTCATCACTCATCTGGTAATACTTACTACTCATCACTCATCTCGTAATACTTACTACTCATCACTCATCTGGTAATACTCCTCATCACTCATCTGGTAATACATACTCCTCATCACTCATCTGGTAATACTTACTCCTCATCACTCACCTGGTAATACTTACTACTCATCACTCATCTGGTAATACTTACTACTCATCACTCATCTGGTAATACTTACTCCTCATCACTCATCTGGTAATACTTACTCCTCATCACTCATCTGGTAATACTTACTCCTCTTCACTCATCTGGTAATACTTACTCCTCATCACTCATCTGGTAATACTTACTCCTCATCACTCATCTGTTAATACTTACTGTTCATCACTCATCTGGTAATACTAACTCCTCATCACTCACCTGGTAATACTTACTCCTCATCACTCATCTGGTAATACTTACTCCTCATCACTCATCTGGTAATACTTACTCCTCATCACTCATTTGGTAATACTTACTCCACATCACTCATCTGGTAACACTTACTCCACATCACTCATCTGGTAATACTTACTCCTCATCACTCATCTGGTAATACTTACTACTCATCACTCATCTGGTAATACTTACTCCTCATCACTCATTTGGTAATACTTATTCCTCACTACTCATCTGGTAATACTTACTCCTCATCACTCATCTGGTAATACTTACTACTCATCACTCATCTGGTAATACTTACTCCCCATCACTCATCTGGTAATACTTACTACTCATCATTCATCTGGTAATACTTACTACTCATCTTTCATCTGGTAATACTTACTCCTCATCACTCATCAGGTAATACTTACTCATCACTCATCTGGTAATACTTACTACTCATCGCTCATCTGGTAATACTTACTCCTCATCACTCATCTGGTAATACTTACTCCTCATCACTCATCTGGTAATACTTACTACTCATCACTCATCTGGTAATACTTACTACTCATCGCTCATCTGGTAATACTTACTCCTCATCGCTCATCTGGTAACACTTACTCCTCATCACTCATCTGGTAATACTTACTCCTCATCACTCATCTGGTAATACTCCTCATCTCTCATCTGGTAATACTTACTCCCCATCATTCATCTGGTAATACTTACTCCTCATCACTCACCTGGTAATACTTACTCCTCATCACTCACCTTGTAATACTTACTACTCATCACTCATCTGGTAATACTTACAACTCATCACTCATCTGGTAATTCTTACTACTCATCACTCATCTGGTAATACTCCTCATCACTCATCTGGTAATACTTACTCCTCATCACTCACCTGGTAATACTTACTCCTCATCTCTCATTTGGTAATACTTACTCCTCATCACTCATCTGGTAATACTTACTACTCATCATTCATCTGGTAATACTTACTACTCATCTTTCATCTGGTAATACTTACTCCTCATCACTCATCTGTTAATACTTACTCCTCATCACTCATCTGGTAATACTTACTCCTCATCACTCACCTGGTAATACTTACTCCTCATCACTCACCTTGTAATACTTACTACTCATCACTCATCTGGTAATACTTACTACTCATCACTCATCTGGTAATTCTTACTACTCATCACTCATCTGGTAATACTCCTCATCACTCATCTGGTAATACTTACTCCTCATCACTCACCTGGTAATACTTACTCCTCATCTCTCATTTGGTAATACTTACTCCTCATCACTCATCTGGTAATACTTACTACTCATCACTCATCTGGTAATACTTACTACTCATCACTCATCTGGTAATACTTACTACTCATCACTCATCTGGTAATACTTACTACTCATCACTCATCTGGTAATACTTACTCCTCATCACTCACCTGGTAATACTTACTCCTCATCACTCATCTGGTAATACTTACTACTCATCACTCATCTGGTAATACTTACTACTCATCACTCATCTGATAATACTTACTACTCATCACTCATCTGGTAATACTTACTACTCATCACTCATCTGGTAATACTTACTACTCATCACTCATCTGGTAATAATTACTACTCATCACTCATCTGGTAATACTTACTACTCATCACTCATCTGGTAATACTTACTCCTCATCACTCACCTGGTAATACTTACTCCTCATCACTCATCTGGTAATACTAACTACTCATCACTCACATGGTAATACTTACTCCTCATCACTCATCTGGTAATACTTACTACTCATCACTCATCTGGTAATATGTACTCCTCATCACTCATCTGGTAATACTTACTACTCATCACTCATCTCGTAATACTTACTACTCATCACTCATCTGGTAATACTCCTCATCACTCATCTGGTAATACATACTCCTCATCACTCATCTGGTAATACTTACTCCTCATCACTCACCTGGTAATACTTACTACTCATCACTCATCTGGTAATACTTACTACTCATCACTCATCTGGTAATACTTACTCCTCATCACTCATCTGGTAATACTTACTCCTCATCACTCATCTGGTAATACTTACTCCTCTTCACTCATCTGGTAATACTTACTCCTCATCACTCATCTGGTAATACTTACTCCTCATCACTCATCTGTTAATACTTACTGTTCATCACTCATCTGGTAATACTAACTCCTCATCACTCACCTGGTAATACTTACTCCTCATCACTCATCTGGTAATACTTACTCCTCATCACTCATCTGGTAATACTTACTCCTCATCACTCATTTGGTAATACTTACTCCACATCACTCATCTGGTAACACTTACTCCACATCACTCATCTGGTAATACTTACTCCTCATCACTCATCTGGTAATACTTACTACTCATCACTCATCTGGTAATACTTACTCCTCATCACTCATTTGGTAATACTTATTCCTCACTACTCATCTGGTAATACTTACTCCTCATTACTCATCTGGTAATACTTACTACTCATCACTCATCTGGTAATACTTACTCCCCATCACTCATCTGGTAATACTTACTCCTCATCACTCATCTGGTAATACTTACTACTCATCACTCATCTGGTAATACTTACTCCTCATCACTCATTTGGTAATACTTATTCCTCACTACTCATCTGGTAATACTTACTCCTCATCACTCATCTGGTAATACTTACTCCTCATCACTCATCTGGTAACACTTACTCCACATCACTCATCTGGTAATACTTACTACTCATCATTCATCTGGTAATACTTACTACTCATCTTTCATCTGGTAATACTTACTCCTCATCACTCATCAGGTAATACTTACTCATCACTCATCTGGTAATACTTACTACTCATCGCTCATCTGGTGATACTTACTCCTCATCACTCATCTGGTAATACTTACTCCTCATCACTCATCTGGTAATACTTACTACTCATCACTCATCTGGTAATACTTACTACTCATCGCTCATCTGGTAATACTTACTCCTCATCGCTCATCTGGTAACACTTACTCCTCATCACTCATCTGGTAATACTTACTCCTCATCACTCATCTGGTAATACTCCTCATCTCTCATCTGGTAATACTTACTCCCCATCATTCATCTGGTAATACTTACTCCTCATCACTCACCTGGTAATACTTACTCCTCATCACTCACCTTGTAATACTTACTACTCATCACTCATCTGGTAATACTTACAACTCATCACTCATCTGGTAATTCTTACTACTCATCACTCATCTGGTAATACTCCTCATCACTCATCTGGTAATACTTACTCCTCATCACTCACCTGGTAATACTTACTCCTCATCTCTCATTTGGTAATACTTACTCCTCATTACTCATCTGGTAATACTTACTACTCATCATTCATCTGGTAATACTTACTACTCATCTTTCATCTGGTAATACTTACTCCTCATCACTCATCTGTTAATACTTACTCCTCATCACTCATCTGGTAATACTTACTCCTCATCACTCACCTGGTAATACTTACTCCTCATCACTCACCTTGTAATACTTACTACTCATCACTCATCTGGTAATACTTACTACTCATCACTCATCTGGTAATTCTTACTACTCATCACTCATCTGGTAATACTCCTCATCACTCATCTGGTAATACTTACTCCTCATCACTCACCTGGTAATACTTACTCCTCATCTCTCATTTGGTAATACTTACTCCTCATCACTCATCTGGTAATACTTACTACTCATCATTCATCTGGTAATACCTACTACTCATCACTCATCTGGTAATTCTTACTACTCATCACTCATCTGGTAATACTCCTCATCACTCATCTGGTAATACTTACTCCTCATCACTCACCTGGTAATACTTACTCCTCATCTCTCATTTGGTAATACTTACTCCTCATCACTCATCTGTTAATACTTACTACTCATCTTTCATCTGGTAATACTTACTCCTCATCACTCATCTGGTAATACTTACTCCTCATCACTCATCTGGTAGTACTTACTCCTCATCGCTCATCTGGTAATACTTACTCCTCATCACTCATCTGGTAGTACTTACTCCTCATCGCTCATCTGGTAATACTAACTCCTCTTCACTCACCTGGTAATACTTACTCCTCATCACACATCTGGTAATACTTACTCCTCATCACTCATCTGGTAATACTTACCCCTCATCACTCATTTGGTAATACTTACTCCACATCACTCATCTGGTAATACTTACTCAACATCACTCATCTGGTAATACTTACTCCTCATCACTCATCTGGTAATACTTACTACTCATCACTCATCTGGTAATACTATTTTCATCACTCATTTGGTAATACTTATTCCTCACTACTCATCTGGTAATACTTACTCCTCATCACTCATCTGGTAATACTTACTCCTCATCACTCATCTGGTAATACTTACTCCTCATCACTCATCTGGTAATACTTACTCCTCATCACTCACCTGGTAATACTTACTCCTCATCACTCATCTGGTAATACTTACTACTCATCACTCATCTGGTAATACTTACACCTCATCACTCATCTGGTAATACTTACTCCTCATCACTCATCTGTTTATACTTACTGCTCATCACTCATCTGGTAATACTAACTCCTCATCTCTCATTTGGTAATACTTACTCCTCATCACTCATCTGGTAATACTTACTCCTCATCTCTCATCTGGTAATACTTACTCCTCATCTCTCATCTGGTAATACTTACTACTCATCACTCATCTGGTAATACTTACTACTCATCACTCATCTGGTAATACTTACTCCTCATCTCTCATTTGGTAATACTTACTCCTCATCACTCATCTGGTAATACTTACTCCTCATCACTCATCTGGTAATACTTACTCCTCATCACTCATTTGGTAATACTTATTCCTCACTACTCATCTGGTAATACTTACTCCTCATCACTCATCTGGTAATACTTACTCCTCATCACTCATCTGGTAATACTTACTCCTCATCACTCATCTGGTAATACTTACTCCTCATCACTCACCTGGTAATACTTACTCCTCATCACTCATCTGGTAATACTTACTCCTCATCACTCATCTGGTAATACTTACACCTCATCACTCATCTGGTAATACTTTCTCCTCATCACTCATCTGTTTATACTTACTGCTCATCACTCATCTGGTAATACTAACTCCTCATCTCTCATTTGGTAATACTTACTCCTCATCACTCATCTGGTAATACTTACTCCTCATCTCTCATCTGGTAATACTTACTCATCACTCATTTGGTAATACTTACTACTCATCACTCATCTGGTAATACTTACTACTCATCACTCATCTGGTAATACTTACTCCTCATCTCTCATTTGGTAATACTTACTCCTCATCACTCATCTGGTAATACTTACTCCTCATCACTCATCTGGTAATACTTACTCCTCATCACTCATCTGGTAGTACTTACTCCTCATCACTCATCTGGTAATACTAACTCCTCATCTCTCATTTGGTAATACTTACTCCTCATCACTCATCTGGTAATACGTACCCCTCATCACTCATCTGGTAATACTTACTCATCGCTCATTTGGTAATACTTACTACTCATCACTCATCTGGTAATACTTACTACTCATCACTCATCTGGTAATACTTACTCCTCATCACTCATCTGGTAATACTTACTCCTCATCTCTCATTTGGTAATACTTACTCCTCATCACTCATCTGGTAATACTTACCCCTCATCACTCATCTGGTAATACTTACTCCTCATCACTCATCTGGTAGTACTTACTCCTCATCGCTCATCTGGTAATACTTACTCCTCATCACTCATCTGGTAATACTTACTCCTCATCACTCATCTGGTAATACTTACTCCTCATCTCTCATGTGGTAATACTTACTCCTCATCACTCATCTGGTAATACTTACTCCTCATCACTCATCTGGTAATACTTACTCCTCATCACTCATCTGGTAGTACTTACTCCTCATCGCTCATCTGGTAATACTTACTCCTCATCGCTCATCTGGTAATACTTACTCCTCATCACTCATCTGGTAATACTTACTCCTCATCACTCATCTGGTAATACTTACTACTCATCACTCATCTGTTTATACTTACTGCTCATCACTCATCTGGTAATACTAACTCCTCATCTTTCATCTGGTAATACTTACTCCTCATCACTCATCTGGTAATACTAACTCCTCATCACTCATCTGGTAATACTTACTCCTCATCACTCATCTGGTAATACTTACTCCTCATCACTCATCTGGTAATACTTACTCCTCATCACTCATCTGGTAATACTTACTCCTCATCACTCATCTGGTAATACTTACTCCTCATCACTCATCTGGTAATACTTACTCCTCATCACTCATCTGGTAATACTTACTCCTCATCACTCATCTGGTAATACTAACTCCTCATCTCTCATTTGGTAATACTTACTCCTCATCACTCACCTGGTAATACGTACCCCTCATCACTCATCTGGTAATACTTACTCATCACTCATTTGGTAATACTTACTACTCATCACTCATCTGGTAATACTTACTACTCATCACTCATCTGGTAATACTTACTCCTCATCACTCATTTGGTAATACTTACTCCACATCACTCATCTGGTAATATTTACTCCTCATCACTCATCTGGTAATACTTACTCCTCATCTCTCATTTGGTAATACTTACTCCTCATCACTCATCTGGTAATACTTACTCCTCATCACTCATCTGGTAATACTTACTCCTCATCACTCATCTGGTAGTACTTACTCCTCATCGCTCATCTGGTAATACTTACTCCTCATCACTCATCTGGTAATACTTACTCCTCATCACTCATCTGGTAATACTTACTCCTCATCACTCATCTGGTAATACTTACTCCTCATCACTCATCTGGTAATACTTACTCCTCATCACTCATCTGTTTATACTTACTGCTCATCACTCATCTGGTAATACTAACTCCTCATCTTTCATCTGGTAATACTTACTCCTCATCACTCATCTGGTAATACTTTCTCCTCATCACACAGCTGGTAGTACTTACTCCTCATCGCTCATCTGGTAATACTTACTCCTCATCACTCATCTTGTAATACTTACTCCTCATCACTCACCTGGTAATACTTACTCGTCATCACTCATCTGGTAATACTTACTCCTCATCACTCATCTGGTAATACTTACTCCTCATCACTCATCTGGTAATACTTACTCCTCATCACTCATCTGTTTATACTTACTGCTCATCACTCATCTGGTAATACTAACTCCTCATTTTTCATCTGGTAATACTTACTCCTCATCACTCATCTGGTAATACTTACTCCTCATCACTCATCTGGTAATACTTACTCCTCATCACTCATCTGGTAATACTTACTCCTCATCACTCACCTGGTAATACTTACTCGTCATCACTCATCTGGTAATACTTACTCCTCATCACTCATCTGGTAATACTTACTCCTCATCACTCATCTGGTAATACTTACTCCTCATCACTCATCTGTTTATACTTACTGCTCATCACTCATCTGGTAATACTAACTCCTCATTTTTCATCTGGTAATACTTACTCCTCATCACTCATCTGGTAATACTTACTCCTCATCACTCATCTGGTAATACTTACTCCTCATCACTCATCTGGTAATACTTACTCCTCATCACTCATCTGGTAATACTTACTCCTCATCACTCATCTGGTAATACTTACTCCTCATCACTCATCTGGTAATACTTACTCCTCATCACTCATCTGGTAATACTTACTCCTCATCACACAGCTGGTAGTACTTACTCCTCATCGCTCATCTGGTAATACTTACTCCTCATCACTCATCTTGTAATACTTACTCCTCATCACTCACCTGGTAATACTTACTCCTCATCACTCATCTGGTAATACTTACTCCTCATCATTCATCTGGTAATACTTACTTCTCACCACTCATCTGGTAATACTTACTCCTCATCACTCACCTGGTAATACTTACTGCTCATCACTCATCTGGTAATACTTACTCCTCATCACTCACCTGGTAATACTTACTGCTCATCACTCATCTGGTAATACTTACTCCTCATCACTCATCTGGTAATACTTACTCCTCATCACTCATCTGGTAATACTTACTCCTCATCATTCATCTGGTAATACTTACTACTCATCACTCACCTGGTAATACTTACTACTCATCACTCATCTGGTAATACTTACTGCTCATCACTCATCTGGTAATACTTACTCCTCATCACTCACCTGGTAATACTTACTGCTCATCACTCATCTGGTAATACTTACTCCTCATCACTCATCTGGTAATACTTACTCCTCATCATTCATCTGGTAATACTTACTTCTCACCACTCATCTGGTAATACTTACTCCTCATCACTCACCTGGTAATACTTACTGCTCATCACTCATCTGGTAATACTTACTCCTCATCACTCATCTGGTAATACTTACTCCTCATCATTCATCTGGTAATACTTACTACTCATCGCTCATCTGGTAATACTTACTCCTCATCACTCATCTGGTAATACTCACTCCTCATCACTCATCTGGTAATACTTACTACTCATCACTCCTCTGGTAATACTTACTACTTATCGCTCATCTGGTAATACTTACTCCTCATCGCTCATCTGGTAATACTTACTCCTCATCACTCATCTGGTAATATTTACTCCTCATCACTCATCTGGTAATACTCCTCATCACTCATCTGGTAATACTTACTCCTCATCACTCACCTGGTAATACTTACTGCTCATCACTCATCTGGTAATACTTACTCCTCATCACTCATCTGGTAATACTTACTCCTCATCATTCATCTGGTAATACTTACTTCTCACCACTCATCTGGTAATACTTGCTCCTCATCACTCACCTGGTAATACTTACTGCTCATCACTCATCTGGTAATACTTACTCCTCATCACTCACCTGGTAATACTTACTTCTCACCACTCATCTGGTAATACTTACTCCTCATCACTCACCTGGTAATACTTACTCCTCATCACTCATCTGGTAATACTTACTCCTCATCACTCATAGGGTAATACTTACTGCTCATCACTCATCTGGTAATACTTACTACTCATCACTCATCTGGTAATACTTATTCCTCATCACTCATCTGGTAATACTTACTACTCATCGCTCATCTGGTAATACTTACTCCTCATCACTCATCTGGTAATACTTACTCCTCATCACTCATAGGGCAATACTTACTCCTCATCACTCATCTGGAAATACGTACTCCTCATCACTCATCTGGTAATACTCCTCATCACTCATCTGGTCATACTTACTCCTCATCACTCATCTGGTAATACTTACTACTCATCGCTCATCTGGTAATACTTACTCCTCATCACTCATCTGGTAATACTTACTCCTCATCACTCATCTGGTAATACTCCTCATCACTCATCTGGTAATACTTACTACTCATAACTCATAGGGTAATACTAACTCCTCATCACTCATCTGGTAATACTTATTCCTCATCACTCATCTGGTAATACTTACTCCTCATCACTCATCTGGTAATACTTACTCCTCATCACTCATCTGGTAATACTTACTCCTCATCACTCATCTGGTAATACTCCTCATCACTTATCTGGTAATACTTACTACTCATCACTCATAGGGTAATACAAACTCCTCATCACTCACCTGGTAATACTTATTCCTCATCACTCATCTGGTAATACTTACTCCTCATCACTCATCTGGTAATACTTACTCCTCATCACTCATCTGGTAATACTTACTCCTCATCACTCACCTGGTAATACTTACTACTCATCACTCATCTGGTAATACTTACTACTCATCACTCATCTGGTAATTCTTACTACTCATCACTCATCTGGTAATACTTACTCCTCATCACTCACCTGGTAATACTTACTCCTCATCACTCATCTGGTAATACTTACTACTCATCACTCATCTGGTAATACTTACTACTCATCACTCATCTGGTAATACTTACTCCTCATCACTCACCTGGTAATACTTACTCCTCATCACTCATCTGGTAATACTTACTACTCATCACTCATCTGCTAATACTTACTACTCATCACTCATCTGGTAATACTTACTACTCATCACTCATCTGGTAATACTTACTACTCATCACTCATCTGGTAATACTTACTCCTCATCACTCACCTGGTAATACTTACTCCTCATCACTCATCTGGTAATACTTACTACTCATCACTCATCTGGTAATACTTACTCCTCATCACTCACCTGGTAATACTTACTACTCATCACTCATCTGGTAATACTTACTACTCATCACTCATCTGGTAATACTTACTACTCATCACTCATCTGGTAATACTTACTACTCATCACTCATCTGGTAATACTTACTACTCATCACTCATCTGGTAATACTTACTCCTCATCACTCACCTGGTAATACTTACTCTTCATCACTCATCTGGTAATACTTACTACTCATCACTCATCTGGTAATACTTACTACTCATCACTCATCTGATAATACTTACTACTCATCACTCATCTGGTAATACTTACTACTCATCACTCATCTGGTAATACTTACTACTCATCACTCATCTGGTAATAATTACTACTCATCACTCATCTGGTAATACTTACTACTCATCACTCATCTGGTAATACTTACTCCTCATCACTCACCTGGTAATACTTACTCCTCATCACTCATCTGGTAATACTTACTACTCATCACTCATCTGGTAATACTTACTACTCATCACTCCTCTGGTAATACTTACTCCTCATCACTCACCTGGTAATACTTACTCCTCATCACTCATCTGGTAATACTAACTACTCATCACTCACATGGTAATATTTACTCCTCATCACTCATCTGGTAATACTTACTACTCATCACTCATCTGGTAATATGTACTCCTCATCAATCATCTGGTAATACTTACTACTCATCACTCATCTCGTAATACTCCTCATCACTCATCTGGTAATACTTACTCCTCATCACTCACCTGGTAATACTTACTGCTCATCACTCATCTGGTAATACTTACTACTCATCACTCATCTGGTAATACTTACTACTCATCACTCCTCTGGTAATACTTACTCCTCATCACTCACCTGGTAATACTTACTCCTCATCACTCATCTGGTAATACTTACTCCTCATCACTCATCTGGTAATATTTACTCCTCATCACTCATCTGGTAATACTCCTCATCACTCATCTGGTAATACTTACTCCTCATCACTCACCTGGTAATACTTACTGCTCATCACTCATCTGGTAATACTTACTCCTCATCACTCATCTG
Source organism: Pictodentalium vernedei (assembly GCA_031216915.1). Lineage (NCBI taxonomy): Eukaryota > Metazoa > Mollusca > Scaphopoda > Dentaliida > Dentaliidae > Pictodentalium > Pictodentalium vernedei. The sequence goes on from CM062297.1 coordinate 865,908,567, forward strand.
GTAATACTTACTCCTCATCATTCATCTGGTAATACTTACTTCTCACCACTCATCTGGTAATACTTGCTCCTCATCACTCACCTGGTAATACTTACTGCTCATCACTCATCTGGTAATACTTACTCCTCATCACTCACCTGGTAATACTTACTTCTCACCACTCATCTGGTAATACTTACTCCTCATCACTCACCTGGTAATACTTACTCCTCATCACTCATCTGGTAATACTTACTCCTCATCACTCATAGGGTAATACTTACTGCTCATCACTCATCTGGTAATACTTACTACTCATCACTCATCTGGTAATACTTATTCCTCATCACTCATCTGGTAATACTTACTACTCATCGCTCATCTGGTAATACTTACTCCTCATCACTCATCTGGTAATACTTACTCCTCATCACTCATAGGGCAATACTTACTCCTCATCACTCATCTGGTAATACGTACTCCTCATCACTCATCTGGTAATACTCCTCATCACTCATCTGGTCATACTTACTCCTCATCACTCATCTGGTAATACTTACTACTCATCGCTCATCTGGTAATACTTACTCCTCATCACTCATCTGGTAATACTTTCTCCTCATCACTCATCTGGTAATACTCCTCATCACTCATCTGGTAATACTTACTACTCATAACTCATAGGGTAATACTAACTCCTCATCACTCATCTGGTAATACTTATTCCTCATCACTCATCTGGTAATACTTACTCCTCATCACTCATCTGGTAATACTTACTCCTCATCACTCATCTGGTAATACTTACTCCTCATCACTCATCTGGTAATACTCCTCATCACTTATCTGGTAATACTTACTACTCATCACTCATAGGGTAATACAAACTCCTCATCACTCACCTGGTAATACTTATTCCTCATCACTCATCTGGTAATACTTACTCCTCATCACTCATCTGGTAATACTTACTCCTCATCACTCATCTGGTAATACTTACTCCTCATCACTCACCTGGTAATACTTGCTACTCATCACTCATCTGGTAATACTTACTACTCATCACTCATCTGGTAATTCTTACTACTCATCACTCATCTGGTAACACTTACTCCTCATCACTCATCTGGTAATACTTACTACTCATCACTCATCTGGTAATACTTACTACTCATCCCTCATCTGGTAATACTTACTCCTCATCGCTCATCTGGTAACACTTACTCCTCATCACTCATCTGGTAATACTTACTCCTCATCACTCATCTGGTAATACTCCTCATCTCTCATCTGGTAATACTTACTCCCCATCATTCATCTGGTAATACTTACTCCTCATCACTCACCTGGTAATACTTACTCCTCATCACTCACCTTGTAATACTTACTACTCATCACTCATCTGGTAATACTTACAACTCATCACTCATCTGGTAATTCTTACTACTCATCACTCATCTGGTAATACTCCTCATCACTCATCTGGTAATACTTACTACTCATCACTCACCTGGTAATACTTACTCCTCATCTCTCATTTGGTAATACTTACTCCTCATCACTCATCTGGTAATACTTACTACTCATCATTCATCTGGTAATACTTACTACTCATCTTTCATCTGGTAATACTTACTCCTCATCACTCATCTGTTAATACTTACTCCTCATCACTCATCTGGTAATACTTACTCCTCATCACTCACCTGGTAATACTTACTCCTCATCACTCACCTTGTAATACTTACTACTCATCACTCATCTGGTAATACTTACTACTCATCACTCATCTGGTAATTCTTACTACTCATCACTCATCTGGTAATACTCCTCATCACTCATCTGGTAATACTTACTCCTCATCACTCACCTGGTAATACTTACTCCTCATCTCTCATTTGGTAATACTTACTCCTCATCACTCATCTGGTAATACTTACTACTCATCATTCATCTGGTAATACTTACTACTCATCACTCATCTGGTAATTCTTACTACTCATCACTCATCTGGTAATACTCCTCATCACTCATCTGGTAATACTTACTCCTCATCACTCACCTGGTAATACTTACTCCTCATCTCTCATTTGGTAATACTTACTCCTCATCACTCATCTGTTAATACTTACTACTCATCTTTCATCTGGTAATACTTACTCCTCATCACTCATCTGGTAATACTTACTCCTCATCACTCATCTGGTAGTACTTACTCCTCATCGCTCATCTGGTAATACTTACTCCTCATCACTCATCTGGTAGTACTTACTCCTCATCGCTCATCTGGTAATACTAACTCCTCATCACTCACCTGGTAATACTTACTCCTCATCACACATCTGGTAATACTTACTCCTCATCACTCATCTGGTAATACTTACCCCTCATCACTCATTTGGTAATACTTACTCCACATCACTCATCTGGTAATACTTACTCAACATCACTCATCTGGCAATACTTACTCCTCATCACTCATCTGGTAATACTTACTACTCATCACTCATCTGGTAATAATATTTTCATCACTCATTTGGTAATACTTATTCCTCACTACTCATCTGGTAATACTTACTCCTCATCACTCATCTGGTAATACTTACTCCTCATCACTCATCTGGTAATACTTACTCCTCATCACTCATCTGGTAATACTTACTCCTCATCACTCACCTGGTAATACTTACTCCTCATCACTCATCTGGTAATACTTACTACTCATCACTCATCTGGTAATACTTACACCTCATCACTCATCTGGTAATACTTACTCCTCATCACTCATCTGTTTATACTTACTGCTCATCACTCATCTGGTAATACTAACTCCTCATCTCTCATTTGGTAATACTTACTCCTCATCACTCATCTGGTAATACTTACTCCTCATCTCTCATCTGGTAATACTTACTCCTCATCTCTCATCTGGTAATACTTACTACTCATCACTCATCTGGTAATACTTACTACTCATCACTCATCTGGTAATACTTACTCCTCATCTCTCATTTGGTAATACTTACTCCTCATCACTCATCTGGTAATACTTACTCCTCATCACTCATCTGGTAATACTTACTCCTCATCACTCATTTGGTAATACTTATTCCTCACTACTCATCTGGTAATACTTACTCCTCATCACTCATCTGGTAATACTTACTCCTCATCACTCATCTGGTAATACTTACTCCTCATCACTCATCTGGTAATACTTACTCCTCATCACTCACCTGGTAATACTTACTCCTCATCACTTATCTGGTAATACTTACTCCTCATCACTCATCTGGTAATACTTACACCTCATCACTCATCTGGTAATACTTACTCCTCATCACTCATCTGTTTATACTTACTGCTCATCACTCATCTGGTAATACTAACTCCTCATCTCTCATTTGGTAATACTTACTCCTCATCACTCATCTGGTAATACTTACTCCTCATCTCTCATCTGGTAATACTTACTCATCACTCATTTGGTAATACTTACTACTCATCACTCATCTGGTAATACTTACTACTCATCACTCATCTGGTAATACTTACTCCTCATCTCTCATTTGGTAATACTTACTCCTCATCACTCATCTGGTAATACTTACTCCTCATCACTCATCTGGTAATACTTACTCCTCATCACTCATCTGGTAGTACTTACTCCTCATCACTCATCTGGTAATACTAACTCCTCATCTCTCATTTGGTAATACTTACTCCTCATCACTCATCTGGTAATACGAACCCCTCATCACTCATCTGGTAATACTTACTCATCGCTCATTTGGTAATACTTACTACTCATCACTCATCTGGTAATACTTACTACTCATCACTCATCTGGTAATACTTACTCCTCATCACTCATCTGGTAATACTTACTCCTCATCTCTCATTTGGTAATACTTACTCCTCATCACTCATCTGGTAATACTTACTCCTCATCACTCATCTGGTAATACTTACTCCTCATCACTCATCTGGTAGTACTTACTCCTCATCGCTCATCTGGTAATACTTACTCCTCATCACTCATCTGGTAATACTTACTCCTCATCACTCATCTGGTAATACTTACTCCTCATCTCTCATGTGGTAATACTTACTCCTCATCACTCATCTGGTAATACTTACTCCTCATCACTCATCTGGTAATACTTACTCCTCATCACTCATCTGGTAGTACTTACTCCTCATCGCTCATCTGGTAATACTTACTCCTCATCGCTCATCTGGTAATACTTACTCCTCATCACTCATCTGGTAATACTTACTCCTCATCACTCATCTGGTAATACTTACTACTCATCACTCATCTGTTTATACTTACTGCTCATCACTCATCTGGTAATACTAACTCCTCATCTTTCATCTGGTAATACTTACTCCTCATCACTCATCTGGTAATACTAACTCCTCATCACTCATCTGGTAATACTTACTCCTCATCACTCATCTGGTAATACTTACTCCTCATCACTCATCTGGTAATACTTACTCCTCATCACTCATCTGGTAATACTTACTCCTCATCACTCATCTGGTAATACTTACTCCTCATCACTCATCTGGTAATACTTACTCCTCATCACTCATCTGGTAATACTTACTCCTCATCACTCATCTGGTAGTACTAACTCCTCATCTCTCATTTGGTAATACTTACTCCTCATCACTCACCTGGTAATACGTACCCCTCATCACTCATCTGGTAATACTTACTCATCACTCATTTGGTAATACTTACTACTCATCACTCATCTGGTAATACTTACTACTCATCACTCATCTGGTAATACTTACTCCTCATCACTCATTTGGTAATACTTACTCCACATCACTCATCTGGTAATATTTACTCCTCATCACTCATCTGGTAATACTTACTCCTCATCTCTCATTTGGTAATACTTACTCCTCATCACTCATCTGGTAATACTTACTCCTCATCACTCATCTGGTAATACTTACTCCTCATCACTCATCTGGTAGTACTTACTCCTCATCGCTCATCTGGTAATACTTACTCCTCATCACTCATCTGGTAATACTTACTCCTCATCACTCATCTGGTAATACTTACTCCTCATCACTCATCTGGTAATACTTACTCCTCATCACTCATCTGGTAATACTTACTCCTCATCACTCATCTGTTTATACTTACTGCTCATCACTCATCTGGTAATACTAACTCCTCATCTTTCATCTGGTAATACTTACTCCTCATCACTCATCTGGTAATACTTTCTCCTCATCACACAGCTGGTAGTACTTACTCCTCATCGCTCATCTGGTAATACTTACTCCTCATCACTCATCTTGTAATACTTACTCCTCATCACTCACCTGGTAATACTTACTCGTCATCACTCATCTGGTAATACTTACTCCTCATCACTCATCTGGTATTACTTACTCCTCATCACTCATCTGGTAATACTTACTCCTCATCACTCATCTGTTTATACTTACTGCTCATCACTCATCTGGTAATACTAACTCCTCATTTTTCATCTGGTAATACTTACTCCTCATCACTCATCTGGTGATACTTACTCCTCATCACTCATCTGGTAATACTTACTCCTCATCACTCATCTGGTAATACTTACTCCTCATCACTCATCTGGTAATACTTACTCCTCATCACTCATCTGGTAATACTTACTCCTCATCACTCATCTGGTAATACTTACTCCTCATCACTCATCTGGTAATACTTACTCCTCATCACACAGCTGGTAGTACTTACTCCTCATCGCTCATCTGGTAATACTTACTCCTCATCACTCATCTTGTAATACTTACTCCTCATCACTCACCTGGTAATACTTACTCCTCATCACTCATCTGGTAATACTTACTCCTCATCATTCATCTGGTAATACTTACTTCTCACCACTCATCTGGTAATACTTACTCCTCATCACTCACCTGGTAATACTTACTGCTCATCACTCATCTGGTAATACTTACTCCTCATCACTCACCTGGTAATACTTACTGCTCATCACTCATCTGGTAATACTTACTCCTCATCACTCATCTGGTAATACTTACTCCTCATCACTCATCTGGTAATACTTACTCCTCATCATTCATCTGGTAATACTTACTACTCATCACTCACCTGGTAATACTTACTACTCATCACTCATCTGGTAATACTTACTGCTCATCACTCATCTGGTAATACTTACTCCTCATCACTCACCTGGTAATACTTACTGCTCATCACTCATCTGGTAATACTTACTCCTCATCACTCATCTGGTAATACTTACGCCTCATCATTCATCTGGTAATACTTACTTCTCACCACTCATCTGGTAATACTTACTCCTCATCACTCACCTGGTAATACTTACTGCTCATCACTCATCTGGTAATACTTACTCCTCATCACTCATCTGGTAATACTTACTCCTCATCATTCATCTGGTAATACTTACTACTCATCGCTCATCTGGTAATACTTACTCCTCATCACTCATCTGGTAATACTCACTCCTCATCACTCATCTGGTAATACTTACTACTCATCACTCATCTGGTAATACTTACTACTTATCGCTCATCTGGTAATACTTACTCCTCATCGCTCATCTGGTAATACTTACTCCTCATCACTCATCTGGTAATATTTACTCCTCATCACTCATCTGGTAATACTCCTCATCACTCATCTGGTAATACTTACTCCTCATCACTCACCTGGTAATACTTACTGCTCATCACTCATCTGGTAATACTTACTCCTCATCACTCATCTGGTAATACTTACTCCTCATCATTCATCTGGTAATACTTACTTCTCACCACTCATCTGGTAATACTTGCTCCTCATCACTCACCTGGTAATACTTACTGCTCATCACTCATCTGGTAATACTTACTCCTCATCACTCACCTGGTAATACTTACTTCTCACCACTCATCTGGTAATACTTACTCCTCATCACTCACCTGGTAATACTTACTCCTCATCACTCATCTGGTAATACTTACTCCTCATCACTCATAGGGTAATACTTACTGCTCATCACTCATCTGGTAATACTTACTACTCATCACTCATCTGGTAATACTTATTCCTCATCACTCATCTTGTAATACTTACTACTCATCGCTCATCTGGTAATACTTACTCCTCATCACTCATCTGGTAATACTTACCCCTCATCACTCATCTGGTAATACTTACTCCTCATCACTCATCTGGTAGTACTTACTCCTCATCGCTCATCTGGTAATACTTACTCCTCATCACTCATCTGGTAATACGTACCCCTCATCACTCATCTGGTAATACTTACTCATCGCTCATTTGGTAATACTTACTACTCATCACTCATCTGGTAATACTTACTACTCATCACTCATCTGGTAATACTTACTCCTCATCACTCATCTGGTAATACTTACTCCTCATCTCTCATTTGGTAATACTTACTCCTCATCACTCATCTGGTAATACTTACCCCTCATCACTCATCTGGTAATACTTACTCCTCATCACTCATCTGGTAGTACTTACTCCTCATCGCTCATCTGGTAATACTTACTCCTCATCACTCATCTGGTAATACTTACTCCTCATCACTCATCTGGTAATACTTACTCCTCATCTCTCATGTGGTAATACTTACTCCTCATCACTCATCTGGTAATACTTACTCCTCATCACTCATCTGGTAATACTTACTCCTCATCACTCATCTGGTAGTACTTACTCCTCATCGCTCATCTGGTAATACTTACTCCTCATCGCTCATCTGGTAATACTTACTCCTCATCACTCATCTGGTAATACTTACTCCTCATCACTCATCTGGTAATACTTACTACTCATCACTCATCTGTTTATACTTACTGCTCATCACTCATCTGGTAATACTAACTCCTCATCTTTCATCTGGTAATACTTACTCCTCATCACTCATCTGGTAATACTAACTCCTCATCACTCATCTGGTAATACTTACTCCTCATCACTCATCTGGTAATACTTACTCCTCATCACTCATCTGGTAATACTTACTCCTCATCACTCATCTGGTAATACTTACTCCTCATCACTCATCTGGTAATACTTACTCCTCATCACTCATCTGGTAATACTTACTCCTCATCACTCATCTGGTAATACTTACTCCTCATCACTCATCTGGTAATACTAACTCCTCATCTCTCATTTGGTAATACTTACTCCTCATCACTCACCTGGTAATACGTACCCCTCATCACTCATCTGGTAATACTTACTCATCACTCATTTGGTAATACTTACTACTCATCACTCATCTGGTAATACTTACTACTCATCACTCATCTGGTAATACTTACTCCTCATCACTCATTTGGTAATACTTACTCCACATCACTCATCTGGTAATATTTACTCCTCATCACTCATCTGGTAATACTTACTCCTCATCTCTCATTTGGTAATACTTACTCCTCATCACTCATCTGGTAATACTTACTCCTCATCACTCATCTGGTAATACTTACTCCTCATCACTCATCTGGTAGTACTTACTCCTCATCGCTCATCTGGTAATACTTACTCCTCATCACTCATCTGGTAATACTTACTCCTCATCACTCATCTGGTAATACTTACTCCTCATCACTCATCTGGTAATACTTACTCCTCATCACTCATCTGGTAATACTTACTCCTCATCACTCATCTGTTTATACTTACTGCTCATCACTCATCTGGTAATACTAACTCCTCATCTTTCATCTGGTAATACTTACTCCTCATCACTCATCTGGTAATACTTTCTCCTCATCACACAGCTGGTAGTACTTACTCCTCATCGCTCATCTGGTAATACTTACTCCTCATCACTCATCTTGTAATACTTACTCCTCATCACTCACCTGGTAATACTTACTCGTCATCACTCATCTGGTAATACTTACTCCTCATCACTCATCTGGTAATACTTACTCCTCATCACTCATCTGGTAATACTTACTCCTCATCACTCATCTGTTTATACTTACTGCTCATCACTCATCTGGTAATACTAACTCCTCATTTTTCATCTGGTAATACTTACTCCTCATCACTCATCTGGTAATACTTACTCCTCATCACTCATCTGGTAATACTTACTCCTCATCACTCATCTGGTAATACTTACTCCTCATCACTCACCTGGTAATACTTACTCGTCATCACTCATCTGGTAATACTTACTCCTCATCACTCATCTGGTAATACTTACTCCTCATCACTCATCTGGTAATACTTACTCCTCATCACTCATCTGTTTATACTTACTGCTCATCACTCATCTGGTAATACTAACTCCTCATTTTTCATCTGGTAATACTTACTCCTCATCACTCATCTGGTAATACTTACTCCTCATCACTCATCTGGTAATACTTACTCCTCATCACTCATCTGGTAATACTTACTCCTCATCACTCATCTGGTAATACTTACTCCTCATCACTCATCTGGTAATACTTACTCCTCATCACTCATCTGGTAATACTTACTCCTCATCACTCATCTGGTAATACTTACTCCTCATCACACAGCTGGTAGTACTTACTCCTCATCGCTCATCTGGTAATACTTACTCCTCATCACTCATCTTGTAATACTTACTCCTCATCACTCACCTGGTAATACTTACTCCTCATCACTCATCTGGTAATACTTACTCCTCATCATTCATCTGGTAATACTTACTTCTCACCACTCATCTGGTAATACTTACTCCTCATCACTCACCTGGTAATACTTACTGCTCATCACTCATCTGGTAATACTTACTCCTCATCACTCACCTGGTAATACTTACTGCTCATCACTCATCTGGTAATACTTACTCCTCATCACTCATCTGGTAATACTTACTCCTCATCACTCATCTGGTAATACTTACTCCTCATCATTCATCTGGTAATACTTACTACTCATCACTCACCTGGTAATACTTACTACTCATCACTCATCTGGTAATACTTACTGCTCATCACTCATCTGGTAATACTTACTCCTCATCACTCACCTGGTAATACTTACTGCTCATCACTCATCTGGTAATACTTACTCCTCATCACTCATCTGGTAATACTTACTCCTCATCATTCATCTGGTAATACTTACTTCTCACCACTCATCTGGTAATACTTACTCCTCATCACTCACCTGGTAATACTTACTGCTCATCACTCATCTGGTAATACTTACTCCTCATCACTCATCTGGTAATACTTACTCCTCATCATTCATCTGGTAATACTTACTACTCATCGCTCATCTGGTAATACTTACTCCTCATCACTCATCTGGTAATACTCACTCCTCATCACTCATCTGGTAATACTTACTACTCATCACTCCTCTGGTAATACTTACTACTTATCGCTCATCTGGTAATACTTACTCCTCATCGCTCATCTGGTAATACTTACTCCTCATCACTCATCTGGTAATATTTACTCCTCATCACTCATCTGGTAATACTCCTCATCACTCATCTGGTAATACTTACTCCTCATCACTCACCTGGTAATACTTACTGCTCATCACTCATCTGGTAATACTTACTCCTCATCACTCATCTGGTAATACTTACTCCTCATCATTCATCTGGTAATACTTACTTCTCACCACTCATCTGGTAATACTTGCTCCTCATCACTCACCTGGTAATACTTACTGCTCATCACTCATCTGGTAATACTTACTCCTCATCACTCACCTGGTAATACTTACTTCTCACCACTCATCTGGTAATACTTACTCCTCATCACTCACCTGGTAATACTTACTCCTCATCACTCATCTGGTAATACTTACTCCTCATCACTCATAGGGTAATACTTACTGCTCATCACTCATCTGGTAATACTTACTACTCATCACTCATCTGGTAATACTTATTCCTCATCACTCATCTGGTAATACTTACTACTCATCGCTCATCTGGTAATACTTACTCCTCATCACTCATCTGGTAATACTTACTCCTCATCACTCATAGGGCAATACTTACTCCTCATCACTCATCTGGAAATACGTACTCCTCATCACTCATCTGGTAATACTCCTCATCACTCATCTGGTCATACTTACTCCTCATCACTCATCTGGTAATACTTACTACTCATCGCTCATCTGGTAATACTTACTCCTCATCACTCATCTGGTAATACTTACTCCTCATCACTCATCTGGTAATACTCCTCATCACTCATCTGGTAATACTTACTACTCATAACTCATAGGGTAATACTAACTCCTCATCACTCATCTGGTAATACTTATTCCTCATCACTCATCTGGTAATACTTACTCCTCATCACTCATCTGGTAATACTTACTCCTCATCACTCATCTGGTAATACTTACTCCTCATCACTCATCTGGTAATACTCCTCATCACTTATCTGGTAATACTTACTACTCATCACTCATAGGGTAATACAAACTCCTCATCACTCACCTGGTAATACTTATTCCTCATCACTCATCTGGTAATACTTACTCCTCATCACTCATCTGGTAATACTTACTCCTCATCACTCATCTGGTAATACTTACTCCTCATCACTCACCTGGTAATACTTACTACTCATCACTCATCTGGTAATACTTACTACTCATCACTCATCTGGTAATTCTTACTACTCATCACTCATCTGGTAATACTTACTCCTCATCACTCACCTGGTAATACTTACTCCTCATCACTCATCTGGTAATACTTACTACTCATCACTCATCTGGTAATACTTACTACTCATCACTCATCTGGTAATACTTACTCCTCATCACTCACCTGGTAATACTTACTCCTCATCACTCATCTGGTAATACTTACTACTCATCACTCATCTGCTAATACTTACTACTCATCACTCATCTGGTAATACTTACTACTCATCACTCATCTGGTAATACTTACTACTCATCACTCATCTGGTAATACTTACTCCTCATCACTCACCTGGTAATACTTACTCCTCATCACTCATCTGGTAATACTTACTACTCATCACTCATCTGGTAATACTTACTCCTCATCACTCACCTGGTAATACTTACTACTCATCACTCATCTGGTAATACTTACTACTCATCACTCATCTGGTAATACTTACTACTCATCACTCATCTGGTAATACTTACTACTCATCACTCATCTGGTAATACTTACTACTCATCACTCATCTGGTAATACTTACTCCTCATCACTCACCTGGTAATACTTACTCTTCATCACTCATCTGGTAATACTTACTACTCATCACTCATCTGGTAATACTTACTACTCATCACTCATCTGATAATACTTACTACTCATCACTCATCTGGTAATACTTACTACTCATCACTCATCTGGTAATACTTACTACTCATCACTCATCTGGTAATAATTACTACTCATCACTCATCTGGTAATACTTACTACTCATCACTCATCTGGTAATACTTACTCCTCATCACTCACCTGGTAATACTTACTCCTCATCACTCATCTGGTAATACTTACTACTCATCACTCATCTGGTAATACTTACTACTCATCACTCCTCTGGTAATACTTACTCCTCATCACTCACCTGGTAATACTTACTCCTCATCACTCATCTGGTAATACTAACTACTCATCACTCACATGGTAATATTTACTCCTCATCACTCATCTGGTAATACTTACTACTCATCACTCATCTGGTAATATGTACTCCTCATCAATCATCTGGTAATACTTACTACTCATCACTCATCTCGTAATACTCCTCATCACTCATCTGGTAATACTTACTCCTCATCACTCACCTGGTAATACTTACTGCTCATCACTCATCTGGTAATACTTACTACTCATCACTCATCTGGTAATACTTACTACTCATCACTCCTCTGGTAATACTTACTCCTCATCACTCACCTGGTAATACTTACTCCTCATCACTCATCTGGTAATACTTACTCCTCATCACTCATCTGGTAATATTTACTCCTCATCACTCATCTGGTAATACTCCTCATCACTCATCTGGTAATACTTACTCCTCATCACTCACCTGGTAATACTTACTGCTCATCACTCATCTGGTAATACTTACTCCTCATCACTCATCTGGTAATACTTACTCCTCATCATTCATCTGGTAATACTTACTTCTCACCACTCATCTGGTAATACTTGCTCCTCATCACTCACCTGGTAATACTTACTGCTCATCACTCATCTGGTAATACTTACTCCTCATCACTCACCTGGTAATACTTACTTCTCACCACTCATCTGGTAATACTTACTCCTCATCACTCACCTGGTAATACTTACTCCTCATCACTCATCTGGTAATACTTACTCCTCATCACTCATAGGGTAATACTTACTGCTCATCACTCATCTGGTAATACTTACTACTCATCACTCATCTGGTAATACTTATTCCTCATCACTCATCTGGTAATACTTACTACTCATCGCTCATCTGGTAATACTTACTCCTCATCACTCATCTGGTAATACTTACTCCTCATCACTCATAGGGCAATACTTACTCCTCATCACTCATCTGGTAATACGTACTCCTCATCACTCATCTGGTAATACTCCTCATCACTCATCTGGTCATACTTACTCCTCATCACTCATCTGGTAATACTTACTACTCATCGCTCATCTGGTAATACTTACTCCTCATCACTCATCTGGTAATACTTTCTCCTCATCACTCATCTGGTAATACTCCTCATCACTCATCTGGTAATACTTACTACTCATAACTCATAGGGTAATACTAACTCCTCATCACTCATCTGGTAATACTTATTCCTCATCACTCATCTGGTAATACTTACTCCTCATCACTCATCTGGTAATACTTACTCCTCATCACTCATCTGGTAATACTTACTCCTCATCACTCATCTGGTAATACTCCTCATCACTTATCTGGTAATACTTACTACTCATCACTCATAGGGTAATACAAACTCCTCATCACTCACCTGGTAATACTTATTCCTCATCACTCATCTGGTAATACTTACTCCTCATCACTCATCTGGTAATACTTACTCCTCATCACTCATCTGGTAATACTTACTCCTCATCACTCACCTGGTAATACTTGCTACTCATCACTCATCTGGTAATACTTACTACTCATCACTCATCTGGTAATTCTTACTACTCATCACTCATCTGGTAACACTTACTCCTCATCACTCATCTGGTAATACTTACTACTCATCACTCATCTGGTAATACTTACTACTCATCCCTCATCTGGTAATACTTACTCCTCATCGCTCATCTGGTAACACTTACTCCTCATCACTCATCTGGTAATACTTACTCCTCATCACTCATCTGGTAATACTCCTCATCTCTCATCTGGTAATACTTACTCCCCATCATTCATCTGGTAATACTTACTCCTCATCACTCACCTGGTAATACTTACTCCTCATCACTCACCTTGTAATACTTACTACTCATCACTCATCTGGTAATACTTACAACTCATCACTCATCTGGTAATTCTTACTACTCATCACTCATCTGGTAATACTCCTCATCACTCATCTGGTAATACTTACTACTCATCACTCACCTGGTAATACTTACTCCTCATCTCTCATTTGGTAATACTTACTCCTCATCACTCATCTGGTAATACTTACTACTCATCATTCATCTGGTAATACTTACTACTCATCTTTCATCTGGTAATACTTACTCCTCATCACTCATCTGTTAATACTTACTCCTCATCACTCATCTGGTAATACTTACTCCTCATCACTCACCTGGTAATACTTACTCCTCATCACTCACCTTGTAATACTTACTACTCATCACTCATCTGGTAATACTTACTACTCATCACTCATCTGGTAATTCTTACTACTCATCACTCATCTGGTAATACTCCTCATCACTCATCTGGTAATACTTACTCCTCATCACTCACCTGGTAATACTTACTCCTCATCTCTCATTTGGTAATACTTACTCCTCATCACTCATCTGGTAATACTTACTACTCATCATTCATCTGGTAATACTTACTACTCATCACTCATCTGGTAATTCTTACTACTCATCACTCATCTGGTAATACTCCTCATCACTCATCTGGTAATACTTACTCCTCATCACTCACCTGGTAATACTTACTCCTCATCTCTCATTTGGTAATACTTACTCCTCATCACTCATCTGTTAATACTTACTACTCATCTTTCATCTGGTAATACTTACTCCTCATCACTCATCTGGTAATACTTACTCCTCATCACTCATCTGGTAGTACTTACTCCTCATCGCTCATCTGGTAATACTTACTCCTCATCACTCATCTGGTAGTACTTACTCCTCATCGCTCATCTGGTAATACTAACTCCTCATCACTCACCTGGTAATACTTACTCCTCATCACACATCTGGTAATACTTACTCCTCATCACTCATCTGGTAATACTTACCCCTCATCACTCATTTGGTAATACTTACTCCACATCACTCATCTGGTAATACTTACTCAACATCACTCATCTGGCAATACTTACTCCTCATCACTCATCTGGTAATACTTACTACTCATCACTCATCTGGTAATAATATTTTCATCACTCATTTGGTAATACTTATTCCTCACTACTCATCTGGTAATACTTACTCCTCATCACTCATCTGGTAATACTTACTCCTCATCACTCATCTGGTAATACTTACTCCTCATCACTCATCTGGTAATACTTACTCCTCATCACTCACCTGGTAATACTTACTCCTCATCACTCATCTGGTAATACTTACTACTCATCACTCATCTGGTAATACTTACACCTCATCACTCATCTGGTAATACTTACTCCTCATCACTCATCTGTTTATACTTACTGCTCATCACTCATCTGGTAATACTAACTCCTCATCTCTCATTTGGTAATACTTACTCCTCATCACTCATCTGGTAATACTTACTCCTCATCTCTCATCTGGTAATACTTACTCCTCATCTCTCATCTGGTAATACTTACTACTCATCACTCATCTGGTAATACTTACTACTCATCACTCATCTGGTAATACTTACTCCTCATCTCTCATTTGGTAATACTTACTCCTCATCACTCATCTGGTAATACTTACTCCTCATCACTCATCTGGTAATACTTACTCCTCATCACTCATTTGGTAATACTTATTCCTCACTACTCATCTGGTAATACTTACTCCTCATCACTCATCTGGTAATACTTACTCCTCATCACTCATCTGGTAATACTTACTCCTCATCACTCATCTGGTAATACTTACTCCTCATCACTCACCTGGTAATACTTACTCCTCATCACTTATCTGGTAATACTTACTCCTCATCACTCATCTGGTAATACTTACACCTCATCACTCATCTGGTAATACTTACTCCTCATCACTCATCTGTTTATACTTACTGCTCATCACTCATCTGGTAATACTAACTCCTCATCTCTCATTTGGTAATACTTACTCCTCATCACTCATCTGGTAATACTTACTCCTCATCTCTCATCTGGTAATACTTACTCATCACTCATTTGGTAATACTTACTACTCATCACTCATCTGGTAATACTTACTACTCATCACTCATCTGGTAATACTTACTCCTCATCTCTCATTTGGTAATACTTACTCCTCATCACTCATCTGGTAATACTTACTCCTCATCACTCATCTGGTAATACTTACTCCTCATCACTCATCTGGTAGTACTTACTCCTCATCACTCATCTGGTAATACTAACTCCTCATCTCTCATTTGGTAATACTTACTCCTCATCACTCATCTGGTAATACGTACCCCTCATCACTCATCTGGTAATACTTACTCATCGCTCATTTGGTAATACTTACTACTCATCACTCATCTGGTAATACTTACTACTCATCACTCATCTGGTAATACTTACTCCTCATCACTCATCTGGTAATACTTACTCCTCATCTCTCATTTGGTAATACTTACTCCTCATCACTCATCTGGTAATACTTACTCCTCATCACTCATCTGGTAATACTTACTCCTCATCACTCATCTGGTAGTACTTACTCCTCATCGCTCATCTGGTAATACTTACTCCTCATCACTCATCTGGTAATACTTACTCCTCATCACTCATCTGGTAATACTTACTCCTCATCTCTCATGTGGTAATACTTACTCCTCATCACTCATCTGGTAATACTTACTCCTCATCACTCATCTGGTAATACTTACTCCTCATCACTCATCTGGTAGTACTTACTCCTCATCGCTCATCTGGTAATACTTACTCCTCATCGCTCATCTGGTAATACTTACTCCTCATCACTCATCTGGTAATACTTACTCCTCATCACTCATCTGGTAATACTTACTACTCATCACTCATCTGTTTATACTTACTGCTCATCACTCATCTGGTAATACTAACTCCTCATCTTTCATCTGGTAATACTTACTCCTCATCACTCATCTGGTAATACTAACTCCTCATCACTCATCTGGTAATACTTACTCCTCATCACTCATCTGGTAATACTTACTCCTCATCACTCATCTGGTAATACTTACTCCTCATCACTCATCTGGTAATACTTACTCCTCATCACTCATCTGGTAATACTTACTCCTCATCACTCATCTGGTAATACTTACTCCTCATCACTCATCTGGTAATACTTACTCCTCATCACTCATCTGGTAGTACTAACTCCTCATCTCTCATTTGGTAATACTTACTCCTCATCACTCACCTGGTAATACGTACCCCTCATCACTCATCTGGTAATACTTACTCATCACTCATTTGGTAATACTTACTACTCATCACTCATCTGGTAATACTTACTACTCATCACTCATCTGGTAATACTTACTCCTCATCACTCATTTGGTAATACTTACTCCACATCACTCATCTGGTAATATTTACTCCTCATCACTCATCTGGTAATACTTACTCCTCATCTCTCATTTGGTAATACTTACTCCTCATCACTCATCTGGTAATACTTACTCCTCATCACTCATCTGGTAATACTTACTCCTCATCACTCATCTGGTAGTACTTACTCCTCATCGCTCATCTGGTAATACTTACTCCTCATCACTCATCTGGTAATACTTACTCCTCATCACTCATCTGGTAATACTTACTCCTCATCACTCATCTGGTAATACTTACTCCTCATCACTCATCTGGTAATACTTACTCCTCATCACTCATCTGTTTATACTTACTGCTCATCACTCATCTGGTAATACTAACTCCTCATCTTTCATCTGGTAATACTTACTCCTCATCACTCATCTGGTAATACTTTCTCCTCATCACACAGCTGGTAGTACTTACTCCTCATCGCTCATCTGGTAATACTTACTCCTCATCACTCATCTTGTAATACTTACTCCTCATCACTCACCTGGTAATACTTACTCGTCATCACTCATCTGGTAATACTTACTCCTCATCACTCATCTGGTATTACTTACTCCTCATCACTCATCTGGTAATACTTACTCCTCATCACTCATCTGTTTATACTTACTGCTCATCACTCATCTGGTAATACTAACTCCTCATTTTTCATCTGGTAATACTTACTCCTCATCACTCATCTGGTGATACTTACTCCTCATCACTCATCTGGTAATACTTACTCCTCATCACTCATCTGGTAATACTTACTCCTCATCACTCATCTGGTAATACTTACTCCTCATCACTCATCTGGTAATACTTACTCCTCATCACTCATCTGGTAATACTTACTCCTCATCACTCATCTGGTAATACTTACTCCTCATCACACAGCTGGTAGTACTTACTCCTCATCGCTCATCTGGTAATACTTACTCCTCATCACTCATCTTGTAATACTTACTCCTCATCACTCACCTGGTAATACTTACTCCTCATCACTCATCTGGTAATACTTACTCCTCATCATTCATCTGGTAATACTTACTTCTCACCACTCATCTGGTAATACTTACTCCTCATCACTCACCTGGTAATACTTACTGCTCATCACTCATCTGGTAATACTTACTCCTCATCACTCACCTGGTAATACTTACTGCTCATCACTCATCTGGTAATACTTACTCCTCATCACTCATCTGGTAATACTTACTCCTCATCACTCATCTGGTAATACTTACTCCTCATCATTCATCTGGTAATACTTACTACTCATCACTCACCTGGTAATACTTACTACTCATCACTCATCTGGTAATACTTACTGCTCATCACTCATCTGGTAATACTTACTCCTCATCACTCACCTGGTAATACTTACTGCTCATCACTCATCTGGTAATACTTACTCCTCATCACTCATCTGGTAATACTTACGCCTCATCATTCATCTGGTAATACTTACTTCTCACCACTCATCTGGTAATACTTACTCCTCATCACTCACCTGGTAATACTTACTGCTCATCACTCATCTGGTAATACTTACTCCTCATCACTCATCTGGTAATACTTACTCCTCATCATTCATCTGGTAATACTTACTACTCATCGCTCATCTGGTAATACTTACTCCTCATCACTCATCTGGTAATACTCACTCCTCATCACTCATCTGGTAATACTTACTACTCATCACTCATCTGGTAATACTTACTACTTATCGCTCATCTGGTAATACTTACTCCTCATCGCTCATCTGGTAATACTTACTCCTCATCACTCATCTGGTAATATTTACTCCTCATCACTCATCTGGTAATACTCCTCATCACTCATCTGGTAATACTTACTCCTCATCACTCACCTGGTAATACTTACTGCTCATCACTCATCTGGTAATACTTACTCCTCATCACTCATCTGGTAATACTTACTCCTCATCATTCATCTGGTAATACTTACTTCTCACCACTCATCTGGTAATACTTGCTCCTCATCACTCACCTGGTAATACTTACTGCTCATCACTCATCTGGTAATACTTACTCCTCATCACTCACCTGGTAATACTTACTTCTCACCACTCATCTGGTAATACTTACTCCTCATCACTCACCTGGTAATACTTACTCCTCATCACTCATCTGGTAATACTTACTCCTCATCACTCATAGGGTAATACTTACTGCTCATCACTCATCTGGTAATACTTACTACTCATCACTCATCTGGTAATACTTATTCCTCATCACTCATCTTGTAATACTTACTACTCATCGCTCATCTGGTAATACTTACTCCTCATCACTCATCTGGTAATACTTACTCCTCATCACTCATAGGGCAATACTTACTCCTCATCACTCATCTGGTAATACGTACTCCTCATCACTCATCTGGTAATACTCCTCATCACTCATCTGGTCATACTTACTCCTCATCACTCATCTGGTAATACTTACTACTCATCGCTCATCTGGTAATACTTACTCCTCATCACTCATCTGGTAATACTTACTCCTCATCACTCATCTGGTAATACTCCTCATCACTCATCTGGTAATACTTACTACTCATAACTCATAGGGTAATACTAACTCCTCATCACTCATCTGGTAATACTTATTCCTCATCACTCATCTGGTAATACTTACTCCTCATCACTCATCTGGTAATACTTACTCCTCATCACTCATCTGGTAATACTTACTCCTCATCACTCATCTGGTAATACTCCTCATCACTTATCTGGTAATACTTACTACTCATCACTCATAGGGTAATACAAACTCCTCATCACTCACCTGGTAATACTTATTCCTCATCACTCATCTGGTAATACTTACTCCTCATCACTCATCTGGTAATACTTACTCCTCATCACTCATCTGGTAATACTTACTCCTCATCACTCACCTGGTAATACTTACTACTCATCACTCATCTGGTAATACTTACTACTCATCACTCATCTGGTAATTCTTACTACTCATCACTCATCTGGTAATACTTACTCCTCATCACTCACCTGGTAATACTTACTCCTCATCACTCATCTGGTAATACTTACTACTCATCACTCATCTGGTAATACTTACTACTCATCACTCATCTGGTAATACTTACTCCTCATCACTCACCTGGTAATACTTACTCCTCATCACTCATCTGGTAATACTTACTACTCATCACTCATCTGCTAATACTTACTACTCATCACTCATCTGGTAATACTTACTACTCATCACTCATCTGGTAATACTTACTACTCATCACTCATCTGGTAATACTTACTCCTCATCACTCACCTGGTAATACTTACTCCTCATCACTCATCTGGTAATACTTACTACTCATCACTCAACCTGTAATACTTACTCCTCATCACTCACCTGGTAATACTTACTACTCATCACTCATCTGGTAATACTTACTACTCATCACTCATCTGGTAATACTTACTACTCATCACTCATCTGGTAATACTTACTACTCATCACTCATCTGGTAATACTTACTACTCATCACTCATCTGGTAATACTTACTCCTCATCACTCACCTGGTAATACTTACTCCTCATCACTCATCTGGTAATACTTACTACTCATCACTCATCTGGTAATACTTACTACTCATCACTCATCTGATAATACTTACTACTCATCACTCATCTGGTAATACTTACTACTCATCACTCATCTGGTAATACTTACTACTCATCACTCATCTGGTAATAATTACTACTCATCACTCATCTGGTAATACTTACTACTCATCACTCATCTGGTAATACTTACTCCTCATCACTCACCTGGTAATACTTACTCCTCATCACTCATCTGGTAATACTTACTACTCATCACTCATCTGGTAATACTTACTACTCATCACTCCTCTGGTAATACTTACTCCTCATCACTCACCTGGTAATACTTACTCCTCATCACTCATCTGGTAATACTAACTACTCATCACTCACATGGTAATACTTACTCCTCATCACTCATCTGGTAATACTTACTACTCATCACTCATCTGGTAATATGTACTCCTCATCAATCATCTGGTAATACTTACTACTCATCACTCATCTCGTAATACTTACTACTCATCACTCATCTGGTAATACTCCTCATCACTCATCTGGTAATACATACTCCTCATCACTCATCTGGTAATACTTACTCCTCATCACTCACCTGGTAATACTTACTACTCATCACTCATCTGGTAATACTTACTACTCATCACTCATCTGGTAATACTTACTCCTCATCACTCATCTGGTAATACTTACTCCTCATCACTCATCTGTTAATACTTACTACTCATCACTCATCTGGTAATACTTACTACTCATCACTCATCTGGTAATACTTACTCCTCATCACTCATCTGTTAATACTTACTACTCATCACTCATCTGGTAATACTTACTCCTCATCACTCATCTGGTAATACTTACTCCTCATCACTCATCTGTTAATACTTACTACTCATCACTCATCTGGTAATACTTACTACTCATCACTCATCTGGTAATACTCCTCATCACTCATCTGGTAATACATACTCCTCATCACTCATCTGGTAATACTTACTCCTCATCACTCACCTGGTAATACTTACTACTCATCACTCATCTGGTAATACTTACTACTCATCACTCATCTGGTAATACTTACTACTCATCACTCATCTGGTAATACTCACTCCTCATCACTCATCTGGTAATACTTACTCCTCATCACTCATCTGTTAATACTTACTGTTCATCACTCATCTGGTAATACTAACTCCTCATCACTCACCTGGTAATACTTACTCCTCATCACTCATCTGGTAATACTTACTCCTCATCACTCATCTGGTAATACTTACTCCTCATCACTCATCTGGTAATACTTACTCCTCATCACTCATCTGTTAATACTTACTCCTCATCACTCATCTGGTAATACTTACTCCTCATCACTCACCTGGTAATACTTACTCCTCATCACTCACCTTGTAATACTTACTACTCATCACTCATCTGGTAATACTTACTACTCATCACTCATCTGGTAATTCTTACTACTCATCACTCATCTGGTAATACTCCTCATCACTCATCTGGTAATACTTACTCCTCATCACTCACCTGGTAATACTTACTCCTCATCTCTCATTTGGTAATACTTACTCCTCATCACTCATCTGGTAATACTTACTACTCATCATTCATCTGGTAATACTTACTACTCATCTTTCATCTGGTAATACTTACTCCTCATCACTCATCTGGTAATACTTACTCCTCATCACTCATCTGGTAGTACTTACTCCTCATCGCTCATCTGGTAATACTTACTCCTCATCACTCATCTGGTAGTACTTACTCCTCATCGCTCATCTGGTAATACTAACTCCTCATCACTCACCTGGTAATACTTACTCCTCATCACTCATCTGGTAAAACTTACTCCTCATCACTCATCTGGTAATACTTACTCTTCATCACTCATTTGGTAATACTTACTCCACATCACTCATCTGGTAATACTTACTCCACATCACTCATCTGGTAATACTTACTCCTCATCACTCATCTGGTAATACTTACTACTCATCACTCATCTGGTAATACTTACTCCTCATCACTCATTTGGTAATACTTATTCCTCACTACTCATCTGGTAATACTTACTCCTCATCACTCATCTGGTAATACTTACTCCTCATCACTCATCTGGTAATACTTACTCCTCATCACTCATCTGGTAATACTTACTCCTCATCACTCATCTGGGAATACTTACTACTCATCACTCATCTGGTAATACTTACTCCTCATCACTCATCTGGTAATACTTACTCCTCATCACTCATCTGGTAATACTCCTCATCACTCATCTGGTAATACTTACTCCTCATCACTCATCTGGTAATACTTACTCCTCATCACTCACCTGGTAATACTTACTCCTCATCACTCACCTGGTAATACTTACTCCTCATCACTCATCTGGTAATACTTACTCCTCATCACTCATCTGGTAATACTTACACCTCATCACTCATCTGGTAATACTTACTCCTCATCACTCATCTGTTTATACTTACTGCTCATCACTCATCTGGTAATACTAACTCCTCATCTCTCATTTGGTAATACTTACTCCTCATCACTCATCTGGTAATACTTACTCCTCATCTCTCATCTGGTAATACTTACTCATCACTCATTTGGTAATACTTACTAGTCATCACTCATCTGGTAATACTTACTACTCATCGCTCATCTGGTAATACTTACTCCTCATCTCTCATTTGGTAATACTTACTCCTCATCACTCATCTGGTAATACTTACTCCTCATCACTCATCTGGTAATACTTACTCCTCATCACTCATCTGGTAGTACTTACTCCTCATCACTCATCTGGTAATACTAACTCCTCATCTCTCATTTGGTAATACTTACTCCTCATCACTCATCTGGTAATACGTACCCCTCATCACTCATCTGGTAATACTTACTCATCACTCATTTGGTAATACTTACTACTCATCACTCATCTGGTAATACTTACTACTCATCACTCATCTGGTAATACTTACTCCTCATCACTCACCTGGTAATACTTACTCCTCATCACTCATCTGGTAATACTTACTACTCATCACTCATCTGGTAATACTTACTACTCATCACTCCTCTGGTAATACTTACTCCTCATCACTCACCTGGTAATACTTACTCCTCATCACTCATCTGGTAATACTAACTACTCATCACTCACATGGTAATACTTACTCCTCATCACTCATCTGGTAATACTTACTACTCATCACTCATCTGGTAATATGTACTCCTCATCAATCATCTGGTAATACTTACTACTCATCACTCATCTCGTAATACTTACTACTCATCACTCATCTGGTAATACTCCTCATCACTCATCTGGTAATACATACTCCTCATCACTCATCTGGTAATACTTACTCCTCATCACTCACCTGGTAATACTTACTACTCATCACTCATCTGGTAATACTTACTACTCATCACTCATCTGGTAGTACTTACTCCTCATCGCTCATCTGGTAATACTTACTCCTCATCACTCATCTGGTAGTACTTACTCCTCATCGCTCATCTGGTAATACTAACTCCTCATCACTCACCTGGTAATACTTACTCCTCATCACTCATCTGGTAAAACTTACTCCTCATCACTCATCTGGTAATACTTACTCCTCATCACTCATTTGGTAATACTTACTCCACATCACTCATCTGGTAATACTTACTCCACATCACCCATCTGGTAATACTTACTCCTCATCACTCATCTGGTAATACTTACTACTCATCACTCATCTGGTAATACTTACTCCTCATCACTCATTTGGTAATACTTATTCCTCACTACTCATCTGGTAATACTTACTCCTCATCACTCATCTGGTAATACTTACTCCTCATCACTCATCTGGTAATACTTACTCCTCATCACTTATCTGGTAATACTTACTCCTCATCACTCATCTGGGAATACTTACTACTCATCACTCATCTGGTAATACTTACTCCTCATCACTCATCTGGTAATACTTACTCCTCATCACTCATCTGGTAATACTCCTCATCACTCATCTGGTAATACTTACTCCTCATCACTCATCTGGTAATACTTACTCCTCATCACTCACCTGGTAATACTTACTCCTCATCACTCACCTGGTAATACTTACTCCTCATCACTCATCTGGTAATACTTACTCCTCATCACTCATCTGGTAATACTTACACCTCATCACTCATCTGGTAATACTTACTCCTCATCACTCATCTGTTTATACTTACTGCTCATCACTCATCTGGTAATACTAACTCCTCATCTCTCATTTGGTAATACTTACTCCTCATCACTCATCTGGTAATACTTACTCCTCATCTCTCATCTGGTAATACTTACTCATCACTCATTTGGTAATACTTACTACTCATCACTCATCTGGTAATACTTACTACTCATCACTCATCTGGTAATACTTACTCCTCATCTCTCATTTGGTAATACTTACTCCTCATCACTCATCTGGTAATACTTACTCCTCATCACTCATCTGGTAATACTTACTCCTCATCACTCATCTGGTAGTACTTACTCCTCATCACTCATCTGGTAATACTAACTCCTCATCTCTCATTTGGTAATACTTACTCCTCATCACTCATCTGGTAATACGTACCCCTCATCACTCATCTGGTAATACTTACTCATCACTCATTTGGTAATACTTACTACTCATCACTCATCTGGTAATACTTACTACTCATCACTCATCTGGTAATACTTACTCCTCATCACTCATCTGGTAATACTTACTCCTCATCTCTCATTTGGTAATACTTACTCCTCATCACTCATCTGGTAATACTTACTCCTCATCACTCATCTGGTAATACTTACTCCTCATCACTCATCTGGTAGTACTTACTCCTCATCGCTCATCTGGTAATACTTACTCCTCATCACTCATCTGGTAATACTTACTCCTCATCACTCATCTGGTAATACTTACTCCTCATCACTCATCTGGTAATACTTACTCCTCATCACTCATCTGGTAATACTTACTCCTCATCACTCATCTGGTAGTACTTACTCCTCATCGCTCATCTGGTAATACTTACTCCTCATCACTCATCTGGTAATACTTACTCCTCATCACTCATCTGGTAATACTTACTACTCATCACTCATCTGTTTATACTTACTGCTCATCACTCATCTGGTAATACTAACTCCTCATCTTTCATCTGGTAATACTTACTCCTCATCACTCATCTGGTAATACTAACTCCTCATCACACATCTGGTAATACTTACTCCTCATCACTCATCTGGTAATACTTACTCCTCATCACTCATCTGGTAATACTTACTCCTCATCACTCATCTGGTAATACTTACTCCTCAGCACTCATCTGGTAATACTTACTCCTCATCACTCATCTGGTAATACTTACTCCTCATCACTCATCTGGTAATACTTACTCCTCATCACTCATCTGGTAATACTAACTCCTCATCTCTCATTTGGTAATACTTACTCCTCATCACTCACCTGGTAATACGTACCCCTCATCACTCAATTGGTAATACTTACTCATCACTCATTAGGTAATACTTACTACTCATCACTCATCTGGTAATACTTACTACTCATCACTCATCTGGTAATACTTACTCCTCATCACTCATTTGGTAATACTTACTCCACATCACTCATCTGGTAATATTTACTCCTCATCACTCATCTGGTAATACTTACTCCTCATCTCTCATTTGGTAATACTTACTCCTCATCACTCATCTGGTAATACTTACTCCTCATCACTCATCTGGTAATACTTACTCCTCATCACTCATCTGGTAGTACTTACTCCTCATCGCTCATCTGGTAATACTTACTCCTCATCACTCATCTGGTAATACTTACTCCTCATCACTCATCTGGTAATACTTACTCCTCATCACTCATCTGGTAATACTTACTCCTCATCACTCATCTGGTAATACTTACTCCTCATCACTCATCTGTTTATACTTACTGCTCATCACTCATCTGGTAATACTAACTCCTCATCTTTCATCTGGTAATACTTACTCCTCATCACTCATCTGGTAATACTTACTCCTCATCACACAGCTGGTAGTGCTTACTCCTCATCGCTCATCTGGTAATACTTACTCCTCATCACTCATCTTGTAATACTTACTCCTCATCACTCACCTGGTAATACTTACTCCTCATCACTCATCTGGTAATACTTACTCCTCATCATTCATCTGGTAATACTTACTTCTCACCACTCATCTGGTAATACTTACTCCTCATCACTCACCTGGTAATACGTACTGCTCATCACTCATCTGGTAATACTTACTCCTCATCACTCACCTGGTAATACTTACTGCTCATCACTCATCTGGTAATACTTACTCCTCATCACTCATCTGGTAATACTTACTCCTCATCACTCATCTGGTAATACTTACTCCTCATCATTCATCTGGTAATACTTACTACTCATCACTCACCTGGTAATACTTACTACTCATCACTCATCTGGTAATACTTACTGATCATCACTCATCTGGTAATACTTACTCCTCATCACTCACCTGGTAATACTTACTGCTCATCACTCATCTGGTAATACTTACTCCTCATCACTCATCTGGTAATACTTACTCCTCATCATTCATCTGGTAATACTTACTTCTCACCACTCATCTGGTAATACTTACTCCTCATCACTCACCTGGTAATACTTACTGCTCATCACTCATCTGGTAATACTTACTCCTCATCACTCATCTGGTAATACTTACTCCTCATCATTCATCTGGTATTACTTACTACTCATCGCTCATCTGGTAATACTTACTCCTCATCACTCATCTGGTAATACTCACTCCTCATCACTCATCTGGTAATACTTACTACTCATCACTCATCTGGTAATACTTACTACTCATCGCTCATCTGGTAATACTTACTCCTCATCGCTCATCTGGTAATACTTACTCCTCATCACTCATCTGGTAATATTTACTCATCATCACTCATCTGGTAATACTGCTCATCACTCATCTGGTAATACTTACTCCTCATCACTCACCTGGTAATACTTACTGCTCATCACTCATCTGGTAATACTTACTCCTCATCACTCATTTGGTAATACTTACTCCTCATCATTCATCTGGTAATACTTACTTCTCACCACTCATCTGGTAATACTTGCTCCTCATCACTCACCTGGTAATACTTACTGCTCATCACTCATCTGGTAATACTTACTCCTCATCACTCACCTGGTAATACTTACTTCTCACCACTCATCTGGTAATACTTACTCCTCATCACTCACCTGGTAATACTTACTGCTCATCACTCATCTGGTAATACTTACTCCTCATCACTCACCTGGTAATACTTACTGCTCATCACTCATCTGGTAATACTTACTCCTCATCACTCATCTGGTAATACTTACTCCTCATCACTCATCTGGTAATACTTACTCCTCATCATTCATCTGGTAATACTTACTACTCATCACTCACCTGGTAATGCTTACTTCTCATCACTCATCTGGTAATACTTACTGCTCATCACTCATCTGGTAATACTTACTCCTCATCACTCACCTGGTAATACTTACTGCTCATCACTCATCTGGTAATACTTACTCCTCATCACTCATCTGGTAATACTTACTCCTCATCATTCATCTGGAAATACTTACTTCTCACCACTCATCTGGTAATACTTACTCCTCATCACTCACCTGGTAATACTTACTGCTCATCACTCATCTGGTAATACTTACTCCTCATCACTCATCTGGTAATACTTACTCCTCATCATTCATCTGGTAATACTTACTACTCATCGCTCATCTGGTAATACTTACTCCTCATCACTCATCTGGTAATACTCACTCCTCATCACTCATCTGGTAATACTTACTACTCATCACTCATCTGGTAATACTTACTACTCATCGCTCATCTGGTAATACTTACTCCTCATCGCTCATCTGGTAATACTTACTCCTCATCACTCATCTGGTAATATTTACTCCTCATCACTCATCTGGTAATACTCCTCATCACTCATCTGGTAATACTTACTCCTCATCACTCACCTGGTAATACTTACTGCTCATCACTCATCTGGTAATACTTACTCCTCATCACTCATCTGGTAATACTTTCTCCTCATCATTCATCTGGTAATACTTACTTCTCACCACTCAACTGGTAATACTTGCTCCTCATCACTCACCTGGTAATACTTACTGCTCATCACTCATCTGGTAATACTTACTCCTCATCACTCACCTGGTAATACTTACTGCTCATCACTCATCTGGTAATACTTACTCCTCTTCACTCATCTGGTAATACTTACTCCTCATCACTCATCTGGTAATACTTACTCCTCATCATTCATCTGGTAATACTTACTACTCATCACTCACCTGGTAATACTTACTCCTCATCACTCATCTGGTAATACTTACTCCTCATCACTCATCTGGTAATACTTACTACTCATCACTCATCTGGTAATACTTACTACTCATCGCTCATCTGGTAATACTTACTCCTCATCACTCATCTGGTAATACTCACTCCTCATCACTCATCTGGTAATACTTACTACTCATCACTCATCTGGTAATACTTACTACTCATCGCTCATCTGGTAATACTTACTCCTCATCGCTCATCTGGTAATACTTACTCCTCATCACTCATCTGGTAATATTTACTCCTCATCACTCATCTGGTAATACTCCTCATCACTCATCTGGTAATACTTACTCCTCATCACTCATCTGGTAATACTTTCTCCTCATCACTCACCTGGTAATACTTACTACTAATCACTCATCTGGTAATACTTACTACTCATCACTCACCTGGTAATAGTTACTCCTCATCACTCATCTGGCAATACTTACTACTCATCACTCATCTGGTAATACTTACTACTAATCACTCATCTGGTAATACTTACTACTCATCACTCACCTGGTAATAGTTACTCCTCATCACTCATCTGGCAATACTTACTACTCATCACTCATCTGGTAATACTTACTACTCATCACTCATCTGGTAATACTTACTACTCATCGCTCATCTGGTAATACTTACTCCTCATCACTCATCTGGTAATACTTACTACTCATCGCTCATCTGGTAATACTTACTCCTCATCACTCATCTGGTAATACTTACTACTCATCACTCATCTGGTAATACTTACTACTCATCGCTCATCTGGTAATACTTACTCCTCATCGCTCATCTGGTAACACTTACTCCTCATCACTCATCTGGTAATACTTACTCCTCATCAATCATCTGGTAATACTCCTCATCTCTCATCTGGTAATACTTACTCCTCATCACTCATCTGGCAATACTTACTCCTCATCACTCATCTGGTAATACTTACTACTCATCACTCATCTGGCAATACTTACTACTCATCGCTCATCTGGTAATACTTACTTCTCATCACTCATCTGGTAATACTTACTCCTCATCACTCATCTGGTAATACTTACTCCTCATCACTCATCTGGTAATACTTACTCCTCATCATTCATCTGGTAATACTTACTACTCATCACTCACCTGGTAATACTTACTCCTCATCTCTCATCTGGTAATACTTACTCCTCATCACTCATTTGGTAATACTTACTACTCATCACTCATCTGGTAATACTTACTCCTCATCATTCATCTGGTAATACTTACTACTCATCACTCATCTGGTAATACTTACTACTCATCACTCATCTGGTAATACTTACTCCTCATCACTCACCTGGTAATACTTACTCCTCATCACTCACCTGGTAATACTTACTCCTCATCACTCACCTGGTAATACTTACTCCTCATCACTCACCTGGTAATACTTACTCCTCATCACTCATCTGGTAATACTTACTACTCATCACTCATCTGGTAATACTTACTCCCCATCACTCATCTGGTAATACTTACTCCTCATCACTCATCTGGTAATACTTACTCCTCATCACTCATCTGGTAATACTTACTCCTCATCACTCATCTGGTAATACTTACTCCTCATCACTCATCTGGTAATACTTACTCCTCATCACTCATCTGGTAATACTTACTCCTCATCACTCATCTGGTAATACTTACTGCTCATCACTCATCTGGTAATACTTACTCCTCATCACTCACCTGGTAATACTTACTGCTCATCACTCATCTGGTAATACTTACTCCTCATCACTCATCTGGTAATACTTACTCCTCATCATTCATCTGGTAATACTTACTTCTCACCACTCATCTGGTAATACTTACTCCTCATCACTCACCTGGTAATACTTACTGCTCATCACTCATCTGGTAATACTTACTCCTCATCACTCATCTGGTAATACTTACTCCTCATCATTCATCTGGTAATACTTACTACTCATCGCTCATCTGGTAATACTTACTCCTCATCACTCATCTGGTAATACTCACTCCTCATCACTCATCTGGTAATACTTACTACTCATCACTCATCTGGTAATACTTACTACTCATCGCTCATCTGGTAATACTTACTCCTCATCGCTCATCTGGTAATACTTACTCCTCATCACTCATCTGGTAATATTTACTCCTCATCACTCATCTGGTAATACTCCTCATCACTCATCTGGTAATACTTACTCCTCATCACTCACCTGGTAATACTTACTGCTCATCACTCATCTGGTAATACTTACTCCTCATCACTCATCTGGTAATACTTTCTCCTCATCATTCATCTGGTAATACTTACTTCTCACCACTCAACTGGTAATACTTGCTCCTCATCACTCACCTGGTAATACTTACTGCTCATCACTCATCTGGTAATACTTACTCCTCATCACTCACCTGGTAATACTTACTGCTCATCACTCATCTGGTAATACTTACTCCTCATCACTCATCTGGTAATACTTACTCCTCATCACTCATCTGGTAATACTTACTCCTCATCATTCATCTGGTAATACTTACTACTCATCACTCACCTGGTAATACTTACTCCTCATCACTCATCTGGTAATACTTACTCCTCATCACTCATCTGGTAATACTTACTACTCATCACTCATCTGGTAATACTTACTACTCATCGCTCATCTGGTAATACTTACTCCTCATCACTCATCTGGTAATACTCACTCCTCATCACTCATCTGGTAATACTTACTACTCATCACTCATCTGGTAATACTTACTACTCATCGCTCATCTGGTAATACTTACTCCTCATCGCTCATCTGGTAATACTTACTCCTCATCACTCATCTGGTAATATTTACTCCTCATCACTCATCTGGTAATACTCCTCATCACTCATCTGGTAATACTTACTCCTCATCACTCATCTGGTAATACTTTCTCCTCATCACTCACCTGGTAATACTTACTACTAATCACTCATCTGGTAATACTTACTACTCATCACTCACCTGGTAATAGTTACTCCTCATCACTCATCTGGCAATACTTACTACTCATCACTCATCTGGTA
Source organism: Pictodentalium vernedei (assembly GCA_031216915.1). NCBI lineage: Eukaryota > Metazoa > Mollusca > Scaphopoda > Dentaliida > Dentaliidae > Pictodentalium > Pictodentalium vernedei. The sequence goes on from CM062297.1 coordinate 865,941,671, forward strand.
ATACTTACTACTCATCACTCATCTGGTAATACTTACTACTCATCGCTCATCTGGTAATACTTACTCCTCATCACTCATCTGGTAATACTTACTACTCATCACTCATCTGGTAATACTTACTACTAATCACTCATCTGGTAATACTTACTACTCATCACTCACCTGGTAATAGTTACTCCTCATCACTCATCTGGCAATACTTACTACTCATCACTCATCTGGTAATACTTACTACTCATCACTCATCTGGTAATACTTACTACTCATCGCTCATCTGGTAATACTTACTCCTCATCACTCATCTGGTAATACTTACTACTCATCGCTCATCTGGTAATCCTTACTCCTCATCACTCATCTGGTAATACTTACTACTCATCACTCATCTGGTAATACTTACTACTCATCGCTCATCTGGTAATACTTACTCCTCATCGCTCATCTGGTAACACTTACTCCTCATCACTCATCTGGTAATACTTACTCCTCATCACTCATCTGGTAATACTCCTCATCTCTCATCTGGTAATACTTACTCCTCATCACTCATCTGGCAATACTTACTCCTCATCACTCATCTGGTAATACTTACTACTCATCACACCTCAGGTAATTCTTACTACTCATCACTCATCTGGTAATACTCCTCATCACTCATCTGGTAATACTTACTCCTCCTCACTCATCTGGTAATACTTACTCCTCATCACCCACCTGGTAATGCTTACTACTCATCACTCATCTGGTAATACTTACTTCTCATCACTCATCTGGTAATACTTACTCCTCATCACTCATCTGGTAATACTTACTCCTCATCACTCATCTGGTAATACTTACTACTCATCACTCATCTGGTAATACTCCTCATCACTCTTCTGGTAATACTTACTACTCATCGCTCATATGGTAATACTTACTCCCCATCACTCATATGGTAATACTTACTCCTCATCACTCATCTGGTAATACTTACTCCTCATCACTCATCTGGTAATACTTACTACTCATCGCTCATATGGTAATACTTACTCCCCATCACTCATATGGTAATACTTACTCCTCATCACTCATCTGGTAATACTTACTCCTCATCACTCATCTGGTAATACTTACTACCCATCACTCTTCTGGTAATACTTACTCCTCATCACTCATCTGGTAATACTTACTCCTCATCACTCACCTGGTAATACTTACTACTCATCACTCATCTGGTAATACTTACTACTCATCACTCACCTGCTAATACTTACTCCTCATCACTCATCTGGCAATACTTACTCCTCATCACTCATCTGGTAATACTTACTACTCATCACTCATCTGGTAATACTTACTACTCATCACTCATCTGGTAATACTTACTACTCATCACTCATCTGGTAATACTTACTCCTCATCACTCACCTGGTAATACTTACTCCTCATCACTCACCTGGTAATACTTACTACTCATCACTCATCTGGTAAGACTTACTACTCATCACTCATCTGGTAATACTTACTCCTCATCACTCACCTGGTAATACTTACTCCTCATCACTCACCTGGTAATACTTACTACTCATCACTCATCTGGTAATACTTCCTACTCATCACTCATCTGGTAATACTTACTACTCATCACTCATCTGGTAATACTTACTCCTCATCACTCACCTGGTAATACTTACTCCTCATCACTCATCTGGTAATACTTACTACTCATCACTCATCTGGTAATACTTACTCCTCATCACTCATCTGGTAATACTTACTACTCGTCACTCATCTGGTAATACTTACTTCTCACCACTCATCTGGTAATACTTACTACTCATCACTCATCTGCTAATATGTACTCCTCATCACTCATCTGGTAATACTTACTCCTCATCACTCATCTGGTAATACTTACTCCTCAACACTCATCTGTTAATACTTACTGCTCATCACTCATCTGGTAATACTAACTCCTCATCACTCACCTGGTAATACTTACTCCTCATCACTCATCTGGTAATACTTACTCCTCATCACTCATCTGGTAATACTTACTCCTCATCACTCATTTGGTAATACTTACTCCACATCACTCATCTGGTAATACTTACTCCGCATCACTCATCTGGTAATACTTACTCCTCATCACTCATCTGGTAATACTTACTCCTCATCACTCATCTGGTAATACTTACTCCTCATCACTCATCTGGTAATACTTACTACTCATCACTCATCTGGTAATACTTACTCCTCATCGCTCATCTGGTTATACTTGCTCCTCATCACTCATCTGGTAATACTCCTCATCACTCATCTGGTAATACTTACTCCTCATCACTCATCTGGTAATACTTACTCCTCATCACTCACCTGGTAATACTTAGTCCTCATCACTCACCTGGTAATACTTACTACTCATCACTCATCTGGTAATACTTACTACTCATCGCTCATCTGGTAATACTTACTCCTCATCACTCATCTGGTAATACTTACTACTCATCACTCATCTGGTAATACTTACTACTCATCGCTCATCTGGTAATACTTACTCCTCATCACTCACCTGGTAATACTTACTCCTCATCACTCACCTGGTAATACTTACTCCTCATCACTCATCTGGTAATACTTACTACTCATCACTCATCTGGTAATACTTACTACTCATCGCTCATCTGGTAATACTTACTCCTCATCACTCATCTGGTAATACTTACTACTCATCACTCATCTGGTAATACTTACTACTCATCGCTCATCTGGTAATACTTACTCCTCATCTTTCATCTGGTAATACTTACTACTCATCTCTCATTTGGTAATACTTACTCCTCATCACTCATCTGGTAATACTTACTCCTCATCACTCATCTTGTAATACTTACTCCACATCACTCATCTGTTAATACTTACTACTCGTCACTCATCTGGTAATACTTACTCCTCATCACTCATCTGGTAATACTTACTCCTCATCACTCATCTGGTAATACTCACTCCTCATAACTCATCTGGTAATACTTACTCCACATCACTCATCTGGTAATACTTACTCCACATCACTCATCTGTTAATACTTACTACTCCTCACTCATCTGGTAATACTTACTCCTCATCACTCATCTGGTAATACTTACTCCTCATCACTCATCTGGTAATACTTACTCCTCATCACTCATCTGTTAATACTTACTTGTCGTCACTGATCTGGTAATACTTACTCCTCATCACTCATCTGGTAATACTTACTCTTCATCACTCATCTGGTACTACTTACTCCTCATCACTCATCTGGTAATACTCACTCATCTGGTAATACTTACTCCACATCACTCATCTGGTAATACTTACTCCACATCACTCATCTGTTAATACTTACTCCTCATCACTCATCTGGTAATACTTACTCCTCATCACTCATCTGGTAATACTTACTCCTCATCACTAATCTGTTAATACTTACTACTCATCACTCATCTGGTAATACTTACTACTCGTCACTCATCTGGTAATACTTACTCCTCATCACTCATCTGGTAATACTTACTCCTCATCACTCATCTGGTAATACTCACTCCTCATCACTCATCTGGTAATACTTACTCCACATCACTCATCTGGTAATACTTACTCCACATCACTCATCTGTTAGTACTTACTACTCGTCACTCATCTGGTAATACTTACTCCTCATCACTCATCTGGTAATACTTACTCCTCATCACTCATCTGGTAATACTTACTCCTCATCACTCATCTGGTAATACTTACTCCTCATCACTCATCTGGTAATACTTACTCCTCATCACTCATCTGGTAATACTTACTCCTCATCACTCATCTGGTAATACTTACTGCTCATCACTCATCTGGTAATACTTACTCCTCATCACTCACCTGGTAATACTTACTGCTCATCACTCATCTGGTAATACTTACTCCTCATCACTCATCTGGTAATACTTACTCCTCATCATTCATCTGGTAATACTTACTTCTCACCACTCATCTGGTAATACTTACTCCTCATCACTCACCTGGTAATACTTACTGCTCATCACTCATCTGGTAATACTTACTCCTCATCACTCATCTGGTAATACTTACTCCTCATCATTCATCTGGTAATACTTACTACTCATCGCTCATCTGGTAATACTTACTCCTCATCACTCATCTGGTAATACTCACTCCTCATCACTCATCTGGTAATACTTACTACTCATCACTCATCTGGTAATACTTACTACTCATCGCTCATCTGGTAATACTTACTCCTCATCGCTCATCTGGTAATACTTACTCCTCATCACTCATCTGGTAATATTTACTCCTCATCACTCATCTGGTAATACTCCTCATCACTCATCTGGTAATACTTACTCCTCATCACTCACCTGGTAATACTTACTGCTCATCACTCATCTGGTAATACTTACTCCTCATCACTCATCTGGTAATACTTTCTCCTCATCATTCATCTGGTAATACTTACTTCTCACCACTCAACTGGTAATACTTGCTCCTCATCACTCACCTGGTAATACTTACTGCTCATCACTCATCTGGTAATACTTACTCCTCATCACTCACCTGGTAATACTTACTGCTCATCACTCATCTGGTAATACTTACTCCTCATCACTCATCTGGTAATACTTACTCCTCATCACCCATCTGGTAATACTTACTCCTCATCATTCATCTGGTAATACTTACTACTCATCACTCACCTGGTAATACTTACTCCTCATCACTCATCTGGTAATACTTACTCCTCATCACTCATCTGGTAATACTTACTACTCATCACTCATCTGGTAATACTTACTACTCATCGCTCATCTGGTAATACTTACTCCTCATCACTCATCTGGTAATACTCACTCCTCATCACTCATCTGGTAATACTTACTACTCATCACTCATCTGGTAATACTTACTACTCATCGCTCATCTGGTAATACTTACTCCTCATCGCTCATCTGGTAATACTTACTCCTCATCACTCATCTGGTAATATTTACTCCTCATCACTCATCTGGTAATACTCCTCATCACTCATCTGGTAATACTTACTCCTCATCACTCATCTGGTAATACTTTCTCCTCATCACTCACCTGGTAATACTTACTACTAATCACTCATCTGGTAATACTTACTACTCATCACTCACCTGGTAATAGTTACTCCTCATCACTCATCTGGCAATACTTACTACTCATCACTCATCTGGTAATACTTACTACTCATCACTCATCTGGTAATACTTACTACTCATCGCTCATCTGGTAATACTTACTCCTCATCACTCATCTGGTAATACTTACTACTCATCACTCATCTGGTAATACTTACTACTAATCACTCATCTGGTAATACTTACTACTCATCACTCACCTGGTAATAGTTACTCCTCATCACTCATCTGGCAATACTTACTACTCATCACTCATCTGGTAATACTTACTACTCATCACTCATCTGGTAATACTTACTACTCATCGCTCATCTGGTAATACTTACTCCTCATCACTCATCTGGTAATACTTACTACTCATCGCTCATCTGGTAATCCTTACTCCTCATCACTCATCTGGTAATACTTACTACTCATCACTCATCTGGTAATACTTACTACTCATCGCTCATCTGGTAATACTTACTCCTCATCGCTCATCTGGTAACACTTACTCCTCATCACTCATCTGGTAATACTTACTCCTCATCACTCATCTGGTAATACTCCTCATCTCTCATCTGGTAATACTTACTCCTCATCACTCATCTGGCAATACTTACTCCTCATCACTCATCTGGTAATACTTACTACTCATCACACCTCAGGTAATTCTTACTACTCATCACTCATCTGGTAATACTCCTCATCACTCATCTGGTAATACTTACTCCTCCTCACTCATCTGGTAATACTTACTCCTCATCACTCACCTGGTAATGCTTACTACTCATCACTCATCTGGTAATACTTACTTCTCATCACTCATCTGGTAATACTTACTCCTCATCACTCATCTGGTAATACTTACTCCTCATCACTCATCTGGTAATACTTACTCCTCATCATTCATCTGGTAATACTTACTACTCATCACTCACCTGGTAATACTTACTCCTCATCTCTCATCTGGTAATACTTACTCCTCATCACTCATTTGGTAATACTTACTACTCATCACTCATCTGGTAATACTTACTCCTCATCATTCATCTGGTAATACTTACTACTCATCACTCATCTGGTAATACTTACTACTCATCACTCATCTGGTAATACTTACTCCTCATCACTCACCTGGTAATACTTACTCCTCATCACTCACCTGGTAATACTTACTCCTCATCACTCACCTGGTAATACTTACTCCTCATCACTCACCTGGTAATACTTACTCCTCATCACTCATCTGGTAATACTTACTACTCATCACTCATCTGGTAATACTTACTCCCCATCACTCATCTGGTAATACTTACTCCTCATCACTCATCTGGTAATACTTACTACTCATCACTCATCTGGTAATACTCCTCATCACTCTTCTGGTAATACTTACTACTCATCGCTCATATGGTAATACTTACTCCCCATCACTCATATGGTAATACTTACTCCTCATCACTCATCTGGTAATACTTACTCCTCATCACTCATCTGGTAATACTTACTACTCATCGCTCATATGGTAATACTTACTCCCCATCACTCATATGGTAATACTTACTCCTCATCACTCATCTGGTAATACTTACTCCTCATCACTCATCTGGTAATACTTACTACTCATCGCTCATCTGGTAATACTTACTCCTCATCGCTCATCTGGTAATACTTACTCCTCATCACTCATCTGGTAATACTTACTCATCACTCATCTGGTAATACTCCCCATCACTCTTCTGGTAATACTTACTCCTCATCACTCATCTGGTAATACTTACTCCTCATCACTCACCTGGTAATACTTACTACTCATCACTCATCTGGTAATACTTACTACTCATCACTCACCTGCTAATACTTACTCCTCATCACTCATCTGGCAATACTTACTCCTCATCACTCATCTGGTAATACTTACTACCCATCACTCATCTGGTAATACTTACTACTCATCACTCATCTGGTAATACTTATTACTCATCACTCATCTGGTAATACTTACTCCTCATCACTCACCTGGTAATACTTACTCCTCATCACTCACCTGGTAATACTTACTACTCATCACTCATCTGGTAATACTTACTACTCATCACTCATCTGGTAATACTTACTCCTCATCACTCACCTGGTAATACTTACTCCTCATCACTCACCTGGTAATACTTACTACTCATCACTCATCTGGTAATACTTCCTACTCATCACTCATCTGGTAATACTTACTACTCATCACTCATCTGGTAATACTTACTCCTCATCACTCACCTGGTAATACTTACTCCTCATCACTCATCTGGTAATACTTACTACTCATCACTCATCTGGTAATACTTACTCCTCATCACTCATCTGGTAATACTTACTACTCGTCACTCATCTGGTAATACTTACTTCTCACCACTCATCTGGTAATACTTACTACTCATCACTCATCTGCTAATATGTACTCCTCATCACTCATCTGGTAATACTTACTCCTCATCACTCATCTGGTAATACTTACTCCTCAACACTCATCTGTTAATACTTACTGCTCATCACTCATCTGGTAATACTAACTCCTCATCACTCACCTGGTAATACTTACTCCTCATCACTCATCTGGTAATACTTACTCCTCATCACTCATCTGGTAATACTTACTCCTCATCACTCATTTGGTAATACTTACTCCACATCACTCATCTGGTAATACTTACTCCGCATCACTCATCTGGTAATACTTACTCCTCATCACTCATCTGGTAATACTTACTACTCATCACTCATCTGGTAATACTTACTCCTCATCGCTCATCTGGTTATACTTGCTCCTCATCACTCATCTGGTAATACTCCTCATCACTCATCTGGTAATACTTACTCCTCATCACTCATCTGGTAATACTTACTCCTCATCACTCACCTGGTAATACTTACTCCTCATCACTCACCTGGTAATACTTACTACTCATCACTCATCTGGTAATACTTACTCCTCATCGCTCATCTGGTTATACTTGCTCCTCATCACTCATCTGGTAATACTCCTCATCACTCATCTGGTAATACTTACTCCTCATCACTCATCTGGTAATACTTACTCCTCATCACTCATCTTGTAATACTTACTCCACATCACTCATCTGTTAATACTTACTACTCGTCACTCATCTGGTAATACTTACTCCTCATCACTCATCTGGTAATACTTACTCCTCATCACTCATCTGGTAATACTCACTCCTCATAACTCATCTGGTAATACTTACTCCACATCACTCATCTGGTAATACTTACTCCACATCACTCATCTGTTAATACTTACTACTCGTCACTCATCTGGTAATACTTACTCCTCATCACTCATCTGGTAATACTTACTCCTCATCACTCATCTGGTAATACTTACTCCTCATCACTCATCTGTTAATACTTACTTGTCGTCACTGATCTGGTAATACTTACTCCTCATCACTCATCTGGTAATACTTACTCCTCATCACTCATCTGGTACTACTTACTCCTCATCACTCATCTGGTAATACTCACTCATCTGGTAATACTTACTCCACATCACTCATCTGGTAATACTTACTCCACATCACTCATCTGTTAATACTTACTCCTCATCACTCATCTGGTAATACTTACTCCTCATCACTCATCTGGTAATACTTACTCCTCATCACTAATCTGTTAATACTTACTACTCATCACTCATCTGGTAATACTTACTACTCGTCACTCATCTGGTAATACTTACTCCTCATCACTCATCTGGTAATACTTACTCCTCATCACTCATCTGGTAATACTCACTCCTCATCACTCATCTGGTAATACTTACTCCACATCACTCATCTGGTAATACTTACTCCACATCACTCATCTGTTAGTACTTACTACTCGTCACTCATCTGGTAATACTTACTCCTCATCACTCATCTGGTAATACTTACTCCTCATCACTCATCTGGTAATACTTACTCCTCATCACTCATCTGGTAATACTTACTCCTCATCACTCATCTGGTAATACTTACTCCTCATCACTCATCTGGTAATACTTACTCCTCATCACTCATCTGGTAATACTTACTCCTCATCACTCATCTGTTAATACTTACTACTCGTCACTCATCTGGTAATACTTACTCCTCATCACTCATCTGGTAATACTTACTCCTCATCACTCATCTGGTAATACTTACTCCTCATCACTCATCTGGTAATACTCACTCCTCATCACTCATCTGGTAATACTTACTCCACATCACTCATCTGTTAATACTTACTACTCGTCACTCATCTGGTAATACTTACTCCTCATCACTCATCTGGTAATACTTTCTCCTCATCACTCATCTGGTAATACTTACTGCTCATCACTCATCTGGTAATACTTACTACTCATCACTCATCTGGTAATACTTACTCCTCATCACTCATTTTGTTATACTTATTCCTCACTACTCATCTGGTAATACTTACTCCTCATCACTCATCTGGTAATACTTACTCCTCATCACTCATCTGGTAATACTTATTGCTCATCACTCATCTGGTAATACTTACTCCTCATCACTCATCTGGTAATACTTACTACTCATCACTCATCTGGTAATACTTACTCCTCATCACTCATCTGGTTATACTTACTCCTCATCACTCATCTGGTAATACTCCTCATCACTCATCTGGTAATACTTACTCCTCATCACTCATCTGGTAATACTTACTCCTCATCACTCACCTGGTAATACTTGCTCCTCATCACTCACCTGGTAATACTTACTACTCATCACTCATCTGGTAATACTTACTACTCATCACTCATCTGGTAATACTTACTACTCATCGCTCATCTGGTAATACTTACTCCTCATCTTTCATCTGGTAATACTTACTACTCATCTCTCATTTGGTAATACTTACTCCTCATCACTCATCTGGTAATACTTACTCCTCATCACTCACCTTGTAATACTTACTCCACATCACTCATCTGTTAATACTTACTACTCGTCACTCATCTGGTAATACTTACTCCTCATCACTCATCTGGTAATACTTACTCCTCATCGCTCATCTGGTAATACTCACTCCTCATAACTCATCTGGTAATACTTACTCCACATCACTCATCTGGTAATACTTACTCCACATCACTCATCTGTTAATACTTACTACTCGTCACTCATCTGGTAATACTTACTCCTCATCACTCATCTGGTAATACTTACTCCTCATCACTCATCTGGTAATACTTACTCCTCATCACTCATCTGTTAATACTTACTTGTCGTCACTGATCTGGTAATACTTACTCCTCATCACTCATCTGGTAATACTTACTCCTCATCACTCATCTGGTACTACTTACTCCTCATCACTCATCTGGTAATACTCACTCATCTGGTAATACTTACTCCACATCACTCATCTGGTAATACTTACTCCACATCACTCATCTGTTAATACTTACTCCTCATCACTCATCTGGTAATACTTACTCCTCATCACTCATCTGGTAATACTTACTCCTCATCACTAATCTGTTAATACTTACTACTCATCACTCATCTGGTAATACTTACTACTCGTCACTCATCTGGTAATACTTACTCCTCATCACTCATCTGGTAATACTTACTCCTCATCACTCATCTGGTAATACTCACTCCTCATCACTCATCTGGTAATACTTACTCCACATCACTCATCTGGTAATACTTACTCCACATCACTCATCTGTTAGTACTTACTACTCGTCACTCATCTGGTAATACTTACTCCTCATCACTCATCTGGTAATACTTACTCCTCATCACTCATCTGGTAATACTTACTCCTCATCACTCATCTGGTAATACTTACTCCTCATCACTCATCTGGTAATACTTACTCCTCATCACTCATCTGGTAATACTTACTCCTCATCACTCATCTGGTAATACTTACTCCTCATCACTCATCTGTTAATACTTACTACTCGTCACTCATCTGGTAATACTTACTCCTCATCACTCATCTGGTAATACTTACTCCTCATCACTCATCTGGGAATACTTACTCCTCATCACTCATCTGGTAATACTCACTCCTCATCACTCATCTGGTAATACTTACTCCACATCACTCATCTGTTAATACTTACTACTCGTCACTCATCTGGTAATACTTACTCCTCATCACTCATCTGGTAATACTTTCTCCTCATCACTCATCTGGTAATACTTACTCATCACTCATCTGGTAATACTTACTCCTCATCACTCATCTGGTAATACTTACTCATCACTCATTTGATAATACTTACTACTCATCATTCATCTGGTAATACTTACTACTCATCTTACATCTGGTAATACTTACTCCTCATCACTCATCTGGTAATACTTACTACTCATCACTCATCTGGTAATACTTACTCCTCATCACTCATCTGGTAATACCTACTCCTCATCATTCATCTGGTAATACTTACTACTCATCACTCATCTGGTAATACTTACTACTCATCACTTATCTGGTAATACTTACTCCTCATCACTCATCTGGTAATACTTACTCCTCATCACTCATCTGGTAATACTTACTGCTCATCACTCATCTGGTGATACTTACTCCTCATCACTCATCTGGTAATACTTACTCCTCATCATTGATCTGGTAATACCTACTCCTCATCATTCATCTGGTAATACTTACTCCTCATCACTCATCTGGTAATACCTACTCCTCATCATTCATCTGGTGATACTTACTCCTCATCACTCATCTGGTAATACTTACTCCTCATCATTGATCTGGTAATACTTACTCCTCATCACTCATCTGGTAATACTTACTCCTCATCACTCACTTGGTAATACTTACTCCTCACTACTCATCTGGTAATACTTACTCCACATCACTCATCTGGTTACACTCACTCCACATCACTCATCTGGTAATTCTTACTACTCGTCACTCATCTGGTAATACTTACTCCTCATCACTCATCTGGTAATACTTACTCCTCACTACTCATCTGGTAATACCTACTCCACATCACTCATCTGGTAATACTTACTCCACATCACTCATCTGTTAATACTTGCTCCATATCACTCATCTGGTAATACTTATTACTCGTCACTCATCTGGTAATACTTACTCCTCATCACTCATTTGGTAATACTTACTCCTCACCACTCATCTGGTAATACTTACTCCACATCACTCATCTGGTAATACTCACTCCTCATCACTCATTTGGTAATACTTACTCCTCACCACTCATCTGGTAATACTTACTCCACATCACTCATCTGGTAATACTCACTCCTCGTCACTCATCTGGTAATACTTACTCCTCACTACTCATCTGGTAATACCTACTCCACATCACTCATCTGTTAATACTTACTACTCGTCACTCATCTGGTAATACTTACTCCTCATCACTCATCTGGTAATACTTACTCCTCATCACTCATCTGGTAATACTCACTCCTAATCACTCATCTGGTAATACTTACTCATCACTCATTTGGTAATACTTACTCCTCACTACTCATCTGGTAATACTTACTACTCATCACTCATCTGGTAATACTTACTCCTCATCACTCATTTGGTAATACTTACTCCTCACTACTCATCTGGTAATACTTACTCCACCTCACTCATCTGGTATTACGTACTCCACATCACTCATCTGGTAATACTTACTACTCATCACTCATCTGGTAATACTCACTCCTCATCACTCATCTGGTAATACTTACTCCTCATCACTCACCTGGCAATACTCACTCCTCATCACTCATCTGGTAATACTTACTCCTCATCACTTATCTGGAAATACTTAGTCCCCATCACTCATCTGGTAATACTTACTACTCATCACTCATCTGGTAATACTTACTCCCGTTCACTCATCTGGTAATACTTACTCCTCATCACTCATCTTGTAATACTTACTCCTCATCACTCATCTTGTAATACTTACTCGTCATCACTCATCTGGTAATACTTACTCCACATCACTCATCTGGTAATACTTACTCCTCATCACTCATCTGGTAATACTTACTCCTCATCACTCATCTTGTAATACTTACTCGTCATCACTCATCTGGTAATACTTACTCCACATCACTCATCTGGTAATACTTACTCCTCATCACTCATCTGGTAATACTTACTCCTCATCACTCATCTTGTAATACTTACTCGTCATCATTCATCTGGTAATACTTACTCCTCATCACTCATTTGGTAATACTTACTCCTCATCACTCATCTGGTAATACTTACTCCTCATCACTCATCTGGTAATACTTACTCCTCATCACTCATCTGGTAATACTTACTCCTCATCACTCATTTGGTAATACTTACTCCTCATCACTCACCTGGTAATACTTACTCCTCATCACTCATCTGGTAATACTTACTCCTCATCACTCACCTGGTAATACTTACTCCTCATCACTCATCTGGTAATACTTACTCCTCATCACTCATCTGGTAATACATACTCCTCATCATTCATCTGGTAATACGTACCCCTCATCACTCATCTGGTAATACTTACTACTCATCACTCATCTGGTAATACTTACTACTCATCACTCATCTGTTAATACTTACTCTTCATCACTCATCTGGTAATACTTACTCCTCATCACTCATCTGGTAATACTTACTCCTCATCACTCATCTGGTAACACTTACTCCTCATCGTTTACCTGGTAGTAATACTTACTCATCATCACTCATTTGCTTGTGTTTACTTTCTCATCACTCGTCTGGTGTTAATATTTACGCCTCGTCACTCATCTGGCGGTAGCACTTACTCCCCATCTCTCATCTTCCAATACTTACTCATCATCATTCATCTAATGGCAGTTCTTGCTCCTCATCACTCATCTAGCGGAAATACTTGCTCCTCTTCACTCATCTGGAGGTATTACTTGTTCTCTCTTCTGGTGGCAATACTTGCTCCTGGACAACCATCTGGTAATCCTTACTCCCCATCACTGATCTGGTATTACTTACTCCTGATCAATCACTTTGTAATACTTACCACTCTCCACTCATCTGGTAATGTCTACTCCTAATCACTGATCTGGTAATATTTTCTCCTCCTCACTCGTATGTTCCCCTCGCCACCCGTCTGGTAATACATCCTGAATACTCATCTGGTGATACTTACTCCCCATAACTGACCGGTGGTACTTTCTCATCACTTATCTCGCGATACTTACTCCTCGCCGCTTCTCTGATAATACTTACTCACCACTCATCTCGTGGTAATACTTTCTCCTCATCACAATTTATTATTTTTTATGTATTGGTGTTTAAGGTCACATACTTATGCATAATGGCTAAGCATGACCCTGACAGTTTTTCGGGTGGAGGAAGCCGGAGAGAAGCACTGAACATCGACGAGCAACTGCCAGCTCCACAACATTCTAACTCTGTTCATGCTGCGCTCAAGCAGAGTTACAGTGGTTGACTATATGTGCACCATCGACGTGCAGTACGCCTTAGTACCGCGTCATCGTGCCGCCATGTAGCCAACCGGAATATAGTGCATCGAACAAGGGCACAGCGCGGATCTTCCCGGACGGGGATCGAACTCGTGACCACTAGTATAGAAGTCCAACAGTCTACCACTTGCTCCTCACCACCCATCTGGTAACACTTACTCATTAATCACCTGGAGATACTCACTTTGGTGGTGGTAATGCTCCGCATCACTTATCTTGTGGTAATAGTTGATCCTTCCTGTATTTCTAGTTCATCTATTTGTGATAATTCACGGGTACGAATAACATCTCTACTCTGGTTGAGAGTTTTGAGTGCACATACATTTAGCTGAATGATAATTTTTTTTGTTGTTCTCAGCAGGGCCAATGATTGAACTTCCCTGTCAACTTCAATTAGTAGTCCACCTGTTCTTAATTATTTTATATCCTTCACATTTCCAGCAATGCTCTTAATTGTTTTCTGAATGACAAAAGGGTTTAGATTATTGATCGTTTTTTTCGGGTCTACTGAAAAGATATTAAGAAATATTGGCCAGTCATTATTTGAATGTGTGGTGTCAGAGTCAGAGTCAACATGTAAATTAGCGATTTTATACCGTCTTTTAATGTTTTGGTTTTGATTAGCCATGTTAATTTTAGTTCTTTCAGTGTTTTTTAGTGTTTCCTTATGCCATCTAACTTGGAGAGTTACGTTGCGGATATCCAACAAACAACACCAAGAGTACATGGAAAGCATACTCCCTCATACTGCCATACCTTCAGGGGACTGACCCGTCGAGTGTTAGGGAAGTGCAAAGTCGTGGCGGTCATTCAACCAATCATTTTAAGAAATCGCGCAACGGCAATTACTCCGAAGAACTGATGCAGAAAGTGCAGCAAAACCAAGTATATTAAAATAAGTAAAAAATGACAATAAAATTGAATTAAAAGAAATACCTGATGGAATGACCACCCAGTAGACCCCATCCCCCGACATGACCGCCTGTAAATGTTTGGTTGGGGGCTCCCGATTGGTCATAACCGGTCATCAGTCTACTCCCGTATTTGGAGTTCAAGCAGTGCGTTAGACATGATCTTTGAAATGGAGACCAGCGCCGAAGCAATGTTTACGACCTGATCTCCATTTTGGAGACAGCCCTAACCGGGGCCACTAGTCCTCAACTGCTAGGATTCATTCCTTCCTCCTAGGCCGTCGGGACGCACATCACGGGAGAATAAGGTGCCTGCAAAATCTTAGCAGGATTGTCCATTTTGGTCTGGGGCTACGTATTTCTGTATTCCGCAACAAACCAGCTCAATTGAGCAAACCTGCAAATATAAAACCAGCAAATCTGCCCAATTTAACAGGCCGTCCCCTATCCGCCACGTGAGGACACGCCCAGTAGGGATGGTCCAGCTAGTACTTATCTGTTTCTCACATTTAATTTTGTGGATGCATTTTTCTTCTTTTCCACACAGGGCAATCTTACGGAGATGCAGTATGGTTTCCCTGGCAGTTACAGCATTTAATGACATTATTAGACGGGCCCTGGTGTTGTCCATGTTTATAAAATATTTCCTGTCCCCTGCAGCTAATTTGTCCATGTCCACATTTTCGACAGCTGAAACATCGAAGTGGATTTGGAATATATTGCGATGGCTGTGGGGTCTCAAAAGTAAATATATGAGTATTTGCCTTAATAGAGTTCCCATCTTTGCGTATTTCAACTCTTTAAACAAAATTACACCTTGTGGTTTTAACTTATTTTTAATTTCCTGTTCATCATATCTTGATAGCACCCTTGTCCTTGCTACACCCTTGCTGTTATTTAGTGTTTTGTGGGGAACAACTGTACGCTTCATATATACTAATTTAGTTGTATGTAACAAATTCAATGGCTGCTTTTCTCGACTGCATTGTATAAATAGTCCACCAGATCTTAACTTTTTAACACTATTGATGGTGCCAGCTATCTATCAACTGAACACCGCACACAAAGCAGACCTTGATCTGTTTTTATCCACACTATCGAATATTACTGAAAAACTAAGCCAAGAAAACAAGAGCGTATATGTTATGGGAGACCTCAATATTAACCTTTTAAATTTTGGCAGCCACAACAAAACAAACCAATATGTGGACCTAATGTTTAGTTCCGGCTTTATGCCCGTCATCACAAAACCGACAAGAATCAAGGACACATCGGCGGCATTATTAGATCATATATTTCGTAACAATATCAATGATTATTCAGCAGGTATATTAATCACGGACATCAGTGACCATTTTGCTACTTTCTACCTTGAAAACTCACCCAAGCATGAGAAACAAAATTTACAAAGCTTTAAACGATCATTCAAAAAAGAGAATGTTGATTATTTTAAGACACTCTTATATGACTGTGACTTTGGAGATGTATTCGGTTGTGACTGTCCAAATAATGCACATGAGGCATTCATTCCTTTTACATTTCGATAGATGTTTTAATAGAGCCTTCCCTTTAAAGCTGACCGTAATTCCCAAAAGATATGTCAAACGAGAGCCCTGCATGACCTCGGGATTAATTCAATCTTCTCTAAACAAGCGGCATCTTTATGTTAAAAAACTGAAATCCCCCACACCTGCCAAGGTAGATCAATATAAAAAATACTGTAATCTTTATAATAAAATAATACGCGAGGCAAAGACCAACTACTATGAAAGGATATTATTTCTCAACAAAAACAACATCAAGCAGTCTTGGGATATACTACGAAAAGCTATAAGCAAGTCTCATCAGGACCATTCATCCCCCCCCCCCCCCCCATTTTTTTTATAGACAACGATATCCGGGTTGACGACCAAAACGACATCGCTAATAAATTTAACTTAGTTTTTGTTGAAATCGGAAAAAAGCTAAATAACCAAGTGCACCCAACTCAACGGCAATACTTTGAATATCTTAAAGAAACTAACATCAATGACTCTTTCTTCATTTCGTCTACAAACAAACAAGAAGTAATCCTTACGGTTAGTTCACTTCCACCTAAAACAAGTGAAGACTGTAATAATGTTACTCCAAGAATATTGAAAGACGTAATATATCAAGTGGCTGACCCATTAGCCAATATCATTAATCTTTCGTTCTTGACAGGCACAGTTCCCAATAAAATGAAGACCGCCAAAGTCATACCGATTTATGAGTCCGGTGATAAGCACATTTTCAACAATTACAGACCGGTCAGCATATTACCTGCTATTTCAAAAGTCCTCGAAAAGATAATGTACACACGACTTTCAAATGATCTTAATACCCATATAATTTTGTATCGGTTCCAATTCGGGTTCAGAAAATGTCATTCAAGTTTTCACCCAATTCTTCAGCTTCTCAATAATGTAGCAAAAATGAACGACTAAACTACCAAAGACCTCACCTTAAGTTTATTTCTTGACTTTTCGAAAGCCTTCGACACAATTGATCACGCGATACCAGTAAGAAAGTTAAATCACTATGGAATCAGGGGCCTTGCAAACTCTTGGTTTAAAGATTACCTATCTGAAAGAAGACAATATGTACAATTTCAAGATACCGTCTCAGAGCCGCAGCCGATTTCGACTGGTGTTCCCCAGGGATCCATCCTTGGACCCATGTTATTCCTTATCTACATCAATGACCTACCAGAATGTACCACTCTCAATATTTTATCTTTTGCCGATGATACAACAGCTCTCAACTCAGGTAGAAACTTAGACACACTTTTGGACATTACGAATTCCGAGGTTATAAAAATTCAGGATTGGTGTGCTGCCAATAAGCTAACCATTAACGCATCCAAAACTAAATATATCCTGCTTCATCCACCCAATGATTCATGCCAAATTGGTAATAGGACATTACAATTAAAAGACACGCAAAAAACAGCTAAATTTCTTGGTGTCCACGTGGATGAAAATTTATCTTTCAAGCAATATATTTCAATTGTTTGTTCTAAGGTGGCTAGAGCCATATACGCCATCAATAGAGCAAAGAATATACTGCCAGTAAATGCACCGAAAACCTTGTATTTCTCTTTAATCCACATTCACTTTTTATATGGTATTCAAGTTTGGGGACATTCTCCGTCAGCAAGGAGTGTCTTCAAATTACAGAAGAGGGCTATACGCATTATAAGTAAAAAAAGAACATCACACACCAACCCGCTTTTTAAGTCCCTCAAAATTCTCAAATTTGATGACCTCTACAAACTCCAAGTTCTTCTGTTCATGCACGATTCGCAGGATAACAGATTACCAATATCATTTAGGAATACGTTTCAGCAATATTCGAATCCAACAGGCATGATGGCCAGGTAGATATGTAAATTGCAACTTTTTAAACCAAGGACAACGTTCTCAACTGATCTGTCTTTCCATACTTCCCCAAGGCTTTGGAATACTATTGACCAGAATACTCAGAACTTAAGAAGGCCACAATTCAAAAAGAAAATGAAGGACTCATATCTCAACACATATTCCGAGAATGTTCACTGTAATTTTCGAAACTGCCTCGACTGTGTTAATTGAGGGTTGAAGGGGAAAAATAAAGAAAAAGAGGAAAAGGAAAAAAAGGGAAAGAGAGAAAAAGGGGGAAATGAGGAAAAAGAAATGAAGAAAAAAAAAAAGATTTTTTTTTTTTATGGTATTTTGTCTCCCTTCTGGGTCAATTCAGTTACCAATTCGGTTATGAACCACCCAAAATAATTCACTCTCACTGGAACCTCATCCCACCGACTTGATCTAATATCCTGGA
The DNA here is from genome assembly GCA_031216915.1 of Pictodentalium vernedei. Lineage (NCBI taxonomy): Eukaryota > Metazoa > Mollusca > Scaphopoda > Dentaliida > Dentaliidae > Pictodentalium > Pictodentalium vernedei. Next base: position 865,961,123 of record CM062297.1, read on the forward strand.
GAGTCCTGTAATCTTTATTTCTCCTGTTTTGGTTAAATTCTGCTCCTTGATGTATTCAGACAGCAAGCTAAGAGCAACCGTATAAGTGACCTAACGCGTGGAGCATGAGACCCCATTTAAAGGAGATCTCGGGTGCCGGCTCTGGGTACATTATTATTATAAGATGACGACATTATTTTAATTTCTTTGTCACTATACGACTCAGTACATCATGGAACTTTGTTCTGCCTAATAACTATCAAGTCGTTTTTTGTCGTGTATCCTGGTCAATACAACTATTAATACCTCAGCAGCTGTGATCCTTATTTGCTTGTCCATGTCGTCAATGAGACACGATGATACGCCTTAAAAATCGTTTTAAATACATGGTCTGCTGTCGAGAATGTTGCTTCGTTTGAGGAGTGGCAGGAAGACAGCATTTTCTGCTATGTCGCATCCTTGCAATGTATCAAAATTGAGTTTGCTTGATTTGTTTATTTTAACAATTGTACTTTATATGTAATTGATATACTGTGAATAAAAGTTTCATTTCATTTCATTTCATTTCCCTTTATCGCCTTTTCTAACGAAAACGGATTAAAGCCAGTTACTTGCCTCCCTTCTTCATCAGGATATACGATGACAAATTTTGGCCAAGAATTTGAATGACTGGTCAGCTTGTCAGTGTCAGAATCGGAATCCATATCATATCCATAGTTTTGTTGCTTTTGTGTTCTTCACCATAGGACTTCCACCCTTACTCTGAAACCAACCTATCTCGCGGTTTATCCAGCGAACGGCACCAGAGGCACATTTGGAGTATACTTGACCAGCGTTGATGCAATTGCATATCCATTGGCCGACTGACACGTAGAGTATGTGGGAAGTGCCTGGTTAAAAATCATTTGCTTAAAAAAATGCAACAAAACCTATCATTGACAATCGAGGCAGACAGTTCAACATAACGGAAGATGTTAAAAAGTATTAAAATTATTGAAAGTCAGTATAAGTTAGTAATGATAAAATAAAAGAAATAACTGAGTGAATGACCAACCAATGCCACCGGACTTGACTCCCTGTATTTTGTGGTTGGGGGATCCCGATTGGCCAGAACGGGCCATCCGACCATTCGTCTACTCCCAAGATTGGGGCCAAGGTTGATCTCTAAAACGGAGACCAGGGCCAAAGCAGTGTTTACGACCTGATCTCCATCTTGACATCAATATCTATTAGCTTTTTAATATGCAGAAGGTTATGAACTTGTTTTTGTTGTATTAAAATATCTCCAGATCGTAATTTTTTATTATCTTTAACCCTTTACCCAAAGTAACGGCCAAAACCGGCCAGTGCTATTCTCAAAAATCGCCAATTAATTTTCAAAATATTTTCATTTTTTGTCTCAAAAACATAGGTTATGACCCCTCGTTGGAACGAGCTCGTCGAGCTCGTTCCAACGAGGGGTCATAACCTATGTTTTTGAGACAAAAAATGAAAAAAATTAATTATTCAAGAATTTTTTTTGCAAGTGTCGTCTGCTTTTCATGTTAGGTAAAGGGTTAACAGTTCCAGCAATACCTTTGATGGCTTTCTCGAGTGAAAAGCAGATGATCATAAAACACTGAATACCAGCAAAGGAGTCATCAGAACGAGAGAACTGGCGGACATGAGCGAAATTGAAATCACTCCGGAATTAAAATGACAAGGAATAACTGCAGTTAGACGAGTGGAAATAAAAAAAGATGGCAACATTATCAAAACAAACACCTATATTTGCACTTTTGATGGCACAAGACCTCCTAAAGCTCTAAAAATTGGTTACCTGAACGTCAAAGTGGATTTATACATTCCAAATCCACTTCAGTGTTTCAGGTGCCAAAAGTTTGGTCACGGGCAGAATACATGTCGAGGCAAATAAATATGTTATAAATGCAGTACAAGTCAGGCGGGACCATTTGAAACAACGATATATAAATGTATTAACTGCCAGGGCAATCATATGTCATCCACTAAAGATTGCCCTATGTGGAAAAAAGAAAAACTTATACAGAAAGTCAAGTGTGAGAAACAGATTAGTTTTAAAGAAGCCAGGGATATGGTTACATCAATGCCTGGCATGAGTGCATCAATGCCATCTTATGCCTCGACGTTAAAACAAAAAAGATCGACTGAATCATTTGCATGCCAAATGGAATTCACTTGGCTTGGAGGCACGATTCCAACTTTGCTACAATCTTTTACCATAGGAAACAACAATCAAACCCAACCTAAGGCCACACAAACAAATACTACTGTCCAGGAAATACCTAAACCTCAATGCAAAAACCAACAGGAACAACATAAATCTAAACCAGAGGAGACGAAAAATTAAAACTGTAATTCAGTCCAGCAATACAAGAATGACAACACAAGACCAAAGCCAGAACAAACACAAAAATCACAACAGCAAAACCTGAGTCAGAGTCAGAGAAAAATCAAGAAACGTTAGAAAAAAAGAAGGCAGAGAAAGAAAATAACAAACAATTGTCAAACAGAACTCCCAAAGCCCTTCAAGATCCTGTTACCCGAAACAGATTTGAGGGCTTTGAGCAAATGGATGTCGGTGATGGCATTGACGAAATGTTCGAGCAACTACGCTCGCCAACTCAGATTAAGTCCCCAAAGAAAAAATCACCAAAGAAACATACTGGAGCTATATCTCCCATACGGCCACCATCCCAATCTCCAACCAAGTATGGATAGTAAAAGTAAAAATAATATAATACAGTGGAATTGTCGAGGTTTTAGAGCCAATTTTAATGAACTGGGTCTTTTGAGCCAAAAAATATAAACCGGCTGCTTTTTGCTTGCAGGAAACTCTTTTAAAGAAACCTGCAGCTCAAGATTTTTCAGTTTTTAAGCATTATAGTTCGTATGATGCTTGGGCAGATGAAACTGATCTTCATGTTCGTGGTACATCTGTCTTGGTCAGAAACGATATTATTCACAGTTCTGTTCCGTTACAATCAAATTTACAGGCTGTAGCACTACGCCTGACCTTACACAAGACAGTTACGTTATGTTCCAGTTATGTGTCACCAAATAAACCACTTCAGCTGAATGATCTTGAGCTGCTGGCAAACAATGCCCAACTCCATATATTTTGTTGGGTGATTTTAACGCTCATGCCCCCCTTTGGGGTAATTCCTGCAGTGAAGAAGATGCAAAAGACAAAACTGTAGAACAGTTCATTACAAAATATGACTTGTGCTTGTTCAGTGATGGATCAGACACTTACCTGCACCCCGCATCTGGTTCTTACACTTCAATTGATCTAACAATTGCATGCCCTTCTGTCTTCCTTGATTTTTCTTGGAAGGTAGAAGATGACTTGTGCGGGAGTGACCACTTTCCGATTGTGTTGGAAAGTGTAGTTCCGGCGGATGATGAGAGGGTGCCCCAGTGGGACTTTAAAAAGGCTGCCTGGGACACTTTCTCATTGCTTTGTTCTGAACGCCTCATGCGGGAGAATTTTCAGGAGAGTACTGACCAGATTGAACATTTCACCACAGAGTTGACTGACATTGCAAGCCAAGTCATTCCTAAAACCTCGGCAAATCCAAAACGTTTCACTAAACCATGGTTTGATACTGAGTGCAAACAGGCTATAAAAGATCTCAAGAAATTTGAGAGGGAATTTAATAAGTCACCCAACACACAAAATTTAGATAGACTACGTATAAATCGGGCAAAAACAAGACGACTTTTAAAACAAAAAAAGAAAAGTTCATGGGAAACTTACGTTCGAGACTGAATCAAAACACCCCCATCACTAAAATTTGGAAAATGATTAAAAAATTAACAGAAAAGAAACAAAATCAGCTGTACAACACCTACAAGATAACAACACACTCATTACATCAAAACAAGAAATTTCAAACAAGTTGGCCTTACATTTTCGAAACAATCGTTGTCTGAAAACTGTAAAACAGAATTTCTCAAAATTAAAAAACAACAAGAAAAACAAAAGCTCAAATTTACCTCCAACAATCTAGATGATTATAACGAACCTTTCGCTATGGAAGAGTTACGTAACTCTTTGCATAGAGCAAAGGATTCTGCCACTGGACCTGATGAAATACACTATCAACTTTTAAAACATCTGGCTCAAGCTTCACTTGCACTTTTATTATCTATTTTTAAAGATACATGGGTGAATTGTCAATATCCACCTTCCTGACGAAAAGCTACAGTAATTCCCATTCCAAAGCCTAATAAAAATCACAGCAACCCACGTAATTATAGGCCTATCACTTTAACAAGTTGTCTGTGTAAAACCATGGAAAGGATGATCAATGATCGACTTGTCTGGTTTCTGGAATCGAATAATCTACTTGCGAATGTTCAGTGTGGTTTCAAAAAACAGAGAAGTACTGTGGATCCTTTGGTTAGACTTGAAACGTTTATAAGAAATGTCTTCACCAGAAAAGAACATGTGGTCGCCATCTTCTTCGACCTGGAAAAGGCATATGACACAACGTGGATATATGGGATTTCAAAAAGATCTTTTTAACATGGGGTTGAGAGAGCGTATGTCTCTTTTTATTGAAAAATTTCTAAGGGACCGCCAATTTCGGGTTCGTGTTGGATAAATGTTATCTGGTCCTCACGAGCAGGAATTGGGGGTAGTATTTTATTTGTTACCCTTTTCTCAGTAAAAATCAATAGTATTATTGATGCAGTTGAGAATATGGTTGATTCGTCATTGTATGTAGATGACTTTTTAATCTGTTATAGCAGCAGAAAATGAATGCTATAGAGTGCAAACTTCAGCTGTGTTTAAACAGAATCCAGAAATGGGCTACAGAAAACGGCTTCAAATTCTCAAAGATGAAAACTAATTGTGTTCACTTCTGTAAGCTCCGGAAGCACCACCTTGATCCGGAATTGAAAATAGATGGGAGCCATATTAATGTTGTTAAGGAAGTGAAATTCTTCGGTTTTTCGTTTGACAACAAACTGAATTTCACTTCCCACATAAAACAACTAAAAGTTAAATATAAGAGAGCACTGAACCTACTGAAGGTCGTTGGTTGCACTGATTGGGGTGCTGACCAAAACACTTTGCTCCATCTGTATAGATCACTTGTTCGATCAAAATTAGATTACAGTTGTATAATTTACGGTTCTGCAAGGAAGTCATATCTAAAACCACTTGATGCAATTCATAATAGCGGTATTAGAATTAGTCTAGGGGCTTTTCGAACATCCACAATAGACTCAATGCTTTTTGAAGCAGAGGAGCCTTCTCTTGAGAAGCACAAAATTAAATTGTCTCTCCAGTATGTGTCTAAACTTTTGGCCAATCCTTCAAATCCTGCTTATAATTGTATTTATAAACCTCAAAATGTTGACTTTTTAACTGACATCAGAAACATATTCCTCCATTGGAAAATAGAGTTAAACCTCACATGGAGTCTGAAAAAATTGATTCTGAATCTATAAAAGAAAACCGTGAATCACACATTCCTCCTTGGCATCTTAAAAACCTACAGTTATTTTGGACCTTGCTTCTACCAAAAAACCTGATACCAATTCCTTGCAGTTCAAACAAAAATATGCCGAAATAAAGTCCAAGTATAGTACATATACAAGGATCTATACGGATGGATCTAACGATGGTGACAAAGTATCATCAGCTGCTGTTACTGGTGATCATATCACCTCAATCAGAATACCGAATCAGAGTTCTGGTTTCACAGCTGAAGTTAAAGCTATACAACTCTCGCTTGAACACATCGAGAATGTGTAGGAAAAGAAGTCGATTATTTTTTCTGACTCTCTTTCCTCTCTACTTGCTTTACTCAACCCTAGGTTGAAGAACTCTCTCATTTTGGAACTTCGTGAGAAGTTAACAACTCTCATGTCTGACCAATATGATATCGTGTTTTGCTGCTTACCCGGACATGTAGGTATCACTGGTAACACCAAAACGGACAGTGCAGCAAAACAGGCTTTAACCAAGCCTCTCACTGATTTTAACATTCCTTTCAGTGATTTCAAACCACATATTAATAACTACATCAAATCTCTGCTGCAGGCGGAATAGGATGGGGCGACAAATAACAAGCTCCATCACTTCCAACCAAACATATTTGATCACTACCCATCCAGTAACCTTTGTAGAAAAGATCATGCGATTCTGACACAGTGTCATATAGGTCACACACGACTTACACATTCCTTTCTGTTAGAGGGTAATATGCGACCAGAGTGTGTTCCTTGTCAGCAGGTGTTGTCACAGGAACATATTCTTTTATATTGTACTGATTTTAATCTTGTTAGAGGGCAGTATTTTACAGTACAATCTCTAAGAGATTTATTTTACCATACAGGCCCACATAGAATAATTTCATTTTTGAAAGAAATCAACCTTTTTAATAAATTTTAAAATTGTTTTTATTCTTTTAACGTAGACTCCACAAGTCTAAATGTCACCAGGTTGATTTTATAAGTATTCTGGTTTTTATAACTGTAGTCATTACTGTTTCGACCGCTCTTGATTTTAAGTTTTGTTGTGATTATTTCTTATTTTATTCAATTAATTTTAATTCATCCTTGACACTTGTGATTTATGAAGTTTTCTTGCCACGATATAGCCTTAGCTGCTGATGTGGCGTTAAGCAACAATAAATAAATAAAACCAGTCTGTCTATGCTCCTTGAAATGTAAGGCCATAGCCAGAAGTGGTAAAATTCTGTCCCAGCCGTTTTTGTGACCTTTAATATAACACCTGATCATTTGCAAAACTGTATGGTTGTAATGTTCAACCTGACCATTAGATGAAGGATGGTAAGGGGTCGTCCTAGTTTTAGTGATTTGCAGTTGTTCACAAAGGCATTTAAGGAGATTTGATTCGAAATTTCTACCCTAATCTGTGTGAATTTACAAAGGGCTGCCGAAAGTGACAATAAAGCAAACTAGGAATGTATAAGCTACTATCTCGGCTGTTTGATTTGGTATGGCTGCAATCTCCACCCATTTTGAAAATTTGTCTATCATCATCAAAACAACATTATATCCCTGTGTACTTGTATTAAATGGTCCCAGGATATCAAGATGAACCCTCTCCATGGGATACTCTGCATGAAATGATTTTAAATGAGCCCTAGGATTAACACTTGACTTTTTATTGAGGTTACAAGTACTGCAGGATTGGACAAACTCCTTACAATCCTGTGACAAATTGTGCCACAGAAAAGATTGCTTCACTCTCTACGAAGTCTTACTTTGTCCCAAATGACCAGCTGATTTCACCACATGACAATAATGGAGGACATCCTGTTTCAGACTATTTGGAATGACAAGAACCAATTCCCTATTGAGCTTATTTTCCCATTTGTATAACAGAACTCCATAACTGAAACATAACTGTGATTTGCACAACCAGAGAGCACTAACACATGGACTAGCAAGCTGAAGTTCATTTCTTGTTTGCGAAGAATTACTTTCAAGCCAGTGAATAACAAAGTTAATATCTGGGTCTTTTCTCTGGAGATGTTTCAATTGAGCACTTGAGTAGGGTTCTAATCAAATTGCAACAAAGACACTTGAGACTTGCAGGGAAACTGGAGTTTCTTCAACACTTTGACTAGTTTTAAAATCCTCCTCCTGAGAACTTACATGTAACTGTTTCAAAGCCAGGTGGACAACATCATCAACATCCTCATCAAATCTAGTCCACTGCTCATGAGAACGTTTACAAACATGACACCCTTTGCATGGCAAATTCTCCAGTTTTGAACCAGCAAGATAGCAATCACAATAATCTAGATCATCAGATTTCCAGGTTAAACCATCAGCATTTTGATGTTTTTTACCTGGCCTATGCATAATTTGCATATCATATTGTGCCAGTTCCTCCAACCACCTAGCTAACTGACCTTCAACATGTCTAAATCTAGTGAGCCACACCAAACTATTATGGTCTGTACGAAGGATAAAATGTCGCTCAAGCAAATAATGACAAAAGTGTCTACAAATTTAACCACAGCCAACAATTCCTTTCTTGTGGCACAGTATTTACAATGCACAGCAGTTAGAACATGACTAGCATAACACACTACCCCCCCCCCCCCCCCCCTGTTGTAACTGACATAGCTCAGTAGCAATAGCTCTATCTGAGGCATCGGTATCGAGGATAAAAATGCCATTTGGCGAGGGATAAACTAACAAAGGAGGGGTAATAACAAGAGCATTTTTCAAACAATCAAAGCCTCCTAATGTTCTACTGACCATTGGAATGCATTGTTAAAGGGTGAGTTCATGCAAACAAGCTGCTATCATACCAAAGTTTTTTTTATGTGATCCCTATGATAGTTTACAAATCCAATAAATTACATCAATTTATGCTGAAGTGGGGGAACAGGCCATTTCGCTACAGCTGCAATTTTACTTGGGGGAACAGAAATACCTTTGTTGCTGACTAATTTGCAAACAAATTCCACTTCGTTTTTAAACAGTTCACATTTTTGGGGCTTCAGCTTTAAATTATTCTGACAAAACCTTAGAAATGCACTCCACAAGTGATGCAATTCATTCCAGTTTAAACGTTGCAAGACAAGTTGCATAGCCCTCTGAAAACTTGTCAGGGCATTGCAGAGTCCAACTCTCATGCGAGTGTGCTCAAAAGGTCATATTTTGTTATAAAAGCAGGCTTTTGTGATCATCCTCACTTAGCATAATCTGGTAATAACTGGATGCCATATTTAAAGTAGAGACGTACCATACAATGTATCAAGGCAATCCTCGATTAAAGGCAATGGAAAAGAGTCCTTTTCCATTTTCTCATTCAGAGTCCTGAAGTCTATACACCACCAAACACTTCCATCTTTTTTACGGGACCAAAACAGGGTTGGAAGCCCAATCAGAATTTGACGGTTGAATGACACCAGGCCTTAACATTTTCTGCAAGTGAAGATACTTTTGGTCTTGAAAACCTAAGGTGGTTCTCCTCATTTTTTGCTTGACAGGCATGGCATTTCCTGTATTTATATGATGCTTTATTTCTGAAAAAACACCCAAGGTCTAAATTGTGAGTAGTGAACACATCCTGATACTGAATTAATAATTAACCTATACCAATACTTTGTGTTTCACTCAACCCAACAATAGTTTTTTTTAAACAAATCATGTAGATGTGAAGGCGTATTGTTAACAACAGATGCCATCTCATCACATTCCACTTTAATTATGAAACACAAGAATTTTCACCTAACTCTTCAGCATTTCCAACATGTGTATTTCCTTTTATTCTTTTGAAATGTGGAGTATCATTAACCGTTTTCACCACAGACTTCCCACTCATGCCATTTGCAGCAGAAATTAGAATTTCATTTGACTGTCTGGCAGGCTCTATTATAAAATTTTCAGTCATAGGTATTTCTAATTTTACAATAACTGGCAACTGAATTTGGTGGAATAGTTAGGCCCCTTTCCACAAATACCTTTGACACTTTTAGAGTTTGAGAGCTAGACCCATTATATTTCTTACAGATAACATAAATGATTCCATCTCCTATTGTAAAAATATATTGCAAAGATTCACAACACACTTATTGGTAGAAAGATAATCCAATCCCAAAATAATTTTATCATGTATGGGAGCCTAGCAAAAATCCCACTGAAATGCTTTTGACCCAATTTTAAAATCAATATCAGAAATTATTTTTCCTAGCACAGGTTGCTTACCAATTCCATTTAAGTTTACTGTTTTTCTGTGGCAGATTTATCTGAAAAAATAGCTTTGTAGAAAGATTCATCCATTAAGGTCACCATTGCATCTGTGTCAATTATGGCTGAATATGTTTTATTCTTAATAATGATCGGTAACAGTAATGTATACCCATCGACTAGGTTTACTGAAATTTTTGTTATTCTCTAAATGGGTCAATTCTGTATTAGGCAAAGTCAGGCTTGATTTTGCTTGGACCAAGTGCTGGCCTGAACATCAAGTCCTTTCAAGTTTAAACTGGGTTACTCAGCTATGTGGAACTTTCATTTCCACTTGCAGATTTAATTTCACCAAATGGAGGCCTTGGGGTGTTTTGATAAGGATAAGGCATTGAATCCCTGTTTTGATTAAGAATTTGATGGTCCAGTCTAGGAGGAGTGGTATTTTGTAAAAATGGATTGGATGTCAAATTCTTTTCACCATATTGAGGGCAAAATAGCCATGGGGATTGTATTGGCCTTTTAAATGACTGTGGATATTCCATTGGCCTGTTGAATGATTGTGGTCTGTTAAAGACTGGCAAATTAAATCACTGATAACCTCCCGGCAGCTGTGAAAAAACTGATTTTTGGCATTTCCATAGTCTTGTCCAAAGGTTAGCAGCTCTTTTATACCAAATAGCATTCCTTTCATGTCTTTGACCTCAGCTTTCAAGTGACTTACCTTGGAATCTACGGTTACTGTATGCACAGCAAAATCATACAATCTATAACTGATCTTGAATAATTATATCCCCTTGCTGTATGCCCAATTTCGTCAGAGAATGACACCTGTCACTGTTGAAAAGCAGGTGTTCCATAACCAATTATGTCTCGCCGATTTGTTATAGACGTTTTCATGTACTTGATAGCTTTTCTGATGGAAGAGGGTTCTTTTTCCATAGCCGATCATACAGCATCTTTATCATGGCAACCCCTTAGAAATGCCTCGGTGAATATTTGTTCCACCAGATGACTGTCAGATTGTGGGTAACCATTCGTTCTTCAAAAATAAACCCTTTGTGAAAATTCTTCCAGGGTCTCACCATCTTGTTGTTTAACAAATTGCAATTGTCTTCGAGCAGATACAGGTGCATCTTTCGTGCTAAACCTACGCTTCCATTCCTTGGTAAGCTCTCTGAAGCTGAGATCTTCATCAGAAAGATTTGCAACATCTGACAAACAGTCATATAACCTATCTATTTTTTTCCTTTTCCCCCAGTTTCTTTGGTGAGCTATTCTTTCAAATTTAAGAATAAATGGTTCCCATTTGACAGTAGGAGAGCCGCTGGAAACAGGTAATTTGGATGGTTGTGGACTTCTGCTTCGATTTCTACCTACCCATTTTCTTCTAGTGTGAGGATTTTCATCAGACTCATAAGAACCTGAACTGGAAGGTGATCTATTCCTTCTAGATTTCCTTTCATACTGACGATCTGAAGAAGAATCACTTTCGTCAGAACTTTCATCACCTTTATTATTCTGAGAATGATGATGTTTTAGGCTACTTTTATTTTTTCTATTAAATAACCTCTAATATTGTGTTCTCTCTCCCATTGTGAGTATTTATTACGAGCACTGATTTAGTGAGAAAATTTACCATCTGAATAATCTGGGTTTCTTTTATTATGAGGTTGTTTATCAAACCGTTTTAATCCAATATCTTTTTCGTTGGATTTTGAAGGAAATATTTCATCATATTTTGTGTTTGCATCCGAATAATTGTTTTTTTTATACTTTCTTTGTATACTTGTTATCTTTCAGAATAACTTTTCGAATTCTCTTAAATGAATCACTATCAGATGATGCAGTGGCAGATTTCTCACCCAAAACAGTATATTGTTTTTCCTCACCCAAAACAGGTTGTCTCTGATTAAATTTGAGTATAAGATTATAGTTTTTTTTAATCTGTTTCACAACGTCATGCTTCTAATTTTGTTTGCAATAGCTTAGTATTAGCGTCAAACATTTGCTGGTTTGTTTCTGTTGAAGCAATGTTATCGTTCTAATGCAAATTCATTTCTCATGTTTACTACACATGTAGTTAACATCTGCAGTTGTTGAAGGACAATTTGAATATTTTGGGCATCAGAGTGGATTTCTGAATGCTAAGTATTAGAACTATTTGAATTTGTTACGTCATGATGCAGAGTTATAACCCCAGTATCTAACCAATATTGCTATGCCAATAACTGAATACCCGTTTCTGTAGGCAGATCCTCTAGATCCAATTTTCCCTTTTTTGAACGACAGTCTACTAATTTTTTTTCCTTTACCTGTACCAATATTTGGTAACAATTTTAACTGATCTGTTGTTCCAGTCTGTAAATTACTGCTTGTGACATGGTGGATCAGAACAATAAATAGAAGAATGAAATTAGATAAACAAGAAAAGCAATTATAGGAATACTGAGATAAGATATCTAATTTGTAAATAGTGTATTGAAGTATAACACAAAATCTCCCAATAAAATATTGTCCATTTGAAATACCAGCAGCACATACACAAAATCTCAGCATTACTACACTGCAGTTATGTAAAAGAAAGTTCATCACCATGTTTAACATAAAATATTAATAAACTGACAAATTGGGAAACAAATTTAGTTCATTGTAACCAATGTTTGAAGTGAACAAAAAATTTACTTCAATGTCACCATTGCTTGACATAAAGTTTAAATTGATTACTTCCCTTTGATTGTCAATGTAAATAATGATATTTGTCAAGCAGTATTGAAATGGAAATTTATGACAGCGAAATCATCATTTTACACGAGAAAAAAACGTACCCGATCTATCTCATCAGCTCATAACTGACGAAATAGCATAGCCAAAATGAATAGCATGATTTTTTGTCATTTTTTTTTTACTTCTAAAAGTCATCACGAGATTTCCCCGAAATTAGATTCATGACTTAGGCGATGCCAGATGTGGTATTTTTACCACATATAAATCAGGATTTAACAATTAAAGGTAAATAAATGCTACTTACAATGGAAGTAGTCTCTGCGAAGCAGGTTGTGTCGTTGGATCCAATAAAAGGTCTTCACAATTTGAAACCGTGAGTGTAAATGCGCCAAATGTCAGATCGAGATCGGTGATGCAGATGACGTTCAAATGAATCGGAGGCACTTCCGGGAAGACCATCAATAGCTGGTGCATGGTACCACAATATCTTCCCCACGACCTGGTTATTTTTTCCCACCTGAAATTTAGCTCAGGGTGAGCTATTGTCATACCAATTTTTCCGTGGTCGTCCATCAGTCATGCGTACGCGTGAACGTTCTTTGGAACAGGATACATTTCTGATCGGATTTTTCCGAAACATGGGGTAAAGTTTGTCAACATGCAGACGAGTGCCTCCCCATTTGGTACTATGGTTGATTTTTCGAAACGTTTCCCCTGGCACCTAGACATTTTTTATCCAGTTTTCTTAAACATGGAATGAAGATTTTTGTAAAGGAGACATAAACATGGGAACCTTCCGTTTTGTTCAGCTTTATGCTCTGATTTTTCTAGACTTTTGGCTGCATTTTGAGCGCACAAACATTCATATCAGTGAGCGACTCAGGGCATTACAGAGACGTCACTTTTATAATTTTGGGTCATTTTGTTTATATACCGGTGTCCAGAGATATCTTCACCTCACGAATATCTCCCCAGTTCTGATTTTGTTTCTTTTTATAGAAATTCATAGTTTTCATTTCAGAACTTGATATATCAGACATTTCTGGTATTAGAAATGAACAAATTTACCTTGAGGAATTTGTGGTTCAAGGTTAGATGCGTATACATGTACATAGTATGTATCAATGGCACTTTTGGAGATATTATGTACAGAAAAAAGAGAGGGTGGCAGAGCTGGTGGGTTGGTTTTAAATAACGCGGCTTGTATAGTTCCTCACCAGGCATCCGAGTCGAGAATTATTTAGAAAATTGTTGATGGGGTGTGAGTGGGTGGAAGGTAACCAGGGTTGGAGGGAAGATGACCTAGAATTTCTCCTCCTCCCCTAGTGAAGAATATATCCTAGAATATCTTCCCCTGCTGGAGGATGGGGCGGGGATATTGAGGGGGGAAGCTATCGTGGCACATCGGTGAGCCGGATTTCCTTTGTAACAGGAAGATGGGACTAGAGTGGGGGCTAAGATTCGAACTCACGATCCTCACAAAGCGACCGACATACCACGAGACTATGATATCTGGACCAACCAGACTTGTGGAAAGTGGCTCTTATACCTCGACCCCTACACAATGTCACGTGGCACACAAGTAAAACCTCACTCAATTTGACCCTTATTATTGTATCTGGACTGGTGGTCTTGCTTTTCCGAAGGTCCAATGCTATCCACTTTCAGACTAGAGGAGTACACTTTAGCACTCCCTTTCTCAAGCACATAATCAAAAAACATTTGAAATATTTAACAGCTAAGCTCAATGCTCATACAAGACAATTTTACATCCTACCAAAGATCCACAAGGACCGTTTGTCATGGACGGATGACTTAACTCCATCAGGGAAGCCAATTGTATCAGATTGTAACTCAGAATCTTATGCGATATTGGAACTAATTGATTATCATCTTGAACCTATAGCAAATAGACATTCGAGCTATCTCAGAAATACACAGGATTTCCTGTCCTATGTTTCGAAATTGAAAATATCGAAAAATGTAATCTTGGCTACTTTGGATACCGACAGTATGAAAATGAACATTGGTATTGATAAAGGTGTTAAATCGGTTAAAATGCATTGGAAAAATATCCAACGCAAAACGCCCGGATGAACAAATTTTGGATCTTTTAGAGCTGAGTTTAGAAGGTAATGATTTTCAATTCAATGGAGAATATATGTTTACAAATAATGGGTTGACCTATGGGCAAAAGATTCAGTCCTAATTTTGCAAGTATTTATGTTGCGGAATGGGAGAAAAATGCCTTAAGCAAATGTGTAAAGCATCCGCTCGTATATCTCAGACATTTAGATGACATTTTTATTATTTGGGAACATTCAAAAGAAGATTTTGATGAATTTTTGGATATTGTAAACAATCATGATCCAAACTTTGATTCAAACGTTGCTATTAGTGAAAATTATGTTGCTTTTCTCGATATGACCGTGTATAAAAGCAAGCAATTACAGGCATCCGGTCATTTAGATTATAAAGTATATTTTAAACCAACTGCGTCATATCACTTGTTGCACACAAAATCATTTCATCCTCAACATTCATTTGAAGGTATCGCCAAATCACAGCTCATTCGTTTCCACCGCAAGTCAAGTGATAAGGTACATTTTAACGAGGTTTGTTCTACTTTATTTGGCGTCCTCGGATCGAGGGGGTATTCACGGCGCATTTTGCGTAGCCTGAAATCTCAAACTTTGAAAAAGCTCGATAGTCCAGCAGAAATTACTGACTTCGAACCACTGAAAATTGAACACAACAGACAGTTGCAGAATTGTAGTGACGCGGTATTTAATTGGAAAAAGCCCCGTGGTTGATTGCAGACTATTGTGACTGATCAGAAAGAGGGATGTTCTCCCATCGTAATTCATCATATATCATTAACCTTTTCATTTGTAAACGCTGTCGGTAGCAGTGTGTTGGTCGAAGTCAAAATCCTTTCCGGGAACGTGCTACTAGACGCAAACGGGATATAAAACATAATGCTGATGTCCTATTAGCATAACATTTTAACCTTCCTGGCCATTATTGAGACGATTTTGAAATGCATCCTACTGAACAACCACCAATTAAAGAAGAAGAAACGGATGAATTTGGAAAAAGACGTGAAGGTTTTTGGGTCAATACGCTTCAAACCCTGCGGCCATTTCGTGTGAACATATCAGAGAGAGAATGCTAAAGGAAGTACGTCATTTTTTCACTTTAACATACAACAGAATGAATATCGAAATAGCAAAAATATTAAAATATGAATTCAATTTAACCAACTCCAAATTAAATGAATCTTTGAATATTTTAATTTTCGACCTGTCGTCGCCTATAAGAAAAACAAAAGCTAGCGTAACATCCTTGTAAGGACTAAATTACAGCCCATCACAGACTAACATGAACACTTTAACCAGTTGCTAATCTTATTACTTAGTGTAAATCAATTTGGTGTATTTTTATGTTTGAAACCCATCAAGATTCAGTAAATGAAAACAACCTTTAGGCGGCATATTACAAGAAAACACGTTTCAGTAGAAAATGTCTGTGCCAGTGCGAATTGTTGACCTTAAACACACACACACAGAATGACTTCCAGTGGTGGAGATACAGTTAAAAAACTAGAAGTCCTGTCATGAAATGCGCACAAATAGCACGTTGATCTGCGCGTTAATCTACGCGTTATGACCATAGTAAGGCTATCAAATTCTGTACATATGGCCTTTGCATAAGCAATGTTTCAGCCAATGGACCTCCGGGTAACCCGGAGGTCCATTGGCAGAAACATTGCCTGTTCTTGCTACGAGTAACCAGGAGAACCTGCCGTGATTTGGATGCCATTCGATATGGCAATTGCGCGCAATTCCTACGCGCAATTAAACCTAAATAAGCGCACAGTTCGTAATAGGACTTCTGGTTTTAACTGTACAAGCGAACGCAAATTAATGTTACCGCTCGGCAGTGCACTTAACTTAAAAATACTTTTGTACTCAGAATACCGTTCAATATGCGACTTGGGCGTTTAAATTTTTCAGTGCATGCCGATGGTATGTACCCAAAAGATGTGCTTACTCGAAATAGCATACCAGTTTTTTGTCAGGATCAGTGTTTGGGGGTACGGAGACATACTAGCGACAAACAAAAATTTGACCAATAATATAATAAATATAATAAATTAGCTAAGTTGTTATAACAATTTACCGGACAAATTGTGTGTGGCGCCGGCACATTAGTACCACACAATAAACTAGATCTACTGTTATCTTAATTGTTATAACAACATAACTGCATTGTTATACAACTTAGTCAAGTTATTATAACAATTAGTCAAGTTATTATAACAACATATTTATCTTGTCATAACACCTTATCGATCATGTTCTAACGATTTATCTAAGGTGTTATAACAAAATATCTATCAGGCTCTCTGTTGTACCCTGACAGCCAAAAATGAGGTAAAACACTATGTCCACTATTGCGGCACACGCATATATGGTGCCCGGTATGAAAACAGTACTCTGGTAGCACCGAAAAGTGTTGAAACATAGCAGTAGTCCAGAACTGATCAACCCAGCGTCTATAATGAGGTGTCGTGGTAGGTGGATAGTAACGCGAAATGTGATCAATGAGGTGAGATCACCCCTAAAGAAAGAAGTGATAGTTACCGTGTAATTGTAATATAATAAAAACTGAATGCTCCATCTTCAGATGTCACCTAAACCAGAGTCTTCACCTGGACCAAGTTGCAAAACGGAAGTTACGCCTACACCAAGGCGAGCACAGGTATGATATCCACCCATGCTTCTTGACACCTCCCTTCAATCTTCTTTGCCCAGCTTAATCACTTTACCCACCTAAATAGACCTTACCCTGTCTCAGTCTATTACTAATAATTTAGTCTAATTTACAGTTCCATCTAGGTTAGGAGTAATCCTTTGAAATATCTATAGGTTTTATATTTGATATCTAGAGAGGCAGACGTTCACTCCAGATCAGGCGAATCCACTTGGATAATCACGAATTTGTACGCCAATCTTGGGGCTCCGGTCATGTCGTAAAATTCGTGTATTGGACATGAAACCGGCTTGGGGTTGTGAGCAAAAGACGAAATGTCATATGAATTCTGGAGATAGGTAATAATTTTTAACCCTTTACCCGACAGATATTTTTGGAAAAAAAATGAACAAAAGGAAGTTGTTTTATTGGGGAGTGGGTTGGGCATATTGCGATTTGGATAATCAAAATCTCATTGCTTTAACTTATCATGCTATAACAACTTAGCTAAGTTGCTATAACATGAAGATAGTTGTCTCGATAAAACAACTTAGCTGAGTTGTTATAACAAGATAGCTAACTCTTTAGATGTATAACACATGGCATGATTTTTATTGTGCGACGTTAATACGCCCTCCCAGTATCGTCAGACAAACTTTAACGATGCCTTTGAAAAACTGGTCATATAGGAGGAATTTTCGTGCAATTTGGTATAGGATGGGCGACGCCACACCCCAGGACAGACATTTCCAAAGAGCACACCATGCCTCGACACTGGGCAAATTATACTGGATGGCGTTGTTGGTGGACAACGTGGGGAAGTCATGTGCAATGATGGCGAAATACATGCCAGTACCATTTCTATTGCCACTTACACCCCGATCAACCCGAATCCTCAGACCTGATATTTGATCCTGACTTTTATATAACAGCCTTATCCTGGTACTAGAATAATAATATAATGAACCTGATTCTGAAGTATAATTCCCACCCCGACCTTAGTGATCCTTTAAATATCCTACATCGTGACATATGAGGCACTTACTCATGAATAAAAGCTATGAAATTCTTTGTAGAAGTGAAATGACTAATTGAGGGAACAAGTAACAATTATAACTGATGGGATGTTATTATAGGTAAATAGGGATAAAGAACGGAACTTACTTCTGCACGCCCCTACACCTCACCACGCAGCTCCTACCCTCCCACCTCAATGGTAAGTTCCAGATTATCAACATATGCGCGGATGAGAGCGAGGCACCGCGTCTCTACATGACAACGATATCAGGAAGTGACAGGTAATATGGTAGGATAGGATCCTGCTCCTGTGTCCTGGTAATCGGGAATAATTTTCCACTTTTATTTCTACTTCTGTAGCGCAGTAGCTCGTTGGCTAGTGTGTTGGAGTCGCGATCGGAAAATTGCGAGTAGTAGGGAAGGTCCATTCGAACATCACTGCCAGGTTCTCATTAAAGTATCTCACCCTGTGGATAAAATTTTGGGGGATGTCACCACGTGTTCCTATCGCCTGGTAGGCCTCGTAACCCGCCATCCTGTGACGTCATTGCAATGGTGATACGAGGTGTCACCCACGCACATACAACTAAGGTCTCAAGCACTGACCGTTACCAATTTGGGGATTTTTTTAGCTGGTTCTGAATCACGTTAGATTATTCTCTAAAAAATCCATGGGGGTACCATCTTACCTGGAGGGTATTTGTACCGACACAAATTATCTCCCCTGCCATGGAAGTAGCATATCTGGGCCATCGGACCCCACGAATCACCGAATTTTGCAATACATACCTCCAAATGATAAGAATAGGTGAATGCCAAAGAAGAGGAACAGGTGGAGGGATAGTAGATGACGAAAGAAGGGAGAGAAAAGGCAGGGACAAAAAGGGACAAAGAGGGAAGGGAGGGGGATACTGTCCCTAGGAACTGGAGCAGCATTGGGAAGCAGGGCAAGGGGCAGTTGGAATGGGTTGGTAGTGCACGCTGTGGAGGGTTAATCCTAACAAACCCCTAACCTAGATCAAGTCTTAGTCCTAGTCCCCACACAGCCAAAGCACAAACCTAATCTAAACGTTAGCCTAACCAACCCTAGACCTACACTTTGCCCTAGCGCAAGCCCTGAAACCTTAGATATTGCCTAACCATAACCTAGCCCAACTGTTAGCCCTAACACAAGCGTAGCCAGTGCACAACCCCTTGTCTTAGCCTTACCACTAATCCTGATCTTAGTCCCAGTCCTAACCCTATACCTAGCACTAGACTAGGCTAGCTATATCCATAACACTTGCCCAACTCTAAAGAGGTAATGAAGGAGGAGGGAAGGGAAGGAATGAGAAAAAGAGGAAAGAAAAGAAGAAAAGTAGGGATGGGATGAGGAGGTGTAGGAGAGACCCCTACTCTTAGGCGCTGAACCAACTTTAACCCTTTACCTAACGTGAAAAGCAGACGACACTTGCAAAAAAAAATCTTGAATAACTAATTTTTTTCATTTTTTGTCTCAAAAACATAGGTTATGACGAGCTCGTTCCAACGAGGGGTCATAACCTATGTTTTTGAGACAAAAATGAAAAAAATAGTGAAAATTAATTGGCGATTTTTTAGAATAGCGCTGGCCGGTTTTGGCCGTTACGTTGGGTAAAGGGTTAAGGAGCAAGAATAACGCTCAGAAGCCTCAACCCATGTCTTTGGGAGTGAATGGTGAGTGGCGAGGAAGGATAATCCAAAACCTACCTAGCCCTAACACTAAACTTAGCCTAATCCCTTGCTGTGGGGGGGGGGGGGGGTAGGGCTAGGCAGATTGGGTTAGTCCCCGCCACTCACGACCCACTTCTCAAGGCAGAGGTGTTTTTTCTGATCCTCCTCCTGCTACTTGCTCATTCTCCTCAAAGCTCCCATACTACCTCATTCCATCTCACTTTTCCCTCCTCCCATCCTTCCTCTTCCTTGGTCCTCCCTTTCTTCCTTCCCTCCTTCCTCCCTTCTACCGCCTCCCTATTCATTTCCCTATTTAGGGTTGGACAATGGTGATGGTTAGGGCTAGGTTAGGACTAAGGAGAGATTAGGGCTAGGATTTAGACTAGGCTAGGCTAGTGTTAAGGCTTGGGTTATGGCAAGGGTTGAGCCTAGAACTAGAGGTAGACGAGGACTATGGCCGAACACTTGGGCTAGGATAAAGCTAGGCTAGATCCAAAAGCTTGGGCTTTAGTCCAAGGCTAGAAGTAGGTTATGATTAGGCTTGAACAAGGCTGTGATTTGTGGTTCTCTCTGGGTGCTCTGGCTTCTCCACCCGTATTAACCTTCGCTGGCACGGTATCACCCTTGCTGTTCAAGTGTCAGAAATCACCAAACAAATGAACGGCTGCTCGACTTCACCTCTCCCGTAAAAGATTATAATTTGCAGTGGCCCATAACACTGGTAAGCTCTACTGGATCAAATCTCAAATATTAGTGGAACAGAAATGACGTTTTTTTTTCTCAAGTTGAAAAAAATGGAAAATAACTTTGTCAAAACTCATTAAACTTGAACTGTATTTTATATTACAAGGCCCACATACCAAATATAATCTTGCTACGTGGAACAGAAGTGAAGTTATTATCCAGCTGCAGACAAATCTAAGTTTTTGTGTCGAAAACGGGTCATAACTCTGTGGGAATTCATAAAACCGAACCTTTCATCGAACCTATCCTGTATTATGGGATAATAAGCGTACATGCCAAATTTCATTTACATCTGTACATTAAAACTGGCGTTATCATCCAGACAAAAGTGTAATGCACTCGCACGCACATCGATGAGCACCGCTTATTTCTATACTATGCTATTTTTTTTTTTTTGGGGGGGGGGGAGGTGGGGGGGGGGGGTAACAGTGAATATTTTTCGCATTAGGCTAGTATTTTGTCTTAGATAACTGGTCATTTGTTACAAAAAGGAAAAGTAGACATAACTACCGTGCCCGTTCTGGTTTCAAAAACTTTATTTTTTATAATAATCCAGATTCTTACAAAAGTGGTCAAATTTTCTAACAAACGGGTGAGCTTGTTTTTTCTTACAAAGGTAGTTTTTCTTAGAGAACTAGAGACCTCAAGTTATTACAAAAATGGGCGAGTTTATTAAAAAAGTGATGTTTTCTTACAAAAGTGGGAGAATCTATTTACAACAGTGGTGAGCTCTTACAAAAGTCGTCATTTCTTACAAAAACGGGAATAACAAACGTGATCATTGGGTTAGACTTGAAACGTTTATAAGAAATACCTTCGCCGAAAAGAACATGTGGTTGACATCTTCTTTGATCTGGAGAAAGCTTGGGATACAACGTGGATGTATGGCATTTTAACAGAACTTTTTATCATGGGGTTGAGATGACGTTTGCCTCTTTTTATTAATAATTTTTTAAAGGACTGCCAATTTCAAGTTCGTGTTGGGTCGACGTTATCTGATCCCCAAGAACAAGAATTGGGGGTTCCTAAGGGTATTGTTTTATCAGTTACCCTTTTTTCGGTAAACATTAATAGTATCATCGATGCAATTGAGAATATGGTAGATTCTTCAATGTATGTCGATGACTTTTTATTCTGCTAGAGTCGCAAAAACATAAGTGTTATACAGCACAAACTTCAGCCGTGTTTAAACAGAATTCAAAAATGGGCCACAGAAAATGTTTTCAAGTTTTCAAAGGCAAAAACAAATTGTATTCATTTTTGTACGTTTCGGAAACATCACATCGATCAGGAGTTAAAATCGATGGGAGTCTTATTAATGTTGTTAAAGAAGTGAAATTCTCAGGTTTGTTGTTGGACAATAGACTGAATTTCACTTCTCACATAAGGCAACTAAAAATTAAATGTAGGAGCACATCGAATGTCCTGAAGGTAGTTGGTAGCACTGATTGGGGTGCTGACCAAAAAACATTATTCCATCTGCATAAATCATTTGTTAGATCAAAATGATATTATGGTTGTCTAGTTTACGATTCTGTGAAAACGTCATACCCCAGACCACTTGATGCAATTCATAATATTGTTATTGGAATTAGCTTGGGTGCGTTTGGAACATCACCAATAGATTCAATGCTTGTTGAAGCGGATGAGCCTTCTCTTGAGAAGCGCAGAATTAAACTTTCACTGCAATACATGTCTATATTTCTTTCTAATCCATCTAACCCTGCTTATAACTGTGTGTCAGTACCTTATAATATCGAATTTGTTAACCTTTACACCTTAGAGGGTTTGGCCATCCCCTATTAGGCGGGTCCTCGGGTGGCGGATAGAGGATGGCCTGCTCAAATGGGCAGGTTTACTGGTTTACAATAGTAGGTTTGCTCAATGGGGAGAGCCGCGATTACAAACTATCGAAAGGTGGCGCGAGAGTGCTACTGGTTAGAAATGCAGATTCCTTTTTGTTTACGATTAACAGCACACACACAATAGCGGAAAGATCAGTAATCAAAATATTGATAAAACGACTGTTGCCACAGTAATGCCACACAATTGTTGTATCCCATTGTGTGGAAATGTTATAGGTGTTTACACGTTTCTAAAAGAAAGATGAACTAGACTTTATGATTCGGGAGAATCATGGCTTTTCCCGATGAGATTCCTTGATTTTTCATGCCCCCACAGTATCTGATGAATTGTTTTTAACTGTCTCACTGAAGTTCTTTCATTGATGTTATGAGAAAGGTGGTTATAGTAGTCTCAAATGACTCAGTTTTATAAAAAGATTGTTTAGGTAAAAACCATCATTAATGGCAGAGTGGGTTAATATCAATATCGTCGTCCCACAAGTTAATGACCGACAAAAGGAGTTATGTTTGTTTGACACATACCCTTTGAGTGCTCTGTCTATTTGAAAATGGTCAATTTTATCTCAAATGTATGCAAAATATTGATGTCTGGCCAATTGTAGAGGGTTAACATGTGCTAACAGGCATATTTATTCATGCAACTTGCAATTTCAAACCAAAAAGTGCGAATGGCCATTTTTACTTAAAATCTATAAGATGTTTTCAGAGAAATTCATGCGCATGCACTCTTTTCGAATTCGACGTGACGAAATGCGAAATTCGTAGCGTTCTTCATGGAAAGTGATGCCGCAACTATCCATGAACAACGAGTGAAAATTTCATGGAAATCTGCCTAGAATTGGTTAGGATATAGCGTTTTGAAAAGAGGAGGTAACTGTCTGAATTTGGTCCTTCCTTTTCAAGCCAGTTCGAAAAAAGACGTCGTGAATGGGCGCAGACTCCTTTAGAGCCCCCCCCCCCCCCCCCCCCGCCCTCTCTCTGTAAATGGAAGTTGCTTCTTTAAGACCGCCACCCAGGGATCCCAACACAACCTTTAAACCTAAGAGAATCGTCAGAAGTTTAAAGTGAAAAGAAATTGGCGGTGATTGGGTTTCTGGCAGGCAGGAAAAGATTGACGAAGATTTGCATATTGGACATTAAAATAGCACTTCTGACATACACGAACCGTGTCCAGACCACTGGAGGCAGCCACTTGAAATTTTCAGAACTTGTTCTACGAACCCTGGCCGACATTTTGGGATCTGTTTGGAGCGTCCGAGCCGCCTGGAAAACACCACGCATCGCTTGGAAGGAGAGAGTACTATTCGTCCCGACTCTATCAGTTCAGAATGGAAATGGGCAGTGTTGAAGACGACAGTGGAGCTGCGATTGCGCATAAAGTCCCAGGTTTGGGTGCGGGGGGGGGGGGGGGTATCCTGACACTATCTTTAAACCTTAGATAATCGGAAGAAGTTGCAGTGAAAAGAAATCGGCGGTGAGAAGGTGTTTTGGCGGGAAACGATTAACGAAAATTTGCCAATTTGACATTAAAATTGCACTTCTCACAAACACGAACCGTGTCCAGACCGCCGAAGGCAGCGACTTCTAATTTTCAGAACTTGTTCTACGCACCCTGGCCGACATTTTGGCATCTGTTGCAAGTGTCGAGACCGCCTGGAGAACACCACGCATCGCGTGGAAAGTGAGAGTACTATTCGTCCCGACTCTATCAGTTTGGAATGGAATTGGGCACTATTGTAGACTACTGTAGAGCAGCGATTGAGCATAAAATCGGAGGTTTTTTTGTGCCAAATTACCTAACCGGCTCCAAGGTATGATCTTTCGTCTGTACATCGCCCAGATCGTCTGAAGTTTATACCGTTACCATACGTTGAAGTAGCCTTTTGTCATTTTCGCCACTTTCGACCCAGATTTGAGGGTACCTTCCTTCAGCGAAATCTAGCCATGCTCACAACCACGCCCTCTCCCCGTCGGCCCGGGTGCTTCTAAAGATAGAAAGGTCAATGGGGAGGGGCCCGTTAGCAAACAAACGGGGGCAGGTGTAGTTGGTGAAAAACAGCAGGGGGGGGGGGCACGTGTCCTAGGTAAAAGAAACAATAGGGGGCAGGTGTCCTAGGTAAAAAAACAGGAGGAATGGGGGGGGGGGGGGGCAGATGTCCCCGCTAATTAATTTTAATAACAGGCAGGTGTTCATGGGGCAGGCCCACTGCTCGGTGTTCCAAATTTTCTATGGTACTTGGCCTTGACGGAAACAACACTTCAACAAGAAACAACGGGAAACCTATTTGCAGTAAAGCTGCAAACATAAACATGATTTTAGGACCATTCCATGGACAGTTTAAAGCCTACTGCGATATCAGCGTTTATTACTCTCGAACTTTCACTGCATCACTGCAGTATTTCACCCGAGTCGAGTTCTGACGTCATGCAAGTTTGACGGACATGCTTTCAATTTTGTTATTGACAACAACATATTTATAATTTCGTGATTACTGATCGGAATTTTGAAAACGACACATGCAATCGCGAAAGAGTTTTCTGAAAAACACGATTCTGCAAAAGGTTTTAGTGAAATTTGATTTTTTTTTTTATTTTCAATTTCGATGGCTCTTGTCGAAAAGGTTTTAATCACTAATCGTCCCAAACGAGATCAAAGACTGACGCTGTATATTAATAACACACAGAGAATCTTCTAAGAATATACACGCACAATCCTAAAATGAAATAAATCAAGTCTTTTTCAGGTTTTACGAGAGAAATATGTCCAATTGTATCATTGAATCATGTTTAGGTATATGTGGGCGAGACATTTTCTATACGGACAAAATACAGACTAAATAAAATATTTGCCATTATTTTCCGCAGACGTATATTTGTCTCTGCTTCTTGGGGAAATCCATGCTGCTAAATACAACGAAGGAGTGTTATCTAATGAGGTCAGAACCGTCAGGTGGTCGGGTCCGACACCGCACCTCGAAGTAGATTTAGTGGGGGTGTCGATTTTACAAGTAATGTAGGCAGCGTACACGGCATGGGCTGTCTGTCTTTAATCCTATAAACAGGGTTAAGGCTTGGCCTTTTGAATACCCTTATTTATTTATTTATTTATTTATTTATTTATTTATTTATTTATTTATTTATTTATTTATTTATTTATTTATTTGTTTATTGGTGTTTAAGGTCACATACTTATGCACAATGGCTAATCGTTACCGTGACAGTTTTATAGGTGGAGGAAGCCGGAGTACACGGAGAGAACCACCAAGCAACGACGAGCAACTGTCAGCTCCTCAACATTCTAACTCTGTTCAAGCTCCGCTCAAGCAGGGTTACAAAGGGTGAAGACATATGTACCATCGACGTGCAGTATGCCTTAGTACACGGCGTCATCGTGCCCCCATGTCGGCGACCGGGCTAAAGTGCCTTGCCGAAGGACACAACGTGAGTCGTCCCGGACGGGGATCGGACTCGGGACCTCTAGCATAGAAGTACAACAGTCTACCACTGAGCCACCACTAACATTAACACTATCATACATTATCCCTCATGAATTCTGAGTCTGATAAAAGAGGTTATGTTTACCTATTACATACCCATTTGCTGCCCTAAAACAGCCGATTTTATAAAAAAAATTGATGTTTAGCAGCCTGTAGCGGGATTAACAAACGACTAGCGGAATATTCTATCTATGCAATTTGTAAGACCTGCCAATGTCCAATTGTTCTTGAAAATCGCCAACAAGCAGTTAGCGAAATCCACAGAAAATGTAAATTTTAAGCTTTTAAGGGGTATCTCTCCTCATCCAGTCTAAAATAGGTCAAGTTTCATTCTTTTAAATACCCTTACTACTTACAAAACTGATCCTCTGTGAATTCTACGCGCAGTAAAAGAAGTTACATTTCTCTGTTACATATCCATTGGGTGCTCTTGGTGTCTGCAAACAAAGCATTTTATCAACATTTTGATGTTTAGCAGCTCGTAGAGAGTTAACGAGTGCTCAACGGAATATTTTGTCCATGTAACTTGTAATGTCACATGAAGACCCGTGAATGGCCATTTTTTCTTGAAATCTACAAGATGTTTTTAAAGAAATCCAGGGAAAACATGAAATTTTAAGTCTTTGATGGGTACCGCTGTTTAACCAGCCCAAAACGGGTTAAGACCAGCCCTAAATGGGTTAATGCCTGGTCTGATGAATTCCACTTCCAAAGAAGGAGGTTATGGTTATCTCGCAGGTACACATTGCGTGCAATGGGTGCCCAAGAACAGTCCATTTTCTCAAAATTTCTATGCTTTGCAGACTCTGGAGAGTTAACTAACGCTTACCGGAATATTTTGTCTATGTAACTTGTAATGTCACTCCAAGACCTGCAAATGGTCAATTTTTCTTGAATACTTACTAGATTTTTTGGAGAAATCCACAGAAAACTGGAATTTTAAGCTTTTAAGGGGTACATCTTAACCAGGCGAAAATGGGTTAAGACCTCGATTTTTTGAATACCCTTACTACTTACTAAATTTTTCTCTGTCAGTTTTGCATCCGGTAAAAGAAGTTATGTATCTCTGTGGCATTCCCATTTGTTGTTGTTGATGTCCAAAAACAGACTATTTTTTCAAAATGTTGACATTTAGCAGCCCATGGAGGGTTAACAAATGCTTACTGGAATATTTTATCCATGCAACCGGTAATGTGACTCCAAGACCTATCAATGGCCATTTTCTGTTGAAAACTTACAAAATGTTTGTAACGAAATCCACGGAAAACATAATTTTTTTTTAGCTTTTGATGGGTATCGCTAATAACAACCCCAAAAGGGGTTAACGCTTGGGTTTTTGAATGCCCTTATTACTTACAAAAATGGTCCTCAGTGAATTCCACTTCCAACAAAGGAGATTATGTGTAACTCTCGGACATACATTGCGTGCTGTGTGTGTCCGAAAACAGCCCATTTCAACAAAATTATGATGCTTGGCATTCTGTAGAGGGTTAATGAACGCTCAGCGGAATATTTTGTCCATGCCACTTGTAATGTCACACAAAGACCTGCAAGTAGTCAATTTTTCTTGAAAACCTATGGAATGTATTTAGAGAAATCCACAGAAAATGGGAATTTTTAGATTTTAAGGGGTCTCTCTCTTTAGCCTGCCCAAAATGGGTTAAGACTTCGTTTTTTGAATACCCTTACTACTTACAAAAATGTTTCCCTATAGATTGTGCGCTCGATGAAAGAAATCACTTTTCTTTGTGGCGTACCCGTTGGGTGCCGTTGGCGTCCAAAAACAGCCCAGTTTATCACAATTTTGACTTTTAGCAGCCCGTGGAGGGTTAACAAATGCTCACCGAAGTATTTTGTCCATGCAACTTCTATTGTCACATCAAGGCCTGGGAGTGACAATTTTTTCATGAAAATCTACAAGACTCGTTTAGAGAAATCCACGGAAAACCTGAATTTTTGAGCTTTTGGGGGGTATTGCTGTTTAACCAGCCCAAAACGGGTTAATGCTTGGTTTTTTGAACACCATTATTACTTACAAAAATAATCTCCGGTGAATTCCACTTCAAATAAAGGAAGTTATGTTTATCTCTCTTGTATCATTTGGGTGGTCTGGGGGCCTGAAACCGGCCCATTTCATCAAAATTTCGATGTTTGGCAGCCTGTGGAGGGTTACCATATGCATCGCCTAATATGTCGTGTGTATCAAAGGTCGTGTCATGGGCAGGTCTAGAAATGATGAATGTTTTAAAAAAATCCTAAAGACGTGTTTCGAGAAAGTGCCGATAAACCCCAATTTTGGCAGTTTTTTGCCAATTCTGGCGAAATAAGGGTTAAATCGAAAATTCCGCTTCGGTACATTTTTAGATTTTTTGCCACTCTATGCGTGTGCCAAATTGTGTGAAAATAGGTTCGAAAATGGCTTCTGAATCGTACGGACAAAAATGTGTGGAAACCCCCCCCCCCCCCAAAAAAAAAACAAACCCAAACCCCCCCCTCCCCCCAAAAAAAAAATAATAATCCGTAGAAAAACAATAGTCTTTTCCAGAGGGAAAAGCCTAATAAAAGCTTTGAAAAAAGAAATGCCTCGAGTCGAAGCAATCTTCAAAACGCTGGATGCCGGTGTAAAAGGAATGGAAGTCCGTAGGAACGTTAGTCCCTCTGGACTATTATTCCACGGAATTATAGTCCTAGGTCTAACATTTCTAGGAATAGTAGTCCCCCGGACTACTATTCCTAGAAATGTTAGCCATAGGAATATAATTCCGCATAATAATAGTTCAGAGGGACTAATTTCCCCACGGACTTCCATTCCTGTCACACCGGCCGAACATGCAAAAAAAGGGGAACTCTTCGTCCACAAAGACCACTCTTTACCTTCGGATATTCTCTTCATCCCTTCCACCCTGTTTTAATTACAGACGCGCCTTGTGCAAAACACGTCTCATTTTAACGGGGTATTATAAAATAATGTTGCGTGAAAGAAAGGCTAATTACCGGTAACAACTTGATTCGGATATGCCTTTACTCAAGTTACTGAAACGCACGTACATGGAAATAAGCGATTCACTTGAGCACTCCTCACTGACACATGCCTTTGAGTATGGAGGTTTTCACATAGCTTACTTTTCAGTATATATTGTTTTTGGATCGCCAATATTTGTAAGTAACAACTGTTACAGTTTTGCTCTTTTGTCGCAGTTTTATTTGTTCATGCAGTTTTTTTTGTAACATAAATTGGTGAATTCCATATAAGAACTGTCCCCAATAATTTATTACAAAACAATCTTTGTTAGTAAGTGTCTGATTTATATTATTTTACTTGTCCAACCAATCCTTCTGGGATCACTAGTCCCAAAACCAGTTCGCCACAGGATTTTTCATCTCAAGTAGATTATCCTAAGTGGTATGATCCGTACGGTATATTTTGTCGCATGATAAATAACAAAAAACTTATAACATATTTATTTATTGGGGTCATCGAAACTTTCGACAGCCGGGGTCTCCTCGTGTCAGACAGTTATAAGGGTTGGGAAAGCCTGAGTAATCGAAGAGAACCACCCAGCAACTGTCAGGCTCCCTAACATAAAAACTCCACACAAGTAGGATTAAAGACAAGTGCACCACCAACGTGCAGTACGCCTTAATACACAACACCACAGTGCCCCCATGTAGGCAATGGGGTGAAGTGTCTGGCTCAAGGATAAAACGCAGTTGCCGCAGGTGGTATTCGAACCGAGGATCTCTCGGCTTGCAGCAGACTTATATAAACAGTAACATAAAAACTCCACACAAGTAGGGTTAAAGGCAAGTGCACCACCAACGTGCAGTACGCCTTAATGCACAACACCACCGTTCCCCCATGCAGGCAATGGGGTGAAGTGTCTTGCCCAATGATAAAATGCAGTTGCCGCAGGTGGGATTCGAACCGAGGATCTCTCGGCTTGCAGCAGACTTATATAAGCAGTACAAATAAAAAATCACTCTGCAGTAGTGTTGCTTGAGGAAAGGTATGGAAAATGGAATTCACTACACCGCGAACTAAAACATGGCAACAATATTTATGTGTTAAAAAATTATACACATTTTTATGTGTTCAAATACTATACAAAGTGGAATGTTAAACAAATACAGTAGTCATGACAGTGTCAAGTTTTCAAGAAAACAAAAAATCAACAGCGTGAAGACAATAAAATTTATTCAAATATACATATGCTAAAAGAAAAAAAAACATCATCCTTTTTAAGAAATAATAAGAAAAGAATAACCATATATGTAAAAAAATATTTTTTTCAGCATCCTTTTAAGAACAGAATGCAATTTTTATAATCTTTATTGGAGTATGAACGTGTGGGAATGGGTACAAATTACGTATGAATCCCGAAGGTTCGGGATTCATACAATTTGTACCCATTCCCACACGTTCATATTCCAATAAAGATTATAAAAATTGCATTCAATTCTTATAATTACATTCTGTAACTGTTTAAACTACTTTTTACCAAACAACAAAGCAGAAAGACGAAATAAAACATGTACGAATGAACGAGGCGAAAAACCACCCTCACACAAAAGACAAAGCGCACAACTCTGATTTTTAATTTTCACAACGTTAGAAATGGAAACGAGTATTTTAGTAACGGGCTTTATGCCACAGTTAGGAAATGTCACAAAGACACAGCAGCGGAGTTGATCACTGCGAGAGGCGCTAAAAGTTAAAAACCCGCCCAAACACCGCCCGAATTACATTCTGTCAAGCGCGCTCTACCGTAAATGCGGGTCAAAGTTCGACCAAATGTATTCATTGGAAAATGAATTACATTTGGTCATGACGTTTTCATCCTGCTGACCAATGGGAATTGAGTATTTGGACCCAAAACGTACAACTACATTAACAATGTAATTATTTCCCTATATTTGACCTAAATTGATGAGATATCATACAACGTCTCATCTTAAGTGATAAAAGATAAAACCAGAACAAATAAGTGTACTGTAAAGAAATTTAAATATAATCCCCGGAGGATTTTTCCATATAAATTTACACTTCTAGAATCTCCCTTCAGCAAATGTTTTCTTACCACCATACTGTTGATATTAATATTTCATTTAATAATGTTCTTTATCATATGACTGTCCGTTTTGTTCACTTTAAAACATTTGATATATTGTGTGCATATTAATCAGTGATAAATAAAGCCTTCCGTCAATTTCATTGATCAATTTGAAAACTAGGCAATTTGATTGGCTGAACAAAATGCAACTGGGTCACATTTTCATAATTTGCATAATTAGATTTGGGAGCTTTCATTGGTCAATTTCAAAACTGGACTATTTGTTTGGCTAAACAAAATACAACTGGTTCACATTTGCATAATTTCAGTAGGGAGAATTTCCGTTATCTGTCCTATTTAGGGTGGATTATATTGTATTAATCGTTTACCTACAAGAAAAACGCCATTCATTTTGTTTTATATTTTCACTTTCTGCTTCCAAAACGTAGGTTTTTGGCCCCTCATTGGAACGAGCTCGACGAGCTCGTTCCGATGAGGGGTCATAACCTATGTTTTGGACACAAAAAATGAATTTTTTTTAGTTATACGAGGATGTTTTTTCCAAGTGCTGCCTGCAACTCAAGTTAGGTGATGGGTTAAAAGTCATACTAAGTGGCTAATTTGTGCGTGTGTGTGTCATATGATAAATAGAATATGAAATGAGTGTTTTTCGCATATAATATTTATGAAACTCGTCCGAAATTTCCGTTTGGGCTCGCCAGAGGCTCGCCAAAACGGAAAATTCTTAGACTCGTTTCATAAATATTATATGAGAAAAACGCTCATTCGATAACCTCTATATCCTATTAAATATGATATAAACGCAAAAGAAATGTCCCTGTGTATTTATGACTGATGTAATTTGTCATATTTGTTGAGTGAACACTTCATTCATTCATTCATTCATTCATCCATTCATTTATTCATTCATTCAAGACTTATTGAAGAAAGTGCTGAACAAATCGGAGTCGGTAGAGCTACTGGGGATAGCACTGTTTTTTTTTCTATTTGTTGGATGTATATCCTTGACTGTCTTTTACCAATTACCAGATTACATTGTGTATGTGATTAATTAACATTTCCCTTGTTTTCACTCATAATTACCGGCCCCTTCAACTCACCTTTGTCCCATAACTCAACCAATGGAAGTATTTAAAATGACAGGTATGTATGGATGACTATTTAAAATAATTTCTAAAAGTGAATCAATTATTTAATTGAGAAACTAATCATCAAGTCTCAAATTTTCTTTTTCCAGTTCAGGCCAAAATGTCCTGCCCCAAGTAGTTGGTACATGTCATTTTCATTTGTGCATGTCATTTTCAACATATTGCTTTACACATTGTAAATTGACATATGGTGACCACTAAATGAGGAAATGACTTGTTAATTCGCAATGGAATTTAAGTTTATACCGAATTACCAGTGGTTTTTAAACTCACATTCAAACCTTTAGCAGAATATTGCATCGATCAAAATGTCCCATGGATTTCAATGAGTGTAGGTCAAAGTAAGTTTGGTGCCGGTCATTTTCCTTGTCCCACCATTTATTTCAAGCCTTGCTAATAATTTATTTTATGTTGAAATTTATTTAGAATTAAGCTTAGACATTATATTAATAGAAAAATGCAGTTCAGGGAAACCTTAACATGAAATGTGACTGGCTTCTAAGCTTACACCTACCTTAGTTTGTGTTACCCCCACTCTCTTCATACTCTTGACATTAAGTTGACAATGGTGGTTGACGTAGTTGCATATATCTGTAAATGACTGTAATGTATTAACAGTGGGACTACATGTAATTTCTTTCAAACCACTTTTAAACAACATGTTGCACCCCGCACCCCCACACGAGAGTGTGTGATCCTCCACTCTCCGTCCCATCTCATCCCCCTTCCTGGGTGTTTTTGCCAAATTACCCAACCAACACACAAATAAATATAAATGAACTGAGTGACATGGCAGATTCTTGTGCCTCTTGCTTGTATAGTATACAATTTGCAATGGGGACAGTAAAGTTTAGGCAAATGCATATAGGTATACTGCAACCTGTGTACTCACGCCAAAGTATGGGAGAGATGCTAAAATGTTTCTTTTTTTGGGAGAATGGACAAATTAACTGGTTCATAAATTAAGTGAACCATCATTGCCATGAGTATCAGGACTTGAAGTTGGGTGTAACACAGACCACAGTAAGTGTTAGCTTGGAACCCAATCATGTTCAGGTTTCATTAAACTGCGTATATAAGGAATAGATTGTTTGAAAGCAGTTAGTACCATTGTCAATACAGATACTGGTACATACAGTTAAGTCAATCATCATTGCCATGAGTATGAGGACTTGAAGATGGGTGTACCTTAAACCGAAGTACAATACGTGGAGGGTTATTGTCACCAAATCACCACAGACTGGAAATTCCACTCACGCAATAATTGCAAGTATGTTGCAAAGCATAACAAGCACAAGCAAAATTCCAAACCCGGAGGTCCATTGGCTGAAACATTGCTTGTGTTTTTTGTCCATGTGTACATAATTTGGAAGAGATACACGGATGATTACAGTCCACTCTCCACATACTGAAAGTGTTAACTTAGAACCCAGTCCCCAATTATGTTCAGGTTTCTTTAAAATGCATGTATCTGTAAATGAATAAGTAAATGAAAAATTAAAATTACAAAACATTATTTATTCTTATACACAACATTATATCTTCATACATTAATACATTTTAAAAAAAAGTTCAGTCATCAAAAAATGAGGTGTTCTTATTTGTAGATATTTGTAAGCTCCTATACATGCAATAAGGGGTCGGACATTTATTGAACAGCCTCTTGTGGCATGTGGTACAGGTCGGTGCATATAGATACAGTGTGTGACTTGAAACAGAATATCTTCTTTGCAATTTTATGCCTCATGTCAGTGAAGACTAAAGCTGTTTTTCCTTCAATTGAAAGTGTGTACAGAAATTTAAAAAAAAATATTTATTGAATTCAAATTGTGATAGGCTCATTGGACACTCCTGGTAGGGATCCACAGAAGTCGGGATATGGCGAAAATTTCAAACGAACTTGTTACCGAACGGATAGATTGCAACTGCTGTGGCTTCACATTCCCGCCTTGTCTCTTGTGTGGGGTTCGGTGTCTTGTAGGCCATTTTACCCTATCCCTTACAGAAATAATACATTTGCTTTTTAGTATTTTCTTTTCTTTATTTATCTTACTATGCTAAATATTTTTCTTCTCTGTGAAGTGTCAGTAAGGGGTGGGGGCTGGGGGCTGGGGGCCGGGGGCTGGATACACAAGTTAGATTACCCACCACCCCTCTAAAAATTGTTCTGTCCTAAAAAAATCCAATTTGCGAGTCTTAAATGAGATTATACTGAGAATGCTTCTTTGGACACATCGATTTGTGCCAAATAATATGTGCTTGCCCTTCAATTCTCAGGTAGTGGGGAGACACACAGGTCACGTTATCTCCCCATCCCCATCTCATGATTTTTTTTTTAAATATTGGACATATCAGTCTCGAAATGGGATTGAATTGCGGAACACCCTCCAGGACAATTAATTTTTGTATAAAAAAAAATCTTGACCTTGAAGTATCAGGTGGAGGAGGGGGCTAACATACACACAGTGATCGTTTTTTCCCAGGAATATCCGACATAAGTCTTGAAACAAGGTTAGATTGAGGGAAACCATTCAGAAACATTGGTTTGAGAAAAAAAATACTTCTCGTCCTTGAAGTCCCAGGTGGGGAAGATACACTTGTCATGTCATATGTATCTGTCACCTCCCCTTCCTAAAATGTTGTCTTCAAAAATGTTTTAGGTGACAGACATAAAATAGATTATATTTTCAAAAAAAATACATGTATTTCAAAAATATTGATTCCAGCAGAAAAAAAAAACTTGTGGGTTCAAAATTATTTAAAAAGTCTCATTACATGGAAAGCCAAAACATTTAGGTTTGTGTGTGGGAGGGGTGGGGTGGGGGTAATCAGGGTATGGGAAGTTAAATTAGTTCACCCCAGGGATGGGGGTAAATTGTTATACCGGTGCATCATTAATGGACATTTTGTGTTTGAGTTTCATGTTCTACAATGAATCTCAATGCTTGTGTGAATAAAAACCCATGTGTGGAATGCTCAATGGCCACAAAAAACATAAAACAGTGTTCATGTTATACTGATTGACTGTGTGTTGCTTTGTACATTGTAAATACATACATGTTTTAGTAACACAATGTCTCCAATTTTAAGAACATATGGGTCCTACAATTATAAACACACCGAGGAAAAGTTTACAGCTAAATTTATTCATCAAAAATAAAAGATTCAATATTTCTACACTTAACGTGCATTCTTCTTTCATTATGGGCACGTTTGATGAATAGCACGACTCATTAACATGACAAAATACTGTGGAATTGAAGAGCCGTCTAATTACGGGTCCTCCTAGACACCAGAATGACACGAAATGACGCGGAATGACACCGGAATGACATTAAAAAATAAAATTTTACTGTAAAAAATGTGTTTTAATAGATACCTGGGCCGAGATCTTAATTATAAGTGACCATTTTTTTTATATTTTTTGTTCCAAACTGACTGAAAAGTGGGCGAATATAGATACTCGGTGAGAGTGTCTGAATAAAGCAGTGAGAATTAGATTGACCGTAGCTGATTGCTATAGTTGAAACTAGAAGTCCTGTCACCAATAGTGCGCTTATCTATGCTTGGAATTGCGCGCAATTGCCATATTGAACGGCATCCAACGCACGGCAGGTTCGCCTGGTTATTCATAGCAAACTCATGCACTCTTTCTGCCAATGGACCTCCGGGTTACCCGGAGGTCCATTGGCTGAAACATCGCTTGTGCACAGGCCATATATACAGAATTTGATAGCTTTAATTGGGCCATAACGCGTACATTAACGCGCATATCAGCGTGCTATTTGCGCGCATTTCATGACAGGACTTTTAGTTCTAACTGCAGTCCCATTGTTTGATGATCCGAAAATGGGAAGTAAATGCTTTATAGAGCACGAATCCATATTCACTGATTGTGACTAATGAAGTTCGATTTCACCATTCATTGTTTATATATTTTGATTTATTTGAGAGCTCCATGGAGATCTTTGTGTATTAAAAGAATGAAATGGCGGGAAAAAAAGTCCAGCGGAAACGTTGCCGATCCGCAAAAACGTCTAACACTGCATCAAAGAAAAAAGCCCAAACTTCGTTTTCATTGTTATTAAAACAATATTGTTCTTGTTACTCTTGTGAACACACCACTGTCATTTGGGTATTTTCACACGACGACTTTCACACTTTTCTCCTACTTTCACTCCTGCTCTGACATTGTTATTACGAACCCTAATAAAATAGTATTGTAACACATTGTGGTGTGCTAATGCTATACCATAATGTATCACATTACTTACTTACAAGGGTGCGAAATAATAATGTCGGAGTCTGTCATTCCGAATGTTTCACTCAACAAGTTTTAGTGACGACCAGTTCATTCTTCAGAAGTTTCCGTGAGGGCCATTCCATTCCTCCGATTTCCACTTTTGATTTGTCATTGTTATTTCGGACGCTTATAAAAAAAGGTATTGTGACACATCATGGTGCTCTAATTATACACCATAATGTATCACATTACTTTCTTCTTTCTTACAAGCGTGCGAGATTACAATGTCGGAGTCTGTCATTCCGGATTTTCGCCCAGCAAGTTTTAGTGACGACCATTCCATTCCCCCGATTTCCACGGCATATCTTTTGTTAGCTAGTCATCAAAATACCTTCGGAGGTCGAGTATTTGTAAAATAAATGTCATTCCGCGTCATATATACTACTCAAAGTTTGCTAAGCACCAAATATTCGACGCATCATTGTGAAATTTGCTTTTGACATATTTGCGATATTTTTGGTGGATATGATTGAGTAATGTATTTAGATGGTCCCCAGTGGTTACATTAGCGCTCTTGACAGGCAGGCTTCTCGTCACAGCCATGGAAAGCATGTACCCCTTGATTTTCATGATGTGTTCGTGTACAGTCTGCATTTACATGACATGTGTAGGGTATCCAATCCTCATTTCAACACAAACCCTTGAGATTTAATGATTGAATATGGCAAATTCAAATGTAAGAAGACATTTGCCTGAAGCAGAAATGTGGCGGGCTGTATGGATGGTGGAGCAAGGGGCTACCCATCATCAGGTTGGTGAAGCCCTTGTTGTGAACCACACGGTGGTCACCAAAGCCTAGGCAATATGTCAGCAGAATGGCACACCAGTAAGACGGCATGGTCGTGGCAGAGACGGGACAACATCCGCAGCTCAGGACCAGTTTTTGATCATTCAGGCCCGTAGGAACCGCTTTGCCACAGCAACACAGCTGTGCATCCGGAGTAAATGTTTCGACGCAGACTATCCGGCCAATGTTGCACAAAGGTGGTCTCCGATTTAGAAGACCATGTATTCGCATTCCGCTGTCCAAGAACCAACGTCAGGCTCGATATGAATGGGCCATGGACCACGTTGGATGGACCAGAGAAGATTGGCGACCTGTCCTTTTTACAGATGAGTCAAGGTACTGCCTATACCACAGAGACAGGCGTTCCGTTCTATGGTGTGGAAAAGACCAAGAGAACGATTCCATGTAACCAACATTGCTGAGCATGACCACTATGAAGGAGGGTCAATCATGGTGTGTGGCGGCATCAGCTGTGACGGACGTACAGAGCTCTGTGTCGTTTAACGTGGTACATTGACTACACAATGGTATATTGATGAGATCCTGGATGTCCACGTCAGATTGTGTGCAGGTGCAGTGGGTGATAGATTCATTCTTATGGACGATAATACCCGTCCTCATGTTGCCCATACTATCGGGAAGTACCGACAGAGAGAGGGGACTGAGCGTGTGGACTGGCCTGCAAGATCCCCTGACCTCAATCCAATCGAACATGTCCGGAATGAGTTCCAGCCAAGAAGTGTCCAGGATCTTGGTGTCATGCTGGTTCAATAATAGAACAACATCCCACAAAGGACCCCCAGCAACCTGATTGGGAGCATGAGAAGGCGTTGTCGGGCTGTAATTAACAGTAATGGGTCTCATACCCGATATTGAACCCATACCACTTCGCTCCGTCAAATTTTTGGCATATTGAAAAATGTCCTCTTTTACCAATAATATCCATGTTCCATGGTTATCCTATTCACAAGCAAAAAAATAATGTCAAACGCAAATAAAATCTTGATTTCTGCACTCAAACCATTAAAGATATAATTAAATAAAAAATATATACACTTTTCATTACAATATTTCAACCAAAACGTAAAACAGGTAGTTGGATGTACTTGGTGCTTAGCAATCTTTGAGTAGGGTATTTATATAATTCCGGTGTAATTTCGTGTCATTTCGCGCCATTCCGTGTCATTCCAGTGTTTAGGAGGACCTCTAATTACCAATAACAATTCGCGTCAGATATGCCCTTAACACGGTAAAGGAAATTTAAGAGCTAAGTTTGTATTCCAAACATAATGTTTTGAACACATCATCAATTGACTTGCATTTCTGTTTTAAATACAGGCACTTGCAGTGTGTAACATGAATATTTGTAATTAATCGGATGAGGACTGAGAACTAATATCTCAATGACTGGACGAAATTAGGATGCACTACACGAAACAATGTCCAAAAAACAAGACACTCTCATGGTTATCAAATCTGTCTTTCAACCAAATATAATTGCCCTCTGTTGTCAAGTTCAATTTGCAGATGTTTAACAGTGTAATTCCTGTGTTTCGACATACTCATCAAAAAATATTTCAACTTTTGCGATAACAATCGTGCGTAAAAAATCATGAACAAAAATAACTTCATCTCGCATCTGGTCATATCGAAAGTATTGTATAACCGATAGTACACGCGCGCCATCTATCAGCTGGTTTACTGCGGAATATTGAAATATGCTGCTCCGGACCAAACTGGTCAATCCTGCTAATAACATCTTGCAGGCAGCATGTTCTCCAGTGAGGTGCGTCCCAATGGCCCCAGAGGAAGGAATCCTGAGGACTGGTGGCAACGGTCAGGGCAAATCTCCAAGATGGCGGTCAGGTCGTAAAAAGTAGAAGGGTGGTCGGATGGTCAGTTCTGGCCAATCGGGAGCAAGGGTGTAATGTCGGCGGCATTTGGGGGTCATTCAATCACTGACATTAATCTGAATTATTACGTTTCAATCTCCATTAGATAATCTTGCACTGTTTGTGTTAGTTTATAGTGACAACACTTTTATTGCAGTGTATGTACAATGATTGGTTGGAAGGCCGCCATTTGAAGACATGTTACTTCCACACACGGGCCAATCGGCAGTGGCATGCATCGGCATCAACACTGGCCGAGTATACTGCTCCGTACCGAGTATGTAGGAATGCTGCCAGCCTGAGGGTTCGCTGCTTAGCAGTAAATACACTGCTTGCTGGACTCCGTGGTGGGTGGGAGCCGGGCAATGAAACATTAAACAAAAACAACATGGAAACAACAAAAACCAAAAAAACTTAAATGCGGCGGAAGTTTATTTTCAGGTGGTTCTGATTCTGACTCAGATAAAAAAGTTTGAACAATTTGCTATAATATATGCTGTTGACTCAAGTAAAAAGGCAACTGATATTAACCCTTTTGCCTTAGAAAAAGCTATTAAAGGAATTGCTCGCACTATAGACAATGTTAACAAGCTAAGAACTGGTGCCGGACACATAGGGTGTAAAAGGGATGTTCAAGCAATGAATCTACTCAATACAGAAAAAACTACCAGATATAGAGGTTAATGCTTTTCCGCATAAAACCCTTAATAACAGCAGGGGTGTAATTAGAACAAGGGAATTAACAGAAATTGATAGATTTGACATACAGGAAGAACTGGAACCACAAGGCGAAACAGCAGTCAAAAATATTTAAATTAAAAAAAACTCGATCAATCATCAAAACAAATACTTACATTAAAGAGTATTTATATATACCAAATCCACTTCGATGCTTCAAATGCCAAAAATATGGCCATGGGCAAAAAACACCTGCAGGTGTCAAACAGGATGCGATGAATGCGGCCAACAACACCAAGATGAGCCATGTACCAATTTCAATAAATGCGTAAAGATTACCCTGACTGGAAAAAAAAACTATAGAAAATAAATGTGGAAAGCAAGTTTTAAAGAGGCCAGAGATATCGTAACACGGATGCCTAATGAATATTTCATCACCTTCGTATGCTGTAAAACTATCACAGAAAGTATCAACTCAATCAGTAGAATGCCAGACTCAATTCACATGGCTCAAAGGAAGAATTCTATCTTTAGTAACAGCCTTTACAATACAAGAAACAAAACTTATGATTACCCAAACACATTTAGCAGCCCAAACAATTGAGAAAGTACAGAATACTGGACAAAAACAAGAACCAGCAACAGAACGCCAAAAAGAACAAAACCCTAAATCAGAAAAGACGATCCAACCAAACAAACCGAAACCAGATCCAAAGCACAGAAAGCAACAAAATCTGAGTCAGAACCAAAAGCGCCAACAAGAAGGTCTTAAAAAGAAAAAGAAAAACAGAAACAAGAATCAGTTAGGATACCTAAACGCCTTCAAAATGTTGTTATGAGCAACATGTTTGAGGGCATTGGGGACATGTCAGTCGATAAGTGTATCGAAGACACGTCCTCAACCAAACAACGCATGAGTTCCTCTCAGGGAAAGTCCTCACGTAAAACATCACCGAAAAAAACACCGGGTCAATTTCGCCCGTATGTCCACCTTTACAATTGCCACCCCAAACATGGATAATACACCCAAACAAAAAACATCATACAGTGGAACTGTCGAGGTTTTATAGCGATTTTTAATGAATTGGGCTTTTAAGCAAAAAATATAAACCTGCTGCTTTGAGCCTGCTGGAAACTCTTTTAAAGAAACCCGAAGCGCACGGTCATTCAACTTTTAAGCATTATACTTCTGCTTGGGCAGATGATAATGATCTTCAAATTCGTAAAACGTCTGTCTTGGTTAAAAACGACATTATTCACAGTTCTGTACCACTGCACACAAATTTACAGGCCGTGGCGGTATGCCTAGCTTTAAACAAAACAGTTACACATTGTTCGATTTACGTTTCACCAGGTAAATCCTTACAACTGAGTGATACTGAGCTGCAGGTCCAACAACTCACAATTCCATACATTTTGTTGGGTGACTTTAACGCACATAGTCCCCATTTGGGGGTAATTCCTGCAGTCAAGAAGATGTAAAAGGCAAAACTGTAGAAGCGCTCATTACAAAATTCGACTTGTGGTTGTTCAATGGTGGGCCAGACACTTACATGCACCCCGCATCTATTTATTTATTTATTTATTTATTAAGTTTTAACGACACTTCAACAGACAAGGTCATATCGTGTCGGTGACAGTTTTACGAGTGAAGAAAGCTGGAGTACCGGGGGAGAACCGCCGAGCGACGACAGGCAGCTGCCAGCTCCCCGACATCATAACTCCACACTGCAGCACAGGCAAGGTTGGATTGGCTGAAGACATGCGCACCATCGACATATAATACGCATTAGTACAAGGCGTCATCGCGCCTCATATGGACAATCGGGGTTAAGTGCCTTGCCCAAGGACACAAAGCGGGAGTCAAAA
Source organism: Pictodentalium vernedei (assembly GCA_031216915.1). Classification (NCBI taxonomy): domain Eukaryota; kingdom Metazoa; phylum Mollusca; class Scaphopoda; order Dentaliida; family Dentaliidae; genus Pictodentalium; species Pictodentalium vernedei. Next base: position 866,002,856 of record CM062297.1, read on the forward strand.
TCGATCGCTCAGGCGGCCACACATCCAAAGATTAACCGGGCTCGACGTTGCTTAACTTCGGTGATCTGACGAGAACTGATTACCGCAACGCCACCGCGTCCACGCGCCCACGCACCACGCATCTGGTTTTTACACTTCAATTGATCTTTCAGTTGCATGCCCTTCTATCTTTCTCAATTTATTTGGAAGGTAGAAGGCTGTTTGTGTGGGAGCGACCACTTTCCAATTGTGTTGGAAAGTACGGTTCCGGCCAGAGTCCCAGCGGAACTTTAAAAAGGCTGACTGGGACACTTTCTCATTGCTTTGTTCTGAACGCCTCACACGGGAGAAATTTGAGAAAAGTACTGACCAAATTGAACATTTCACCACAGAGTTGCTTGACATTGCAAGCAATGTCATTCCTAAAACCTCGGGAAATCCAAAACGTTCCACTAAACCATGGTTTGATACTGATTACAAACAGACTATAAAGGATCGCACAAAACCGAACGGGAATTTAATAGGTCACCAGCCACACATAATTTGGACAAACCTTCTATAAATAGGGAAAAAACAAGTCGACTCAAAAAGAAAAAAAAAAAAAAAAGAAAAGTTCCTGGGAAACTTATGTTTCGAAACTTAACCAAAGCACCCCTATCAACAAAATTTGGAAAATGATTAGAAAAATTAAAGGTAAATAAACAAAATAAACTGTACAACACCTGGGACATAACAACACATTACGTACATGACAAAAAAAAAAACCTTTCAAACAAATTGGCCTCCACATTTTCTAGACATTCGTCGTCTGAGAATTGTCATCCAGAATGCATTAAAATTAAGAAACAGCAAGAAAAGCAAAAGGTCGAATTTATCTCCAACAATTTAGAGGATTACCATGAACCTCTCTATGGAAGAGTTAAGTAACTCTTTGTATAGAGCCAAGGATATTGCCACTGGACCCGATGAAATACATTACAAAATTCATAAACATTTGCCACAATCATCACTTGATCTTTTATTTTCAATTTTTAATAACATATGGGTGTTTGGGCAGTATCCGCCTTCCCGACGAAAAGCGACAATAATTCCCATTTCAAGGCCTGCTAAAGATCACAGCAGCCCAGGCAATTACAGGTCTATCGCCTTTATAAGTTGTCAGTGTAAAACCATGGAAAAGATGATAAATGATCGACTTGTCTGGTTTCGGGAATTGGAAAATCTACTTGCGAATGTTCAGTGAAATTTCAGGAACTAGATATGTACTGTGGATCATTTGGTTAGACTAGACACGTTTATAAGATATGCCTTCGCCAGAAAAGAACATATGGTCACAATTTTCTTTGACCTGGAAAAGGCATATGATACAACGTAGACATATGGGATTTTAAAAAGATTTTTTTAAAGATAGGGTAGACAGGGCGTATGCCTCTTTTTATTCAATTTGTTTAAAGGGCGGCCAATTTCAGGTTCGTGTTGGGTCAACGTTATCTGATCCTCACGAACATGATTTGGGGTTTCACAGGGTAGTATTTTAGTGTTACACTCTTTTCAAATAAAATCAATAGCTTCATCGATGCAATTGAGAATATGATGGATTCTTCATCATGTGTAGATGGCTTTTTAATCTGGTATAACAGAACAATCTGCTATAACAGCAAAAACACGAACGCTATAGAGAGCAACCTTCAGCTGTGCTTAAAAGCATAAAAATGGGCCACAGAAAGTGGTTTTAAATTCTCGAAGACAAAAACAAATTGTGTATATTTTGTAAGCTTCGGAAACATCACCTCGATCCGGAGTTGAAAGTAGATGGGAGAACTATTAATGTTCTAAAGGAGATGAAATTCTGAGGTTTATTGTTTAACTCCTTTCACTCTGATGTCAAAATATCCAAATGTCAAGTAGCCATTTTTCCCATAATGCAACTGGGAATTTAACCAATTCAATGTTGTTTGACAGAGCTCAATAAGCTCTGTCAAACAAGATTGAATTGATTAAATTTCTAGTTGCATTATGGGAAAAAATTGCACCTTGAACTTTAGATATGTCGACATCAGTGTGCAGGGGGTTAACAATAAACTGAATTTCACTTCTCATTAAAAACAATTAAAAGTGAAATGTTAAAAAGCACTTAACACCCTCAATGTGGTTGGTATCTCTGATTGGGGTGCTGACAAAAAACGTCGTTTCATCTGTGTAGATTCCTTATTAAATCTAAATTAGATTACGGTTGTGTGGTTTACACTTCTGCAAGAAATTCATATTTCAAACCACTTTGATATTATTCAAAATAGTGGCATTAGAATTAGCCTTGGTGCTTTTAGAACCTCACCAATACATTCGATGTTTGTTGAAGCTGGGGAGACTTCTCTCGAGAAACGGCTAATTAAATTGTCTATCCGATATGCATCTAAACTTTTCCCTAATCCATCAAATCCTGCTTATAATTTTGTTTCGGACCCTCAAAATATTGAATTTTTTCAGCCAACACTCGAAACACATTCTTCCATTGGGAATTCAATTTCAGCCCCATATGGAGTCCGATTCGATTGAATCTGCTTCGAAAAAAGACAACATTAAGCCACATGTTCCTCCATGGCAGCTTAAAACAACTACTGTTATTTTAGACCTTGCATCTACCAAAACAGTCTGATACATATGCTTTGTAGTTTAAACAAAAATATGGCGAAATAAAGTCCAAGTTTAGTACATATACTAGAATCTATACAGAAGGATTTAAAGATGGTGACAAAGTATCATCAGCTACTGTTACTGGTGACCAGGTCACCTCAATCAGAATACCAAATACAAGTTATATTTTCACAGTTGAAGTTAAAGCATTACAACTAGCGTTTGAATACATCGATAATGTACAGGAAAATACGTCTATTATATTTTAAGACTCTCTTTCTTCCTTGCTTGATTTACTCCACCCAAGTTGAAGAACCCTCTCATTTTGGAACTTCATGAGAGGTTGAATACTCCGTTATCTGACCGATATGATATCGCGTTTTGCTGGTTACCAGGATATGTTGATATTTCCGGTACCACCAGGCCAGACAGTGATGCAAAACAAGGCTTTAAACGAGCCTATCGCTGATTTAAAGATTCCGTTCAGTGATTTCAAGCCTCATATCAGTAGTTATGTCAACTCTCTGTGGCAGGCTGATTGGGATGGGGCCACTAATAATAAGCCTCATCGCTTCCGAGCACTTATTTTCTACCATTTCTCGCCTTGCAACCTCTGCAGAAAAGATCGTGCAATTGTGGTCATACAAGACTTAAACGTTCCTTTTTGTTAGAGGGTAATATTCGACCAGAATGTCTTCTTTGTCGACAGGTGTTGACAGTGGGGCACATTCTTTTACACTGTACAGATTTTAATTTTATTAGACGACAGTATTTTAATGTTGCGAGACCTATTTTACAATACAAATTCTGATAAAGTTCTGTCGGTCATGAAGTTAATAAGCTCTTTAATAAATTTTAAATTGGTGTTTTTACTATTTTAAATTCTCGTTCATTCATATCTATTTCACGGGTTGATTTATGCAGCGTTTTTTTTTATGAACACCTTCCGGTCAGGTTTTCCCTCTCATTTGTTGCATGGTCCCCTGTTTTTGGGTCAGAAAAAGTTGTCGGAAGGGCCATACTTGACAAAAATATTTGAATGTCAAAATTAAAGTGATGCGAACATAAGTTTTTCGCTTGAATGTTATAATGGTCACCTAAGGGAAATATTACTGCTGTGATACCCATAGGATTGTTGGAGACGCTGCCTTCAGCAAGAATGAATTAACACTAATGAGGCAGTTTGAGTTTGATAGGGACAAAAATTTCACTTACTCAGAGCGCTATCACTTCAAAATAGTGCACGAAACAGTAAGGTGACGTCTAGTTTCAACTCTACATCATTAACTGGTAGAGTGCTGGAAGCCCATATTTGGGCTTTACTCTGAAGTGTAGGTACGATAACCTAAAGGCTACATATTCAGTGGATATGATTCATATTACCTATTAAGTTCAATTATTTTATCTGTGTGGATTTTCCTTGTTATAATTTATGGGAGAGCGCCTATAGGCGTGTCTCTCGGTGTGCCCATAGGCACTCTCCCATAAAATGTTACAAGGCAAAGACAGGTGAACACATTTTTGTGATCAAAAATAATTTAGCACTCTACCAGTTAAGGCCTTAATGATGTAGTCGGAATATTAGACCAGTCGGCACCTTTTGCGCTATCACAGTGGAGATAAATCAAGTTTGCACTGTCAAACGGCCATCTTCGCAACACTTCTGATATGATGACAACAAAAGCAATATCTTCTTTTATCAAGCACAATTTCTATGGAAAAGGTCTCGTTTCGCGTTCATCCGTGTGTCTTCCAAGTACGATTTCGGTACATCTAACATTGTTACGTTCTGAGTAGTGCATCCTTGTCCGATTATGTCCATCTCAAACGTAAGGCACTTGTAGCTGGTCGCACTCAAGCACTTCCACTTGCATTCCTCTAAACTCCCTACCTTAAATCTTTCCATATTAGTGTTAAGGATGACCTGATTAGGTATCTTGTAAAATGTTTCCCCAAAGGCCTCGCATCCTGTAAAGATAATATCATAATTACAAAGAGTATACCCCAAATAACAGTATGAGAGACTAGTGTAAAGTAAATAATGACCGTGAAGTATGAACGGCTGCGGCGAATCATTTCTAAAGCATTGTTGGTATGTTTTCCGTCGGCAATTATTTACAATGTTTGTCCAATAATAGCAAACATTTCCTTTCATGGACGTACCGGGTGGACCATGAGAAGTGTTTGTATATATTTCTTTGATTACGAAACTTCCTACCTCCCTCAGTATTGTACTGCACATCCACGTGTGCCGAATGTTTCATTGCTTGAAAATTGGGATTCAACGACACTTTCTAGAACCGGGCTGACATTGCTTGGGGCAGTTTCACGAGTAGAGGGAGGCGGTGTGCCCAGAGAGGGCCAACAAGCAGCGGAGAGTAATTAACAGACACTCCAACTTAATATGATGGCAAAAGCAAAGTTAGTAGCGATTGAAAAAAAGTCACCATCGACGAATTGCACGTCCTGGTCACCGTGCACCCACGTAAGCAATTAGAAAAAAAGTGTTTTGCCCCAGGAGACAACGCAGATGACGTGCGTCTCGATTGTCCAATGCTCTAACCAACCATCTTCTATGCTAACGTCAAATGCTTGATACAGTCAGCGTTAAGAAATGCTAAGAACTTATATTTGCTCTGTGCGTTGAACGCGAACTTCGGACAACAGAAAGCACGGGTTTGCTTCTTACAATGTGCATCGCCGGTAGTTGTTCTAAGTAGTATGTAATGTGGTTTTCACCACCAGGTTGGGGGACCCCGGTGGGGGACACCGGAAGTGACGACATGTAACGTGACCTAGTGGCGCCATGTAGGGTTGTCATGGTAACCCGCGTGAGCGGCCATGTTGTGACGTAATCTCCATAGTGATACGTGGTGTTAGTGCGCATACGCAGCGCGTGTTGTTAGGGTGATACGTGTTTCCGTCGTCCATTTTTTATACTGGAGGCCGCCATCTTGGTTTCTATGGTAGCACGTGATTGCTATGTTACCTAAAACCTTCTTACAGGACAGGGGTATGTTCGGAGGGTATGTTCCTTTGTACAGGAGTATTTTCCCGATTCGTAGAATTACCACAAACAACCCGACAAGTTTTACTATTTCGAATTCTGTCAGAACCCTATCTAGGACCGCCATTCTTTTGGCTTATAATAGTAGCACGTAGTGCTATAGTACCAAGGGGTCCCCCGGGGGTGCATTCGATTGAACTAGAGTATTTTTCTGGTTTTCCTCAAATCCTCGTTTACTTTGTAGAATTACCCAAACAGACCCGACCACCCTTACAAACCACCAAAATCTCCACCAAACCACCCAAACGGACATGTGAAGCCCCATTTTGGCCATATAAAAATAACACGTTATGCTATAGTACCAAGGGGAACAGGGGGTATGTTCTATTGAATAGGAGTACAGGGCCTGATTTTCCCAGAATCCCATTTTTAATGCCTATTGCATATGTTTCTCTATCACTAACAGTCTATCCAGTCCAAACTATCTTTGGTTCAGTCGTCCAAGTCTTATAATTACCGGTGCTTGATTTCCCATAATACAGTTATCTCCCTTGCGTATATCAAAAGTATTCCCACACCCAGTAAGCAATCGAGCAGTTACAGATAAACCATTGCTTAAAGTGTGCAAAGACGTTTAACAGGAGACACTACTTATCCAGACACGAGAAGGTTCACTCACCACTGGAACTACGGCAAATAAGCAGAAGGGAAGAACGCAAGTTGAACCAATGGAACTGTCAAAACCGTACCTGGTGAGTACCCATAAACCAACTAGAAAGCTGTGAGTACCAATCCCACAAACAGAAATGCCTCCGACAGTAATGACCGGAACTGAAAATAAACCAGAACCAAATAAACCAACCGGAAACTTGTGGGTACCAGAGCCACCAACATAAATGCCTCATGAAGTAATGACCGGAAATGGCAATAAACCGGAACCAAAGCATAATCAAACAAGTGAAAACAAACAATACGTTTTGGTCGAACCCAGTTTATTGGAAAGTTTACTAGATCGACAGTGTTTGGTGCGTAGAGAACTCAACGAACGTGCCTCGATGGACCTGGATAGAGAACTGAGGGAGATTACAGAATCTAGAACCATGAACGAGACCGAGAAGATTCGTCACTACAACCAGATTTTACAAAGATAGAGAGAACTCTACAATAAAGCTTCGCAGCCAACAACGATCAAGATACAGAGCCAATGAAGACAATGGAGAGAGCAAAGTGAACGAAGAATGAAGTGATCGAACACAACGGAGATGACAGAATAAACAGAACAAATATTGAGCTATATAACAAACAGTGTACAGAAGTCAATAAATTAGTAAAATATAACAGAAATCCTTGTTTTTGTTCTAGCAAGGAAAGGGAAGGCCCTGCGAAATGGGTGGACCAGATATCGTCAAATAAGTATCCTATAAAAAGTATCCTCGAAAGGTATCCTCAACTGATACGTAGCCATGTCATAGGTATCCTCAAATACTGAAATGGGTCTAAGAGTCGTTCCAGGAGTCACTCGAACGAGCAATTGCTCGTTGGCTCATTTGCTCGATGGGATTCGAGTCGTTCGAGCAATAGTTGCGAGTCACTCGAAATAAGACGGAATCCCACTTTTGGAATCCCTTTTTGGAATCCCATTTGTGGAATCCCTTTTTCGAAAACGCCTATGGCCATGGAATCCCTTTTTTCTGAAATGAGTCTTAGAGTCGTTCGAGAGCCACTCGAACGAGCAATTGCTCGTTGGCTCATTTGCTCGATGGGATTCGAGTCGTTCGAGCAATAGTTGCGAGTCACTCGACATAAGACGGAATCCCACTTTTGGAATCCCTTTTTGGAATCCCATTTGTGGAATCCCTTTTTCGAAAACGCCTATGGCCATGGGATCCCTTTTGTTCTGAAATGAGTCTAAGAGTCGTTCGAGGAGTCACTCGAACGAGCAATTGTTCGTTGGCGCATTTGCTCGATGGGATTCGAGTCGTTTGAGCAATATGCCGAGTCACTCGATCGAGCAATTACTCTAAAGCTCATTTGCTCGGTGGGATTCGAGTCGTTCGAGCAATAGTCTATCAGTAACTGCTCGATTGCTTATTGGGTTTGGGAATACTTTTGATATACACAAGGGAGATAACTATATTATGGGAAATCAAGCACTGGTAATTATAAGACTTGGACGAGAGAACCAGAGATAGTTTGGACTGGATAGACTGTTAGTGATAGAGAAACATATGCAATAGGCATTAAAATGGATTCTGGGAAAATCAGACCCTGTACTCCTATTCACTTGAACATACCCCCTGTACCCCTTGGTACTATAGCATAACGTGTTATTTTTGTGTGCCCAAAATGGGGCTTCACATGTCCGTTTAGGTGGTTTGGTGGAGATTTTGGTGGTTTGTAAGGGTGGTCGGGTCTATTTGGGTAACTCTACAAAGTAAACGAGGACTTGAGAAAAATCCGAACCAGAAAAATAATCTAGTTCAATCGAACACACCCCAGGGGACCCCTTGGTACTATAGCACTACGTGATACTATTATAAGCCAAAAGAATGGCGGTCCTAAATAGGGTTCTGACAGAATTCCAAATAGTAAATTTTGTCGGGTTGTTTGTGGTAATTCTACGAATCGGAAAAATACTCCTGTACAAAGGAACATGCCCTCCGAACATACCCCTGTCCTGTAGGAAGGTTTTAGGTAACATAGCAATCACGTGCTACCATAGAAACCAAGATGGCGGCCTCCAGTATACAAAATGGACGACGGAAACACGTATCACCCTAACAACACACGTTGCGCATGCGCACTAACACCACGTATCGCTATAGAGATGACGTCACAACATGGCCGCTCACGTGGGTTACCATGACAACACAACATGGCGTCACTAGGTCACGTCACTTCCGGGGTCCCCCACCGGGGTCCCCCAACCTGGGGATGAAAACCACATTACATACTACTGTTCTACTCTGGCTGTCAGAGCGAAGGGGAATATACGAACTGACAGGTAGACAGAATAGCCAGATGGATGGGTCCGGTCGGAGGGGGGGGGGGAGGACAGACCGACAGACAGACAGCCAGACACACAGATAGGATAGATAAGATAGATATTTTCGATAGGCAGATACGCACTAGCACAGAGTGAATGAATTAATTCACTTTCTTGACTAAACCTGTTTACGAGAGTTGCTTTTGTTTTATAGGCCCGATATTGATTGGGTCAAAAATGATTAATGATCGATACCTTCCGGCCAGAGACTGGCCGTCTATCAGAGCGTGGCACCCTCAGACAGGCGACATCGCATGTGGTTTCAGAAGAACCACACACGGCGTCGCATGTCGGAAGTAAAGCGCGCTGGGAGAATGCATTCTACATCGACCTACACACCATTAATCAAAAAGAAGATATGGGGCTAAAAAGTGAGGAATAGAGAAATAAATACAAAACCTACCCTTCGACCAGAGACTGAGCGTCCAACAGAGCGCCCCCCTCAGACAAGCGGCCTGGCAGGTGGTTTCGAGGGAACCACATACGGGGTCGCGTGTCGGAAGAGAAGCGCGCTGCAAAACGTGCATTCTCCCCCACCCTAACCATAAAAAGAGGATATTAGGCTAAAGAATAAAAAATAAAAAGTAAAATGTGAAATTGTGAAATAGATAAAAAAAAATTAAAATAGAAGAAAAAAGTAAAAAAAAAAACAATAATAATAAAACTAAAACATAGTAAACACCTAAATAAATAACTAGGAAATAAATAAATAAATAAATGAATAAATAAATAAATAAATAAATAAAGTTCCGCTAAGTTCCCAAGAAGCAGGCACAAAACAGCCATCGAAAGCCCGACACGTAGAGGTCCCCGTACAAATCACATCACCAAGGCATTCTTTGCCCCGATCACGCGGTCTACACCGAAACTCGCGACGCACCACACCCCCAATGGATATGCCCCTCTCGGACATTCAATCATCGCAGAACCCCCCCCCCCCCAAAATGTTAACAAATAAAAAAATATAGAATAAAATATAGAATAAATAAATACATAAATAAACGAATAAATAAATAAATAAATAAATAAATAAATAAATAAATAAATAAATCAAAAAATAAATAAATAAATCAAAAAATAAATAAATAAATAAATAAATAAATAAAACCAAAGTGAGTGCCAAAATTTGGCTCAAACATACAAATGTTATCTGATGCTGCTGAGTAACTCAATCCAGAAATTTGCATAAAAAGGAACGAAAGTCCATCTTCATGCAAATTTATTGAATACATATTCACCCCCTCGGCACCGAAAATGATAAGTTTTAAAACTGAAAAATCACATCCCCTCGACGTCAAGTGTAGCCAAAAAGCATTTTTTGAGATTTTGAAATTAGAAATTTTAGCTAAAAAGTCTTCAGTGTTTTTAGATATCTTACACAGCGGTTTGCGATGGGTTTAAGATTCTGATCTATGTATTGTGCAATATGATACGATTCCGACTCACAATCTGATACGATAGGCCTTCCTTTAGGCATTAATGGATTAGTCCAGGTGTCGACTGGCTTATGCGTTTAGGAAGAATATAAAAAGTCCGAGGTTTAACCAAAAATTCGAGTTGTTTTTTTTTTTGAAAGACAGTTATGATCTGCAAGTTCCTTCAATACTTCATTAAATTTTGATATATTTTCTGGCCACAGGGGTGATCAATTTTCGGCATTATTGAGCTGCCTGGTGGCCTCCGTAATATAATTTTCCCGGCTCATAAGTACAGTTGCCGATGATTTATCTGCCGGTTTTATAATAATATTTTCGTTTTTCCACATGGAGGCTAATGATTTTTGTTCGGCCCGCGACAGATTTTGTTTATCCCCCCACTTTTCTCTTTTACTGACTGTTTCAATTAAATTTTTATGAGATTTACTTATTTCGGGATCCACTTGTCTCGGTTCAGGGACCCAGTCTGTTTTTCCGTGAAGGGTTGTTTATTGCCCGAGGTTTCACCAAGGAAATCAGTTAAAGCAATTTGTTTGTAGAATGGACAATCAATGAGAAAAACTTCCCTGATACCAATATGATACTCATACCGCTGGTGATTATGAATATTGACTTAAGAGTTAATTTTTATTCATTCGAGTATACCCTGTATTTTTCAAATGTTTTATGGCGTTGTCGAAGAAAATATTTTTGATTGGCACATCAGAAAGTTACTTTACTAGACTTTACGGTTGTTACTCAGAACGAGTGAAACATTTAACCCTTTACCTAACATGAAAAGCAGACGACACTTGTAAAACAAATTCTTGAACAACTAATATTTTTCATTTTCGTCTCAAACACATAGATTATGACCCCTCGTTGGAACGAGCTCGTTCCAACGAGGGGTCATAACCTATGTTTTTAAGACAAAAAATGAAAAAAATAATGAAAATCAATTGGCGATTTTTGAGAACAGCGCTGGCCGGTTTTTGTCGTTACGTTGGGTAAAGGTTTAAAATTGAGTCTTAGGGTTCCCGCATCTAAGACAAGATGCGAACGATGAAATGATGGGAAATCGAATCTTTGCTCTTTTTTGTTTGCAGTAAAAAGGAACGCGAAATGTGTGGTTGCGGTAGGCAATCTATTGAAGATAATACACTACTCAAAGTTTGCTAAGCACCACATATTTGACACATCATTGTGAAATTTGCTGGTGACATATTTGCGATATGTTTAGTGGATATAATTGAGGAATGTATTGAGATGGTCCCCTGTGTTTACCCTAGCTCTCTTGACAGGCAGACTTTTCGTGACAGTCATGGAAAGCATGTCCCTCTTGCTTTCCATGATGTTTTCGTGTACTCTCTACATGTACATGACATAATTATGTAGGATATTCAATATTCATTTCAACACAAACCCTTGTGATGTAATGATTGAATATGTCGAATGCAAATGAAAGAAGACATTTGTCTGAAGCAGAAATGTGGCGGGCTGTAGGGATGGCGGAGCAAGGGAATACCCATCATCAGATTGGTGAAGCCCTTGGTGTGCACCATACGGTGATCACCAAAGCCTGGGCAAGATTTCAGCAGTATGGCACACCATTAACACGGCATGGTGGTGGCTGAGACAGGGCAAAATCTGTAAGCTGCAGACCGGTTTTTGATCATTCAGGCCCGTTGGAAAGGCTTTGCCACAGCAACCCAGCTTCGCAGGGACCTTCAGAATGCATATGGGGTAAATGTTTCGACGCAGACTATCCGGGCAAGGTTGCACGACGGTAGTCTCCGATCGAGAAGATAAAGTATTCGCATTCCGCTGTCCCAGAACCACCGCTAGGCACGATATGAATAGGCCTTGGATCACGATGGGTGGACCAGAGAAGATTGGCGACCTGTCCTTTTTACAGATGAGTCAAGGCACTGCCTAGACCACACAGATATGCGTTCTAGGGTACGGAGAAGACCAGGAGAGCGAATGCATGCAGCCAATATTGCTGAACAAGACCCCTATGGTGGAGGGTCAAACATGGTCTGGGGCAGCATCAGCAGGGATGGACGTACAGAGCCATGTGTCCTTGAACGTGGTGCATTGATTGCACAAGGGTATATTGATGAAATCCTGGATGTTTACGTCAGATTGTATGCCGGTGCAGTGTGTGACAGATTTATTCTGATGGACGATAATACCCGTCCTCACGCTGCTCATGCTGTCGGGGAGTACCGACAGAGGGAGGGGATTGAGCGTATGGACTGGCCAGTAAGATCCCCTGACCTCAATCCAATCGAACATGTCTGGAATGAGTTGCAGCTTGCATTTTCAGCCCGTGCAGTCCAGCCAAGATGTGTCCATGCTGGTCCAAGAATGGAACAACATCCCTCAAAGGACCACCAGGAACTTGATTGGGAGCATGGGGAGGCGTTGTCAAGCTGTAATTAACAGTAGTATGTCCCATACTCGATATTGAAGCCATACCAGTTCGCTCCGTCAACTTTCTGGCATATTGAAAAAATTCCTCTTTTACCAATAATATCCATTTTCCATGGTTATCGTATTCAAAAGCTAAAACATAAAGTCAAACACAAATAAAATCTTAATTTCTGTACTTAAATCATTTAAGATCTAATTAAATAAAAATATATATACACTTTACTTTTCATTACAATATTTCAACTAAAACGTAAAACGTGTAGTTGGATATACTTGGTGCTTAGCAAGCTTTGAGTAGTATATATAAAATATACCCATAGTAGCTTGGTGTGCCCTTGGCGCGCTATTAACACCACTTCAATACGAGTGATGAACGTTTGTTACACCAAGCTACATTGGGTATATTTTATTTATACCATGATCGTCAGATTAATAAGAGTTTAAATATTGAATAAATCAGTATTAGCAGGTGCGATTCTATTTTTGTTTGCATGAGCACAGGCGGACGGTACTTCCGCTGGCAATTGTATAGCCAAAACGAAACAAGAAAAGAAACGCGCAAATTACTGTTTTTTTTTAAATTTTAATAACATACTATTTCGAGTTATGGAAGCTTTATTAACATGAGACAATGTATCTTTGTTATTTTGTGGTATCTTATGAGGTGAACTTATTTAAAAACGTAATAAATAATTGCCACTTTCATTTCACTCATCACGAGGCGACGTGCGATAAATGTAGACAAGTTGCCTTCAAGGCGAGGTCACCAAGGTCAGCTTGGATGTAGTTCCACTGTAGGCGTGAATTTTAACTATTGGAATTCCATTGCTGGCATGTTCACCACGGCTGGTGTGTTAAACAAAAATTGATGTCATGGGCTTTTTATCTATAGTAGAATAGGTACAGTTAAAACTAGAAGTCCTGTCACAAATAGTGCGCTTATCTAGGCTTAATTGCGCGTTGGAATTGCGCGCGATTGCCATATCGAATGACATCCAACCCACGGCACGCTCTCTTGGTTACTCATAGCAAACACATGCGATGTTTCTGCCAATGGAACTACGGGTTATCCGGAGGTCCATTGGCTGAAACATTGCTTGTGCACAGTCCATATGTACAGAATTTGATAGCTTTCCTTGGGCCATAGCGCGTACATTAACGCACATATCAACGTGCTATTTGTGCGCATTTCATGACAGGACTTCTAGTTTTAACTGTAATCATGGAAGATAAACAGGCATTTATCGAGACATCTAGATGAAGTTCATGTTTTCCAATGCAAAACGTTTCCTGTACATTACAGAAATATGACACACTCTTGGTTCGTGGGCATTACTAATTGGTAGCGTGTTCTATTTTCTTTGGCAGTCAGAACTAGTTTTTACTAGTGCGCTTGTGTACTCGTCAGCCAGTCTGCCACGAACCAAAATGAAATTTGGCAGTATTTCACATCATCCGGGCAATTTGATGTCTTAACCCTTTACCCAACGTAACGGCCAAAAAAGCCAGCGCTATTCTCAAAAATCGCCATTTAATTTTCATTATTTTTTCGTTTTTTGTCTCAAAAACATAGGTTATGACCCATCGTTGGAAGGAGCGCGTCGAGGAGAACCTGCCGTGCTTTGGATGGCATTCGATATAGCAATTGCGCGCAATTCATACACGCAATTAAGCCTAGATAAGCGCACAGTTCGTGACAGGAATTCTAGTTTTAAAAATAAGCATGGTTTGTGCTCATATATTCTCAAGATTCTCGCTTGAATAAAGGATGACGGGCATTCTCACAACTGACGAAAAACTGGCAGTGTGGGATTAGCCCATTACCCAGCGGACATGATTTTTGTAAATTTATTTGTTTTGTTTTTTTATAAATTAAAAAAAAATTTACAAAACCAGATCACGTGAGCCCTCGTTGGAACGAGCTCTAAGAGCACGTTCCAATGAGATGGCATATGATACGATTTTGTTGAAGTTTTTAGAAAATATTTTCTCAACGGCTTAATTTGTAAATTACGCGGCTGGATTCTGCCGATTCGTTAGGTGAAGGTTTAACCATCACTTTTTTTCTGGAAAATGTGCAACATTTCCAAATGAAATATCACAGATTCAGAAAATGGCGGTGTTTTACCTCTAAAATATATAATTCCGTAATTCGAAATTAATTCACACTTGGACATTTTTAGGACCATTTCATTTTTTTATCTGTACAAAACCAAATACATTGTATATATAAGTAAATCAATGTTAGATATTCATTCATTTATTTATTGGTGTTTAAGATGATATACTTATGAACAAGGGCTAATCATGACCGTGACAGTTTTACGGGTGGAGGAAGCCGGAGTACCTGGAGAGAACCACCGAGCAACGACGAGCAGCTGCCAGCTCCCCAGCATCGTAACTCCGCACTGCAGCACAGGCAGGGTTGGATTGGTTGAAGAGATGCGCACCATCGACGCGTAGTAGGCACGCCTTAGTACACGACGTCTGCGTGCCCTCATGTGTACAATCAGGGTTAAATGCCTTGCCCATGTACACAACGCGGGAGTCTGAGTCGATAGTTCAGACTGTCACCGATCCGAGCACTAACCGGGCTCGACGTTGCTTAACGTCGGTGATCTGACGAGAACCGGTCACCGCAACGCCACCGCGCCCCCAATGTTAGATTGTCTCTTGCATAGTGATGGCGAACCTCCGTTCATCATGGTGTGTTTGAGGTGGGAGATACCACGGTTGTGCAGTTTTAAACTGAAATACAAGTTGCGATAGACCTTCGTCAACCTTTCCAACCATTTTTGCATCCATGTTTCTTGAAAAACACACATTGCTGAAGTAAAATATCAATACACTAAGAGCTTGTTTTATTCCAATGTAATAGAAACCTTCATAAACCATTTAGTTGACTTAACTGTGGAAACTGGCTAGCGCTCGTCACAGATAGTGAAAGGACATGGGTATTGTATCATCATCTGATCGAAAAAAGCAGGAGTTGGTTTGCCCGTGGAGTTTGACAAATGCTACTCATTCACTCGGATGTAGTCCACTGGTTTGACTAAAGTTTCAAAGCTAATTAAAATCAAGTCATTCCTCAAATACTTCCACTTCCCCTGTGAATGCTCCTACATTTTAGTCTAAATTTAAACCTTTCAGCAGTGAATGGTACCGTCTTTTTCAATCGTATTCACCCAGAAATACATTTTGGTCAAAACGTAATATGTTTTGGTCAAAACGTAACTTTTTGGGGTTAAAACGTAACTTTTTTGGTTAAAACGTAACTTCTTCCTGGTGAAAACGTAACTTCTTCCTGATCAAAACGTCATAAAATTTTATTGGTCTGAAGGTAACCTTTTATTGGACAAAATGCAGCCTTTTAGTCGAAACGTAACATTTATTTCTAATGGCCGAAACGTGATATTCCGATGACCGAGACGTAACATTCCGATGGACGAAACGTTATATTCCGATGGTTGAGACGAAACATTCCGATGGCCGAAACGTAACATTCCGATGGACGGAATGTAATTATTTTTTAATCTTAAAATAAACATCAATACAATGTCTCCTCTCCCACTCTATCTCCACTCTGTCTGTCTGTCTGTCTGTTGTCTGTCTGTCTGTCTGTATGTCTGCTTGTCTGTCTGTCTCTGTCTTTCTTAAAATAACCATCAATACCTATATCCTCCCTCTCCTATCTCTCCCCCCCTCTCTCTCTATATGTCTGTCTTTCACTCTCTCTCTTTCTTCAAATAACAATCGGTATAATATATCCTCTGCTCCTCTCTCTCCCTCTACTTCTTTTTCCTCTTTCTGTTTTCTCTTTCTTTCTGCCCCCGTCTCCCTTTCTTTCTTCCTCTCACTTTCCCTCCATCTCTCTTCCATCTCTCTCTTTCTTTCTCGATTTTGTCTCCAAGACCGACCGAAAGGGCTCTTATCGTCATTATGCCAACCCTCTCACTCTATTGAGTGTACAAAAGATAACTATCATAACCATTCTATTAATATATTTTCCGATTTACAATCAATTTTAATGCACTCTGTCTCAACAAGTGTATGTTCGAGAGAGGGTGTCGCCACATTCTCGAGTGACCTGTCACTGCCTTTGCAGACCTGATTAAATTTTTTCTTACATCGAGGGTTCAACAATTACTCGGTGGTTCTCTCCGGATACTTTGGCTTCCTCCAACTTGTAGAACTGTCTGACAGAACATAGCCCTGGCTATTTAAAGTGTTATTGAACCCATTTAAACAAACAAACATATTTAGCTTACGCTGAAGACATGTCTTGTTTGTTGGATTGAAGCTGTAACCAGGCTTGCAGCCACAAGCTCCATCTCTACAAACTGTCAAATTGTCCACACAGTTCACGTCGGAGTAACATGGGTCTTCTATATGAACTAAACGAGAAAGAAAAAACATTTAAATAGTTTTAATACCTTGCTCACTTGTGTTACTACCTTTGAAAAGTCAGTATGTTTAAGAAATAACTGTTGTTTTCCTTTTGACGGTATCGAGAGTGGGCCGTCAGCAGTTTTTGGACTTATTCTCACAATGTTCAAGCATAATACTCGCATAGTACTCCTAATATACGAGGTTGAGTAATGATGAGATCGTCATCTGAACTCCTGAATCTATCCATCGCTCTGATTGCGCCCAAAGGTTCGGTGGTTTGGGTGTTGGGCTACCAGCTATGATGCGGAAGAGCCGCGGATTCAATTCCCTGAAGTAGGGCCCTAAACTGACACTTCAAATTAGCCCGAAACAATATTGGGACGATGATAATATGTGTAATCAAGTGTGAATACAACGCATATGCGCACAGGTACTCACATATAAGAACACGCACACGTACATGGGCGGGTTATTTGCAACATGGTACCTTTTTATGACTATATGGCTTCCGTATCCAGTGATCCCTCTCTTCCCGGGTAAATGAATATGCAATCAAGTTGACACAGTAATACTCCGCTGATTTTTATCAAAGTCGATGTTTCGGATATTGAGCCTGTAGATTCAACCAAATAACTATTTGTCCTTACATTATCTGCCAAATGGTTGTATATAGATGCGTACACTTGTACATAATGTTTTTTTCTCACGTAAATATTTTACTTTCTTCTGATGCAAATTCTCTTAGATATGTACTCTTCAACTCATCTGCACTTCCAAACTGCCTTTCGACACACACCCAGGGAAGACAAGAGGTTTTTCCCAATTCTAAACAAGAAATAGCTCCTCTCTCAATCCACTCCACTACAGTTATTTCTCTGAAGAAATTGCCAAATGATTGACATATGTATTTACCGAATGTGAGTGGGACTTTCTATACCAGTAACACCAAGGAGTGTGCATCCAGGTAACATTTCAGCTTCCAATGACCTTGCATACAGGGATCTATGGACTAAATGGACTGATGCTGATGATCTTCCTGATCAATGTCTGCCACAAGAAAGTCTATCAACCCATTGTTCGAAATACAAAACAAACTTTACAAAACGGTGCCAAAAACAAACGACTCTACTCCTCTATCTGTTGCGTAAGAAAAATCGAGGGAATAATTGGTTCAGACTGATAAGAAAATACTCTTTTGAACTTATCCTAAAAACTTTAAGAATATGGTTCTGCACAAGTTTGATCCTATCCGACGATATCGAAATTAATCCTGGAAGGCAAGACACCCCTCTACCAACACAAACAGCCCAAGTAATAAACGAATCATCCCAAGGCATACACTTGATGCACTTTGACACTCAAATCCTGAAGCCCACGCTCGATATTTCGCGTAGCCAAGTGAAAGATGTAGACATCTGTGTTTTTACCGAAACGTGGTTAATTAAGAAATAACTGTTGTTTTCCTTCGGTTTATGCGATATAAACTGAAAATAAATTTCCAGCACAAGCTTAATCATAACTCGCTTCTCGCTACGCGAGTTATGACGCTTGTGCTGAAAATCTTCGGTTTATATCGCATAAACCGAAGGAAAACAACAGTTATTTCTTATAATTTGTAGTATTAAAATATAAAAACTATGTGTACGTGAACGAAAAAACTTTTAATTTTCGCAAAAGACAACAGTCAAACTCAGTAAAGTGTGCCATAAACAGGTCACGTCAATCATTGTCAATTTGTTTGTTGTTTTGATTTCCAATCGCAGACGACAGATATTTAGCAAGTCACGTAACAATATCATTAAAAACATTTTTTTTAAGTTCCCCCAAAATCTTATTTGGATGTATGATCTTTTATTCGTCTCCCACTTCGGTATATTTTATTAAATTTAATTGTTCCCGAGAAATTATCATTATATTCTCGCTGACTGGAGGCGATGAAAAATCGATCATTGATCTTTGTTTACAAGCTTGTTATCCATCTATCAGTCTGCCGTCACGCCCTCACGGTGACAATTGGATTGAGTGGGCGGGTCTTCCAGAGTCTTCAAAGTTGGATCGGATGTGCGAACGTGTAGACATTCCAAATCATTACGTGATTTGGTTTATACGATTTTGACGCTTTCACGCTGTATGCCTTCAACCAATCAAACGCAGAGGCTGGACAAATGATTAAATTATCAAATTTTTACCTGTTAACCTCACTACCCGTGTAAATCTTATGCCACCTTTGGGGTAATTCCTGAAGTCAAGAAGATGCAAAGATGCAACAGATAAAACTGTAGAAGAGCTCATTACAAAATTCGACTTGTGCTTGTTCATTGATGAGTCATACACTTACGAGCACCCCGCATCTGGTTCTTACACATCAACTGATATTTCAACTGCATGTCCTTCTATCTTTCTCGATTTTTCTTGGAAGGTAGAAGGCGACTTGTGCGGGAGTGACCACTTTCAAATTGTGCTGAATAGAGTGGTTCCGGCAGACGATGGGAGAGTGCCCCATTGGAACATTAAAAAGGCTAACTGGGACACTTTCTTGCCGCTTTGTCCTCAACGCCTCACACGGGAGAAATTTGAGGAAAGTACTGGCCAGACTGAACATTCCACCACAGAGTTGCTTGTCGTTGCAAGCAAAGGCATTCGTAATTATTCAGCAAATCCAAAACGTTTCACTAAACCATGATTTGATACTGAGTGCAAACAGGCTATAAAAGATTTCAAGAAATTTTAACCTGAATTTAATAAGTCACCAACAACACATAATTTAGACAAATTACGTATAAATTGAGCTTAAACAATACGACTTATAAAACAAAAAAAAAAGGAAAAATTCTTGGGAAACTTTTGTTTCTAAACTTAACCAAAACACCCCCATCCACAAAATTTGTAAAATGATTAGAAAAAGTAAAGGGTACAAAAACAAAATCACCTGTATAACACCTGGAAGTTAACAAAACATTACTTACATCAGAAACTGAAATTTCAAACAAATTGGCCTCCAAATTTTCTAGACGTTCTTTGTCTGAAAATTGTTATCCAGAATTCAGTATAATTAAAACGCAGCAGGAAAAACAAAATATTAAATTTACCTCTAAAAATGTAGAGGAATACAACGATCCTATCTCTATGGAAGAATTAAGTAACTATTTGCATGGAGGAACGGATACTGCCACTGGACCAGATGAAATGCATTACAAAATTTAAAAACATCTTTCACAATCCTCACTTGAACTTTTAATGTTTATTTTTAACGATATGTCGGTGACTGGTCAGTTTCCACTTTCCTGACAAAACGTAACAAGTATTCCTATTCCAAAGCCTGATAAAGATCACAGCAACCCAAGTGCTTACAGACCAATCGCCTTAACACGATGCCTGTGTAAAACCATGGGAAGGATGATCAACAATCCACTTGTCTGGTTTCTGGAATCGAACGATCTATTTACGAATGTTGAGTATGGCTTCAGGAACCAGAGAAGTACTGTGGATCATTTGGTCAAACTAGAAACGTTTATTCCCAATGCCTTTGCCAGAAAAGAACATGTGGTCGAAATTGTCTTTGACCTGGAAAAGGCATATGATACAGCGTGAACGTATGGGATTTTAACAAATCTGTTTTAACAAGGGGTTGAGAAGGCGTATGTCTCTTTTTATTGAACATTTTTAAATGACCGCCAATTTCATGCTCCTGTTGGGTCAACGTTATCTGATCCACTGGGACAGGAATAGGAGGTTCACCAGGATAGTATTTTATCCGTTACCCTTTTTGTCTAATTGTATCGCCGACGCATTTGAGAATATGGTGGATTCTTCATTGTATGTAGATGATTTTTTGGTATGTAAAAGTGGCAAAAAATATGAATGTTATCGAGCACAAACGTCAGCTGTGTTTAAATAAATTTCTAAAATCGGCCACAGAAAATCGTTTTAAGTTCTCAAAAACAAAAACAAATTGTGTTCATTTTTGTAAGCTTCTGAAACATCACATAGATCCTGAGTTAAAATCGATGGGAGTGCCATTAAAGTTGTCAAAAGAGTGAAATTATTAGGTTTTTTGTTTGACAACCAATTGAATTTCACTTCTCACATACAAACACTAAAGGTTAAGTGTAAAAGAGCACTGAACCTACTGAAGGTTGTTCGTAGCACTGATTGGGGTGCTCACTAAAAAAACGTTGCTCCATCTGTATAGATCACTTGTTCGATCAAAATTAGATTAGATTGTGTAGTTGACGGTTCCACAAGGAAGTCATATCTCAATCCACTTGATGCAATTCATTATAGTGGTATTAGAATTAGTCTATGTTCTTTTTGAACAACACCAATAGATTCAATGCTTGTCGAAGCAGAGGAGCCTTCTCATGAGAAGCGCATAATTTAATTGTCACTTAAATATGTTACTAAGCTGTTGGTTAACCCACCAAACCCTGCTTATAGCTATGACTCGGATCCTCAAAATGTTGACTTTTTTAAACAACACCAGAACCACATTCCTTCTTTGAACATTAGCATTAAGACCCATATGGAGTACGCCATGCTTGAATCTGATTCTATAAAAAAGAACTGCGAGGCACATATTACTCCTTGGCATCTAAAAAAGCCTACTGTTATTTTAGACCTTCCTTCTTTCACAAAGCCCGATACAAATTCGTTAGAATTGAAACAAAACGTATGCTGAAATAAAGTCAAAGTATGTTGTATATGCAAGGATCTATACAGATGGATCTAAAGATGATTACAAAGTATCATCAGCTGCTGTTACTGGTCAGAAGATGCTGTCAGTGGAGCACATTCTTTTACATTGTACTGATTTTAATTATGTTAGAGGGCAGTAGTTTACAGTTGAATCTCTAAGGGATTTATTTTATCTTACGAGACCGCAAAAAGTTTTCTCATTTTTGAAAGTGATCAACCTTTTTAATAAATTCTAAATTATTTTTATTTTTTTTAAATTCTCATCTATCCATATCTATTTCACAGGTTGATTCAAGCAGCATTTCTTGAACAGCTGGTCTCACTTACTCATTACGTTTAACACGCCTAAGTTTTATTCCTCACAACGACTCGTTTTTAATTATTTCATAGCAAATAAAGACTTTCTTAAAATGCATACTTTCATCGCATCGATATAACCTTAGCTGCTAATGTGGTGTTAAGCACAAATAAATTAATAACATAGCGCCAACTGGGCCATTTTCCCTCAAGTAAGATAGTTTGATCAGGTTATGGAAAAACACAGGAAAACCATTCGGCCAGTATTTGTTGGGTCTTGCGCTTCGGTTTTCAGGTTTGCCGCAAATACACAAAACGATACGCGCGTGTGAATGTGTTAAGCACAAATAAATAAATAACATAGCGCCAACTGGGCCATTTCCCCTCAAGTAAGATAGTTTGACCAGGTTATGGAAAAACACAGGAAAACCGTTCGGTCAGTATTTGTTGGGTCTTGCGCTTCGGTTTTCAGGTTTGCCGCAAATACACAAAACGACATGCGCGTGAATGTGTTAATCTATATGGCACGAGTGCCAGCGCGGAATAATAAAGTGAGAGGCCGCAGGCACAACTGTAATATCGATTAGCTCATTTGTCGTTCTGTGTTTAATACACTCCTTCAATTCTATAAACGTAATTATTAGAAGGACACTCCGCAATTCATTCGACAACTCGTCTCCTGGGTTCCAATGTGTTTCATATGCCTGCATGCACATAGAATTCATTGAAACTCAGGAGACGCACCATCAACAAAAATAACACATTTATCGCCAACTAAATTTGCGAGGGGAACCCGTGTTACTATTTTTAGCTACAGATAGCGATTCAGATTGTAATTGCGATGCACGATTTGTAGAAAATTCCAGTGAAATTTCACTTCTATTTAAAAATAGTCCGTCAACGATTTCCGATCCGCAAATGTGTGCTGAACAGATTTTCATTTTCGGCATGGTTTAATGTTGCTGTGGACGCGGATTTCAAAGAACAGGTGTGCCATAATAACCGGGACCAAAAACACCCAGCTCCAGTCAG
The DNA here is from genome assembly GCA_031216915.1 of Pictodentalium vernedei. Lineage (NCBI taxonomy): Eukaryota > Metazoa > Mollusca > Scaphopoda > Dentaliida > Dentaliidae > Pictodentalium > Pictodentalium vernedei. Next base: position 866,025,786 of record CM062297.1, read on the forward strand.
TAACATCTAAGGAGTGAAAAGATAATGTGTTGACTTGCAAGGTGATGCCAATTCTGTATATGGTTTACATGTAGTAGATGATGGCAGAGGGGGTTCCGAGGGAAGTGTTTAGTGGTTTCAGATTTAGATTTTTAATTATATATCGGTGAGTAATGCCACATCGGCAGCTCAGGTTATATCATGGTAAGAAACGGAAGAAAGTAACAAATGTCATTGTCAAATACAAAGTAAAATGAATAATTAAAAACAGGAAATAATTACAATAGAAAATGTAAAATTCAATAGTAGTTTGAACAGTAATGGGTGATGGTATAAATAAAGTAAATACCTTATAAATCAACCTATGCTATTTTAGTGAATGTCGGGAATTATTTCAAGAATGTGGACCTGAAAGTTTTATTTTCACGTCCACACGAATGAAATGATTGCCGACAGTGGCGTAGATAGCTTTTCGCTGGCGGAGGGGCAAGCCCAAACTTTTCCGACAGATCGAAAATTTTCCCACAGTGTAACAACAACAAAAAAACAAACAAACAGAAAGAATCTGTTGTTTACTGCAAATGTACTGAAAATTGGTCTTTTTTTTACCCAAAATGGCATGTTTTTATCCCCAAAGCCAGCATTTTAATGCTATTAGGCATAAATTCGCCTAAAAATGGTCCCAAAAAAATTCCGACAAAACTTCTGGTAGGGGGGGGGGGCCTCCGCCCCCCGCCCCAGCCCCCCCCCCCTTATCTACGCCACTGATTGCCGATATTCATCAAGATTTTCTGTTTTACTATATGCCACGTGACAATTTACTGCGCAATGTTCAACTCAATTCAATTGCAAACATGTTCATTTCAAAAACAATAACAAAGATCAGCTGATCGTTCTTTCAAGCTTGTACTAGCCAAATCGCTCAAATATAAAACTAGTCCCACTTACCTTGGATAATTTAACCAACTAATTGTTCAACTCACAGAAAGAATTTAATAATTATTATACTACAAATGATAATATTTTCTTAATATGTTAACCATTTTAACCCTTTACCTAACCTGAAAAGCAGACGACACTTGCAAGAAAAATTCTTGAATAACTAATTTTTTTCATTTTTTGTCTCAAAAATATAGGTTATGACCCTCGTTGGAACGAGCTCGACGAGCTCGTTCCAACGAGGGGTCATAACCTATGTTTTGAGACAAAAAATGAAAATATTTTGAAAATTAATTGGCGATTTTTGAGAATAGCGCTGGCCGGTTTGGTCGTTACGTTGGGTAAAGGGTTAAATGTAAATTTACAAGGGATTTAGAATTGAGTTCGCTGACTCACAGCCCCCCCCCCCCCCCCTAAAAAAACATACATCCTGTGCGAACACTTCCTGTGCGAATCGATGAATAAGGTTTTTCCAAATGTTACCCAGCTCAACACAATTCGACCGCAAACAGGTACGTTTCAAAACATTAACTGATCGTTCTTTCAAAGCCTGTACTTGCCATTAAACAGAGTCTCACTTTCTCACGATAATTTAACTGTTCAACTCACAGATGAAATTTAATAGTTATAATGCTACAAATAAGACTAAACTCATATCTGACATTAATGATAATTTGTAGAACATTTTAAATGTCAATTTACCATCAGAAATTTGGACACTGACTCACCAACCCCCCCCCCCCCCCCCAAAAAAAAAAGAAAAATTAAAAAAAGTACAGAAAAACTTCCTGTTTAATATAATCGATTAACAAGGTTTTTCCGAAAAGTTACCAAGTTTAAGCCTCGACCACACTGTCTGGGAATCACTTTCTATACATCTAATTATTTTACTTTATTATTTTATTATTATGGTACATCTAATGTTTCAGCCATAGAATCACCAAAACGTCTTGGAATCGCATGGAATTCCGGTCAGGGCTAGGAGGAGTTAAAATTTTCCTTACAACGTTAACGTGTTAAATAATTCTGCGATAACGATTTAAATAACGTTAAATGTTAAAATGAACAAAATTTTAATAACTTCGGCCATTTTTATTGATTTGAATTTGATTGAACTTACGTACAGTTCGTCTCTTGAGTTCCAATGTGTTCTATGTACCTACTGGCAGCCTACTGGCACATAGAACACATTGAAACTCAGTGGACGTCACTGTAGTTAATATAGTTCTCTCAGGTTATTGTAAATTCTAACATTTAGCGATGTTTTCATTTAAGAATACAATCACTGCGGCCGTATCCTTAGAAAGAGACATCCGCCGTTGTTCGAATACCAGTCCTTATATGGAAAACAGGCGTTCGGATGAAGGTGACATTGCTGTATCGCTGTATCGCCAAATACCGGCGGGCCAACTTCGCCAACGTTGATAGGAGGCCTTCATTGTCTTTCCACCAAATCAATGGGTCGTCTATAATTGACGGACACCTAAATTATTCGTATTCTTTAATTTCGTCAAATGGCGCAAAATTCGCCGTCGTCGGCACGCGCGATCCAGTTTGGGTAAACACAAGGTAACGACACATTGCTACATATTATACAATTATAATCGTCAAAGTTAAACGTCATTAACTTGGTTATTTTTTTTTAACGTCCCCACAGTGAAATACTGTCACTGACATGAATAAATTCAGTGCAATGTAAAGGAATGTGCTCCCACTGTCAACACCTGTTGGCAAGGCACATAGTCTGGTAGCACATTAGTTTCTAACAGAAAGAAAGTCTACTCTGATCGCACATTAGCATCTGGCAGAAAGTAAGTAAGTCTTGTAATACCAAAATGGCATTATGTCAGAATTACATGAGCTTTTTCTACAAAGATTACTAGAGAGATATATGTTTTCAGATGCATGAGTCTGAAGGTGATTTCTCTTCAGATTTGTTTGATTCACCCCCTCGCGAAGAAAATATAACAGAACAGGAAACGTTGCAAACAGTGTCTTTTTTATCTGAAGATTAAAGTAACTTTCCACCTGTTCGTAAATCACAACAAATTATGGATGGTTATCATGAAGTTCATGATAAAGGGAAGACTTACATTTCAGCTCGGTGACACAAAATTTTGAGTAATTATGGTTTTGAAGAGACATTCTAGACTATGATGGAAGATATGGCATCATGTGGTCAACAACTGTCAGATCATGTGACAGTGCATCTTGGGACAGATGATTCTCGGAAACACTCGTATTTTTAGTCTGTTCCCATACGAAATTTCTAGATATAGTTTTGAAAAGCAATTTTGTTACGAAACATGTTTCTTCCTATGGCGATCGGAAAATTGAAAACAATGTGTATGAGGAAATTATTGATAACAGTGTACGTAAATAAAACACAAAGTAATTTTTAATATCCATCAAGGATAGACGTTAGCCATTTTCGAGATGCTTTCGATTTTGTAAATCAGCACGGTGTTTTAAAAAAAAAAACATGTGGTATATATTTCTCCATCTTTAATGTATTTGTATCCATAATTCTTTGGCCCTGATCCTAAAACATTAACTTTTACCTGTGCACTGTGCGTTTTACAATTGTAAATACACTAAACCTCATTGTGCCTTAAATGTGGAACACTCCAATTTATTATCCTTGCAAAACATTTTCATTTTCGGCCAAATCGCAAATTATTTGAAAGATTTAGAAGAAAGTGACATTTCAATTAGGGATGGTGATGAAACTACAGTTTCATTGATGGCAATATTTTAAGCAAAAGCTAGAGACTACAGTTAAATCTAGAAGTCCTGTCATTAAATGCGCACAAATAGCACGTCGATCTGCGCGTTAATCTACGCGTTATGGCTATAGTAAAGCTATCAAAGTTTGTACGTATACACAAGCAATGTTTCAGCCAATTGACCTCCGGGTACCCCGGAGGTCCATTGGCAGAAACATTACCTGTGTTTGCTATTAGTAACCAGGAGAATCTGCAGTGCTTTGGATGCCATTCGATATGGAAATTGCGCACAATTCCTACGCGCAATTAAGCCTAGATAAGCGCACAGTTCGTGACACGACTTCTAGTTTTAACTGTATTATGGGTTATGTTTTTATCGATGGAGTATCTAGAACTTAGTTGTTCTAAATATTTTTGTCGGTACCTCATGGTGATTTTTTAGTTAACACATTGCAATAAATAAAGGTTCTTCTTAGAACCTAAAATGGTTCTATCTTGTCCTTGAGATGGAGCCGGTCCTGTTTAAACAGTATTTATTTCAAATCAAATAAATTTATAAAGATTAACATTAAATATTAACAAAATTAAACATAAATTGAGGAGGTTTCAGCCGTAAGTTTAGAGCTTATACGAGGTTGTCTCAAATCGTTATTAAGCAAAGGAGATATGAACAGTTGGCATATCGAACCAGTTTTGGCTCTGAATAGAACAAATATACCAGGTATTTATATTCGCTTTGTTTCAAAATGTTTGGCGACTGCGCCGAATAAGCTCCAAGTTTACTGCTGAATCTACTTCAGTTCATTTATTATTCCGTTAAAACTGAGTGCTAATCTTGGGTAAATTTATGTGATTTGAAATAAATAGTGTTTAAACTAAACTTGTTCCATCACAGGGACAAGATAGAATCAGTTTTAGTCGCAAGAAGAACCTTTATTTTTTGCAGTGCATGCTCTAGAGATTCAGTTCGAATGATTAAAAAAAATATAAAGATCTCGATCAGCTGGATAGTAAGAATGAGACATTTTGAGTAAAGGCGGAATCTGGATTTAATATGTTTGGGAATTCCAGTCATGATAGCGAGTTTGGAATTATTGTTGGGATGTATGTCGATTGTATGGCAACTGTTCACTATCAGCCGACATTATCTTCCACCTGACTAAAGCGTGGATACATCCTTGGCAATGTTTTCGTTCTAGTGGGTGCGATAAAACTTTCAGCTTAACCCAACGAAGAAGACTATGCTATTCAGAAAACGACCAAGTATGCTCCGTGCATGAATTATCTGTACAGGAAAGTGTTTCTATTTAACTTAGTTCACAACAGCCGTGTGCTTTCAAGGCTAAAACCATGATGAAATGTATCTTTTTAATTTTGTAACCAAATGACCAGTCTACATCTCCGTGCTTTAATTTCCAGACAGGCCAATTTACTTAGGCTGTTTAGTGGTATAAATGGACCCCGTTACCTATACCTGTGCGGAAGTCCTCTAAAATGGGCCAAATGGGTATAAACGATTGGCTGGACTTGACTTTTTATTCATGTATGGGTTACGATTAGCTATTGGACAAAACTGTGACCTCAAACACAAACATTACATATGTACAGTGGATTATACCATACATACAGTACGTGGAGAATGTATTATCACTAAATCACCCGCAGAGTGGAGATTCCACCCAACCAATAATTGCAAATTTATTGCAAAGCATAACCAGCACAAGCAAAGTTTCAGCCAATGGACCTCCGGGTTTAACCCGGAGGTCCATTGGCTGAAACATTGCTTTTGTTTTTTGTCGATATGTACAAAATTTGAGAGTTATAGCTTTGGTGATAACTTCACTCCACGGGTGATTTAGTTACAATCCACTATCCACGTACTGTATTCAGCAGCCGTGCGCGTTGATATAGTTTTGATATGTTTGAAAAAAGATTGGTTTCGTTTTGAAAAGGCAATGCTTCATTTAATAGCAGTCAAGTCTTTTTATTCGTATCTTGCAGTACAAGCTGTTCTACGGTATGCATTCAGATAATCAGTCAGTGTATAAATTTGTGGTTAAAACAGAGTGATTTAAGAAAAGAACACTTTTCTACTTCCCTTTGGAGGATTTATATTTGAAAAGTCAGTATATAGATTTCAACAAACTATATAAACTACACAAATCTTGCAGGTTTCGTTTTAATTCGAATGAACATTTCTGAAGGTTTTATGTGTAATTCAAGGTAAGGTGCATGCATGTGAAACATGAGCGCAAGAGATTTGTGTGTGTGTGTGTGTGTGAGAGAGTCTCTGTAGGGGAGAGGTGCGTTGGGGTGGCTATGGTGGGAAATGATGTCTCGTAACAAGTATGCCGCAAACTATGTGTTCTAAAAGTACGGCAAACATGCCAAACAGGCGAAGTTAATGGCTGAGCATTATATCCATAATTACCCCGCTGTGCTCAAAGGAGAAGAACAAATAGAAATGCATTCTCCGTACTGTTTAAGCAGCTCTTTATCTTGCATGTTAGTATTGAAAATTGTTATTTATGAAGTATTTTTCAAAGAACAGGTCTCTTGGTAAACGTGATGTTCATGATTCATTATTTTTTAATGAAGGAATAACTATTTTAATTCGTATCCTTACCAGGCATTTTAAAACATCTTCCATGATATTCATTTTTGGATACGCCGGCTGATGGAACAAATAACTCTGTTTCTGAACACACGTTTTTGTTGACGAGTTTCTGTGGATTATCAGACAACATCTGCAAGATACGAGAGAAAATAATCGAACATTAATCATTTTAACATGGCCAAGTAGAAACTTCTTATATTTGTATACATTGACAGACTTTGTCATGATTAGAGTATTGATTTTCACCTCAGGGGCGTCGCAAAAAATACCAGTGGGCGGGGGTGAGAGGCATACATCCATCTCCCATTTTGTTGATGCCACACTATTTTCCTATTTTTTCTGCGCATAATCTGCTGATCTTGGTTGTCCTTTTTCAGTAATGAAGCCTCCAAACCAACACATTCCAAGATACCCCCCAATTCTTTTTTAAAAGTTCAGCAACAGAATAGTATATTAATATACAGCTGGCAGTGTCCAGCCTTCTGTTAGCACTTTCGCTACAATAGGTTCATACAGAGTGCTGACCAAATTTTATACCATTTGCTGTACAGTACGTGGCGATTGTGTTATCATTAAATCACCTGCAGAGTGGAAATTCCACCCGAGCAATAATTGCAAATTTGTTGCAAAGCATAACCATCACAAGCAAAGTTCCAGCCAATGGACCTCCGGGTTAAACCCGGAGGTCCATTGGCTGAAACATTGCTTGAGTTTTTTGTCCATATGTCCAGAATTTAAAAGTGATACTTTGGGTGGTAACTCCACTCCGCGGGTGATTTGGTTACAATCCATTCTCCACGTACTGTAAGTCCGTACTTTTTTATTTTATTTTATTCAAATGCGTAACCCCGGACCAAATTGGCTATATCCTGTTATTACATCCTGCAGACATTTTATTCGCCCGTGAAGTGCGTTCCGAAGGCCCCATAGGAAGGAGTGCTAGTAGTTGAGGATAAAGGGTCCCCCCTGTTAAGGCTGTCTCCATTTTGGCGATAGCTATCCAGTACACTGCTTTGACTATAACTTCGGAAGCAGATGGGTGGTTACATCGGCCTGTTCTGGTCAATCGGGAGCCTCCAAAAAGAGTGTCATGTCGGAGGGAGGGGGGGGGGGCATTGGAGGCCATTCATTCAGTGACTTGTTTTAATAAAAACTGATCATTGCCATTGTGTACCGAATTTTAAATCAGTGATTATCTTATAAAAACATGCTTGATTCTTAATGCACGGTCTGTATTAGTTGCAAGTAGCAAATTTAATTACACTGTATCGCAAAATGCTTCGTAGAATGGCAGTCATATGAAGACATGACACTCCCACGCACGGGCTAGTAAGTCAGTGGCATGACTTGGCACCAACACAGGCTGTGCATACTGTTCTAGTATAAGTATGTGGGAATACCGGCAGCTCGGTAGGTTAACTGCTTAGCAGTAACCCTACCCCTCTTTGGACTCCGTTGTGGGTGGGAGCTACAACCACGCTAGTTATGAAGCTTGTGCTGAGTATTTTCGGTTTATATCGCATAACCGAAAAGAAACAACACATAATCCCTAAAGATAAAACTGTAAATTCCATGAATACATACACAGCGCGAGGCACGCGTGTGAATGGGTTACTCGATATGTCACGAGTGACTGCGTGGAATCATAGAACGAGAGGCTGCAGGCCTCGAGGTTTATCCTTCCGCGATGACACAAGTGCCTTGTGGATTAACCCTTTCACGAGCGTGTGTCGTTGTATGTTTATTACACGCCTTCACGTCTATAAACATAATTATTAGAAGCACACCTAGCAATTATTTTGACTAAACATAATTATTTAAAGCACACCTAGCAATTATTTTGACAACTATTAACAAACAGAATACATTTTATCGTCAAACAAATTTGCTAGCGCAACCCGTGCTACTGTTTTGTCCTCTGAGTTCCAGTGTGTTCTATGTGCCTACTGGGGATGATTTTTAGCTCTCGCATGCGATTCAAATTGTAATTGTGGTGCATGATTTGTAGAAAATTCCATTGAAATTTCGTTTCTGTTTTTCTGTTTAACAATATTTCGTCAACGATTTCGGTTCTGCACATATGTACGGAACAGATTTTAACGAACTGGGTCTTCTAAGCCAAAATTATAAATCTGCTGCTTTTTCAGCCTGCAGAAATCACTTTTAAAGAAACCCGAAACTTAGGATCATTCAGCTTTTAAGCATTATACTTCGTACTCCACTTGGGCTGCTACAAATAATCTTCATATTCGTGGAACGTCTGTCTCGGTTAGAAACATTAATCACAGTTCAAAACCTTCGCATTCACATTTACAGGCTGTTGCGTTGCCCCTAACGTTTGACAAGAAAATGGCATCATGTTCTCTTTATGTATGTTTCACCAAAACCTACAGGTGAATGATCTTGAGCTACAAATTCACCAGCTCTTCGCTCCCTACATTTTGTTGGGTGATTTTAATGCTCATAGTCCCTTTTAGGATGATTCCTGTAACAAAAAAAGACATAAAAGGCGAAATAGTAGAAGAACTCGTCCTAAAATATGACTTGTGTTTGATCAGTGATGGGTCGGACACTTATCTGCACCCCGCATCTGGTTCAAACGCTTCAATTAAACTTACAATTACTGCCTTTCTCTCTTCCTCGATTTTTCTTGGAAGGTGGAAGAGGGCTTGTGCCGGAGTGACCACTTTCCAATTGTGTTCGTGAGTGTAGTTCCAACGGACGACGAGAGGGTGCCCCAGTGGAACTTTTAAAAAGCTGACTGGGACAATTTCTTATCGCTATGTTCTGAACGCATCATACGGAAGAAATGTGAGGAAAGTGCTGACCCAATAGAGCATTTCACAAAAGAGTTACCTGACAGAGCAAACAGTCATTCCTTAAACCTCGACAAATCCAAAACGTTTCACAAAACCATGGTTTGATAATGACTGAAAACAGACTATAAAAGATCGAGAGAAAACTAAACGGTAATAAGTCACCAACCCACACATAATTTGGACAAACTACGTATAAATCAGGCAAGAACAAGACGACTTATAAAACAATCAAGAAAGGAAAGTTTTGTCTCTAAACTTAACCAGCACACAACCATTAACAAAATTTGGAACATGCTTACAAAATTAAAGGAAAGGAAACAAACTCAACTGTACAAACACCTGCAGGATAACAATGCACTAATCGAAAAATAAATATCAAACAAATTGGCCTCAACATTTTCGAAACATTCGTCGTCGGAAAATTGTAATACGAAATTTGTTTAGAGGGTTACAATGAACCTTTCTCCATGGAAGAGGTAAATAATTCTTTTCTTACAACACAAGATACTGGCACTGGAACCGATGAAATACACGACAAAATTTAACAAATCACTTGATTTTTTTTTTTGGGGGGGGGGGGGGTGGGGTGGGGGATGGGGGTGGGGGTGGCGGGGCGGTGGTTTAGTGGTAGATTGTTGGACTTCTATTCTAGAGGTCCCGAGTTCATTTCTCGCCTGGGACGACCCGCACTGTGTCCGCAGGTAAGACACTTTATCCCTTTATTGCCTACATGGGGGCACGATGACGCCGTGTACTAAGGCGTACTGCACGGTGATGGTACACATGTCCTCAACCGCTGTAACCCTGCAAGAATGTTGAGGAGCTAACAGTTGCTCGTCGATTCTCGGTGGTCTTCTCCAGGTATTGTGGCTTGCCCCGCCCGTAAAACTGCCACGGTCGCGATTAGCCACTGTGCATAAGTATATGACCTTAGACACCAATAAATAAATAAATAAATTAATAATACATTTTTAACGACATACGGGTGAGTTGCCAGTTTCCAACTTCCTTGCGTAAAGCAACAATAATTCCCCTTCCAGGGCTTGATAAAGATCACAGTAACCCAAGTAATTACAAGCCTATCGCCTTCATAAGTTGTCGGTATAGAACCACGGAAAGGATGATCAGTGATTGACTTGAGTGGTTTCCGGAATCAAACAATCTACTTGCGAATGTTCACTGTGGTTTCAGAAGCCAATGAAGTACTGTGGATCATTTGATTAGACTCGAAACGTTTATTAGAAATGTCTTTGCCAGAAAAGAACATATGGTCGTCATCTTCTTTGATCTAGAGAAGGCATACGATAACTCGTGGACGTGTGGAATTTTAAAAGATCTTTTTACCATGGTGTTGGGAGTGTGTATGCTTTTTCGTATTGTATTTTTTTTAAAGGACCGCTGATTTCAGGTTCGTGTTGGATAAGCGTTATCTGATCCCCGCGAACAAGAATTGGGGGTTCCTCAGGATAGTATTTGATCTGTTACCCTTTTTCAATGAAAATCAACAGCCTTATTGACGCAGGTGAGAATATGGTGATCTCGTCATTGTATGTCGATGCCTTTTTAATCTGTTATAGCATAGCCATAGCAGTTGATGTGGCGTCAAGCCCCAATAAATAAATAAATCTCTTATAGCAGCAAATACATTAAAGTTACAGAGCGCAAACTTCAGCTGCGTTTTAACAGAATTCAGAAATGGGCGACAGAAAACGATTTCAAGCCTAAAACAAATTGTGTTAATTTCTGTAAGACCCGGAGGCACCATCTTGATCCGAAGTTAAAAATCGACGGGAGTCCTATTAACGTTGTTAAAGATTTGGAATTCTTAGGTTTACTATTTGACAGTAAACTGAATTTCATTTCTCACATAAAACAAATGGAAGTTAAATGTAAAATGACACTGAACCTCCTGGAGGTTGTAGGTATCACTGATTGTGGTGCTGACCAAAAAACATTATTCTGTATAGATTACTTGTTAGATCAAAATTAGATGACGGTTATGTGGTTTACGGTTCTGCAAGAAAGTTATATCTCAAACCACTTGATGCAATCCATAATAGTGGGATAATAATTTGTCTGGGCGCATTCTGAAAGTCGCCAGTAGATTCAATGCCTGTTGATGCAGGGAGCCTTCTCTTGAGAATTAAACTCTCCCCCAATATGTTTCCAAACTTTTTGCTAACCCATCAACCCCACTTATCATTGTGGCTCAAATGCTCAAGATGAAGCATTTTTTAACCGGCTCTAGAAACATATTCCTCCATTGGTAATGAGAATTAAGCCCCATATGGAATCCGAGATGCTTGAATCTGAGGCTAGAAAAGAGAATCGTGAGGCACATATTCATCCTTGGCATCCTGGAAAGCCATTTGTGATTTTAGACCTTGTTTCTTTCCAAAAAAATATGAGCCAAATTCGTTGGAGTTTAAACAAAACTATGCTGAGATACAGTCCACATATAGTGCACCTACAAGGATCTATACAGATGGATCTAAAGATGGTGACAAAGTTTCATCGGCAGTTTTTACTGGTGATAAGATCACCTCGATCGTAATACCAGATACCAGATAAAAGCTATATGTTCACAGCTGATGTTGAATCCTTACAAGTTGCGCTTGAACACATCGAGAATGCACAACAAAGGAAGCCGTTTATTTTTTTCCAATTGTCTTTCCTCTTTGCTTATTTTACCCAGCCCCAAGTTGAAGAACCCTCTCATTCTGGAACTTCGTCAGAATTTGATTACTCTAAGGTCTGACCAATATGATATCGTGTTTTTTCGGTTACCTGGACACGTTGGTACCTCTGATAATGCAGCAAAACAGGCTTTAACCCTTTACCTAAAATGAAAAGCAGACGACACTTGCAAAAACAACTATTGAATAACTAATTTTTTTCATTTTTTGTCTCAAAAACATAGGTTATGACCCCTCGTTGGAACGAGCTCGACGAGCTCGTTCCAACGAGGGGTCATAACCTATGTTTTTGAGACAAAAAATGAAAATATTTTGGAAATTAATTGGCGATTTTTGAGAAAAGCGCTGGCCGGTTTTGGCCGTTACGTTGGGTAAAGGGTTAAACAAGCTAATCACGGATTTTCAATTTCCGTTTTGTGATTTTAAGCCACATATCAGTAACTACATCAAATCTATGTGGCAGGCTGAATGGAATTGGGACAAAATAACAAGCTCCATCGCTTTCGACGAACTATTAATGACAGATATTCTTCCAATAACCTTCGAAAAAAAAACATCATGCAATTCTGGCACGATTTCATATTGCTCATACAAAACTTACCCATTCCTTTTTGTTAGAGGGTAATATGCGACCAGAATATATTCCTTGTCAACAGGCTTTGACAGTGGAAAACATTATTTTACACTCTACAGATTTTAATGATTTCAGTCTTCAGTACATTAATGTTACGTCTCTTCGAGACCTATTTTAGAACACAGATTCTAATAAGATTATGTCTTTCCTGAAGGAAATCAACCTTTTTATTAAACTTCAAATTGTTTTTATTTTTGTTATTTTAATCTCACATCTATTCAATGATTTACACAGCACAACATTTTTACACAACAGGTCTCGTTTTCCCATTACTGTGTTCACAGCTCATTTTTAATCCTCATATTTCATCGACACGTTTTTACGACTCGTTTTTATTTACGTCATGGAAATTACTGACCTATTTATAATATGTAATTTTCATCGCCACGATATAGCCTTAGATGCTGATGTGGCGTAGAACACCAATAAATAAATAAACAATAAATATTGAATTTGTCTGTACATTGGAACGAGCTCGTCCCAATGTGGGGGTCACATGATATGGTTTTGTTGAATTTTTTTGCAAAAACACTTTTCATCAGCTGAATTTGTATATTACGCGAGCGGGTACACCCCATTTGTTTGGTAAAAGGATAATATACTACTCAAAGTTTGCGGAGCACCAAATATTTGACACATCATTGTGAAATTTGCTTGTGACATATTTGCGATATTTTTGGTGGATATGATTGAGGAATGTATTTAGATGGTCCCCAGTGATTACATTAGCGCTCTCATCAGGCAGACTTCTCGTCACAGTCATGAAACGCATGCACCCCTTGATTTTCATGATGTTTTCGTGTACTGTCTACATGGACATGACTTGTGTACGGTATTCAATCTTCGTTTCAACACAAACCCTCGTGATTTAATATTAATTGATTGAATGTGGCAAATGCAAATGTAAGAAGGCGTTTGTTTGAACCAAAAATGTGGCGGGATGCATGGATGGAAGAGCAAGGAGCTACCCATCGGCAGGTCGGTGAAGTCCTTGGTGTGCAGCGTACGGTGATCACCTGGGCCTGGGGAAGATTTCAGCAGTATGGCACACCAATAAGACGGCATGGTAGTGGCAAAAACAGGGCAACATCTGAAGCTGAAGACCAGTTTTTGATCATTCAGGCCCGTAGGAACCGCTTTTCTACAGCAACCCGGTTTCGCGGTGTACCTTCAAAATGCATCCGGAAGAAATGTTTCGTCGCAGACTATCCGGGCAAGGTTTCCAGAAGGTGGTCTACGATCGAGAAGATCATGTATTTTCATTCCGCTGTCCCAGAAACACCACCAGGCACGATATGAATGGGCCATGAACCACGTTGGATGAACCAGAGAAGATTGGCGACCTGTCCTTTCTACAGATGAGTCAATGTACTGCCTAGACCACACATATAGGCATTCTAAGGTATGGAGAAAACCCGCAGAGCGATTCCATGCATCCAACATTGCTGAGCAGGACCGCTCTGGTGGAGTGTCAGTCATGATCTGGGACGGCATCAGCTGGTATGGACGTACAGAGCTCGGTCTCCTTGAACGTGGTACATTGACTGCACAACGGTATATCGATGAGATCCTGGGTGTCCACGTCAGATTGTACGCAGGTGCAGTGGGTGGTACATTTATTCATGCTGTTGGGGGAGTACGGACAGAGGAAGGGGATTGGGCGTACGGACTGGCCAGCAAGATGCACTAACCCCTCTCCAAACGAACATGCCTGGAGGGAGTTGCAGCTTGCAATTTCAGCCCGTCCAGTTCAGCCAAGAAGTGTCCAGGAGCTTGGTGCCATGCTTGTCCAAGAATGGAACAACATCGAACAAAGGATCATCAGGAATCCGAATGGGGCATGAGAAGGCGTTGGCAAGCTGTAATTAACAGTAATGGGCCTCATACTCGATATTAAAGCCATCCATGCCAGTTCGCTCCGTCAACTTTTTGGCATATTGACAACTTTCCTCTTTTACCAATAATATCCATTTCCCATGGTTATTGTATTAAAAAATTAAAACATAATGTCAAACACAAATACAATCCTAATTTCTATACTTAAATCTGCAAAGATACAATTAAATAAAAAATATATACACTTTTCATTACAATATTTCAACTAAAACGTAAAACAGGTAGCTGGATGTACTTGGTGTTTAAAAACCTTGAGTAGTATATCATTCTTTTGAGACTACAGCTAAAACCCAAGACATCTCGAAAATTAAATTGTGAGTAAATAAATAACGACGATAAGCCTATATATTTGTAATTACACCGGTATCCAATCGATACTGGTCGGAATACTGGAATGTCTCGGTTTATTGGTACACTGTACTGCCCTATTCCATATGCAGCATCGTCCAGGAACCAGTTGTCCGACACAAAGTAATTTTTATCTGAATTTAAGGAAGGGTAAATTAATTATCTGCCGGTATATTTTTCACGTATAAAATAAGAACTAAATTCTCACCTTCACCATGTAGCGTCCTGTTTTCAGCGTAGAACTGGAACTCAAGTTTGAAAAATGTAGGAAGCATTGTCTCTCTCTGACATCAAACGATGTCGCGTTACATAGTATTTGTCTTCCACAAAGGTTTGAGCACTGAAGAATATTCTTGACGTGTACTTTGAAGTATGATGGTGGAATTTCATTCAGCGTGGTCCATCCTTCTAGTTTATGAGAAACTGAATAGCCCAATGCCAGTATCGTGACGAATATGATAATTGCTGACCAAGAGAGACAAGTATAAAACATTGTATGGTAAAGGTGTAGATACAGAAAATGTGTGAGTTTCGAACGGCACTCTCTTTTCTATTATCACCACCTTATGGTGCATTCAAGATACCCTAATAACTCGCAGTATTGTAGCAATCACTCACATGCGTCAAAGTGTTTTTATTTATTAATTCACACTTTACCTTCCCCAGTATAGCAATATAAAATATTGAACTCCTGTAATACAAAGCATAACCAAATATGAAAGACCATATCTCGTTTTCTAATTGTCAAATTTCCGTACTAACCGTTCACTGTGCGTTTTTATATCATTGACTGAGCAATATATGAGAAACTGGTCACAGAAATTATACCTAATTTCCTTTCGAAGGACTTAATTTACTTCACTGCTATTGATTATCAATGCTTAAGCTGTAACACTGTATGCACATTTTTCATTAATCCGCTCAGGAGCAAGACAAAATTGCTATAGTTTGTATAATCTGTCCTTGCAAATACCATGAATAAATGCAATCCGCATTTAATTTAGTTTTTTGAGATTTTGGTTGCACATGTAGAAAAAGCTTAAATGACAACATAACCTATGATCCCCGAGACTTTCAGCGCGGTTCGCACAAAGTTTATAAAACAAATTCTATGGTTATTAGCAAGAAGTTTTATGGGTACCGTATATAGTTAAACCTTTTGAACCCGGGTGGCCGCTTTTCCGGGTAGGGACATGATACTACATAACGTCATTAACCCTTTACCCAACGCAGACGATATCAAAATTTATTATTTTAAATATCATTTTTAAAAAAATTTCAAAAAATTTCAACAAAACCATATCATGTGACCCCTCGTTGGAACGAGCTCAACGAGCTCGTTCCAACGAGGGGTCACATGATATGGTTTTGTTGAAATTTTGTGAAAAATAATATTTTTTCAACTGCTGAATTTGCATATTACGCGGGCGGATGCGGGCGATTCGTTGGGTAAAGGGTTAAATAAGATGGCTGTTCAGTAAATGTGTGGGGTACATCAATCAGTATTATCAACGTGCAGCCTTGGGGCTGCACCTTGAAAATATTGATTGTCTACCCCAAATAATGAATATGGACTCTCCTAATTGCTGCCATTGGACTGATTTGGGAGATACCACTAGAGATCAAAGGGTTAAGCAGGGACAATAATAACTTAATTCTCCCTCCCCCTGGGGCTGTAGAGTTGAGCCTTAAAGGTCCGGCTGGTTTTATACATTTTGCTACACTTTGTCAGACTGCACCATGTGTTTTTTTTTGCAGATGTTTCTAGTCAAGGCTTGCTTATCTGCCTAAATAGGCAATGAAGACTTCCTAGAAACAACAGCCAGGGTACTTCCAATGGAATTTGCAAGTCGTTCCAAAGTCTGTACGCGCATGCATCTGTTTTGTCTCAGTAAAACGTGATCAATCAGCCGATTTCAGATTTTAAAAGTACTCCCTAATACTTTCTCCAGTGATTTCTATTGATTGGCAAACACAGTCAGTTAATTTAAAGACCTATTCTGGTTCCTTTTTTTCTGTGTGGAATGCAGTTTGGCAATTTGACTAGAACACTTACGCTTTATTTATCTGATTGTAGACTCAACGAACTGGGGATTCGCTTCTCGACCTAACGATTTGATTCTCGACTTTCCTTCATGGCCTGGGAACATGACCAATCAATTTGGGATTAATTTGAGATTCCATGCTATATTTATTCTATTATAATATTTACAACATTTCTTATATTATTCAATAAGTAGACCTCAGCACTGAGTCTCGTGCTTAACTTCCTAATTTGATTAGAGTATTTCTTAATCATCTTAATTAAGGAGATTTGGCCCAAGAGGAAGTATTGTTTTCAACAATCGACAGGTCGGCTATATACATGTTAAAGTGTACGCATAATCTAATTTGGGTGTGGTCCAACCAGTTGTCCGACAGAAAGTAATTTTTTCTGAATTTAGGGAAGTGACAGGGAGACAGACGATCTGGCTAATTCACCTCCCTACGGTATACTTGCTCATTTTCTATTCACAGGAATATAGCTTGTGATAGTTTTCTGCTGTTTTATGCATTTTTTACTATCTATGCTTTCTCCTGGGGGGGGGGGGGACCATCCCCCCCTACTAGGCGGGTCCTCCGGTGGCGGATAGAGGGCTGCCTACTCATCTGGACGGGTTTGCTGATTTCCAATGGGCAGATTATTGTTCAAATGGGCAGGTTTGCTGCAGAATATCCAAATACGCAGCTCCGGACCAAAATGGTCAATCCTGCTAATGACATCTTGCAGGCACATTGTTCTCCTATGAGGTGCGTTCTAGAGGCCCCGGAGGAAGGAATACTGGCAGTTGAGGACTAATGGCCCCGGTTGGGGCAAGTCTCCGGGATGGAGGTCAGGTTGTAAACATTGCTTTGACCATGATCTGCATTTTAGAGATCATGTCCAATACACTGCTTTGGCCCCCAACTTCGGGAGTAGAGTTTCAGTTATCTCGGGCAACATCCAGGGTACACGGAGATTTAATACCTGGATGTCGGTTTTCAGCCATGAGGCGCAAGAGGTAGGTGGAATTAATAGCATACATTTCTCCGCTGACCATCAAAAACCGCAAAATAAATTATGAAGTGCGCAGAGCTTTATTGCCCTGGTAACGTTAATTTGTTGTTGACACAGTCTTATACTGACTGCTGAGTTGCTCCCCTTGATGTTCTCATCCTCGCAAAGCGCAAAAGTATATTTGCGAACCCGAATCAATCTGTTCAGTTCACATCAAATTCGACAGCCAGAAAGTGCTTCTACTCATAGGGCTGCAACGATGTTTTTTTTAATTTGTATTAATATTCACTACAACACGACAATAAGTTGGATATAACTTAACATTTCTAATAGGAGTTTCTGCAATCGATGTGACCCAGTCGGGGTCAAAGGTTATTTTTATCACCTGGGTGTTTCTCGAGTGATAAACGAGGAACAACGGCGCGCGCTCTTATCACCCGCATGTTGGAAGGTAGCCGATAACATGGCTATTTGTTTCGGTCACGTTGACCAATCAGAAGACGCGATGCATACTGATACAGGGACAAGGATGGTTAGATGGTCCGTTCTGGCAAATCGAGGGCCCCCCAAAAGGGTGTTGTATTGGGGGCATTTGGAGGTCATCCAATCAGTCATATATTTTAATCAAATCTACCATTGTCATTGTTTACTGACTTTTAACTGAACTTTTAAATTTTACTTGGCATTAAATGATCTTGCACTGTCTGTTAGTTTACAGTGGCATCTTTTATTACAGCGTATGTACAACGATTGGTTGAATGACCGCCATTTGAAGACATAGCACGTCCACACACTGGCCAATCGGCCGGTGGCATGCTTCGGCATCAACACTGGCCGAATATACTGCCCCATACCAAGTATGTGGAAATACTGGCAGCTTGGTGGGTTCATTGCTTAGCGGTAACCCCACCCCTTGTTGGACTCCGTGGTGGGTGGGAGCCAGGGCAATGAGCAATCAAAACAATAACATGGCAGCTCAATCAACAAAACTAAAACGACGGATAAGAGCAGCTGAGTTTGAAACAGATGATTCTGACTCTGAAGATGTCCAACCAAACACAGAGAAAATTAACGGCCAAAATTTATCAATATGTTTGCATCAAATGGAAGCCAATCTATTAACAAAGTAAACCCACTTGGAATAGACAAATTGGTTCAATGCATAGCTGGCACTGTGGAGAACATTAAAAACACTACGGACCGATGGATTATAAGTAGAATGTTCAAAATAACTTCCTAAAAGCTACGAAATTCTTCAGTATCGAGGTAAATACTTGCCCTCACAAGTAGGGTCCTGCGAATATTCGAGATTCGATTCGACATCGATACCATACGTATGCTTCGAGATCGATCCCGAATCAGTCGCAGGATTCGTTTTTTTCGAATCTCTCTTACAAACTTCAATTTGTTACATTTCCAACAAAAATAGGATAAAACTGTCATTAGATAATTCATTCACGTGTGCTCAATTCCTATTTATTTGAGTAATTGACAATGTTTAATTGTTATGTAAGGTGTGAATTTGGCCCAGAACATTATTCGTAGTTTTGGTTTTTGAAGGCTTAACTTGTTACTATTCACGTTCTTAAGAACGTGAATAGTAACAAGTTAGGCCTTCAAAAACAAAGACTATGGACAATAGGCCTAGCTGTTTCAGCGACGGTGCTACAGAGAATATTTAGTTATTGGTGTTTAAGGTGTTCACTCCGTCGCGTAAGGGTCATCACAGTGTTCCGTAACTTCCGTTTGATGCAATATGAAATAACTTGTCTTTGAAGATTCGATTCGGGATTCGATTCGATGTCGATATCAGAGACACGATTCGATTCGAAAAAAAATTTGTGATTCGCAGATCCCTACTCTCCGGGTACTCCGGCTTCCTTTAAATTTTATTCTAGGCAATGTATTCCTAAATCGCCGACCTTAAAAATGTACAGATGTAGCAATGAGACATTGTCATATAATTCAGACTGAAGATTTTCTTTACGTTTGCATATCAGTAACAAATACGCCGAATGTCTTCCAAAAAATGCATAATATCATGCTAGAATTAACAAGACCCTCCATAGCAGCAGAGGTGTCGTTCAGACTCGTGAACTGACAGATATTGATGAATTAGAAATTAAGAAAGAAATGGAACCACATGGAGTTATTAATGTACGAGGAATGACAATCAAAAAAAGAAGGAAAAATAATTCCAATCAACAACTATATTTTCATTTTAACTCTGCTGAGATACCAAAGTCAATTAAAATTGGATATTTAAATGTAAAAGTGGAGATTTGTTTATCCCAAATCCACTGAGATGTTTTAAGTGTCAGAAGATTGAACATAACAAGGACGGGTGCCGAAGCCAGGCCATATGTCATAAGTGCGGATTGAAGCATGATGAACCTTGTACCAGTAACATCATAAAATGTTCAATCCGTCAAGGTGAATATATGGCAACTCCAAAGATTACCCAGTTTGGTAAAAGGAAAAACTAATCCAAAACAATAAATGTGAAAAACAAGTTAGTTTCAGAGGGGCCAGAGAAATTGTATCATCAATGCCTGGCATTAACAAAACAGGATCATCATATGCAGTGACAGTGAAGACAACAATACAAACAAACTCGATTGAATGCCAAACAGAATAATCATGGTTAAACAATACAATGCCAAAATTGTTAATTCCTTTCCAAATCGGCAACTAGAATGATACTGAATCAAACACAACTCAAACACAGACTAGTCTTTCCACATCTCAGCGTAAATCTATAAAGAGAAAAAAGAAAGTATTAAACCAAGTCAATGTCAAAGTCAAAGGAAACAACAGAAAGAGAAAGAAAGTAACGAAAATAAAGAAAAAATACAAAACCAGCAAGTGACAGATTATCAAAGGCTCTTAAAAATCCTGTTACCGCTAACAGATTTGAGACCTTTGAGGATATGACTGTCGATGAATGTATGGATACATTATTCGACAGTAACTCTACCCAAGAATTCAGTCGGGGTAAATCTCCGGTGATGCCATCACCAAAGAAAAACACCGGGACAACAACTAGCATACGTCCCAGTTATGGCTCATAAACATACCATAATCCAATGGAATTGTCTAGGTTATGCAGCAAATTTTAATGAGATAGGTTTAATGTGCCAAATACATTAGCCTGTAGCTTTTTCTTTGCAGGAAACACTTATGAAAGAAACACAATCACATGATCTCAGATCGTACATTTCGTCTGATCATTACTCGGATACAAATGATTTACATGCCCGTGTTACTTTTATCCTGGTTAGAAACGATATTATGCACAGTCATGTTAAACTTCAAACAAATCTGCAGGCTGTGGCAGTACGCCTGACTCTCGATAAAACAGTAACTTTGTTTTCCATCTATCTCTCACCGAATTCTGCTCTGGATCTTAATGAACTAGCAAATTTAATCAACAAGATGCCAACACCTTTCATTTTAATGGGTGAATTCAATGCTCACAACCCTTGTGGAGTGGTGTGTGCAACACTCTGGACATGAAGGGTAAACAACTGGAAGATTGTATCCCAAATTTTGATTTGTGTATATTCAATGACGGGTCAGACACCTACCTTCATCCTGCACCAGGAACATACACATCAATTGACCTCTCAGTTACATATCCTTCACTGTTCCTTGATTTCTCTTGGAAAGTTAAAGATGACCTGTGTGGAAGCGATCACTTCCCAATCCTCCTTGAGAATATTCTCCACGTGGAAGATGGGGGGGGGGGGGGGGGGGGGGGCAGTAGAATTTCACAAAAGCTGATTGGATGACTTTCTCAGCCCTGTGTGTGGAGGAGCTCTCGACGTTGGAGTTGGGGGCTGGATAATGTGATCACCATGTCGAATAATTCACAAGTGAGATCATAGGGATAGCAAACAAGACTATCCCGAAAACCTCTACAAATCCGAACAGTTTCAGAAAGCGATACTTTGATCGTAAGAAAATCGAAAGGGAATTTAATAAATCGACAACAGCAAAAGATCGAGATGATTTAAAAAATCAGCTGGGCAAATACTAGACGACCAATTTCTAAAACTTGAAAAATAATCAGGAAAATAAAAGGCAAACACACACCTAGTGTACAACATCTGATGATGGAAACCTAACATCTAAAAAGGAGATTGCAAATACACTTGCTTCAACATTGGCTAAGCAATCTTCCTCCGAAAGCCGCCATTCCGAGTTTAATAACCTTAAAAAAGAACACGAAATAAGCCGATCAATTTGACATCAAAAAATATAGAGGAATATAACAGGCCGGTTTCTTTTGAAGACTTAACAACTCATTTCAAAAAGCCAAGGATACAGCGACTGGACTGGACCAGATGAAATACATTATCAACTGCTGAAACATTTACCAGAGACATGTTTCCATCTGCAGTTAACTATTTACAACAACAATTGGACACCTGGTGAATTTCGTGATGCGATAATTATTCCCATTCCCAAACAAGATGAAGATCACACTAATCCACGTAATTATAGACCAATAGCCTTGACAAGTTGCATGCGTAAAACCATGGCAAGGATGATGAATGACCGACTTTGTTTGGTTTCTGAGATCAAATTACCTGCTGGCAAATGTGCAGTGTGGCTTCAGAAATCAGCGAAGCACTCTGGATCATTATCAGACTTGAAACGTTTGTACGAAATGCTTTGCCAGAAGAGAACATGCAGTTGGCATTTTCTTTGATCTAGGAAAGGCATATGATACTACCTGGCCGTATTGGATCTTAAAACATTTATTCAACCTGGGTCTGAACGGAAGAATGCCTGTTTTTATTAAAAACTTTTTGAGAGATCGCCAGTTCCAAGTCGAAGTTGGTTCGGCGTTGTCGGATTGGCGCCGACAGGATCTGGGGGTTCCTCAGGGAAGTATTTTGTCAGTAACCTTATTTTCAATAAAAATAAACAACATAATTGAGGCGGTTGAAAATATAGTCGATTCTTCTTTGTATGGAGACTATTTTCTAATCTGTGGCACAAACATGAATACAATCGAGAGGATACTTCAGTTGTGTCTTAATAAAATACATAAATGGGCAAAAGTAAATGGATTCAAATATTCCACAACAAAGAAAAATTGTGTCCATTTTTTGTTAATTCCGGAAACCCCATCTTGATCCGGTGTGACAGGAATGATAGTCTGTAGGAAAATTAGTCACTCTGGACTATTATTCCGCTGAATTATCGTCCTAGGTCTAACATTTCTAGGAATAGTAGTCCGCCGGACTACTATTCCTAGAAATGTTAGACCTAGGACTATAATTCCGCGGAATAATAGTCCAGAGGGTCTAACGTTCCTATGGACTATCATTCCTGTCACACCGGGGTTAAAAATAACTCCAGTAACAGTTGTAAAAGAAGTGAAATTTCTCGGTTTGCTCTTTGATAGCAAACCTAACTTTACTTTTCATAGGAAATGCAACAAAGCTCTCAATATTTTAAAAGATGTTGGCAGTGCTGATTGGGGTACTGACCAACAAACGTTACCTTGTCTGTACCGGACAACTAAAAAATCGAAATTAGACTACGGCTGTGTGGTATACGGTTCGACACGAACGTCATACCTTACACCACTTAACACCATCCATAATAGCGGTATCCGTCTTAGTTTAGGTGCGTTCAGAACGTCTCCTATTGATTCATTTCTTTTAGACACGAATGGACCATCTCATGAGAAGCGTAGACTGAAATTATCTATGCAATACATTACGAACCTTGATGGTAATCCTTCAAACCCATCCTATAAATCGTCCCCTGAGTTCCAATGTGTTCTATGTGCCAGTAGGCACATAGAACATATTGGAACTCAGTGGACGAAATGTATCTTGAATCCAGATGATGTTGATATTTATACAAGAAATCCAAAACGTATGTAGCAGAAAACCATGTGTCATACACGCCGCCATGGTTGATGACAAAACCTAATGTTATTTTAGAACTAACTAGTATACGAAAGTCAGATACTAACTCTTTAGAGTTCAAGCAAAAAGATGCAGAAATAGCGTCCCGTTATCCAGGTTATACACACTTTTATACAGATGGGTCCAAAGACGGTGACAAAGTTGCATCTGCCCGTAGAAAACAATAATAAGTCTACCTCAATCAGGATTCCAAACAATAGTTCCATCTCCACAGCTAAAGCTTGAGATTTGGCACTTGCTCTCGAACAGATCAAAGACTGGTAAGTGGAGAAATCCATTGTTTTCTCGAATTCTCTTTCCTGTTTACAGGTTCTTCTTAATTCCAAGTTGAAAAACCTACAGATTGT
Organism: Pictodentalium vernedei; assembly: GCA_031216915.1. Taxonomy (NCBI): domain Eukaryota; kingdom Metazoa; phylum Mollusca; class Scaphopoda; order Dentaliida; family Dentaliidae; genus Pictodentalium; species Pictodentalium vernedei. Next base: position 866,049,772 of record CM062297.1, read on the forward strand.
CAAGCTGCGTGAAGACTTAAATAGACTTGTGTCTGACCAATATGATATCTTTGCTGGTTACCTGAACATGCAGGTATCGCCGGTAACACCTGAGCAGACAGTGCAGCAAAGCAGGCATTAAACAAGCCTCTCACTGGTCTTAATATTCCTTTCATTGATTTCAAACCATTTATTAATAATTACATCAAATCTGTGTGGCAGTCCGACTGGGATGGAGCGACAAATAACTAGCTCCATCGCTTTCGACCAAATGTTTTTGATCACTGTCTGTCTACTGATTTTTGTAGATAACGTAGTTGTTTTGAGACGATGCCATTCATATTGGTCACACAAGACTTACTCATTCATTTTTGTTAGATGGTAAGATGCGACCAGAGTGTGTTCTTTGCCAGCAAGTGCCGTCTGTGGAGCACATCCCTTACATTGTACTGATTGTAATCATGTTAGAGGGCAGTACTTCACTGTCGGATCTCTGAGAGTGTTGTATGTTCACGTTCAGAGAATTGATACAAGCGTAACAGCATTGCAGCTGGGAAAGAAACAGACATGTAAGTTTTAACTATTTCCAAATGACAGCTTGTGAAACAAGTTTGAAACTCTCTTATGTTAGAGTTGGCTCCCTTCCACCAGTGAACAACTGAATCATATTGCATTTCTGATGCACGAACGGCTTGTAATATGTTACGGCACGTATCTTCAATAAACAAAAGTTCATCTCAAATCATGCTTCTTCTGTCTAAAATTGCAGCGTATCAAATGCAGCAACGGTATAAAAATCTACAGCACGGTATACTGCTTTTCCAAACATGATCGGCCGCGTTATTGGATCTTTCACCAACATCGTCAAGTACAAATTAAAAAAGCAAAACAATATTACTCTCGCCATTAAAAATTGACAACAGCAATTTCTATCACGAACCCCGATAAAGATCATCACAATCCAAGCAAGTATAGACCTATTGCACAAACAAGTTGTCCATGTAAAACCATGGAAAGGATGATCAATGATCGACTTGTCTGGGTTCTGGAATCGAATAATCTATATCGAATAATCTATTTGCGAATGTTCAGTGTGGTTTCAGAAACCAGAGAAGTACTGTGGATCATTTGGTTAGACTTGAAACGTTTACAAGAAATGCCTTTGCCAGGAATGAACATGTGGTTGCCATATTCGTTGTTCTAGAAAAGGCATTTAATACAGTGAGTAAGTATGGGATTTATTAAAAGATCTTTTTAACCTGGGGTTAAGACGGCGTATGCATCTTTTTATTGTGAACTTTTTAAAAGACTGTCTTGTTCAAGTTCGTGTTGGGTCTATATTGTCGCAGATCGCTCTATATGATTTGAGGTCTTCAAAAATGAATATGTTTAAAAATGAATTTCGCGGCAATATGGATTGAATATAATACGGATTGAATATATACTTGGTTGATATACAGTGCGTGGAGAGTGTATTATCACTAAATCACCGGCAGAGTGTAAATTCCACCCGACAATATTTGCAAATTTGTTGCAAAGCATAACCAGCACCAGCAAAATTTCAGCCAATGGACCTCCGGGTTAAACCCGGAGGTCCATTGGCTGAAACATTGCTTATGTTTTTGACGATATGTACCAAATTTGAAAGTTATAGCTTGGGTGATAACATCACTCCGCGGGTGATTTAGTTACAATCCACCATGCACGTACTGTATCTTGCTTATCCAGTACTGTACACAGTACCATGTGGTAATCAAATGTGAATGCGGGGAGTGTTCTGCTTAAAGGCTATTGCACACTAATTGTGGTACAGGCGCCGCGTCCGAGGAGGGAGGGGCTGCTTTGTAGGGCCGGTTAGGGCTCTTTTAAGTTTGTGGTTATCTGGTTGAGTGCTAGAGGCCACTATAGGTTCTTTTAAAAACGTGAGGATACCAGCGCAGGAGCCAATGTTTTCCTTGTTCATGTTCATATTCAATTCAAACGCAAATACTAGTTTGTTTACAAGTTTGTTTTGTTGTGTATGTGGGCACTCTCCAATAAAATTTGTAATAGGGAAAAATCTGGAAAAATAAATTCAGAATATCAAAAATAGTTTAACCCTTAATCAGTTGAGGTGCAAGTGGGTGACGGGCGACTTGGCTTGGACAAGGAAGTTTTTTTTTTTTGCTTTTTTTTGGGTTTTTTTTTAGGTTTTTTTTTTGATGCTGTTAATTTGACGATCGAAATCGCAAAGGTTTGTTCGCGGGTACGGATGGACAGTCGAAAGGTCACATGTTATTTTGTCTGTATCTTTAGGGCAACGACGATGTCTTGTTCCCTGATTTTGGACTGATTTCCCGTCACCTATATTGCACCTTAAGAACAAGTAAGAAAAAGATTTAGCGAAAGACAATTGGTGTCTGTGGCCGCTGATTGCACTCTGTCCGATGTGTAGGCCACCACAGGGAATATCATGGTTGTAATTTTTTTGTGAACTGATTATTTTATGTGTCACGTGACACACTGAACGCGCTGTAGACATAGTTGTCTTCCCTTCGTGAACTACAGGCTCCACACTGATTATGAATCGCGAGCGGGAGAAGGATGGCATTTGGTGTTGGTTTTGTCGCGACGCAATTGCCTCCAGAAAATGACTTCTAGATCTCTTTGCTTTCTGATATATCGCAAGTAACACCGGTGTTTGCATAGGTGTATGCAAATATCCATTATTAGGGTAACTTTGATACCATATTAATGGATTTTAAGGAAAGAAGTGACAATTAAAACTAGAAGTCCTGTCATGAAATGCGCACAAATAGCACGTCGATTTGCGTGTTAATCTACGCGTTATGACCATAGCAAGGCTACCAAATTCTGTACATACGGCCTGTGCACGAGCAATGTTTCAGCCAATGGACCTCCGGGTAACCCGGAGGTCCATTGGCAGAAACATTGCTTGTGTTTGCTATGAGTAACCAGGAGAACCTACCGTGCTTTGGATGCCATTCGATATGGCAATTGCGCACAATTCCTACGCACTATTAAGCCTACATAAGCGCACATTTCGTGACAGGACATCTAGTTTTAACTATGATGTCCATCGATGCCACCATCTTACATTTCACTAATCTTTTGACATGTTTTATTTTTACATTCTATCAGATTTAATAGTTTTTCAATACTTTAGCACACATTGTTCAGTCTGTTGTGGGTGTCTCAGTGGAATTCTTGCTACAAAGCCAACAAATAAATGCGACGCAAGAAGGCACTTTCGCGGCCGAACGGTCATGCCCTAGCATAGTGGGTACTTGTATCTGACATCATCAACAGATTGCGATTGATATAGCTACATACCGTGTTAGGATTGGTCGTTTTGCAGCGGAAATATTTCGCTTTTGTCTGGATCGTACTGATAAATATCAGAAAATGATGACGAATAAATTTGGGGTTTTAGGTTTTGTTCTGATGATATACTACTTACTGATACTTGGGGGTGAAATCGAACTTAATTCTGGTGAGACTAGTGAAATCCCACTAGTACATTTAAATCTCAGGGGTTTGCGAAATAAAACTGATTTAATTGCTGCCGGGAATATGATGTTGTCGCTAAAACCGAGCGTCTTCTCTCGGGAGAAATTTCGGACCAAAGTATTGCTTTGCCCGGTTATCATTATATCCTGTTCGAAGAGACCGCCGTGATGGAAGTGGTGGGGGTATAGTTATTTTTATTAAACGAAGTATAATATATAAAGGTATGCCGGATTTTGAAATTCCAGTTGTAGAGGCAGTGTGGACTGAAATACGGTATGAAAATGAAAAGTTTCTTCTCAGAGTGCTATCTTGGTTTGAAGATTATCTTACCGGACGGAGTGGGAGTGTCGTAATTAACGGACGGAATTCTGAAAACAAATTAATCCCAGCCGGAGTGCCTCAAGGGACGGTCTTGGGCCCGGTTCTGTTTAACATTTATATTAACGATATTGGAGACTAACTCAAATCCAACATAAGATTATATGCTGATGATACTATTCGTAATTGCAGAAAACCCCTCTCTTGCATCGGAGATACTGAAATATGATCTTAGACTCATGGGTAATTGGCCAAAGGCATGGCAAGTACATTTTAGTTCGGAGGAAACATTATCGCTAAGATAACCCGCAAAACCACTCCGAACCCCAAACCTCCACTTTATTTACTTGATAAGTTAGTAACAGAAGGGTTTTGTCATAAGCATCTTGGTGTCATGTTCGATGATAATGGTTCATGGGAGAAACATGTAGACAACATTATTAGTAGGGTAGGCCGGTGGTAAATTGTTTGCGGAGTTTAAAGTACCGACTATCAAGATCAACACTGGTAACGATGAATAACTATTTTATCTTGCCCCTTTTTGGTTACGCGGATGTCATTTGGGATAATTGTACAAAACAGCTAGAAAACCTCCAACTTGATGATTTAAAAACTATATGAGGTGCCCCCAGAGGGACAAGCCATGGATTATTATATATGGAAACTGGTTATGTAACACAGAGAACAGAGGCGAAGACATAAATTAACAATATTATATAAAATGAATAATGGAATAAGTCCCGCATATTTATCAAATTTGTTGCTCAGACCCGTGATGCGGTTGTCTTCGAATGATCTTAGAAATTCCGATCAACTGAGGGTTCCCTTTTGTCGGATACAAGACATTTTTGAATCTTTCCTGTCGTCGACGGCTTACGCTGTGGAATGACCTCGACGTTGAAATAAGCGCTGGAATTTTCTAAAATAAACTAAGACGTGGAGATCAGACTATTCCACAGTTTTACCGAACTGGCTGTAGGAAGGGGGAAATATACCATTCCAACCTACACCTGCGTTGTAGTGATTTAAATGCTCACAAATTCGTAAGATTTATAGCTGAAGGCCCGAGATGTTCGTATGGGCATTTTGAACAAAACCAGCAACACTACAGAGACATGAATTGCAGAACAAAATAAGCAGATTTAACCTCACTTTAGATAATATTCTTTTCGGTGATTTATCTTTGCCTAATTTGGATAATCTTCAGATTGTTCAACCTTTCCAAAACTATATTTTAGATACTCGACGTTTTCAACGGAATGGGTAAACTATGATAAATCCCAATCTCTATCTCTTCTCTCCCTCTCTCTATGAAAGGGAGAGAGAGAGAGAGAGAGAGAGAGAGAGAGAGAGAGAGAGAGAGAGAGAGAGAGAGAGAGAGAATGGAGGAGACTGGGAAGAGCGAGAATCAGCCTTTTTCAGTGACTGCAACTGTACTGTAGCTGTCATAAGTCTAATAGACCAGTACGCATTTCAGTGTTCGAAAATGTATGTTTGTCATGCGAAAAATCACTCAAGATTTGCTGAAGAATGGATATCGCATTTTTGAAGGCAAAACGCATAGAACGTAATTAAGTGCCTCGTAAAATGTGATTAGTGCAATCAGAATTATGTGTTGCCCTCCATTGCACACGCACTTGCACCCATTTATTATTTTTTTGTAATTTGTTAAATGTATTGGGAGAGATGTTGATATAGGCTATGTCTGTTCGTCAAACCCTATTTCTATTTTGAGAAATAAAATTAAGTTTAAAAAGATGAATAAAAAGCGGATATCTACGCTGTATTAGTAAATATCGGGAATTATCTCATGAGTGTAGACCTGAAAGTTTTATTTTTTTTACGAGCGCTTTTATTTTTTCCCGATTGTCTCTAAAGCAGCGTAGATTTTCTTTTTTGTTATATGCTACGTGACATTTTACTGCGCAATATTCAGCCCATTTGGGAATGCAAACAGTTTCAAGACAATAACAAAGATCTGCTGATCGTTCCGTCAAGGCGACGTCATGCGCCGAAGTGTGACGTCATTTTGAAGCTACTGAGGGATATTTCTCGATATCCATCGAGTCGATGGATGTCGAGAAATATCTTTTATATAATTGGCGACAATTCGCGGGCTAGTATATAATATATACGACACGACACATTTTAGTTGTTCTCGGTTGACAGAAAACAAAGGCTGAGATTGGAAAGTTGATGCCCTGTTACCAGATGTCGCGCTAGGCTGGCTGTCGTTTGATAATATCTGTCACAGCTAAACAGATTTTGCATCATCAAACCGAATAGTTAGTGTTGACTGACTTTACGCCATCTTGGAGTGAGTTTAGTTGAGACGCTTTTCGCTGACGTTTCAGCAATCTCAGGACATTGTATAAATTGTAAAATATGAAGCCTCGCCATGTTGAAGTTTTAAAATGGCGACAAAGCAGCGACAGAAACACGTTTCCGTTTGTTCCATCACCCATGTGTTAAATATTTACCCTACGTATACGACATCAAAATTAATTATGTTCGTTATTGCTTTTTTTAATCTTTTTCAAAACATTTAAACAAAACCCTATCATGCGATCCTCCTCGTTGGAACGAACTCGATGAGCTCGTTCCAATGAAGGGTCAGATAATAGATAATCAGATAATAGATTTTGTTAAACTGTTTTGAAAAATAAACTTCTTTAACTGCTTAATTTGTAAATGTTGCTTTTTTCTCTAGGGAAAGGGTTAAGTTCCGCGACAACCGCAATTTTGCTTTTAAACAAAACCGACAACACTATATGGAATTCCATGATTCTACGGCACATGAAGACTCTTTTGTTATGATTCTCCGATGGGTTTTGGTTCTCTTGGAACCAAAGTTGGCGCGGATTTCTCTGAGAGCAGACCAACTCGAATGAACACAATAAATCTATTACGGCCATATACCACAAACTGCGGTACTCATTACCGATTACGCAGGTAGCGCTGGAATTCTCTTGTGGGCAAATATGAACGTGCAAAACGTTGACATTTATATCATTGCCTATTTGTTAACTCTAGCATTTAAAGGAGTTCAGATGATTGGAGGGTAGGTTTGTCAATTGGTACCACGGTCTTGCTCGACTGCGAATCCTAAGAACATTTAATTATACTCAGTCTGATCCGATATGTCACTTCCAACTACATACATCTCCTCTCCGGTAATAGTTTGTCTGGAACGATAATTTGCCATCGTGGATTAGAAGGCATGTTCTTCTGATTTGATAGTCTGTTATTAGGCGTCTCGTGATCTTTGATGCTGTCGGCACATAATCTTGTTACCATGAGTCCATGCTTCGAATAATTATCACCGATACATTGCCCGAAACGTCTCTGGATGGAAGAGAGAAAAGTTAAATCAATTCTCCACAGTTTTCGACAGTCAATAGAATAAACCGTTTTAACATCCACGTCAGGTTACTATTGTTGAACTGCCGCGTCAATAGGTCATTGGTATATTACACCTTTGACGCGACTCATAATGGTCATAAAATCGCATCGTTTACGTCAAGAGTTAGCGCCAAAAATACAATACACTATAATTGGTCAGTGAAAAAATTCCAAACATATATTATTTTTGAAGTGAAAAGTAAAACTTTACAGTTAAAACTAGAAGTCCTGTCATGAAATGCGCACAAATAGCACGTCAGTCTGCGCGTTAATCTGCGCGTTATGGCCATAGTAAGACTATCAAATATTGTGCACTAGCAATGTTTCAGACCGGTGGTCCATTGGCAGAAACATTGCCTGTGTTTGCTATGAGTAACCAGGAGAACTTGTCGTGCTTTGGATGCCATTCGATATGGCAATTGCGCGCAATTAAGCCTACATAAGCGCACAGTTCATGACAGGACTTCTAGTTTTAACCGTATATAAACGCATTCAGTTAACTTTTTTTCTTTTTATATTGGTCTATCGGTCTTGAATAATACATTTCGGTAAGGGTATTCGGGCAGATAATATTCGATTGCGACGATCGAATACCATGAGACAAGTCTATCTGAATCAACACACACTTCACATTAAATCCAAATTTTAATGCAAAAAATTAAATAATTTCATGTCTTGGGGTGAAAAAAAGTTGAAAATGTAAACCGTTTTATCATTTTTAATGTTCCGGAAAATACATGGAAGAAAACAGCGTGGGGTGTAGAGTAAAATCTGACTGTGGAAATTCAGTTCGGTTTGTTAATTTGTGTTGTCTATCCATCAGCTGCGGTTTCTGGTCCCGCTCCTTACTGTTGCTGTGTTTTATTAAAACACCAATTGTGGATTATTTAAAATAATGCCCGTTTATTATTCTAATAACGCACAGTTATTGCTGCAATAATGCACACCTATTGTCCTGGATGGGGGTGGGTCATTGAAATCGAAAGGTCGAATGTTCGATACTGAGCCGCAATACTTAACCATTTACCCAACGAATCGGCCGCATCCGCCCGCGAACTATGCAACCTCGGCAGTTCAAAAAAAATTATTTTTCAAAACCATATCATGTGACGAGCTCGTTCTATCGAGGTCACATGGTATGGTTTTGTTGAACTTTTTGGAAAATTTGAAAAAATGATATTTAAAACAATAAATTTTGATATCGTCTGCTTTGGGTAAAGGGTTAACCTTATTACCCGACCTTGGGCATGGTGGCGCTGTGTAATTATGCTCAACACTGCTCGGGGGTTTCTCGCCCGCTTCCTCTGTTCTTAAAACGAAGTTTACATTGGCATGGCGGGGGTTCGAACCCACGCTGAGAGAGTTTCCTTCGGCACCAACCGCCTAGCGAAACTATACTGAGCCACGCACACCACTCGGCCATAACAGACCCTGATTTTGTCGGTGGGCGAGTGGTGTCAGACCCCGATTTTTAGGGGTTTGTCGGTGGCCGAGTGGTGTGCGTGGCTCAGTATAGTTTCGCTAGGCGTTTGGTGCCGAAAGAAACTCTCTCGGCGTGGGTTCGAACCCTCGCCATGCCAATGTAAACAAAACCGCGTCCTTTCTTAATTCTATGGTATCTGAGAAATTTGAAAAAGACAAGTGTCGCTGATTTCTTCTGAGGTGCAGTTCGTAGAATTAAGTACTTACATGCAACTATTTGATGAATAATTAAAACGACGTGACCCAAGTTGTTGAAAGTGTCATAAAACACCAATAAACAAACAGGCATTGCTCGAGCCGTTAGTCTTTCGGATAATAGCGAAGATGAATCAAAGAGAGTTGTCAGCACTTAGTTATAAGAAACAGTTAATGCCGATCATAGGCGCCGAACCAATTTGCGATTATTTTTGCGGCGTCATGGAGAAACCGGTTATTCTGTCTTCAAAGTGGAGCCTTCTGGTGACAATACGTCATACATTCAAAATGGATCCGTACTTTTCTAAGCACAACAGATACAATATCCAGCAAATCATCAAACCCTACGTGACTGTTATGAAACAAGCATCATTTATATTTCTGTAATTTTTGAAGTCTAATTCATGAACCCTTATCGGCTCGTCCTTTTAACCCTTTAACCAACGCAGACTATATCAAAGTTTCTTCGCGGGGGGGGGGGGGGGAGGGATCATACCCTACTAGAAGGGTCCTCAGGTGGCGGATAGAGGACGGCCTGCTCAGTTGGGTGTGTCTGCCTGTTTTAAATTAGCGGGTTTGCTCAATTCAGCTGGTTTGCTGCGGAATATATAAATACGCAGCCCCGGACCAAAATGGTCAGTAATGCAAATGCCATCTTGCAGGTTCCTTGTTCTCTCGTGAGGTGCATTCCGAAGGCCATGAAAGAAGGAATCCTGGTAGTTGAGGACTAGTGGCACCAGGATAGTCTCCAAAATGGAGATCAGGTCTTAAACACTGCTTTCGCCCTGTTCTCCATTTTGGAGATCATGTCCAACACCTTGCTTTGGCCCCATCGTCGGGAGTAGAATGATGGTCAGACCGCTTCGTTCTGGCAAATCGGGAGCCCACAGAAAGGGTGTTATGTCGGGGACATTTGGAGGTCACGCAATCCGTCATTTATTTTAACCAAAAAACATCATTGTCATTTTATGCTCACTTTCATCCTCTGTCTTACCGTTTGGTACACCGTTTTGCACTGCCTGTACTGGTGATCAGTGGCAACTTTTACAGTGTGTTGTAAAATGACTGATTGAATGACCGACATCTGAAGACATGACACTCCCACAAACGAGCCAATCAGCCAGTGGCATGCTTCTTCATCAACACTGGCTGAATATGCTGCCCTAGTATAAATATGTGGGAATACTGGCAGCTCGGCGTAACCATAAGGCGTAACAGCAGTGAAAAATATTAAAATTAAAAAAATGGATCAGTCATCAAAACAAATACTTATTTTTTATCATTTGATTCAGCCCAACCACCAAAATTATCAAAGATGGTAATGTGAACATCAAAGTGGATTTATATGTACCAAATCCATTTCGTTGCTTCAGGTGCCAAAGACATGGCCATGGGCAAACAACTGCAGGGGTCAGACAGTATGCTATAAATGCGGCCAACAACACCAAGATGAGTCATGTACCAATTCCATTAAATGCGCAAACTGTCAGGGCAATCACGTGCGACCATCCAAAGATTGCCCCGCCTGGAAAATAAAAATAAACTATACAAAGAATAAAAATGCGAAAAGCACGTAAGTTTTAAAGTGGCCAGAGATATTGTAACATCGACGGCTGGTATGAATATTTCGCCAACTTTATATGCTGTAAAACTATCACAAAAAGTATCAACTCCATCAGTAGAATGTCAGACTCAATACACATGGCACAAAGGAGCAATTCCATCATTAGTAACAGCCTTTGCAGTTAAAAGTAGAAGTCCTGTCATGCAATGCGCACAAATAGCACGTCGATGTGCGCGTTAATCTACGCGTTATGACAATAGTAAGGCTATCAAATTCTGTACATATGACCTATGCACAAGCAATGTTTCAGTCAATGGACCTCCGGGTAACCCGGAGGTCCATTGGCAGAAACATTGCCTCTGCCTGTTGCGAGTAACCAGGAGCCCCTGCCGCGTTTTAGATGCCATTCGATGTGGCAATTGCGCGCAATTCCTACGCGCAATTAAGCCTAGATAAGCGCACAGTTCGTGACAGGACTTCTAGTTTTAACTGTACAATACAAGAAACAGAACTTCAGATTAACCAAACAAATTCAGCTGCCCAAACAATTGAGAAAATACCAAATACTGGGCAGAAATAAGAACAAGCAACAGAAGTGTCTAAATCACAACGCCTAAAAGAACACAACTCTAAATCAGAAAAGACAAATCAGTCAAACAAACCAAAACCAGATGCACAACACAGACCCTAACAAAATCTGAGTCAGAATCAAAAACGCCAAGAACAAAAAAAAAAAAGAAAAAGAAAAAGAAACAGAATCAAGAATCAGATTGGATACCTAAACGCCTTCAAAATATCGTTTCGAGTAACATGTTTGAGGGCATTAAGGACGTGACAGTCGATGAGTATATCGATGACACGTTCTCAACCAAACTACACCTGAGTTCCGCTCAGGGAAAGTGCCCACGCAAAATATCACCGAAAAGAAATACCGGATCAATTTCGCCCATACATCCACCTTCAAAATCGCCACCCAAACCTGGATAATATACAGAGACAAAACACCATACAGTGGAATTGTCGAGGTTTTAAAGCGAATTTTAATGAGTTGAGCCCTTTAAGGCAAAAATATAATCCTGCAGCTTTTTACTTGCACGAAACTCTTTTAAAGAAACCCGAGACTCATGGTCATTCAGCTTTTAAACATTATACTTCGTATAATGACTGTTCAGATGATAATGATCTTCATAATCGTGGAACGTCTATCTTTGTTAGGACCGAGCTTATCCACAGGTCTGTACCATTACACTTAAATTTACAGGCTGTGGCGGCATGCCTAACTTTAGACAAAACAGTAACACTTAGTTCAATTGATGATTCACCAGGTAAAACCCTGCAACTGAATGATCGTGAGCTGCTGGTCCAACAACTCCCAACTCCATTCATTTTGTTGGGTGATTTTAACGCACATAGCCCCCTTTGGGCTGATTCCTACAACCAAGAAGACGTAAAAGGTAAAACCGTGGAAGGTTTATCACAAGATATGACTTGTGTATGTTAACTGATGGTTCAGATACTTCCCTGCACCCTGCATCTGGTTCCTACACATCAATTGATCTCTCAATTGTATGCGCCTCTATCTTCCTCGATTTTCTTGGAAGGTAGAAAATGAATTGTGCGGGAGTAGCCACTTTCCAATTGTGTTGGAGAGTGTAGTTCTGGAGGTCGACGAGAGGATGCCCCATTGGCACTTTAAAAAAAAAAACTTTCTCGTCGCTTTGTTCTGAAGCCTTCACACGGGAGGAATTTCAGGTTAGGTTTGACCAAATAGATCATTTTACAAACATTTTACAATCAAATTGCTAGACATTGCAAACACAGTCGTCCCTAAAACTCGGCATATCCGAAACGTTTCACTGAACCATGGTTTGATAATGAATGTAAAGGCTACAACATCTCAAGAAAAATGAACGGAAATTCAACAAGTCACCAACCACACATAATGTGGATAAATTGCGTATAAAACGGGCAAAAAAACAAGACGAATTTAAAAAAAACAAAAAAAAGTTCTTGGAAAATTCAGGAGAAATGTTTCTAAGATTAACCAAAACACCCCCATCACTAAAATTTGGAAAATGATTAAACAGATTGAAGAAAAAGAAACAAAATCAACTGTACAACACCTGGAAGATAACAACACCCCGATTACATCAAAAAAGGACATTTCAAACAAATTGGATACCACATTTTTTGTACATTCGTCGTCTGAAAATTGTAATCCAGAATTTATCAAAATTAAAAAAGCAGCAGGAAAAACAAAAAATCGAATTTTCCTCCAACAATTTAGAGGATTACAATGAACCTTTCCCTATGGAAGAGTTAAGTAACTCTTTGCAGAGGGCAAAGGCTACTGTCACTGGTCCCGATGAAATACACTACAAAATTCTAAAACATATGCCTCAATATTCACTTAAACTTTTATTGTCAATTTTTAATTACACTTGGGTGACTGACCAGTTTCCACCATCCTGGCGCAAAGCAACCATTCCTAAACATGATAAACATCACAACAACCCTAGTAATTACAGGCCTATCGCCTTAACATGTTGGCTGTGCAAAACCATGGAAAGGATGATCAATGATCGACTTGTCTGGTTTCAAAGTTTATCATTTTTAATATCATCGTTTAAAGTTTTTCAAAGAATTTCAACAAAACCATTTCACATGGCCCCTGATTGAAACGAGTTCGTTCCAAAGAGGACTCATATGATAGGGTTTGGGCGAATTATTTAACCCTTTACCTAACATGAAAAGCAGACGACACGTGCAAAAAAAATTCTTGAATAACTACTTTTTTTCATTTTTTGTCTCAAAAACATAGGTTATGACCCCTCATTGGAACGAGCTCGACGAGCTCGTTCCAACGAGGGGTCATAACCTATGTTTGTGAGACAAAAAATGAAAAAAATAATGAAAATTAATTGGCGATTTTTGAGAATCGCGTTGGCCGGTTTTGGCCGTTACGTTGGGTAAAGGGTTAAAAAAAAAAAGTATTTATTTCACCTGCTGAATTTGCTTATTATGGTGGTAGATGAGGCCTATTTATTGGGTAAATGGTTAATTACCCAAGTTTTCAAGAAAGAGACGTTATATTATTATTCTTCATAAATGAATGTTGGTCTGGTTTTCTGGGCCTGCTATTCCTGGTATCCAATTATGCACCTACGGATGCTGTCCGGAGATCCAAAACGTGGCATATAGTGCTTGCCTTTCGAAAATCATTTTCTCCGACATCCATTGAGAATGGTTAAACCCCAATATTTTGGCTTTCCTGTAGGGTAGGTCAATTACGCCACGTCTACTGTATGTCAAACCACCCAACAACTGACGAAAAAAAAAACGTGTAAACGTCAACAGGACCTAGAGGGGCTTGGCATCTCCTACTAGGTGGGTCTTAGGTGGCAGATACAGGTTTGCTGGTTTGAAATTAGCAGGTTTGCTCAATTGAGCAGATTTGCTGCGGAAAATCCAAATATGAAGCCCCAGAAAAAAATGGTACTATCCTGTAATAATTAACATCCTACAGGCACCTCGTTCTCCGGTGAGGTGAGTTCCGAGAGGCCCAGGAGGAAGCATGGCAGTTGGAGACGAACAGGGCCCCAGTTAGGGAAGTCTCCTTTCGTGAGATACAAGTCAGATCCACTGCTTTGGCCCTAACCTCAGAGTAGACTGATGGTCAGATGGATCCTGTTTGGTCAATTGGGCGCCCCCTAAAAGGATGTCACGCCGGGGGGCATTTGGTGGTCATTTAATGAGTTATTTTTTAACTCACTTTTATCATTGTCATTGTATACTGACTTTAACTTATTGCACTGTCTGAGTTAGTTGTGAATAGCACATTGACTTTCACTTTACAAACATTTTACAAACGTTCAATGACTGGTTGAGTGACTAACTTCTGAAGGCTGGCACTACCCCTCGTGTCAATCGGTCAGCGGTATGGGTATGCATTACCCTGGCTGCATGTGCTTTCTATGTACTCTTGGTGCTGTTTGCTAGATATCCGAAAAGCAAGTCCCTAAGTTGAGCTCGGTAAAAGGGTGGGAGTAATGGAACAAAAAACGTGGACGAGACTTCTCTTCAGACTCTGATTCTCACTCTGATCAAAATGTTCCAAAACCAAAAAGATGGCCAAACTTCATAATTATTTATGCAGCTGGTGGGAATCAAAAGGTATTCAATTGTTGTTGGAGAAAGCCATTAAACGAATAGCTAGCACCGTTAAGAATGTTAAAAAAATAACATCTGGAGCATTATTAGTTGAATATTTCAAATGTTCAAAGAACAACATATCCATGATATGATTTTGATGTAGCCACCTTTAATTGATTTAGATGGCCGAGAAGAATAAAAAGTTGGAAAATATGTCTTCCTGTATGATTTGCAGTACGTCGATGCCAACTAATTCCCTTGTTCGAATTTCACCTCTGCTGTACGTGTACAGCAGAGGTGAAATTCGAACAAGGGAATTAGTTGGCATCGACGTACTGCAAATCATACATACAGGAACTTTGGTGGCGCGGTGGCTCAGTAGGTAGAGGTACAGGCTGCAAACCGAGAGGTCCTCGGTTCGAATCCCACCTGCGGCAACCGCGTTGTGTCCTTGGGCAAGACACTTCACCCCCGTTGCCCACGTGGGGGCACGGTGGCGCTGAGTACTAAGGAGTACTGCACGTCGATGGTACACCTGTCTTCAACCAATGCTAACCCTGCTTGGGTAGAGTTGGTATGTTGGGGAGCTGACAGTTGCTCGCAGTTGCTCGGTGGTTTTCTCCGGGTACTCCGGCTTCCTCCACCCGTAAAACTGTCATGGTCATGATTAGCCATTGTGCAGAAATATGTGACCTTAAAACACACACCAATAAATACAGGAACTTTAACCACAAGGTGTCAGCGATGCCTTGTGGTTGAAGTTCCTGAAATTAAAAGAGATGGTACGATAGTAAAAATAAACACATATTTTCCAACTTTTTATTCTTCTTGGCCACCTAAATAAATCAGAGTGGATTTGTATATTCCAAATCCACTTCGATGCTTCAAATGTCAAAAGTTTGGTCACGGTCAAAACAACTATAGAGGAAAAACTATATGCTTCGAGTGTGGACAGGGATATCAAGACCCCTGTACTAATACTATTAAATGTTGCAATTGTCAGGGCAGCCATGTAGCTGCGTCAAAGGATTGCCCTGTTTGGCAAACAGAAAAAACAAATTCAAACAACCAAATGTGTAAAACAGATAAGTTTCAAAGAGGCCAGGGAGACAGTAACATCGATGCCTGGCATGACTTTATCATCATCATCATATGTAGCAAAATTATCACAGAAATTACCATCAGCATCAGTGGGTTGGCAAACACAATATATTTGAATCAAAGGTACAATACCATCTTTAGTGCAAACCTTTACAATAGAACAGTCAAACGAAACTGGGTCAAAATCGACCCAAACACCAACAACTACTCACACAACAATAGGATACAAATCAGCACCAAATCCGAAAAAAGAACAGGAAAACTTAAACTTGGAGAGTAAAATGTAAAGGAAGCAAGATCAGAAGAGCAAAATTTCCAAACAAACCCGAAACCAAACCATTAAAATCTTTATCAGAATCAGAAGGAAAATCAAGAAAAAAAACAACAAAAAGATAGAAATGCAAAAACAGTTTTCAGGCAGAACTCCTAAGTCTCTTCAAGACCCTGTTATCCGCAACAGATTTGAAGGCCTTGAACTAATAACCTACGCTCGAATGCCTCTCAGAATAGATCGCAAGACACAAATCACCTGCGAAAGCTACCGAGGCTATTTCACTCATCTGTC
Source organism: Pictodentalium vernedei (assembly GCA_031216915.1). NCBI lineage: Eukaryota > Metazoa > Mollusca > Scaphopoda > Dentaliida > Dentaliidae > Pictodentalium > Pictodentalium vernedei. The sequence goes on from CM062297.1 coordinate 866,066,040, forward strand.
CACCAGCTATATCTCCAACTAAATATGGATAGTACACACAAAAATAATATAATACAGTGGACTTATCGAGGCTTTGGTGCGTAGTTTAATGAACTGGGTCTTCTAAGCCAAAAATATAAACCTGCTGCATTTTGCCTGCAGGAAACTCTTTAAAGTAACCCGAAACTCAAGAACATTCACCGTTTAAGCATTATACCTCGGAAAACGCTTCGGTAGATGGAAATGATCTTCATATTTGTGGAACTTCTGTCTTGGTTAGAAACGACATTACTCGCAGTTCTGTACCTTCATATTTAATTGGCGCCTAACCTTGGAGAAGTCAATTACATTGTGTTTTATTTACGTTTCACCAAGCAAAATCCTACAGCTGAATGTTCTTGTGCAACTAATTCACCAGCCCCGAACTCCTTACATTCTGGTGGGTGGTTTTAATGCTCACAATCCCTTTTGGAGTGATTCCTGCAACAACGAAAACACAAAAGGCAAAAGAGCAGAATAACTCATTATAAAATATGACTTTTGTTTGAACATATTTGATGTTTGATCAATGATGGTTCAGACACTTACCTCTACCCCGCATCTGGTTCTCACACGTCAATACATCTTACAATTGCATGCCCTTCTACCTTCCTCGACTTTTCTTGGAAGGTAGAAGATGACTTGAGCGGGAGTGACCGATTGTCTTTGAGAGTATCGTTCCGGCGGACGATGAGATGGTGCTCCAGTGGAACTTTAAAAAGTCTGACAGGAACACTTTCTCATCACTTTCTTCTGAATGACTGACACTGGAGAAATTTGAGGAAAGTGCTGAGCAAATAGAACATTTCACTAAAGAGTTGCTTGACATTGCAAACAAAGTCACCCCTACACTCTCTGCAAATCTAAAATGTTTCACTAAACCATGGCTTGATACTGCCCTGCAAACAAGCTATAAAATATCGCAAGAAAACTGAACCGGAATTTAATAAGTAGCCATCCACACATAATTTGGACAAACTACATACAAATCGGGCAAAAATAAGACGATATATAAAACTCAAAAAAGAAGAAATGTTCTTGGGAATTTTATGCCTCTAAACTTAACCAGCACACACCGTTAACAATATTTGGAAAATGATTGCAAAAATTAAAGGAAAGGAAACAAAATCAACTGTACAACTCCTGGAAAATAACACCATTCTTCGTTGCATTCAATCAGAAGAGCACCTGCTCTGAGCTTCTTAACGCTTAACATAATGAATTGTGGCCATTTCTGCGATGGTAGTTGAACATGTTGATCTGCGTCAGAGTCAGAGTCTGAGGATAGTAAATCCCGATATCGTTTCTGTTTTTTATTGTTGGTGAAATCCATAGTTTAATGAGTTGTAATTTTTCACTTCATGTCTCCCACGCTTACACCGAGCCCAGCCTAGGGGGTATGTCCCTGCCTAACAAGAGGTGATGACAAAACCAGAAGTACATGAAGAGCATACTCCCCCGACGTTGATGCTAATGCATACCGCCAGGAGATTGACCCGTCAAATGTTTGGGTAGTGCCAGGTCGTGGCGGACATTCAACCATAAAAAAACAAACATCCAACAAGTTGGTCTCAACATTTATTAACCATTCGTAGTACGAATTCGGTAAATTTAAAAACATCAGGAAAACCAGAAGATCATGTTTTCCTCCAACAATCGACGAGCTCGTTCCAAGGAGGGGTCATAACCTATGTTTTTGAGACAAAAAATGAAAATATTTTAAAAATTAATTGGCGATTTTTGAGAATAGCGCTGGCCGGTTTTGGCTGTTACGTTGGGTAAAGGGTTAAAGACCTATCTGGCGCTGTAAAAGGCGTTAAGAAGCTCAGAGCAGGTGATCTTCTGATTGAATGCAAGGAAGAATGTTAGGCAATAAATTTACTAAATACAACAAAACTTCTAGATATTGAGGTGAACGTTTTTCCGCATCGAACCCTCCATAACAGCAGAAGTATAATAAGAACTAAAGAATTATCAGGGATTGATGTATTCGAAATTCAAAAGGAACTACAACCACAAGGTGTTCCGGATGTGAAAAATATTACAATAAAGAAAGATTAATCAATTATAAAAAACAACACTTACATTCTAACATTTGACACTTCTCGACCACCAAAATCTATCAAAGTAGGATATATGAACGTATATTCCAAATCCACTTCGATGCTTCAAATGTCAAAAGTTTGGTCATGGACAAAACAATTGTAAGGGGAGAATTATTTGCTTCAAATGTGGCCAAAAACACCAAGACCCTTGCACTAATCCAGTTAAATGTTGCAATTGCCAGGGTAGCCATGTAGCTGCTGCGAATGACTGCCCCATTTGGAAAAAAGAGAAACAAATCCAAAATAATTAAATGCGAAAAGTAGCTCAGTTTCAAAGAGGTAAGATATATTGTAGCACCAATGCCTGGTATGAGTACTTCTTCTCAGTCAAATACTACAAAAGCTTCACAAACATTACCAACAAAGTCAGCAGAAAACCAAACTGAATACACGTGGCTCACAGGAACAATCCCATCCTTAGTAAAAACCTTCACAATAGAACAAACTGAACCAACGTTCACCCAACTAAATACAACTACTCAAACAACTGAGAAAATAACAAACCCTAGAAAAAAACCAGACCAAACAAAAGACATGCCTCAGTTAGAACGCAAAACACAACACAATCCAAAAGCAGAAACAAAGATAAGTGAAGCAAATTAAAAACAGATGCACAGCAAAGATCCCAACAAAATCTGAGTCAGAAATGGCAACAATAAAGACATAAAGAAAACAGAAAAACAGAAACTGGAATCTGATAGACTACCTAAACGCCAACAAAAAATGTTGTCACGAGCAACATATTTGAAGGCATTGAAGAAATGTCAGGCGATGAGTTCAGCGACGACACGTTTTCTTCCAAACTACGACTTAATTCTTCTCAGGGTAAGCCCCACGTAAAACATCACCCAGAATAAAAACTGGGGCAATTTCGCCCATACGTCCACCTTCCAAATCGCCACTCAAACATGGATAATGCACCCTTACAAAATATTATACAGAGAAATTGTCGGGGTTTTAGAGCGAATGTTAATGAACTGTTGAGCTAAAAATGTAAACCTGCAGCTCTTTGCCTGCAGGAAACGCTTTTAAAGAAACCCGCCAAGGCTCACGGTCATTCAGCTTTTAGGCATTATACTTCGAATAATGCGTAGGCAGATGATAATGATCTTCATATTCGTGGAACGTCAGTCTTAGTTAGGAACGACATAATTCAGAGTTCTGTACCATTACACACAAATTTACAGGCTGAGGCTGTACGCCTAACTTTAGACAAAACAATTACACTTTGTTCGAATTACGTTTCAACAAGTAAAGCCCTATAATTGGATGATCTTGAGCAGCTGATCCAACAGCTCCCGACTCCATACATTCAGTTGGTGCTTTTAACGCACATAATCCCCTTTGTGGTAATTTCTGCAGTCAAGAAGACGTGAAAGGTAAAACTGTAGAAGAGTTCATTACAAAATATGGCCCGTGTTTGTTTAATGATGGTTCAGAGACTTATCTGCACCCCGCATCTGGTTCGCATACATCAACTGATCTTATGGTTGCATGCCTTTCTATCTTCCTCGATTTTTCTAGGAAAGTAGAAGGTGATTTGTGCGGGAGTGTCCACTTTCCAATTGTGTTGGAGAGTGTAGTTAAGGCGGAATATGAGAGGGTGCCCCAGTAGAAATTTAAAAAAGCTGATTGGGACGCTTTCTCGTTGCTTTGTTCTGAACGCCTAACACAGGAGAAATGTCAGGATAGTGCTGACCAAATAGAACATTTTACAAACGAGTTTCTTGACATTGCAAACACAGATATCTTTAAAGAACCTCGGCAAATTCGAAACGTTTCTACAAACCTTGGTTTGATAATGAGTGCAAACAGGCTATAAAGGATCGCAAGAAAACTGCATGGGAATTTAACAAGTCACCAACCACACATAATTTAGATAAACTACCAATAAATTGGGCAAAAACAAGACGACTTATAAAACAAAAAAGAAAAGTTCTTGGGAAACATATGCTTCTAAGATAAACCAAAACATCCCATCACTAAAATTTGGAAAATGATTAAAAACACCTGAAGGATAACAACACCTTAATTACATCAAAAAAATCAAACAAATCGGCCTCCAAATTTAAACATTCGTCGTCTGAAAATTGTTATCCAGAAACAAATTAACAAAAAACAGCAAGAAAAACAAAAGATCAAATTTCCAATAATTTAAAGGATCACAATGAACATTTCTCTATGGAAGAGTTAAGTAACGCTTGCATTGAGCAAGGGATACTGTCACTGGTCCTGATGAAATACACTACAAAAGTTAAAACATATGCCTCAAACTTCACTTGAACTTTTATTATCAGTTTTTAATGACATTTGAATGACTGCCAATTCCACCATCCTGGCGTGACGCAACAATAATTCCCATTCCTAAGCCTGATAAAGATCGCAGCAACCCTAGTAATTACAGGCCCATTGCCTTTACAAGTTGTCCGTGCAAAACCATGGAAATAATGATCAAGGATCGACTTGTCTGGTTTCTGGAATCGAATAATCTACTTGCGAATGTTCAGTGTGGTTTCCAAAGCCGGGGAAGTTCAAAAGATCATTTGGTAAGAAACGGTTATCAGAAATGCTGTCGCTAGAAAAGAACATGTGGTCGCCATATTCTTTCATCTAGAAAATGTATATGATACTACGTGGACGTATGGGATTTTAAAAGATCTTTTTAACATGGGGTTAGAGGGCGTATGCCTCATTTTATTGAAAACTATTTAAAGGACCACCAATTTCAAGTTCGTGTTGGGTCAACGTTATCTGAGGGAAGTATTTCATCAGTTACCCCTTTTTTCGGTTAACATTAATAGTATCATAGATGCAATTGAGAATATAGCAGATTCTTCGTTGTATGTCGATGACTTTTTAATCTGCTATGGCAGCAAAAACCTGAATGCTATAGAGCGCAAACTTCAGTTCTATTTAACTAGGTTCCAAAAATGGGCCACAGAATATGGTTTTAAATTTTCAAAGACAAAAACGAATTGTGTCCATTTTTAATCTTCGGAAATAACACCTCGATACGGAGTCAAAAATCGATGAGAGCTCTATTAAAGTTGTAAAGGAAGTGAAAAACAAACTGAATTTCACTTTTCACGTAAAACAACTAAAAGTTAGATGTAAGAAAGTACGGAGCCTCCTGAATGTTGCTGGTAGCATTGATTTGAGTGGTGACCAAAACACATTACTTCATCTGTTTTGATCTCTTGTGCGATCAAAATTAGATTACGGCTGTACAGTTTACGGTTCTACAAGGAAGTCGTATCTCAAACCACTTAACGTAATTCATAATTGTGGTATTAGAATTAGTCTAGGGGCTTTTCGAACATCACTAATATATTCGATGTTTGTAGAAGCGGAGACGCCTTCTATTGAGAAGCGCATAATTAAATTGTCCTTTGTATTTATTTAGTGGTGTTTTTAAGGTCAAATACTTAAGCACAATGGCTAATTATGACCGTGACAGTTTTACGGGTGGAGGAAGCCGGAGTACCCGGAGAGAACCACCAAGCCGAGCAATGACGAGCCTCTGCCAGCTCCCCAACATCGCAACTACGCGCTGCTGCACAGGCAGGGTTAGATTGGTTGAAGACATGTGTACCATCGACGCACAGTACGCCTCAGTACACGGCGTCATAGTGCCCTCATGTGGACAGTCGGGGTTAAGTGCCTTGCCCAAGGACACAGCACGGGAGTCTGTATTTATCGCTCAGGCCGTCACCCATCCAATGATTAGTCGGGCTCGACGTTACTTAACTTCAGTGATCTGACGAGAACCGGTTACCGCAACGCCAGCGCGTCCCCATCTATACAGATGGATCTGAAGATGGTGACAAAGTATCATCAGCTATTGCTGCTGATCAGATCACCTCAATCAGAATACCCAATAAAAGTTATATTTTCACAGATGAAGTTAAAGCATTGCAGCTAGCGTTTCAACACATCGAGAATGTACACGAAAGGATGTCGATCATATTTTCGACTCTCTTTTCTCTTTGCTTGCTTCACTCAACCCCAAGTTGAAGAGCCCTCTTATTTTGGAACTTCGTGTGATGTTGAGTACTCTCGTGTTTGGCTGGTATGATACGGTGTTTTGCTGGTTACCTAGACATGTAAGTACTTCCGGTAACACCAGAGCTGATAGTGCAGCAAAACAGGCGTTAACTGAGCCTCTCCCAGATTTTAAAATTCTTTTCAGTGATCTTAAACCACAATTATCAATAATTACATTGTGACAGGCAGATTGGGATGGGGCGAGAAATAACAAGCTCCATCGCCTCCGACGAAACATTTTTGATCACTACCCATCCAGTATCCTTTATAGGAAGGATCATTCAATACTCGCAGGATGCCATATTGTTCACACACGAGTTACACATTCCTTTTTATCAGAGGGTAATTTGCGACCAGTGTGTGTTCCCTGTCAAAAGGTGTTGTAAGTGGAGCACATTCTTTTAAATTGTACAGATTTTAATCACGTTAAAGGGCTGTATTTTACAGTTGGAATCTTCGAGGGATTTGTTTTTTCTGCCAAACCCCCCCCCCCCCCCCTCACTGCATGTGTAACATGCCTGTGTCCAGGATGAGATAGCAGGGAGAGACCAATGCATCCCACCCCACCCATGCGACGCTATGCATTTATAACGTTATTATGACGTTATGCATATCGTATCAGTTTGTTGCTACCAACTAATTCATATTGACGTAATCGGAAGGCAGTATGATCAAGGTTCGATGCTTTAAAACTCTTCAACCCTCAAGCTGCCACTGTTCCTAATCGATTTCGTGGTATATACCTTTGGTATATACATAACTTGTGCATGATCTTTCCGATGGTGTCATCAGTTTTTCAAAACAACGAATACAAAATGAGTTGATTGAATCAGCACGTGACTCCCGATTACCTCTGGCTAACGTAATCGCTGCATGGTGGGGGGTGGGAGATCATCCTCGAAGAGTCTGAATGTGGGAACGGGGAAATCTCACCCTCGGGGCAAGATATTTGAATCAGATCCTCGGCAAGCCTCGGGTCTGGTTCAAATATCTTGCCCCCTCGGTAAGATTACCCCATCCCACCTCCAGACTCATTGGGGATCATAATAATCTTATGAGCCTGCACAAAATTCCTTCCTTTTTGAAAGGTATCAACCTTTTGAATAAATTTCGAGAGCGAAATATTGTATATATGGTGTCAGTTAATTTCATATTGGATATGGAATTAACTGACGCCATATATACCATATTAGGCCACCAACAAACTGTGTAACGAATATATCTTACCGACTGCTGCAGCGATGCACAGAACTAATAACAACAGCGATCAAAATTAAATGAGAGAATTCTCACAGTGTGTTCACATGTGTCTTGGCCTTGTTACAATTTATGGGTGAGCGCCTACAGGCACTCTCCCACAAATTGTAACAAGGCAAATTCATACATACCAACAGTTTCATTTCAAAGGAAACATGACGCACATCCACAGAATATGAAGCCTTTTAAGTTGCCTAACCTGCACTTCAGACCAAATATGGGCTTCCAACTCTCAATCTTTCAAATTGAAGCGTTTATCGGCTGCCGCCATTTTGAATAATCAATGAACAAAGGGGAGATCACCCATAGCTGTCAGCGTATATATTGATGTTGACAGGCAGTATATGGTTTTATATGCAGTCTGCATGTGACGTCTTTGAACCAATGAAATTCCCAGATACTTGTAGGAGATAAGATATAAGTATATACATGTAAGCTGACGTGCAAATTTAACCCTTTACCTAACATGAAAAGCAGACGACACTTGCAAAAAAAATTCTTGAATAACTATTTTTTTTCATTTTTTGTCTCAAAAACATAGGTTATGACCCCTCATTGGAACGAGCTCGACGAGCTCGTTCCAATGAGGGGTCATAACCTATGTTTTTGAGACAAAAAATGAAAAAATAATTAAAATTAATAGGCGATTTTTGAGAATAGCGCTGGCCGGTTTTGGCCGTTACGTTGGGTAAAGGGTTAAGCTAGTGAGACTTCGAAGGTGCAGTTGTTAATTAAACCTTTGGACCTGGTGGGATCGTCCATCTTTGTTCAACGGCATCAACTGGAAGAGTCCATATTCATTATACGGGGGTAGGCCAATTAATATTAACAGCGTGCAGCCTAAGGGATGCACGTTGAAAATATTGATTGGTATATACCACACATTCACTTATATTCACGTATCATGCTCGTGGGCCTGACAAGTGACCTTTCGGGTCCAAGGGGTTAAACCTTACTGATGCATACTGTCTCAAAGAATTCATATCATTCTAAGAAGAAGAGTTATTGTATCATTAATAACATGCAATCAGTATTCATACAAAGACTTTGTTCTGGATGGCTTCAGTTTTGTCAATTCACGTGGGATTCCATAAACTATTTACTCATGCTTAGAATGACGCAGATAGTCACGCGGTGTACACCAGGAAACTCCTCATGAGAAACTATCCGACGTTTTGTTAAGTCAATAACAAAGATGATTTATGGAATAATCTTCGAAAAGCCATTTAGCATTTGGATTCCGTAAAGAGTGTTTTGTATATAGAAACCCACGGGAGTTCTATTTATGATCGCAGCTAGTCTTATGGGTTTTAGCCTATTATTATTTTAGTCTATTTAGATATTCCCATCTTAAGATTGTTTTCATCAAACAGAACTAAGTATGGAGGCGCCTAAGTGACATGTAAACATTTTTAAAAGACGAAATTTCGACTTTTCATCAGGAAATTTAGAGATTTTAAGTAAAAATATCGACATTTTATCTCGACATTTCGACATAAAGTCTCGCACTTTCGAGACAAAAATTCGAATTTCTGACTTAAATTCGGCAATTTCGTATTACAAACTCAACATGGAGACTTACAAAGTCAACATTTAGAGATAAAAAGTCGCAATTTCGACTTAAAACCTCGAAATTCCGAGATAAATAACGACAAAAAAACTTTGAGATGTAACAAAAAATAGAAGAAAAAAAATAAAGAAATAATGGAATACGAATGGCAGTGTTCGGTAGGACCCTTCGAAGCTTAGAGATTCGATTCCGAAACTTACGTTGCTATTCTGTTTGATTAGCTGTCTGATTTATTTCCTTTCGGATGATTTCTCAAGAATATAGCTTGATGTCAGTCATCTACATCGTCTCATACAGTTCAAATGAAAATTGTACACAACTAATGTTACAAATAACGTTGGAGTGTAATTTCATCTGTGTTAGCATTTTTAAATAGCAGCTCTGCCTCTGCCACCACCCACGCTTATTCCAGTCTCGCTGGACACTGCCAATGTTGAAAGCAAATTTAAAGTTTCTAAACAATGTCGACGACAGGTTATTGCTAGCGACATACCCCGTGTAGTATACTGGTAATTATCGCATCCGTTCATGATTTTGAACTATAATCCTTACTGAGTAAGATTCCAACGACATCAGAATACATACATTCGAAGAAGGCACACCTTGATGATGTAGTTGAAAAGTATTTATGTCTTGCCATTTGGGACTTGAGACATCATGGAAACTATGTTGTACGCCTGGGCGCACGGTGGCGCTATGTACTAAGGCGTATTGAACGTCGATGGCGCAGTTCTCATCAACCAGTGCTAACCAGCTTGAGTGGAGTTAGTGTGTTGGGAAGTCTGACAGTTGCTCACCGCTGCTCGGTGGTTGTTTCCAGGTGATTCGGCGTCCTCCATCCGTAAAACTGTCCGTAATCCTGGCTGTTGAAAGTGCTTTTAAACCTCAATAAAAATAAAAATGAAAGTAAAGCAATAATATTTACGTTTGTGACATGTTTCATTCAGCACAAAAAGATAAATATTGAAATTAATAGGAGCCAGGTATTGTCTGAATAATAAAAATGGACCATTAGGGAGAAAACATAAATGCAGGACAATTCCTCCTTTCGAATTCATAATTTGTGAGCAACATTTAGGAAAACGTACCCCGAATAATTCAAAAAGAGAGGTACTGGAATTAAGCTGATCGGTTAACGTGTATTTATCACTACATTGAGCCAGGGACTCAGAAAAAGTACACACCGCACATATATAAAATTTCAAGAGAATATTTCCGTGTTCACTTCGGTAATTGTACATTCGGATATTATACACCAAGAACTTAATTAAGCACCCCTGAAATGTTTCATGACAGTGAAGTTGCTGTTACTGATTATTATGTTTTAATGATTGTTATGTCTTGCAGTACATTTCATCTAGTGAAACGATGTTTATGTTTGATAGAGCATGCTTCCCAAGAATGTCACAAAAAACACTATCATCAACATGCAATATCTGGGTATATATCTCGTTTATTACTAAATGTTGACATGACAAGGAGGAGACTGTCAGAGGCACTACGAGGCAAATGCATGCAACAAAAATGTCATTCAAAGCTATTGGAAGGCAATTTGACTATAGTCATTCTGTCATCAGCAGACTTGTCCGAAAACATCAACAAACCAACGATGTTAAGGACCGACAACGGTCTGGACAATCCCACAAAACCTCTCCTCGGGAAGATCGGAGTCTGGCACGCCTCCTTGGGCGTGTACCCTTTGCATCAAGTTGGGTTTTGAAACGCCTTTTGCTCCCCAACAGGCGTTCGTGCAACAGAACTGTCCGAAACCGTCTCAAGGCACTGAGTATGAGACCCAGAAGGGTCATCGTGCGTCCTTCTCTGTCCGATCTGCATCAAAGACGACGTTTGGAGTGATGTATGGCACGCCAACATTGAAATCTCAGGACGTGGAGGAGAGTCCATTGGTCAGACGAGAGAGGGTTCCTGTTTCACGTCACAGATGGTCACATGTGAGTGTGGAGGCATAGAAATACTGCTTACGTGCCTTATGATGGAGGATCGGTAATGATCTGGGAATGCCCCTCTAATGATTGTAAGCTGGATATGGTGACTGTACGTGAGAATCTCAATGGTCATCAGTACACCCAGGACATTATCAATCTGGTTGTCGTGCCTCATTTTGGCAACCACCTGTTGGGTACTCGCCCTAAATTCATGGACGACAATGCCAGGCCACATCGTATCCGTGTTGTGCGAGCATTCCTTCAAAACAACGCTATTACAACACTACCTTGTCCTGTAATGAGCCTCGATTTGAATCCCTTAGAACACATCTGGGATTTTATTGGACGTCGTGTGCAAGCAAGGGGTCGGCCTGTACAAAATTTGGTCGATTTGGAAGCTGCATTGCACGAGGAGCGGCAACAGTTGCCTCTGAACCGTATCAGGAGGCTCACTAGTAACATTAGGATGGAGGTTCAGGCTGTCACCCGGGCACGTGGTGGATACATTCGCTACTGATGTCAGACACCGCTATTGTGTTCAGGAGATTACAAGTGACATTTTTCTGTCAGTAATTACCGGCATTGTTTCACCATGGACCGTCCCAGCACCATACTTGTCGAAGGAACACTTTTCCATCAAAACATTAGTGACAAATATGAGTAATTAGCGACATTAAAATACTGAATATTTTCATCTTTGTGTTGTTTTTCATTTGTCAACAGACTATTCTTTCCGCAAGCAATCACGTTTGGTTATTAGAAAGATACACTTCACTCCCATTGCCCATGTGGGGGCAAGGTGACGTCGTGTACTAAGGCGTACTGCACGTCGATGGTGCACTTGTCTTCAACCAATGCTAACCCTGCTTGTGTGGAGTTAGTATGTTGGGGAGCTGACAGTTGCTCGCCGTTGCTCGGTGGTTCTCTCCGGGTACTCCGGCTTCTCCCACCCGTAAAACTGTCACGGTCATGGTTTGCCATTGTGCAGAAATATGTGACCTTAAACACCAATAAATAAATCAATATAAATATTAGAAAGATATCATGGAAGTAATGACATTTTCTATTAACACCACTGAGAAAAAAACAGGGGGTGCTTAATTAAATTCCAGGTGTGTATAAAACTAACTGATATAGAAAGTTGACATCAGAGAAGGGATTATCTCGGGGGTAAGAACTCAACTACGGAGAGTAGTTACTACTCTTACTTTCTCATCAAGGTGATGAGGGACTGAAAAAACTAATAATTACACTGTTAATGTAGTTATACGTTTTGGGTCCAAATACTCAATTCCCTTTGGTGAGCTGGATGAAAACGTCATGACCAAATGTAAATCATTTTCCATTGAATACATTTGGTCGAACTTTGACCCGCATTTACGGTACAGCGCAGTTTGACAGAATGAAATTCGGGCGATGTTTGGGCGGGTTTATAACTTGTATCGCCTCTCGCAGAGATCAGTGATTATAGTTTACTGATATGTTAAATAATTGTTTTGAACATTCCAAGTTTCGTTGCGAAAGACGGCATTTTGACAAATTTGGGTCAATGCCAAAAACCGGCGCTCAACTCAGAGCTGTGCGCTTTGTCTTTTGTGTGAGGGTGGTTTTTCGCCTCGTTCGTTCGTAAATGTTTTATTTCGTCTTTCTGCTTTGCTGTTTGGTAAAAAGTAGTTTAAACAGTTACGGAATGTAATTATAAGATTCATACACAATTTGTACTCATTCCCACACGTTCATACTCCAATAAAGATTATAAAAATTGCATTCAATTCTTAAATAAAATTATACTAGTCTTGTTGGAAGCGCCCAAAAATGTTACATTCACACTCAGTAGCAAATATATGTTGTGCTGTATAGGGAGAAAAATGCAAGAACATAATATTCCTTGGTTATGTTCTGTTATAAGTTCACAATAGTGCACTGTGGACACAACAACACCGGAATCTACGTCACAGAACGTGAATCCAGTGTTCGGATTACATTGCATCTGGATATTTGGTCAGTAACCGAATTATCTACTCTGCCGAGAGCACAGACCGAATCCAAGTAACAGGGTCATCAGAAGGCGTTTGTCGCTTCATATCTTGTGTAAAGGGCAAAAGGTCAACACGACGCGTCAAATTATTCCACAGAGAAGCTGAATGGATTGATTGTTCGCTGTCTAATGAAATGATGAACGGTTTTGTTTTGGAAAATATGAACAGCTTTATCCAGTACGTACAAACCGAACTGATCGAGAGGCAAACTATTTCTCTCCGCTGGGATTTCTAGTCGCCATGATGAGTCTTGGCGTGCAGTTTTTCAATTCCCTGGTGGTGGTTAGCAAATCATATAGACCATAGAAGATATATAATATGTTACTATAACTAGAAGTAACTTAATCATGTGAACACGATCTGCAATTATTTCTTAATCACATCGAATAATAATGCTCGCGGTACATCCGTGGTTGTAAATACTTGTAATGTAGTTACATGACGTCCATGAGAATTATTTCGCGTCACCAAAGTCCAAAACAAAAAGTCAGGTACCATTTTCCACCATCACAGATTTTTTCAACATAAATTATATTTAAGTATTTCAAATTGAAATACGTTTGAAAGTAATTTTTTCACGAACACAAAGAACCGTCACAATATTGAAATGTTTAACTCTTAACCGTGTAATTTACAAAACGAGCATTGGAGAACATTTTTTAAACAATTTAAAAAATAAGTATCATGTGACGCCCCATTGGACTGGGCTGAACGATTTTGTCATCGAGGTCCTTTCAGTGAGGGGGTCACATCCTGTGATTTTGTTGAATTTTTTTAAAAATCTGAAATAATAAAATAATATTTAAAATAATAATATTTAACCCTTTACCCAACGAATCGGCCGCATCCGCCGCGTAATATGCAAATTCAGCAGTTGAAAAAAATATTATTTTTCAAAAGATTTCAACAAAACCATATCATGTGACCCCTCGTTGGAACGAGCTCGTCGAGCTCGTTCCAACGAGGGGGTCACATGATATGGTTTTGTTGAAATTTTTCAAAAAATTTGAAAAAATTATATTTAAAATAATAAATTTTGATATCGTCTGCGTTGGGTAAAGGGTTAAAGAAATTAATTTTGATATCATCTGAGTTGGGTAAAGTGTTTCAGTATACACAGATAATTGTTCAGCAATCAGCATGTTGACCATCCGCTTACGGACACTCCCTGAGTGTAGATTGCTAAACGGTTATATAATTTACCTTAAATAAATATTTATATTATATCTCACGTGACCTTCTAGGCTCCTGATTGGACGAATGCTGCACCCCTATTTCGTGTAGTTTGCATCCACAGAAATGACCAGGCACTACACCCAGGCACTACACGTTTTCTATTTTTAGCACACTACTATATCAGTTTTCTTTTCATACTGGGCGAATAAAACTAATCAGGCTAAATTTAAATATCGATTCACAGAGGCACAACATCCACAAAACGACCCGGAAAGAAATCATTGTGGAAAAATGTATCGCTTTTCCATTGTTGAAGTCACATTTTCCAAGGCGTTCATTTTATTTCTTGAGAAGATGATCCATATCCCGTTTCGAAGAGAATGATCCATACCTGGGTACAACTTTCATGAGAACGCGTCCGGATATGAAAAATCGTTTGTTTCGCTGCTCATATTATTTCGCTATTTAATTGTATGTTTTGGGCAGTAAGCGAATAAATAATGGAATTCATTTGAATCTTCGGAGTTTTGTATCCCGTATTGACCCATTCGGTAATGTATATGTGTGACAAATGTGTGGAAATTATCAAACTGCGTTGTCAAATTTCGAAACTTTTAGCTTTCATTCGCGAGTTGCGCGATTCTAGAACACACGCTTGCGTTTGGGGGAAATGTTTTGTTTACCCTTGCCGACCGATTCAAAATCTGTCTTCTGCTCATATCAATAATCCAAGTTAGCCGTGTTTTGGAAGAAGAAACTGTTTTTTAAAAACTACATGGTATTTTTTTTCTATATAACGCTGGTTTGTAGGGCTGCTACCTTGGTAATAGATTAAAAAATCGGACAGATGTTTTTCTTGATGGGTGTTCGATATAATATAAGGATTATTGCATGGCTTGTTGTTGACTACGCCCATATAGTGACTGGTGAGGTGGTGTAGTTCCTGCCGCTTCGCGGCGGGAACTACACCACCTCACTGGGCACTATATGGGCGTAGTCAACTCCAAGCCATGCACTATTCCTTAAATATAAACTGTGGAGAAGCAAAGATAGGCCCCGAACAGGTACTATCCATGAATTAATGGGAAAATCAGGAGCAGATTTTGAATACGCCATGGGCATATGTAATGGACATAATGGCGGTAACACCAAGACTGACCACACCTGCTCAATCTTGAAGGTTTCATAATAACGTCGTTCATCGTGATAAAAGTCTGAACACTGTGTGTTCAAAATGAAATGTAACGATTGTGGGACTTCAGCTAAGGTGAAATTATATCAAGGAGATCACATGTTATGTGACAACTGTGAAAATAAATTATTTTCGTCCGAAACACAAATCGACCGATGTATGTACAGCAACTGCCAATGTGAATAATGCTCTCTTTGACGAAAACAACACATCCACAACAGGCGTGGTTCTGAACGGACGTTTATGCTTTGTAATTAACAGGATACAATTAATGCCCACTGACTTTAATTATACGCTGTGTATTGAAAATTCCACGGAGAACGAAATCGAATACTCAAAATATCTTTTGTTCGATTTAACACCCGGCAAGCTTCGTTGTGTTAAACGAAAAAAGTCTAAACAATATGAAAGACTTTTTGCTGTACTGCACGAAGTTGACCGCGATGATCTCAGCGCCTTCGTCGCTGAAGACCTTTCTGTACTGCCGCCAGTTGACCATACCGGCATCTCTCTCGTGCAAGATATTGCGTCTGTAAAATGTAAAATAGAACAACTGATATGCTTTTAGAAAAAATCCTAATTAAATTCTCAGCACAGTACTGAAAGAGGTTCATGAGATGCGCTCAAGCCTCAAGAGTGGCATTGTATCTGAACTATTGCGCATAGTGGATTCTACACAATATAGGGATGTGACTCTACACAATACAAAAACAGGACAACGTTTCACCTCATACCGATAATCCGTCACAGAGGTGTGAACACAGCCAAATACTGTTATACTTAATAGCGTCTCAAGTGAGCAGGCCGTTGATCGCCCATATTTGTCAAATGTTAACGGTACTGCCATAACGGCAAAACAGAATGAACAGTCACTTGTCACTGATTCAAAGACTGTTTTAAACTATATACAAAGAATAAAGCACTGTCACAACATCAGGTTAGTGAATACGAACCAGTTTCCTGTGCTGTGGACTTGCCGTCTCGACGACAATACCATTCCGACAAGAAGTATTTTACAAGCAGCGGCTTCATACCCGCGAAGAAGAAACGACAACGTGAACAAAACTGTTATTGGGACGGCGGCGAAAGCTACATTGAAGGCAGTAAGAACTCACTCCTCTCCCCAACTCCGCTTCAGTCTTTGCGTCACAACTTACCCCAGAAACATCCGCACGTAACATTGAAAATTATATTGTTTGTAGCACTAACACTGTGATAAACAGATGTGAAAAGCTTTTAACAGACATACTCTTCATTCCGCATAGACATCGCGGATCCCAAAGAATTAAGTAAACTTCCGAATCCCGAATTGTGGTCTGAAGGTGTCTTGGTTCGAAAATATTTTTTTTTTCCAGAAAACCTTTTATGTCTAATCTTGTGTTTATTAATTTCCCAAAAACCTGGATGTAACACGTAAGTCGCAATCATGGGGAGCCTCAAAATAACTATATGCAACAGTAATTCTATTAAGAGTTCGGGTATGTCAGTGCAAATGCTATGCGACAGAAATGATATCGAACTTCTCCAGGAACACAAGTTGTTTGACTTCGATATTCCGAATCTTCGTACTATCCATGAGGACTTTATCGGTGAGGGGTGTCTTCTATGGCTCGTGGTAGTCATATTCATATCGGTCCCTATATCTTGGAAGAAATCATTAGGTAGTTGAGTCCAGTTTCTTCGTTATTCTGATGACTGCTTGGTTGGTCTCTAGTGTTGGAATGGAAGCAACTCTCTTTTAATTCTGTGCGACAATGGTAGAAATACAGAGGATTTTGCACATTATAAAGGCAAACTCAGTTCAGTTATAGAAGAATCCGACACGAATAATATCTGCATTGTAGGTGACTGAAATGTTGATGCTTTTCGTGTCAATGATCATACGACCGAACTCTACCGATTTGGCGTGGAATATGGATTATTTCCATCTGATGTGGGTTATTTCGGTTCCAGTTCTGACACGTATACATTCGTCGGCGACGCCCACGATACCATATCGTGGATTGACCACTGCATCTGCAGTAACTCAGTCCATTTTTCAGTCAGTTCATTTCTTATTGATCACACAATAATTGGTTCAGACCATCTCCCAATTTCTTTCTGTATAAATTATGAATCATTTCCTGGAGTGAGTAACACATCCTCTTCGGATTTCTCGATGCAGCATCAACCTGATTTGGGCAATGTCACAACATAATCGCTACTGGCCTATCGTTGCGTAACGTTCACTGAGCTAAACACCATTTGGTGCTCTCAGGAGTTGTCAATATGTGCCAGTTGCGACTGATGTAGACGGGACCACATTTCTATAATTGATCAATTGTACACTAAGATTGTAGATGCTCTACGAAACTCAACTGCCAACAATCAAGCAAAGTACATCTAACATTACTCCCCGATGTCTGGGTGATTTAGTATGGTGAAGAAGAGACACAAGATAGCACGCAACTACAATAAACTGTGGATGAGCAAATGTAGGCCCCGGACAGGTACTATCCGTGACTTAAAGAGAAAATCACGTGCAGATTTTCAATACGCCATGCGCATATGTAAGAATAAAAAAATACGGTTAGAGGTGGAATCACTGGCTAGAAAGCTTAGAAAAAAACATTAACAATTTGGGAAACCACTTTCAAAGAGGAAAATCTCAATAGTTTCCAACAATGTGGGAGGGGTCTCGGGTGAAAAAGAAATTGCTAGTATGTGGGTTGACCACTTTAAGGGAATTTTGAATTTCGTGTCCTCCAGCTCTAATGTCGATGTCTTATCAACAGATATGCTGTCATATAAAGTTGAAGGATATGTATATGTATCCGAAAGTGGAATTCTTAGCTGTATTCAAAGCTTCGATACAGGTAAGTCATGTAGACCTGACTCCCTAAGTGTAGAACACCTCTAATTTAGTGACCCATGCCTGATACCCACCCTGATAATACTCTTTAATGGTATTATCAAGCATGGTCATATCCCAAGTGATATGGCAGATGTTGTCTTGATTCCTTTAATTAAAAGTAACGTTGGAAATATCTCCGATAAGGATAACTAGAGGCCCATTGCATTAGCAACATTCCTATCAAAACTACTGGAGAAAATAATCTTCAACAGATGCTTGGGTAATCTGACCACCACTGGCTGGCAATTTCGTTTTAAAGGTAAACACTCTACTGATAGCTGTATATTCCCACATTTTTGTTTAATATTTTCATCGATGACCTCAGTAAGCGAATACGTAAAATTAAAGTAGGACGTATTGTCGGCAAAGTTACAGTCAATCGCCTGTGTTATGCTGGAGATATGTGCCTCGTAGCTTCAACAATTAAAGGTCTCCGTATTCTGTTAAGAATCTGTGAATAGAGGGCGGAGAGTCTAGATACTATCTACAACAGCAAAAAGTCAGTGTGTATGTCATTCATCCCGCGGTCCTTCTCAAAAATATCATTTCCGAAAGTTCCTCTCAATGGCTCTGAGCTCACCTTTGTTGATAAATTTAAATATCTAGGTCACAAAATGCATATATATTTGAAAGACGACCTAGACATTGAAAGACAATATCGAGCAATATGTGTCAGATCCAATCAGTTGATTCGGGGGTTTTCCAACTGTACTCCAGCCGGGAAAACCTTCTTATTTGAGAATATTATAATCCCTGATGGGTACTGGTATGGGATGGGAAAATCTCACCCGAGGGCAAGATATTTGGGCCAGACACGAGGCTTGCCGAGAGTCTGGACCAAATATCTTGTCCCGAGGGTGAGATTTTCCCATCCCACACCCGTACCCATCAGGGATAATTTTTCTCCCCCACCATACAGCGGTGACGTTAGCCAGAGTTAATCGACGGTCACATGCTGATATAATAAACTCATTTGGTGTTCGTTGTTTTGAAAAACTAATGACACCATCGGAAAGAGCATGCACAAGTTATGTATATACCAAAGGTATATACCACGAAGTCGATTAGGAACGGTGGCAGCTTGAGGGTTGAAGGATTTTAGAGCATCAAACTTCGATCACACTCCATTCCGATGACGTCAATATGAATTAGGTGGTAGCAAGAGACTGATACGATATGCATAACGTCATTATAACGTTATAAATGTATAACGTCACGTGGGTGGGTGGGATGGGATACATCTGTCTCTCCCAGCTATCTCACCCGGGACACACATATGTTACACATGCAGTTCGGGGGGGGGGGGGGGGGGGTAGAAATATATATCCCATCTCCGTTGCTGTCATCTTTGGACACAGTATTGTCGAAAGAGTATGCAATGTCTTACTGTTTGCTACAATAATGCGTATAGACTTCTTTCCAGATACGACAAATTCTGCAGCGCTAGTAATATGACTGTATCGGACAGAGTTCCATCGCTTCTGACCCTAAGGGGGAGATTCATGTAAGTATCCGTAAACGGATTTCCGCTCTCAAAAATAAAACCGCGCAATCCTTGTTCGCACAGATCTTGCGAATCAACTTTTGTTTATGTTTGGATCTCCCTACTGTACTGCTACTTGAATCAATGTTTCACGCCTGTCACCCGCTAAAGCTTTTTTCACATTATTATAGTTGCAGGTTAAAGGCACGACTGCCTTTTTTGTAGTTCTGGCATAATGAGGTTACTCTCATGTACACAACAATGTCTTTTTGTAATGTCACCACTGTAACTAAATATATATATTTATACAAAAGCTGAGCACGTCGCCCAGGAAATATTCTGGATCGAACAGCTATGTAGGTATATACCACTCGGTCTCAACAGAACTGCCAATTCAAACTATGCTTAAGCAGGGACGAATCGTCCTCTCTGTTTCGACACGATCCACGTTGTTTCCACGCGGTCTAGGCACTCGGCAAAGATACGTAACTGTCCATCAGCGGCATGGACGCATTTTATTTTTGTCCGACTCGACTATTTGCATGATCTTCAATGTCTTTTTAGCCTGTTTACAAATTTTTCGCTATTTATCCTACCGTGAAATCTGTTCACTTTTTCTTCTGGCGATCATATTAGTCCTTTTGGCAGAGTCTGAACCCACTTGTAATGGTCTTGTAGATGGAGTCGCTGCCCCGTGCCAGTAATAGTGAATAAAAAGCCTTTAGTGGCACTATTCCATTACATCCACACTTCGTTTCGCACGAGCTAGAAAAACAACAAACTCTAAAATTTCCTCCTAGCAGGCAACTTGGTGCATTTTAAGGCGACGGTCTGCAAATAAATTTGTTTAAATCATCCAGTTATCATACCTCCTTCATGTAATAATGGAAGTATCTTGACATTTCTGAAATTCCAATTCCTTTCATTTTTCGAGGGATATATTAAATTCGGGTTCTACTGGGCATTAGGATTAGAATACTTTTCAGAATTTGTCGAACAGTATTGTCTTTACCTTCTGCTTTCTACTTTTACACCAGTTTCTTTTCTTTTTGGATTGTATTACAGACCGTTCAGTGAGAACTTTGCTTATGATAATTTTTGTCGCCACATTTCATTTCTTTCGTCGTCTGTGTGTATTTTATCTTGTGGCTCTACCCTGAAGAAAGTCTTCATCGGACTGAAAGCTAGGTAAAAAATGTTTTTTTTCAGTGATGTTTGAGCTTTATTTATATATAGAGGATATTCACGAAAATTTGATGAATACCGAAAATATCTCGTGAGTGGCTACAAAGAAATATGAGGATCTTCACGAGCGACGCAGTTGTATAAATATATATATTTCGTGAATTTTCTTTTCATTTAATGCTCTACGACTACAAACTCTCCAATTTGTGGCCTTTATTTGCCATTAAGGCGCAAAATTTATGTGCCGAACCGGCGTCCATACAAAAATTACAACAACCAAACTCCAACCATTGGAATGTGTGAATATCCGCACAAAAAGTAGTCCCGTCTTATTTCTCCCCTAACTTTACGATTTACCAAGGCTGGCGAATTGAAATAATCGCAATGTGTTTCGAAGAAATAGAACAATAACAAAAAACACCACTTTCTTATTTTCATTAACAAGACACGTCATTTTATTTTTTTTGAACTCAATGCACTGAAGACGTGTGAAGTTGAACTGAAGAAATTTGAAAGTGATTTCGGCTTTTCGCTGGAAGGTGAATGAGAAAGTCAAACTTTGAAACCGCTGATTTAATGAATTGATTTAGTCACTGTCACTATCAATTATTCGAATTCGTTTGTATTTGGGACTCTGGAATTCATTACTGATGTGCTGACTCGTTTAAAGTACATGTGATTCGTCATCCGAACCTACGATGAAATATCGATTTCTAAATATCATTTTGATATTTCGTTTTGCCGACCGACAGGGGAATATGACTTAATTTTTCAGCGTGAATTGATGCCTGAGCATTAAATAAATATTTATATTTATATATTTTTGTTTGTTTGTTCTTTTTGTGTGTTCTTTGGACCACTGTGTCTGAAATAAAGATTTATTATTATATACAGTTTTCAGGGATGCATCGATAAATAAGCTTCTGGTGTAATTGGTGGGATATTTTGAATCAGCATCCGCTTATTTTATTGTAGTGTTATTGTTTTCTTTTTTACGGATGATTAGATTACGTGGACTGATTTATTGAAGTGTATACCACGAAATATACAGGGAGAAATTTTTAGCCTAGAGTACTACTGCATGTAGACTTATCTTCACTAAACCAATGGGCAGTTTTCAGAGGCTGATATTGCACTCTGTCCATGTCCCCAATTATTAGACTGAAAACTGAATTGATGGATCGTGAGCCATGGGGCGAAAGGAGACATTTACGAGTGTATTGTTTCAGAAATATTACCCTTGCTCTGTTTGACTGTATTTGTTTCATGTGGTAAAAGAAAGCGATTACAGGTTAGGTGTATATAAATAGGCATTCTGGATCAACTACTTTTGCCCAGACCTTAAAAATAATTGATTTGTTTCTAAAGTTAGAAAATGTCTGTGGAACTTTCAATGTTAATTCTAACTCACACATTAAAATTCGTTTGAATTTTACTCCTCAGCTAATCGCTTTTCTGTTCAAAATTTTTCAAAACTTGAAATTCCTTATGAAATGTGAAGGTCCAAATTTCTTTAAAGAGTATGTAGAGTGGCAGTTTTCGGTGTTAATTTTTACAAGTTGCTGTTATTCGTGTGTTCACATTTAAAATGGGAATCCCATTGACAAAATCTAACCTACCTGAATTTACAAGTAACAAAATGTTTTTTTTTTCTGAGTTTGAAAATAACGCTGAACACAACAGTTTGTGAAGAAAATTGTATTTTGAGCAATCTGAAGCAAAGAAAACAAACGGAAAAGCACTCGTCACTGCTGATTCGAAAACCCCGAATAAATAGCATGATCGCCCCTGCGGTTTCGCGAAAAGAAGAAACGAAGCAATCCAAAGCAAAGAACGCAAACGGACAAGCTCCATGCAAACGAAACAGAAAAAAGAGTCTGAATATTCTCATGTCTGACCAATATGATGTCGTGTTTTGCTTGTTACCTGGATATGTGACACCAGACCACTCAGTGCAGCAAAACAAGCTTTAATCAAGCATCACACTGATTTTAAATTTCCCTTCAGTGATTTTAAACCATATATCACGAATTACATCAAATCTGTGTGGCAGGCGGATTGGGATGGAGTGACAAATTCATTTTTGTTAGAGGGTAATTTGCGACCAGCGTCTGTTCCCTGACAGTAGGTATTGTCAGTGAAACACATTATTTTACACTGTACTGATTTCAATCATGTCAGAGGGCAGTATTTCACAGTAGAATCTCTGAGAGATCTTTATTATGATACGAGTCTGCATAAGATTCTCTCATTTTTGAAAGCAATCAACCTTTTTACAAATTTTTGATTGCTTTTAATCTCTTAAATTAGTCTCTCCAAGCCTCAAGTTCAACAGGTTGATTTATAAAGATTTCATATTTTCTGATTCATCACTCATTACTGTTAATGTTCATACAATGCTATCTTTGCCATTTGTTTTGAAATTATATCATGTTTTTATTCAATCTTTTAACCTCATTATTGACGTGTTTCACTTTAACGTTTTCTCGCCATCATATCACAGTAGCTGCTGATGTGGCGTTAAACACCAATAAATAAATAAAACATAATGCTGCTGATTATTCACCGGGAAGGAAAAGAAAATCTACTAAAAACACAACAATATCCACGCTCATCTATTTGACTTCGTTAGATCTGCGGTGGATGCAAATGTCCCGAGAGACAGATTGAAGATGATAAATCGCAAATTCAAAGTACGAAAGAGAGAGAGGGGGGGTCGATATAACACGCCCCAAAAGTATAATTATTAAATTAATGAAGCACATTGCTTTTACGATTTTGTATCTGAATCCCCAGAAGTATTCAAGAATACAGTTCCATGTATACTGCTAAAGCGGTCCCTTCGGGATGTTGAACGTGTACGCGCTCAAGAAATTGATTCGAGGATCACAAAAGTTCAAGGCAGCCCATACAGTTTCTACCAAAGCGACAAGCATTTTTATGAGTCTGAAAATAAAATTTGAAATTAGAATGCTTGTCAGGGCAAAGCCAGCCTAAGTATAGGGGCAAGGGGCCCCATATTTAAAGATATTGTAAGGTCAAAATATATTCCGCATCAAGGCGAAAAACCTACATGAATTTCACTTCTCTGTAAAGCTGGAAAAACACATATATCCAGCTTTAGCGCAGGGACCCAGGGGAGAAACGGCATGTTAGATAAGGTCTAATCTCATTTAATTTATACGAGACGTAATCGGTTGGTGTCAAGATATCGTCACGGTCAATTGAGAAACGAGATTCTAAAACGATAGAAATGTCTATCGTATCGTCACCTGATCATTAGGTAACAATGATGGCAAGAACGAATCGGTTTTCTCGACAAGTGAAGTCACCGTTAAGTCACGCGCGAGATGACTTGTATTGATTCTGTCTCGATATACGCCACCTCCCACCGTTTTGACAGATGGATGGATGAGCGTCCGTCCACCTGACAGTTTAGGGTAAAAAGTATATATACCTGGACGAGCAGAGCATTAGACACACACTTGGGGTCACACACACGTTGGTGAAGTCCAGGACAGGCGGACTCTGTTTCCTGGCATAAGGGTACCTTCGATCACAGGACCCTGAAACGGCTGGAATCGCCAGAGAGGGCATTCCATGATTGATTTAGCTTAACGTTGATAGGCGGCTACGGGTCCGAATTCGTGAGAAGGAACACCCCAGGTGGAACGTTAAAGTTTAGATTGTCGAGTAGCAGGTGTCGGCCTGCAATAGTCAGAAGTGTAGGTTAATTGTATTGTGCGTATTAACCCTTTGAAGCGTCAGACTGATTGCGTTCTGAGTAGTTTGTTTTGCTGTCGAAGCATCGTAATACCGACTGGAGATCGGTGTGAGTGACAATTTCGCCCTAGCACAAAAGGGGCATTTGTGAATCGTGAATTCAACCAGGAACGGTGAATATTTCAATAGGACTTTCACGGAGGACTTTCAAAAGGCACATAAGGTATGAGTAGACAATATCTGACCCAAATCAGAAGTACGGTGGCTTTATAGATGACGAACATTGCTGGTCGGAACCCTCCGACAGCCAGAGGTACAGTTACGCGCAGACGTCGACATTTGAGCCTAAGCGGGTGAAGCTCTTATGGCGAGCTCACAGTAATAACATTTCAGATTTGTGAAGCTCTTATGGCGAGCTCACGGTAGTAACATTTCCAGTGTGTAGACTATAGTGCCAGTACAGGGCTATAGAATGACTATTTGATTGTTTAGAATTATTTAACCCATTTTCTGTGAAAAGAATCGAATTGTTGATTGTTCAAATATTGAAACGGATTTATTTTTATGTGTAAATAAAAGAATCGTTGTTACTTTAAATCATTCTTTCCATTATACGGCCTGAAGTGATTAGGAATCACACCTAACGGAAATCGAACCTATTTCAGGCCAATTTGGCAGAGAAGAAATCACGGCGTCGGTCTAACTCGGCTCTCTGCGCCGAGTTCGCGACACTTGGATTCCGTTGGTCTAATTTTCCCGCAACTTCATCGGCGGGACTAAATAACCCCACGTCAGCCCAGGCCTTACGGGGCCTCAGGTGTCCCTGACAATGCTTGTTAACCCTTTACACAACGAACACTATATCACAGTTTTTTTAACACAACTTCTTTTGTTTTTGTTTATTTTTCTTATTTTTTCCAAAAATATATGGTACATATATAAAATATACATCTGACGTACATCCCCACCTAGTATATGGAGCAGCTTATATTTTAACCTAAGCTGTAAACAGGATTTACAAAAAAATGCGAAACAGAGAAGAGAGAGAGAGAGAGAGAGAAAGAGAGGCAGACAGGCATATCAATAATTATTTTAAGTCTTTCAAAGTACAATACTGAAGCGTTCATGGATGCCAATAAAGTGTAATGTATTAAATTTCACACATCAGACGGTTGCGAGTACCTTTTATCGCGAGCGCGGCTTTCGAATCGTTAACGGAAAAGAGGAGTTCGTGTCAGCTGAACCTCGATGGTGACAGTAACCGGATAAATATCAAAAACACACGCCATCGGGATATTGTTTTTCCATCCAGTGTTCTTTCGACGATAGTCTCTCCGTGGGTCCCATCGTGTACGTCAAACGATCGGAAAGGAGAGATGTGGCTTAAATGTTAAAGCGCGACTTTGAATTGGAAATCAGGAAGTTGTTTGTGTTGTTTAAAAGATCCATGCGGTTGATGGACGAACAGAAGAAAGAATATAGAAATAAGATGGAATGTCACATTTGGTGAAACAATCTCATATAATCAGAAAACAGTGTGTGTAGGTATGCCATTTATAAATACGGGGCTATGTGAATCACAACATAGCGTTTTTAACCCTTTACCCTATGCAGACGATATCAAAATTTCTTATTTTAAATAACATTTTTTTAAAAATTTTTCAAAAACTTTCAACAAAACCATATCATGTGGCCCGAGCTCGTTCCAACGAGGGGTCATATGATATGGTTTTGTTGAAATTTTTTGAAAAATAATATTTTTTCAACTACTGAATTTGCATATTACGCGGGCGGTTGCGGTCGATTCGTTGGGTAAAAGGTTAAAGAAAAAATTCAAAATATCTTAAATGACCAAAACTACAGCTGATGGTATTTACGTAATATGTTCGGTGATACCATCAACATTCTCACAGCAATTTGTACACAAATTGGCAGTGTCCCCCTTCAATTATTCCTATAGCCGCTGGTGATATAAATTTAGTGCTATGTTTTGTAATTGGGGGGGGGGGGGGGGGCTGAGAGCAAATGGGAGTGGTGTACCCTGACGTTGTTTACGTCATATCTTCGGCACTTGACATCGGATTTTCCAATTGTTTAAACTTGAATTTGAGACCACGAGTACTATAGTGCTGAAAATTACAAGTTTGCAGCATGAAATTTAATTTTGAAGTTTTCCCACCGTCGATGGGACTTCCGTCGTAGGTTAAATGTGGACCGACAATGTGAATTCAAATGCGACGAGACATCACTTCACCCATTCCTTTTGGAGTATGCAGAATATTGAGATAGTATGTGTTTTAGTTTTGGGACCAGGTGTGTTCATAATATAGGAGGGTGTACGCCGACGTTGTTCACGTCATATATCCGAAACCTGACGTCGGGTTTTCGGAATTTTGTCAACTTACTATTTAGGACCACTAGTACTATTACGGCCTAGAATTATTTCAACTTCGTTCTGTAAAGTTTATTTTTGTCGTTCCCGGTCGTCGGCTGGAATTTCGTCGCAGCGTTAATTAAATGTTGACAGACAATGTGAATTCAAAGTTGACTAAACATCAATTCAAGTATTGTTCTAGGATTATTTAAAATATTATTGGGGTGTCAGTCGTAGTTTAACCTGTAGGTGAGGGATGCTCAAAAATGGGAGGGGGTATAAAAACATAAAGGGGCATAAAACGTCAAAAATGACGTTAAATTAAAAAAATACAAAACAGCTGCCTTTTTTTCGACCTCTACAACAAACTTAAATTTCATCTAAATCGAGCGGGCTTTAATTTTTGTGTCGTTGACGTTCCAACGTCACCAATGTGGGAGCCAAGACAAATTTGTTATCGGTTGGAAATGGATTGCAGTTTTAGATATGATTCTCGTGTGGGTGTATATTTGGGGTGCAGGCGAAAAGCCTAAAGGAGAACCTAAAATGCACCCGGAAAGCTTAAATACTCGCTTTTATATAACAGAGCACAGAAAATGGCAGAATAAAATGAATTAAATAATGGTGCCGTTTTCGCCATCCGAACTGGTGCGGTTTTCGCAAACCCATGGTGTCGTTTTCGCCAGTGCAATTGGTGTCGTTTTCGCCAGTGCAATTGGTGCCGTTTTCGCCACCTTTGGTGCCGTTTTCGCTCACATGGTGACGTTTTCGCCAGGTGCAGCTTTTGCACGGTGCCGTTTTCGCTATAACCCTATATTTGCACGATTTCAAGAGTGAAAGTTCAATCACTGGGCAGATACGAACCTTACGTGAAAACGACGTAAAACTGACGCTGTTTTGATAAAGGTGGAGATTTGGACTTCTAACAATTCCTTGTAATACAGTTAAAACTAGAAGTCCTGTCATGAAATGCGCACAAATAGCACGTTTATAAGTGCGTTGATGTACGCGTTATGGCCCAAGTAAAGCTATCAAATTCTGTATATTTGGCCTGTGCACAAGCAATGTTTCAGCCAATGGACCTCCGGGTAACCCGGAGGTCCATTGGCAGAAACATTGCATGTGTTTGCTAAGAGTAACCAGGAGAACCTGCCTTGCTTTGAATACCGTTCAATATGGCAATTGCGCGCAATTCCAACGCGTAATTAAGCCTAGATAAGCGCACTATTGGTGACAGGACTTCTAGTTTCAACTGTAGAATGATCACCCAATTGTTTGTGTTTGAAACTTGATAGCTAGAGATATTACGTATAAGGAGCAGTGCGATGGAGAAAATGAGGTTTTTACTAAACAAATATGACGCCTAAATTTGAAATGACATACAAAGGTAAAAATGGTGATAAATCGAAAAGCATAAGAAAAACACAGCTATTTAATTGTTTAGCTCTACAACATAGTAACATTTCATGAAAATCGGACGTGATTTAATTTTTTGTGACATTGACGTCAATTACGAAAGCCGAAAATTCGACCAGAGCATGGGGGAGGTCGGAAAAATATAGCAGACACAGGATCAAAAAAACGTTTCCGCCCTTCACACACCCACCACCTCCATATCTGCAGTTTTTATTATTTTTCTAGGGCCATTTTTGGGGACCCACCTCCACAAATCTGAGGCAAAACATAAAATGCAGACCTAGCCCCGTCTATCCGAGAATTGTTCCA
Organism: Pictodentalium vernedei; assembly: GCA_031216915.1. Lineage (NCBI taxonomy): Eukaryota > Metazoa > Mollusca > Scaphopoda > Dentaliida > Dentaliidae > Pictodentalium > Pictodentalium vernedei. Next base: position 866,094,770 of record CM062297.1, read on the forward strand.
TTTCTTAATATCTAAGACCATTCCACTGACTATTTCAGCATTTTCATAAACCTCTGAGGCTGCAAGGGAGATAGTTCTAATGAGTTTAAATGGAAATAGTAACAAAATATTATCAAATAAGCCTGAAAAGTCACTGAAAAAAATCAGAATAAGTCCTGAATAAGTCAGAGATAATACATTTCCTGACACCCACGTCTGTACTAGATTATTAAACAATTCTACTAAATACAGCTGTAGGTTTTTAAATTTCTTGTTCGGTTTCGGTTTTGGTTTTTCAGGTGGAGCAAAACCGCGGTTCGGTTCGCTTTTCGATTTGTTCATGAGGCCAAATAAAATTCAATAAAACTCATTCTTATGTCCGGAGTCATAAATGAATGGCAGGGAAATTGAGTGAAACTCAATGAATGCCCGAAATAAACTATAATACATGAAGAATCAGGAAGGCCAATATAATAATTACCTAAATATACAGAACTTTTATTGTGCTTGGCCATTTTTCGAGGTCTGACACGCATATCAACGTGCAATTTGTGCGCATTTCACGCAACCCGAGGAAAGCTGCAAACACAACTAAACTGAAATGTCGGAAATTCACAGAATCTATCCTTCCCAGAGTAGTGAGGGTACCCAGACACTGCCATTGGCAGTGTCTGGATACTCTAACTACTCTGGGATGGCTACAGTCTGTGAATTTCTGCAGCAAGAGAGTATTTTAATAAAAAACGAAAAACCTTAGATTACGTTAACATAATAAGTACACCAAAAGTCTTGGAAATAAACCCATTATCCTTGTGTTTTGCAAGGTGTATGGGAGTTTACACCGGTCTGGGAACTCATACACCCTTCGGCTTTGCCTCAGGGTTTATGAGTTCCCAAACCGGTGTAAATTCCCATACAAACCGGTGTAAATTCCCATACACCCCGGACAGCACGAGGATAACTAATATTATGAGCTGAATATAAATCCAAGAAAATGCAGGTGTGTTTTGATTCAACCTTGAATACCGGAAGATTGAAATAACCCGTTCGAACACTGTTATATTGGGCACATATATTGTTTAAACTGTCAATACAGATCGAGAATGGCTATTCAATATCACTCCCAGGCAAGCAGTGGGACATTTGATGAACTACGACATGCGCAAAAACACAGAAAAATCGAAAACACGTAGCATGAAATCAGTCATATAATAACACGCACCATTACTTGTTACACCCACTTATGTGTCACACTGAGAATCTAAAACTGGCCGCGCTTTTAATGGAAAGTATGCATACAAAATAAATCATACGTGTTGCATGTATTACACAGTCGGGTACAGCAACGATAAAAAACTAGCTTTCAACAAAGCAGAAATTCTCACGCATTATCAACACGATCCATCAATACACCGTCGGGGAATCATATAAAACGCATGTTCTCCCCGGTGTTACTTTGGCAAGTCTTGCACAAATTGCAGGAACAACCATTTCGCCCATTAATTGCCACCAAAATAAATAATTTGACCTGTATTTCCATTTCGTCTCCATTACTGGTCCTCAGCCTAACAAGAAGAGAGGTATCTGAATACGCTTTGCGCATCTCCGTGGTACTAGGGTTATTTGTTTTCGTTTTTCCAGTGCCACGTCGAGTTGGGGAGTTTTTAGGGTGGAAGAAGCCGAAGTACCTGGATAGAACCGCCGAGATGCGACGAGCATCTATCAGAGGCTCGCCAAAACGGAAAATTCTTAGCCTCGTTTCATAAATATTATATGAGAAAAACACTCATTCCATATCTTCTATATCTATATCCTACTCTTTGTTTAAATCTGATTACCGGCCGTGTACCTATTTATTCTATACATTATCTGTACATTTCAGATGCAATGCTTAAAATAAAGACAATTTCGTGCTTTATCTTTGCGGGTTTTGGATTCGCTATAACCACATAATCCAACTGAATTGTTGTTGTCGAAGTTTTAGAGCGACTTTTAATTTTCAATTTATTGAGGTTAATAAGTCAAAAATACAAATTTCCTAATTGCTGCTTGCAGACACAATACCGTTAACCCTTCACTTAGCACGAAAGGCAGGGGACACTTGGAAATAAAATTCTTCAATAACTACTTTTTTTCAATTTTTGCGTTCAAAACATAGCTTACCATTCATTGGAACGAGCTCGTTCCAATGTGGTGTCATAAACTAAGTTCTTGAAACAGAAAATGAAAACAATAATGAAAATTGAATGGTGATTTTTACGAATGGCGTTGGTCGGTTTTGCAAAGGGTTAAAGAACACCGAACGTGATAATTATTGAGGATGGAAGCACGATATTCAAAACAGAATACCGGTATCGGTATTCAAAAGAAAAAAAAAAGAAAAAATACCGCGGTATACCGGTATATCGAAAACTGTTCAGATATATGAACTGAGTACCACAAGCGAGACTTGAGACATCACAACGGAACGAATCAGTATGCCTTGATGATGCGGTTCGAAAAACCTTTACACAACGCAGACGAAATCAAAATTCATTATTGTAAAGCAAAATTTTCCAAAAATTTCTACAAACCAATATCATGTGACCCATCATTGAGGGGTCACATGATATAGTTTTGTTGAAATTGAAACTTATTTTATGAACTGCTGAGTTTGTATATTACGTGGGCACATGCGGACGATTCCTTGGGTGAAGCGATACTATTATTCATTCTGAGCTACAGTTAAAAAAACTCAAGAAATCTTGAAAATTAAATTGTGGGTAAATCAATAATGAGGACAAGCCGATATTTTTATAATTACACCGGTATTCAATCGACATTGGTGTGAATATCGGTATATATCGATTTATCGAAATACCGTGCAGCCCAAATGGAAGTAATATATTTCGTATCGTGCTCGACTTTACAGTGATCTTCCTACTTTCGAGACGTCTGCTTCAGTGAGAGCCAACCTTGCTCTTTCTTTACAAACAACCTTGGGGATTTGTGAATACGTTTAACTTTAAATAAGACTGTTAATAAATGTTCAATTTACATTTCCCTAAATGAAAGTCTTCAGCTGAATGATCTTGAACAACCGTTTCATCAACTACTAGCACCATACATTTTATTGGGTGATTTAAACGCACATACCCCTTGTGGAATGACTCCTGCAGGAAAGATTATTTACAAGAGAGGGAACAATGGGAAGAGCGTATCTCAAAATATGACTTGTGCGTGTTCAGTTCAAATAGTTATCTGCATACTGCACCTGACAGGTACACTTCAATTTATGTTACAATCACTTGTCCTATATTTTGTTATTTTTCTCTCTCAATGTGACTTGTGCTGAAGTGATCGTTTCCAATTATAGAATCACTTCCAATTGTATTCGGAGGCATGGTTCAGGCGGTAGATGAGCGAAAGTCCGGCAAAACGTCAAAAGCTCAAACAGGGATACTTTCTAGTCGGCTTGCTCCGAACTACTCATAAAGGATAAATAGTTTTTTTAACCCTTTACCGAACATAACGGCCAAATTGGCTAACGCAATTCTCAAAAATCGCCAATTAATGTTCATTATTTTTTTTCATTTTTTTGTCTCAAAAACATAGGTTATGACCCCTCGTTGCAACGAGCTCGTCGAGCTTGTTCCAATGAGGGAGCATAACCTATTTTTTGAGACAAAAATGAAAAATATTAGTTATTCAAGAATTGTTTTTGCAAGTGTCGTCTGCTTTTCATGTTAGGTAAAGGGGTAGCGTGCTCACCAAATGGAACATTCCACCAGAGACTGCTTGACATTTCAAACACAAACACCCCGAAAATCTCGCAGAGAAATATAGTTTTATTACACCATAGTTTGATGATGGTCATTATAATCCTTTCTAGAAGCCCGCTTTTCCGGTCCAGGATCGTGATACAACCTGAATTCAGTATTTATTTATTTATTTATTTATTTATTTATTTATTTATTTATTTATTTATTTATTAGGTTTTAACGACGCTTTAACAGTCGGGGTCATATCGTGTCGGTGACAGTTTTACAGCTGGCGGAAGCCGGAGAACCCGGAGAGAACCACCGAGCAACGACGAGCAGTTGCGAGCTCCCCGACATCGTAACTCCGCGCAGCAGCACAGGCAGGATTAGATAGGTTGAGGTTGAAGACATGCGCACCATTGACGTTCAGTACGCCTTAGTACACGGCGGCATCGTGCCCCCATGTGGACAATCGGGCTGAAGTGCCTTGTGCAAGGACACAACGCGGGAGTCCGAATCGATCGCTCAGACGGTCACCTATCCAAGGATTAACCGGGCTCGACGTTGCTTAACTTCGGTGATCTGACGAGAACCGGTTACCACAACGCCACCGCGTCCCCAATTCAGTATGTAGTTATACAGTAAATTTGTGTGGTAGACCAGTCAAGATTTTCAACGTGCTGCCTTGAGGCTGCTCATTAAAAATATTGATTGATCTTCCACAAGTAACTAATATAGGCTCTACCAGTTGATGCCTTTAAACTGGCGTGGAAAATATCATCATTGTCCAAAGGTTAACCTTGCTATAAAAACCAATAAACACAGAATGGGATTTTAATAAGTCAGCTGAGTTAGAACCTATATCAGTTGAGCTCGATAATGGGCAATGATGGGAAGGAAAATCTAATCTGAGAATTGGGGTATATCATTAGCACGGACCATCTTCACACTGTAAATGAATAATTTGAAACATATGTAAAGACGTATTCATCAACGCGCGTCATTCACAACGTTTGTTGGCAACATATAAGACACATACACGGTGGTGCAATATCTATGAGAGCTGGCAATATGTTGTAGACGTCAGGATATAATCCATTATATGCAGCACCATTCTCATGTAGTATCTATGCATAACATCTATTCACCGTGGATGACATACAGTGACAACACCTGCCATGGGCGCAAACGATATTCTGAAGATACCATTAGGTCATTATGCTTCTGTGTATATTCTAGGGTATATGAAAATGTAAACAAGCCTAAAAACTGATACATCCCGAGGCCCAGGCGTAGGGTGTATCAGTTTTCAAACATCGTACATTTTTATACATCCAGGAATATACAAAGATATTTTCTTCTTCACTACCGCCGTTCATTTCAAGACACATTTCTGTTCAGTAGAACTGGAATATACCCTACGTCCCATTCCCCGTGGACTGGTAACATTCCACGCGTGGACAATACTTCCACGGACGCAATAATATTAGATTCCAAACACTAATAAGAAGAATAATTATCAAACATTTAATTAATGAAGCACCTGCTACAACCTGGTGCTTCATTAATTACACTTTTGCTGATGATGATTTTGATTGCCTGGTAAACGCAAGCGTGGGCATTACTGCACACGCATTGATTACGACCAGTCCACGGCGACTGAACTGTATCATGATTTACTTGACAGAGCTCTTCAAAGTATGGCAAACAAAATACATATGTTTTAGCTTATTGTACTTATACATAATCTTTGATCGCGACGAGACTCGTATTTGAGGACGTATACAGTTAAAACTAGAAGTCCTGTCATGAAATGCGCAGAATCAGTACATCAATCTACGCGTTATGGCCATAGCAAGACTATCAAATTCTGTACATATGTCATGTACACAAGCAATGTTTCAGCCAATGGACCTCCGGGTAAACCGGAGGTCCATTGGCTGAAACATTGCCTGTGTTTGCTATGAGTAACCAGGAGAACCTGCCGTGCTTTGGATGCCATTCGATATAGCAACTGCGCGCAATTCCTACGCGCAATTATGCCTAGATAAGCGTACAGTTCGTGACAGGACTTCTGGTTTTAACTGTAGCTGTGAGTTGCGCATGTGCGACAAGAACGAGTTTTGTAACGACAAAGAAATGTATACAAACACAACGAGCACATAAAGCCTTTTTCTACAATTTTGTCAACAAAACCTAAAACCATAACTTCGTGGGAATAGCTGTTAAGAAACAAAAAACCACACCCAACTGATTAACATAAAAGGACTCTAATATAAATGCTCTAAACCCAACGGCACGTGAGAAAATTCCTCCAACATGAACGAAATTGTAGGTGGTGATTAAAGAGGTATTCAAAATCAGACCAAGTATGATTTCTCCGTCGTTCAATGATATCTCGAACCAAGTTCAATTCAATTCGTAAGGTCCCCCAAGGGATAAATGGATGGTTCGTAAAACAAATAAGGAATTATAGTTTTGTAGTCTGTAAGGATCGCTTTATATACATGACGTCGCTGCATTCATAAGTCTTTGAAGAGTACAAAGAACAATAAGGTTGCCGTTATGTTTCAAAATTCTTCCTCTGTCACATTGTTTTCTTTTTTTCGATTTTGACGCTCCGGTTAGTGGATTGTATACCACATCGTGCTATTCCCTACAACATGGAATGTATGTTGAGTGGATCTAGACGTATCTTTCGCTATACCATTATCAGTTTTAATGAAAATGACTTGGGATTTTCTGCAGTACTGAAGTAGTCTTGTCAGACGCGCGTGCGTTCGTTTCTTGAAACGCCACGTTCCTTTTATTGTTGCTGCAATAAATGATACAAGATCGTTTAGGTGGAAGATCATAGTAGATCTTCAGTTTCTCTGGCCATGTTCTTTGTAAAATTGCATGTGAGCGGGTGTTTTTTATTTTATTTCATTTATTTTTTTATTTTTTGTAATTATTTCTTTGCCATCAAAAGTTCATGTTCTTTGTTTGTTTTATGTTCATAATCTTCTGTATGGCATATAGGTGGTGTATTTCATCACATGAGCGCAAGAAGGCTTTGCAATGCTAAAGCACTGCAAAGTCTTGCTGCACGCTAGGGTCCATTTTGTTAACTTGGGTAAAATATCAGGAATAAGCCATTTAGTTTTTATTTTTTCAAGTTTCGATTGGTTATAAAAAGAGACCATGCGATAGCCAAAAGGACCACGCGGGAGGGCCTGAGAAACAGATTGTTAACTTTTTAGGCCTCATCGCCAAATTATTATCACAACAGATATTGCATTTTTAGTTAAATGAAATATAAAATTACATAGTTGTAGTTATTTTCTTGATTAGGGCTTCAAAAATGAATATTTCGGTTAATGATATGCTCTGAGAAATAATCAATGAACGGATCCTCAACGGATTTTAACTATTCGATAAAGCACTGAAAGAAAGCCTCCAAAATGCTGTCCAAATGGCAGATGGGAAAAAACCCAAAGTAAAGCAAAATAATCGATAACTCCACATCACAAAATACCGTTAAAAGTATAATTTCTTTTGATTATCCATTTTTTTTCAAAAATGGCGTTATTAATTTTGATGCATTAATTGACTGAAATGGAAATGAATTATTTGCCGATTTATCAACGCGTGAAAGTATGTTGCACTTCATAAAACATTCGATACACCCATTGAATATCCATACTCTGATAAAACGACAGATATTTCTGTTAAATTCTTACAATTTAATTCAGAGCAAACGATACAATGTTTAATTATTCATTTTTTTGCAAATTGTGGTCAAACCTCTGTATTGCCGAACTGCACAATTATTGCGTAAAGTCCATCCACCGTTAATAATTAGAATGAACACGCCCGTTCCCATCAAATTATTTCGCATATATTTCTCAACAAACCAGGTAACCCGACCTTCCTCTAAACAAGGATCATACAAACCTCCGAAGTTTATTTTGCACACCTTCTAAATGGTCGACATTTTGTCCGCCTCAAAGTAATTTCTGTACATTTACATTGCGTATGTTTTCCTCCATATTACGCTGAACTGTTACAGTGGAAGTTAACGAAGACAATATGCCTGAATTCATCTGGGTTTGAACGCACACAACGGCAATGATACTGCAATTTGTGTGATCGATGAACCAACAGGTTTGAAAGAGATGTGAGTCGAAATATTTACTGACCAAAGGGGTTATAGTTTTCATATAACCCATCGCGTTTTATAAGTTATTATAAAAGTTTTGTCCGTTATCGAGTCTGCATCCGATATTAAAAATCATTATACCTCATTCTAAGACAATTCGTAGAGATATACCGAAATATTAAAAATCATTATACCCCATTCTAAGACAATTCATAGAGATATACCGAAATATTAAAAATCATTATACCCCATTCTAAGACAATTCGTAGAGATATACCGAAATATTAAAAATCATTATACCCCATTCTAAGACAATTCGTAGAGATATACCGAAATATTAAAAATCATTATACCCCATTCTAAGACAATTCGTAGAGATATACCGAAATATTAAAAATCATTATACCCCATTCTAAGACAATTCGTAGAGATATACCGAAATATTAAAAATCATTATACCCCATTCTAAGACAATTCGTAGACATATACCGAAATATTAAAAATCATTATACCCCATTCTAAGACAATTCATAGACATATACCGAAATATTAAAAATGATTATACCCCATTCTAAGACAATTCGTAGAGATATACCGAAATATTAAAAATCATTATACCCCATTCTAAGACAATTCGTAGACATATACCGAAATATTAAAAATCATTATACCCCATTCTAAGACAATTCATAGAGATATACCGAAATATTAAAAATCATTATACCCCATTCTAAGACAATTCGTAGAGATATACCGAAATATTAAAAATCATTATACCCCATTCTAAGACAATTCGTAGAGATATACCGAAATATTAAAAATCATTATACCCCATTCTAAGACAATTCGTAGAGATATACCGAAATATTAAAAATCATTATACCCCATTCTAAGACAATTCGTAGAGATATACCGAAATATTAAAAATCATTATACCCCATTCTAAGACAATTCGTAGACATATACCGAAATATTAAAAATCATTATACCCCATTCTAAGACAATTCATAGACATATACCGAAATATTAAAAATGATTATACCCCATTCTAAGACAATTCGTAGAGATATACCGAAATATTAAAAATCATTATACCCCATTCTAAGACAATTCGTAGACATATACCGAAATATTAAAAATCATTATACCCCATTCTAAGACAATTCGTAGAGATATACCGAAATATTAAAAATCATTATACCCCATTCTAAGACAATTCGTAGAGATATACCGAAATATTAAAAATCATTATACCCCATTCTAAGACAATTCGTAGACATATACCGAAATATTAAAAATCATTATACCCCATTCTAAGACAATTCGTAGAGATATACCGAAATATTAAAAATCATTATACCCCATTCTAAGACAATTCGTAGAGATATACCGAAATATTAAAAATCATTATACCCCATTCTAAGACAATTCGTAGACATATACCGAAATATTAAAAATCATTATACCCCATTCTAAGACAATTCGTAGAGATATACCGAAATATTAAAAATCATTATACCCCATTCTAAGACAATTTGTAGACATATACCGAAATATTAAAAATCATTATACCCCATTCTAAGACAATTCGTAGAGATATACCGAAATATTAAAAATCATTATACCCCATTCTAAGACAATTCGTAGAGATATACCGAAATATTAAAAATCATTATACCCCATTCTAAGACAATTCGTAGACATATACCGAAATATTAAAAATCATTATACCCCATTCTAAGACAATTCGTAGAGATATACCGAAATATTAAAAATCATTATACCCCATTCTAAGACAATTCGTAGACATATACCGAAATATTAAAAATCATTATACCCCATTCTAAGACAATTCGTAGAGATATACCGAAATATTAAAAATCATTATACCCCATTCTAAGACAATTCGTAGACATATACCGAATATTAAAAATCATTATACCCCATTCTAAGACAATTCATAGAGATATACCGAAATATTAAAAATCATTATACCCCATTCTAAGACAATTCATAGACATATACCGAAATATTAAAAATCATTATACCCCATTCTAAGACAATTCATAGAGCTATACCGAAATATTAAAAATCATTATACCCCATTCTAAGACAATTCGTAGAGATATACCGAAATATTAAAAATCATTATACCCCATTCTAAGACAATTCGTAGAGATATACCGAAATATTAAAAATCATTATACCCCATTCTAAGACAATTCATAGACATATACCGAAATATTAAAAATCATTATACCCCATTCTAAGACAATTCGTAGACATATACCGAAATATTAAAAATCATTATACCCCATTCTAAGACAATTCGTAGAGATATACCGAAATATTAAAAATCATTATACCCCATTCTAAGACAATTCGTAGACATATACCGAAATATTAAAAATCATTATACCCCATTCTAAGACAATTCATAGAGATATACCGAAATATTAAAAATCATTATACCCCATTCTAAGACAATTCATAGACATATACCGAAATATTAAAAATCATTATACCCCATTCTAAGACAATTCGTAGACATATACCGAAATATTAAAAATCATTATACCCCATTCTAAGACAATTCATAGAGATATACCGAAATATTAAAAATCATTATACCCCATTCTAAGACAATTCATAGACATATACCGAAATATTAAAAATCATTATACCCCATTCTAAGACAATTCGTAGAGATATACCGAAATATTAAAAATCATTATACCCCATTCTAAGACAATTCGTAGAGATATACCGAAATATTAAAAATCATTATACCCCATTCTAAGACAATTCGTAGACATATACCGAAATATTAAAAATCATTATACCCCATTCTAAGACAATTCGTAGACATATACCGAAATATTAAAAATCATTATACCCCATTCTAAGACAATTCGTAGACATATACCGAAATATTAAAAATCATTATACCCCATTCTAAGACAATTCGTAGAGATATACCGAAATATTAAAAATCATTATACCCCATTCTAAGACAATTCATAGACATATACCGAAATATTAAAAATCATTATACCCCATTCTAAGACAATTCGTAGAGATATACCGAAATATTAAAAATCATTATACCCCATTCTAAGACAATTCGTAGAGATATACCGAAATATTAAAAATCATTATACCCCATTCTAAGACAATTCGTAGACATTTACCGAAAACAATTGAAAACCGGTTACTATTGTTAAAGTTATGCCATAAATAAGCAAAACACGATATTTGTTTAAACAAAGGGAAATAACTCCCACAATTTTTATCGGATATTGGTGGTCATCGAACTTGACGTAGACATTGTTGCTATAAAGAGACATACCGAACATAATTGCAATCCGTTAACTATTGTTAAAGTTACGCTATAAACAAATTTTGCAGGATATTTTTATATCAAAGGGCCATAAGTTTCAAGAAATATCGGTGGTCATCGAAAATTACGGAAAAATTGATCATTTTAATTCGTTCGGACAACGGTTAAAACCTAGTTTTTTTTTTTTAATTTGGGGGGGGGGGGGGGGGGGGTATAGACAGGGTTACATCACCAACCCTACACCTGAAGAGACACTAACTCTAATCCCAACACCGAACTGACACTAACCCTTAATATAAACCCCGAAAATTCGCAATTTACCTCATAAGTCTCAAATCTTAGTAATTAAGCTCACAATATATCAAATAAGCTCTTAATATTTCGGTAAGCTAATAAAGCATCTCCTCTCACAAAAAGCTCGTAACTCCCGTATAATTGTGCGGACGGATGGACGGACGGACGGACGAACGGACGTTCCAACTATTTGCTTTTAAGGGCTACGAAAAAAACATTTTATATGTCCATCACCTTATTTTAGCCAGAACCCCACCCCCTTCCCCTAGAACTTATATTTAACCCTAACCCCACCCCATCCACTCAAAAACCACACCCTGACCCTACCCTACTCTACCCTGATCCTAAACACTAAAACCCCACCCCACCCCTGACCCTAATCCCCACCCCCTGGGACCTAACCCTTCCCAACCTTAAGATCTACTCTGGGGCTACCCCTAACCCTAACCCAACCCCACCCCACCCCACCCCTGACCCTAACCCCACCCTAGCCAGACCAAAAGGATTAGGGGCTATGTTTTGGTTTAGGGGCTATAGAAACTACCCCCCCCCGACACCCCCCTGGGTCCTATCCCCCTCCAACATTTAGCCCTGCCCTGGGGCTACCCCTAACCATAACCCCACCCCCTTCCTAACCCTAATACTACCCTAATTTCGACTAACCTCCTAAAACTAATAGCTCCTAAACAGGTTTAGCTGGCCCGGACGGATGGAGGTCTTCTCTTTCTCCTTGCGGGAGATAATAATTCTCAAAAACTGTCAATCTGTCAATGTCAAAACTAGAACAATGAGGAGATTGGGTGTTCTTTATCATTTTTCTAAAAGCAAATTGAATTTTGAATTTGTCGTTATATCCAGGTGGAAATTTGTGTTAGTATTGAATTACAACACAACTCATTCGGTATAATAAAATTAACGATCACCTAGCATGGGGTGGACATTGCAGACAGTCTCACCTTGGAACCATTGTATCCATCGGCTAGCGTTTCATGTGATAAAGTGTGTTTCTCTGGGAGGCAATTCGCATTGCCCACCTCCAACCAGGTCATTATTTTAATATGTACCAATCAACAAAACTGTACTACGAGGCAGTCGAATATGCCGCCATTCAACTATGCAAATCACAAGCGACAACATACATTATCAACTCTAAGTTTTATAGTTCTCAACATAGCCTAATGACACTGAACACTCATTGTTAAAAAGTGTTTCTGTGGCAGTCATCGTTGGGGAGGGGTGGGGTGGTTGTTCCCAATAAATACACAGTGATTAATAAACAATTTTCTCGAAGGTTATCAATAATTTTTTTAACCCTTTATCCAACGGAGAGAATATCAAAATTTATTATTTTAATTACTATTTTTTAACATTGTTCAAAACATTTCAACAAAACTATGGAATGAGCTCCTTCCAATGAGGTTTCACATGACATGGTTTTGTTGAAATATTTTGAAAAATTTAATTTTTTCGACTGCTCAATTTGCAAATTACGCGGGCGGATGCCGGCGATTCGTCAAGTGAAGGGTTAAAGAATATACTTTGACTTCTCCGAAAAACACACAAATATGTTGCACATTTGTTGAGACAATACACATTGAATATTTACTCATATTTATTTATTTTTTTTATTTATTTATTTTTTTATTTGTTTATTTATTTGGATTTAACGACACTTTCGACAGCCAGGGTCACCTCGTGTCGGACAGTTTTACGGTTGGAGAAAGCCGGAGTACCCGGAAAGAACCACCGAGCAACGGCGAGAAACTGTCAGTCTCTCCAAACGTACTAACCCACACAAGCAGGGTTAGCATTGGTTGAAGACGAGTGCACCATCGGCGTGCAGTACGCCTTAGTACACAGCGCCACCGTGCCTCCAATCGGGCAATCGGGGTGATGTGTCTTGCCCAAGGACACAACGGAGTTACCTCTGGCGGGGATCGAACCGTAGACCTTTCGGTTTGAAGTCCAATTCCGTAAGCAATGAGCCACTGCGCACCCAATTGAAAATTTACAACACATTTCAGTTGTTGTTGACAAAAATCTCGGACCGAGATTACAAAGTTGATACCTTGTTACTAGTCTAAACACCATGGCGTCTGACGAAGTGAAAGATGTTCCGTTCTGACTTAGGTCAGAGCGTAACAGCTCTCACGTCATCAGACTTCGATTGGAAGGAGTTATCGCGTTTATTGCTTGGCTCGATCTTAACGTGGCGGGGGAAGGTTGGGCTATGATATTTTTTTTCTGACGTTGCATAGAGATCTGCACATAATCTAAGACACACGGCGATGACAACCTACTTGAATACTAACGTCTAAATTAATCACAGTATTGGAATGTGTGTAGCCTCGCCCGGTTTTAACTCTTTACCCGGTAGGTATATATAAATAGTTTTCATCAAATCTAGTCATGGCTGCTGTGAAGCAGCCATGACTAAATTTGAAAAAAAAATCATCGAAATTATTGGTCAACCAGTAAATTTAATTTGCAGGGGGTAATTTGATTAAATGTGCCAAGATTATACCTATCATTGTGGCAAGAGACTTTCTGTCTTGGGCAGCAATATCTGCCAAAAGCGTGCAATGAGTTAATCCCAATACATTCTGAACAAGAAATTTTGCGGACACCTGTTTTGGTGAAAAGGATTCGTGGAATTCAACGACTTCTCGGTTTGTTTGACTGCACCATTGGGCACGCCTACTTACTTTAATGAGATGGGGCGGAATAGATATGACATGAAAACCATTCATCGGGGTATGAAACATTAATCTCGGCCAATGCTATGCACGCCAATTGAATATCGCTGGAGAAAATTAAATTAAATTTTATAAGAACTAAAATGAATTATATGTCGCTATCGGGGTATGAATATGGGATTGGCGTGTTAAAAACTGAACACTCCCTTCCCATATTCATTACTCCGACATAGCCACAAATAATTCATTATACTTCCACTCTCAAAGAGACTGCAGGATGCACTGTGTTAATTGCGTCTCTCTGTCTGTCTGTCTATCTGTCTGTTTTTCTTTCTGTCTGTATGTCCGTCTGCCCGGAGTCACATCTCAGCTGTGGGTGGATGGGTTTCGATGAAATGCGGTATCGTTGCGATGATCCGCTTCTGCAACATGTTGAATGGAGTTGTGGACGTTATTTACCCCAGAGTTACGGCCGTTACTTTGTCAAATTTTTAATAATTTTTGTTGATCACTTTATCTGTCGGGAGCCACATCTCATTTGTGGGTGGATGGATTTCAATTAAATTGATGATGGGATGATCCTGGTTGGCCTCACTATTTTCACCAAAGTTATGGCACTCACTTTGTGGGATAACCCGCCTATGCCCCGCGTTTAGACCTATTCTCACCTGAGGTACTCCCTTACTTTGTCAATTTTTCAGTGATTTTTGTTGACCACTTTATTCGTCTGGTGTCATCAGCTGTCGGTGGAAGGACTTCAAGGAATTCGGTATTTGGGAAATAGCAGCATCTCTTCGATGACCCACTTATGCCCATGCTTAAGGAAATTGCTTACACTTGACTTACGTCTTTTAGCCTTTTCCTGTGATGTTTCTTGGCCACTCTGCCCGTCCGCAGCCATATCACAGCTGCGGGTGGTCGGATTGCAATGGAATTCGGTATGCACTTCTGTCGCACGTTGAACTGAGTTGCTAGCACAAATTTTCACCGGAGTTATGGATCTTATTTTGTCGAATGTTCAGAGTTTTTGTTGTTGATGGCGGTTGTCAGTCCGGGGCCCTATCTCAGCTGTGGGTGGACGGCCCTCAACAAAATTGGGTATGCCGTATTATTGGGATAATCCACTTATGCCACATGTCGGACGGGGTTGCTCACTCTATTTTCACGACAGTTGGTCCTACTTTGTCAAATTTTAGTGATTTTGTGTCTCGTTATTGGAGTCCAAATTTTAAGTTTATGCAATTGGAGGAATATTCTGTAAAAATCTTGAGATCAACCGTCATGAATCTTAATATTTGGTATACAACATGCTTAGAGTGTTCAAACTCACGTTCCATCCAGGTTTTCACGTTCATACTTGTTCTCTTTATGAGAGTTCACATTTTAACTTGGTGCAATATAAGGAATATTTTTAATATTCTATGAAAAAAAATAAAAATTCCGATCCACCCGCCAGAATCTTTTAATAGTTGGTGCACAGCATCCTGGGGTGCGTGTGTGTAGGGGGGGGGGGGGAGTGAGGGGTGGGGTGGTGTCCAATTCAAGTTTGTTCTGCCACATCTTGAAAGGAATTGCTCGCACTATTTTCACCCGAGTTACGGTCCTTAATTTGTCGATTTTTTAAAGGATATTTTTAAAATTCATTTCTGCTTCATATGTCCTGCACTCCAATGGAGGTATGACTTACCTTCTGCAATAGCTCTTCATTCAATTGTATTTTTTTATTTCAGAATGTTAGTTTCTATTAGTGAGGAAGGCTCAGAAAACTGGTGAGTTCAATAGAATATGTAAATGAATATAGAGTTACAGTTAAAACTAGAAGTCCTGTCACGAATTGTGCGCTTATCTTGGCTTAATTGCGCGTAAAAACTGCGCGCAATTGTCATATCGAATGGCTTCCCAAGTACGGCAGGCTCTCCTTGTTACTCATAGCAAAAACAGGCAATGTTTCTGCCAAATGGACCTCCGGGTTACCCGGAGATCCATGGGCTGGAACATTGCTTGTGCACAGGTCATATGTACAGAATTTGGTAGCCTTACAATGGTCAATGATCATAAGGCGCAGATTAATGCGCAGACTGACGTGCTATTTGTGCGCATTTATGACAGGACGTCTAGTTTTAACTGTAGTCTGTGTGAAAAACACAGACTAATGTTTTTGTATGGATTCTTTTTTTTTCTTCTCTTTTCCTCTTCTTATTCTCCTGGTCTTCTGTCTTCTAACCACTTTCGTGTCCCTAGTACTCGGCCAACTTGCGTTTTCAGATTCATGGAGCACTGGGGGCGGGGGTGTCCATAAGGGTGTTCTGAAAGTAGGACACGCTCATATCTCAGGCATGGTGTGATCTATGGTCCTGGGACCAACATCGAAACTTCATGGAGGTTCCAGATATGGTCAAGGTGACTGAGGTCACCTGGGGTTATTGAGTACATTTGTACATTTGTCATAATTGCTGGAAACCGCATTTTTGTAACTCCCTGACTCTTTCCCGAACTTTTATACATGTATTTTACACTTCAGAAAGTCGGCAGGGCCAAAAATATTGAAAACGGGTGACGACCACATGACCCCCCCCCCCCCCCCTCCCCCCTTAATGTATTCACAAAGTCCAAAAAGTGGCGTGGCCACAAAATGTAGAAGTGGGTTACACTCATATCACAACTTGGGACCAACACCCAATGAGTCGAAACTCAATGGAAGTTTAAAGTATGGGTCAAGGCCATTGAGGTCATTTATTGAGTGCATTGTTCTGCTTTGCAGGAAATAACATTTTATGAACCCCTAATTCATTCCTGAAGTCCATACACGTATTGTTACAATTAAATAGTAGAGAAGGCCAAATTTTCGAAAGTGGGTGACGCTCCTATCTCAAGCATGGTATGACCTATGGACCTAGGACGCAAACCAAACGTGGAAACTCAATGGAGGTTTGAAATATTTGTGAAGGTCACTGACGTCACATAGGGGTAATTGCCGGAAATCTCATTTTATGATTCTTGATGTCCATACATGTATGTTGACACGCAGAAAAAAGGGAGGGGGAAACATTTTGAAAGAAGATCACCCTCATATCTCAAACATGGTATGACCTATGCATCAAATGATTCGAAACACCCTGGAAGTTGAAAAATGGGTCTCATTAACCCTTTTCCTAACCTGAAAAGCAGACGACACTTGCAAAAATAATTCTGGAATAACTAATTTTTGCCATTTTTTGTCTCAAAAACATAGGTTATGACCCCTCGTTGGAACGAGCTTGACGATCTCGTTCCAACGAGGGGTCATAACCTATGTTTTTGAGACAAAAAATGAAAAAAAATGAAAATTAATTGGCGATTTTTGAGAATAGCGCTGGCCGGTTTTGGCCATTACGTTAGGTAAAGGGTTAACTGCAGTTTTCAGAATCCTGTATGGAAATTTTCAAACGCTGTATAAGAAAACCTATTTCTGATTTCTTCAGAGATATTTTGCTCTCGAAAATAAGTCTCCCTAAATTCTCTTTCTATATTGTCTACTTCGGATGCTTCCATCATTTTCACACATGTTGCATTTACTGGTCACAGTCAATTCTGTTTCTTTGGTTGAATAAAAGCTTTGCTTTCAACTCAAATACAGTTCAGTGACTTACATCCAGTATTTGTTTCAGCACAGCAGTAATCAAAAATAGAAGCAGTGGAGAATTCAATACAGTGTGGTAACATGAAAATGTTCGTTTCAGTCATTATTATTATGGCTGAATGATATGTTAGCATTTTGGTAACTATATAACAATTTATGTTGTTGATATATGAGATTCTGGTTGACCACGCGAATGTTGCTGTAGGCAACTAACAAAGAGCAAACCTCTGTCCAACCCATAGTGTATGCTTTTACTTATTTACTCTTCTTGTAAAGGCACTGAGAAGCAAACAGTGCTTCTCGACTGGTAGAGCATTGGACTACTGTTATACTGTTCAAGTCAGCGTGAGGAAGTACATTAGTGCTGTTCGACCAAAGTAGAACAGACTAGCTCTCTACTGCTTAGTATAAAGTATGGTCGAAAAGTATTTTTATTATGATGTAATATATAGACAATAAACATATAGTGTGTTTTTCGAGGCTTCGCCGAGAAAAAATAAACCATATTTCAACGAGTTGTATAACACAGATATAAAAACACACTATATGTTTATTGTTTTTATCTGATAACAAACAGACACCCGTCTCGTGCGTCTACCCGACTTATATATGCTTCCCACGGGCCTCCAAAGAAAACCAGTCTACGAGACAAAAGAAATAGGACAAGACGCATAGAGTTGTGTCCCTTACATTACAAAATCGATGACGGCGATTGTAAAGTGCGATTGCACTTCTTGCATCATGTAACTGCGCTGGAACAAAATAAATTTCAACTATTTTATTAACAGTAACAAAACGGTGTTTCAGTAGAGTTATTCTTTTTTTGACATAGTTCCAGTTTTCTTCAGTGTTTTATGTTGTAGTCCCAATATAACAAATAATTTTGCGTTTGTTTACAATTTTTTACGAAGTGTTTTTTTCAGGTAGAGCAGACGAACTTTTAATTAGCGCAGTTCCGCGAGTACTTTTGATCGAGGCCGTGACTATAAATAGTTCGCAGTCGCCGCATACTAATTACTATTAACATTCAAGTAATTTCTACAATGTTTTGAAGCAAAATTTTAGGTTGCCTTTATTGAAGCAAAATAAATAAGAAATGACACCACCAGAGGATTTTGACAAAGTGCAATAAGCGTACAATTAAAACCTGCCCTGTGATATAACGATGTTTCATGGATGAATGGATGAAAATGGAATTGAAAGAGGTCAGAGGTCGTTCGAATAAATTATAATTATATACAACACCCGTTGTATATACTTCAAGTATATACAACGGTTGTTATACTCTATGGTTATCAGATAAAAATATTTTTACTCTTAACCCGCTGAGTATTTTCAAGATATTTTTCATCAAATCTAGTAATGGAAGTAAAGCAGCCATTAGTAGATATGATAAAAACACACCTATGTTTAACTCACTGGTTAAATCATTGGTGAAAAAACATTCGATTTACAGGGAGAAAGAGAGATTTAATTTGCCAATATTATACTTATTTCAGTGGCAAGAGAAATCCTATCCTGAGCAGGAATATCCACCAGCAGCAAGCAAGGAGTTAATAGGATTCAGAAATGAACAGCAGTTTATAAAATTAATTGAGTATGCAGGTAACCCTTACGAGTAATTTGCACAGACCTAACACCATTGTAATAGGGTATGCGGTGACTCAGTTGTTGCAATATTGTTCCGGCATTGGTTGAAACTCGACTCTCGTAGTCACTTCCTTTCCGCACAATCCCCAAATGTCTGAAAAGAGTTTCGTCGTTTTCAGAACAACGTTTCTATCTCAACTCTCACGAGTCCTACAGGATACATTTCATTTGCGTCTATTATTTGACATACACAACTATGATTAGTTAACACCCACCTGCCCCGCGACCTCTCCGCAACATAAACAGTCGTCTGAGGCCATGACTTCTCTTAAGAGAATATGAAAAGTGTGGGTAGGTGGTCTTCTTTAATGTTCACTGGTCATCCGCAGGCAGCCCCACCCGCCCCCGACAAGCATTCATGCGGGAGATACTTGACACACTAAAGACTGTCGATGATATCCCACGAATGACCGAGATCAGTAATATTCCGTATTTTATATTTGGCCAGTGTCTAAACATGTTTTGCAAAATTGATTGCCTTATCGATGTAGTAGAATATCTCCCTGGAAGTGGCTTACTGCCGGTTACAGCACTGGACCTCAAACCGACAGGTCCACGGGTTCGATCCCCGCCAGTGGTATTGCGTTGTGTCCTTGGTCTAGACACTTAGTCCTGATTGCCCACGTGGGGGTAAAGTGGCGTTGTGTGCTAAGGCGTACTGCACCTCGATGGAGCACCTGTCTTCAACCAATGCTAATCATGTTTGTGTGAAGTTAGTGCGATGGGAAGCCTAACCTTTGCTCGCCGTTGCTCGATGCTTCTCGCCGGGTACTCCGGCTTTCTCCAACCGTAAATCTGACCTACATGAGGTGACCCTTGCTGTCGAAAGTGCCGTTAAACCCCAATAAATAAATTGTAATTGAGTTCCGGATCATGTCATCGCTTAATTCATTGACGCACTCTCGCTGCAGAGGTGGTTTGCAATGAGTTATGGATGATTTGCCATGTCAGCTATTCTTCTACAGCGTTTACGTTATAAGCATCTTTCGCTTGAAGTCCAGAAGTATACTTCGGCTGCTACTGGTATATATTGCCCTTTGTAATAACGACGCTTGCATTTACGCGTATACTGTTTCGTTCACACTAATGAAGTACCAACTGGAGGATGGTATCACTTTATACGGATATGTATCCTTAAAGACACTGCAATGTGTATTTCATGGCATGATGTTTTATGTAAGTAATTCTACTTTTATACAAAAATGTTAATTGTGTATATTTCCAGTGTGTTTTTATTGTATACATCTTTCGTGTTTAGAAATGGAAAGTTTTCGTAATAAGCACTGTTAATGGGTTATTTGCAGTACTCTGGTTTATGCTGCCGCCCCGTCTGCGGACCTACGCATACATACATTATAATGTGCTCTTTCGCGGCCGAAGTTTCCGTAGTTTATATCGTTAAAACCATATAACTTTTTTGCAGACGACAATTTTTTTTTCAACATTGGCTAACACACGCGGTCTCGAATACGAAAGAGAAAAAAAAACTGTGAACGACCCACGTGACTAGTAACTAGGAGCACAACTAACCTATGGTAAATACAGTTCAATTACATCGTTGCACACGACATTTTTCCTAGGTGGGGGGGGGGGGTGACCATCCCCTACTAGGCGGATAGAGGACGGCCTGCTCAATTGAGCAGCTTTGCTGGTTTCAAATTAGTGGGTTTGCTCAATTGAGCTGGTTTGCTGCGAAATATTTGAACGCCATTCATTTTTTTTTTACTTTTTCACTTTTTGCTTCCAAAACATAGGTTATGACCCCCCCCCCCCATTGGAACGAGCTCGACGAGCTCGTTCCAATGAGGGGTCATAACCTATGTTTTGGAACCAAAAAATAAAAATGTTTAGTTATACGAGGATGTTTTTTCCAAGTGCCGTCTGCAACTTAAGTTAGGTGATGGGTTAAAAAGTCATACTAAGTGGCTAATTTGTGCGTGTGTGTGTCATATCATAAATAGAATATGAAATGGGTGTTTTTCTCATATAATATTTATGAAACAGAGGCTCGCCAAAACGGAAAATTCTTAGACTCGTTTCATAAATATTATATGAGAAAAACACTCATTCCATATCCTCTATTTATTAAATTCTTCTTCCGAAATCAACTCACAACTTTGCCACGTCAACGTTAACTTCTGACATAATTCACGTAGCAAAGGTTGAGCCCGGGGGGGGGGGGGAGGGTGACCATCACCTACTAGGCGGTTCCTCAGTGGAGGATAGAGGACGGCCTGCTCAAATGGGCAGGTTTGTTGGTTTTAAATTAGCAGGTTTGCTCAATTGAGCTGGTTTGCTGCGAACTATTTGAATTCGCAGCCACGGACTAAAATGGTCAATCCTGCTTATACCTTCTCGCAGGAACTTGTTCTCCCGCGAGGCGCGTTCCGAAGACCCCGGAGAAAGGAATCCTGGCAGTTGAGGAAAAGTGGACCCGGTCAGGGCAATCTCAAAGATGGAGATCAGGTCGTAAACACTGGTTTGGCCCTGGTCACCATTTTTCAGATCCTGTCCAACACACTGCTTTAGCCCCAACTACGGGAGTAGACGGATGGTCGGATGGCCCGTTCTGGCCAATCGGGAGCCGTCAACCAATAAATATGTGTCACGTCGGGGGCATTGGGTTGTCATTCAATCAGTTATTTCTTTTTATTCAATTTTAACATTGCTATGCAATACTGACTTTTTTATTAAGTTCCAACTTTTAAACGAATATTGTTTTATTACACTGTCTGCGTCCGTTTTCCGTGGTGATTGTGTTTGTACCAGGTTTACAAAACAAATTGGTTGAATGACCGCCACGACCTGGCTCTTCAAACACACTCGACGGGTAATACTCCAGCGGTATGCATTAGCATCAACGCTGGGAGAGTGTACTGCTTATGTACTCCTGGTGCTGTTCCATGGACATTCGCGTTATTAACTCTCCAGGTTGGGCTTAGAGTAAGGGTGGGAGTCATGGGCAGAATAATTATGGCATACACAAACACCAAAAACAGAAACGAGGGCGAGTTTTATTTTCTACAGATTCTGATTCTGACTCGGATCGAGACATTACAAATTCAAAAAACGGACCCAAATGTATCATGTATGCTGCTGATGATGGTACGAATGCCGCCAATATCAATCATTTTGCCCTTGTAAAATCTATAAAAGGAATTGCTGGCACAGTTAAAAACGTCAAAAAGCTGAGAACTGGCGCTCTACCTATTGAAAGCAATAAAGAAGCTCAGGAAAATATTTTTTTAAATACAACTAAGCTCGCAGAAATCGACGGTGAATGTTTTCCCTCATAGAACCCTCAATAACAGCAGGGGTGTAATTAGAACAAAAAACTTAGATACAAACAGAACTCAAGCCACACTCACGTTAAAAATATCGAAATTAGAAAATATGGTTCAGTAATAAAAACAAATACTTTTATATTATTATTTGATTCTTCTCAACCACCAACATCACTGAAAGTTGGTTATGTGAACATTAAAGTGGATTTATATATACCAAATCCACTTCGATGCTTCACGCGCAAGAAATATGGCCACGGGCAAAACAACTGTATGGGTCACGCAATATGCTACGAATGCGGCCAACAACACCCAGAGCCATGTAACAATACCATTCAATGTGTAAAATGCCAGGGCAATCACATGTCATCATCCAAAGATTGCTCTGTCTGTAAAAAAGAAAAAATACAATTCAAAAAGTAAAATGCGAACAGCAAATTAGATTTAAATAGGCCAGAGAAATCGTTACAGCAATGCCAGGTATGAGTACATCGTCTCTATCATATGCTACCAAATTTTCACAGAAGTTGCCAACTCAGTCAGTAGAGTGCCAGACACAATATACATGGCTCAATGGAACAATCCCAACTTTAGTGAAAGCTTTTACCATAGATCAGCCAGCCAGTGCCAAATTCCACCCAAACAAATACAGATACCCAAACAACAGAAGAACTATCACAATCCATTCAAAAACAAGAACAATCAACTCATCTATCCCATTCAGAACGTAAAAAAGATCAAAAATCCAAAGCAGAAAATAAGCCAAATAAATATAAAGCAGATCCACAGCATAGACAAAAATTGAAACGAGAACACGAGCATAAGAAAAAAGAAAGACAGAAACTAGAGTCTGACAGAATACCCAAGCGCCTTCGGAATGTTGTTACGAGTAACATGTTTGAAGACATTGAAGAAATGTCCGTAGATTAGGGCATCGACGACTCGTTTTCAACCAGATAACGCCCACATTCCTCTCAGACTGGATCTCCCCGTAAAACGTCACCAAACAGAAATACGGGGACAATTTCTCCCATATGACCACCACCAAAATCGCCACCCAAACACTGATACTACCCCTAAACACAATATCATACCGTGGAATAGTCGAGATTCTAAAACGAATTTTAATAAACTGAGCCTTTTAAGCCAAATATATAAACCTGCTGCTTTTTGCCTGCAGGAAACTCTTTTGAAGAAACTCGAGGCTCAAGATCTTTCAGCTTTTAAACATTTTACATCGTATAATGCCTGAGCTGATGATAATGATCTTCATATTCATGGAACGTCTGTTTTGATTAGAAACGACATTATTCACAGTTCTGTGTCATTATACACAAATTTACAGGTTGTGGCGGTACGCCTAACTTTAGACAAAACAGTTACAATATGTTCGATTTACGTTTCACCAAGTAAAACGCTACAACTGAATCATCTTGAGTTGCTGGTCCAATAACCCCCAACTCCATACACTTTGCTGGGTGATTTTAACGCTCATAGCCCCCTTTGGGGTCATTCCTGTAGTCAAGAGGATGTAAAAGGCAAAACTGTAGAAGTGCTAATTACAAAATTTGACTTATGCTTATTCAGTGATGTGTAAAGTACTTGCGTGCACCTTGCATCTGGTTTTTACACTTCATTTGATCTTTCAATTGCATGCCCTTCTATCTTTCTCGATTTTTCTTAGAAGGTAAAAGGCGACTTGTACGGGAGTGACCACTTTCCAATTGTGTTGGAGAGTGTAGTTCCGGCAGACGATGAGAAGGTGCCCTAGTGGAACTTTAAAAAGGCTGAATGGGGCACTTTCTCGTCGCTCTGTTCTGAACGCCCCACACGGGAGAAATTTAGTGAAAGTGCTGACCAAATAGAACATTTCACCACAGAGTTGCTTGACATTGCAAGTAAAGTCATTCCTAAGACTTCGGCAAATCCAAAAACGTTTCATTAAACCGTAGTTTTATACTGATTGCAAACAGGCTATAAAAGATCGCAAAAAAAACGAACGGGAATTTAATAAGTCATCAACCACACAAAATTTGGACAAACTTCGTATAAATCGGGCAAAAACAAGACGACTCATCAGACAAAAAATGTTCTTGGGAAACGTATATTTCTAAACTTATCCAAAACACCCCCATCAACAAAATTTGGAAAATGATTAGAAAAAATAAAGGTACAGAAACAAAATGAACTGTACAACACCTGGGATTTAACAATACATTACTTACATCAAAAAAAAAGAAATTTCACAATTAAGTTGGCCTCCACATTTTCGAAACATTCGTCGTTTGAAAATTGTAACGTAGAATTCATTAGAATTAAAATACATCAGGAAGAGCAAAGGATTAAAATTGACCTCCAATAATTTAGAGGATTACAATGATCCTTTCTCTATGGAAGAGTTAAGTAACTTTTTTATCGAGCAAAAGACAATGCAACTAGACCCGATGAAATACATTACACAATTTTAAAAAACCTGCCACATTCATCACTTGAACTTTCGCTGTCAAGTTTTAATAGGATTTGGGTGACTGGCCAGTTTCCACCTACCTGACGGAAAGCAACAATTATTTTTACCATTCCAAAGCCCGATAAGGATCACAGCAATCCAAGTAATTACAGGCCAATTGCATTAACTAGTTGTCTGTATAAAACCATGGAAAGGATGATCAATGATCGACTTGTCTAGTTTCTGGAATCGAACAATCTATTTGCGAATGTTTAGTGTGGTGTCAGAAATCAGAGAAGTACTGTGAATCATTTGGTTGGACACCAGACGTTTATAAGAAATGCCTTTGTCAGAAAAAATCATATGGTCGCAATTTTCTTTGACCTGGACAAGGCATATGATACAACGTGGACGTATGAGATTTTAAAGATCTCTTTTTAACAAGGGGTTGAGAGGGCGTATGTTTCTTTTTATTGACATTTTTTTAAAGGATCGCCACTTTCAGCTTCGTGTTGGGTCAAAGTTATCTGACCCTCACAAACAGGTACTGGGGATTCCTCAGGAAAGTATTTTATCCGTTACCCTCTTTTCAATTAAAATCAGTTGTATCATCGATGCAATTGAGAATATGGTGGATTCTTCATTGTATGTAGATGATTTTTTAATCTGTTAGAGCGGTAAAAACATGAATGCTATAAAGAGCAACCTTCAGCTGTGTTTAAACAGAATCCAGAAATGGGTTACAGAGAACGGTTTCAAGTTATCGAAGATGAAAAGTAATTGTGCTCATGTCTATAAGCTCCGGAAGCACCACCCTGATCCGGAATTGAAAATAGATGGGAGTCGTATTAATGTTGTTAAAGAACTGAAATTCTTGGGTTTGTTGTTTGACAACAAACTGAATTTCACCTCTCACATAAAACAACTCAAGGTAAAGTGTAAAAGAGCACTGAACCTTCTGAAGGTAGTTGGTAGCACTAATTGGGGTGCTGACCCAAAAACATTACTCCATCTGTATAGATCACTTGTTAGATCTAAATTAAATTATGGTCATGCAGTTTACGGTTCTGCAAGAAAGTTATACCTCAAACCACTTGATGCTATTCATAATAGAGGTATTAGAATTCCTCGTCAGGAAACTTGAACAATACGGAATTAGAGGTATAGCTAATTCTTGGAACATTACGGAATTAGAGGTATAGCTAATTCTTGGTTTCAGAACTATCTCTCTGAGAGATCCCAATTTGTGCAATTCGCGAGTGAATCCTCGAATCAACTCAATATTACTATGTACCCCAGGGTTCTGTCCTCGGTCCTCTTTTGTTTGTGCTCTTTATCAACGACATTTGTGAGTCGACCGACATGAGTATTTTATCCTTTGCGGATGACACAACATCCTACGCATCTGGTAATGACCTCAACCTCCTAGCGGAGAGGGCTAACAATGAATTGTCAAAAACCAATGACTGGTGTCTAGCTAATAAGTTAGCATTAAATGCTAATAAAACTAAGCTCCTACTTCTTCATCCCAAAAATGACAATTACACTTTCAACACTGTACAAACCCAAATTTCACTAAATAACTCAAGCTTAATAATAGTAGGTAATAATCGCCAACACAAATTCATAAAATTCCTAGGAATTGACATGGACAAGAACCTTAGATTTAATCTTCATGTATCCGTAGTCTGTACGAAACTATCCAGGGCAATTTATACCCTGAATAGAGTCAAGAATTTTTTTCCGCTCGAGACACTACGTATACTCTATTTCACTTTATTTCAAAGCCATGTAATTTACGGGATACAAATTTGGGGCAATACACCAGCCACTAAACAAATTCTGAATCTTCAAAAGAAGGCTGTGCGTATCATAGCGAACAAAAAGTTCAACTCACACACCGATCCTCTTTTCAAACGTTTGACAATCCTGAAATTTAATGATCTGTACAAGTTACATTCACTTCTATTCATGTACGACTGGTCTATAAACAACCTTCCTGTCAGTTTTGACAATACATTCCAAGTGTACTCTAACCCATCTGGTATGAATACTAGGCAATGTGGAAACCTAATCACACACAAAGCCCGCACTCAGTTCTCAGCCGCTATTCCATATTTTTTATTTTCCCAACCTGTGGAATGACTTAGACACAACGATAAAAACCCTCACCTGAAGGGCATTTAACAAAACTTTATTCAATGAATTTTTAAACGCATACGAAGTCAATGTTAGGTGTTCCAACCCAAGATGCCCTGACTGCTTCGCCTAGTTGGAACTCTCGGTGTCGTTATTACCTTCATCTCTTCTCTTCCCACAAGCAGATGAAAAGGTTGTCCCGCGGTATTCCGGTTTTTTCATCACCCCATTAGCCTACGATAATTGTACTGGCCTACTAAGGAATGCGTATAAAAATTGTTTTGTTTTTTTTTATTCGGAAACACTGTTGATTCGATTAGCATTCGGAAACACAGATGATTGACGGGTTAAAACAACCCGAGACAGAACTCTTGGGAGTTTGATCCATGATGTGGAAACAATACTCAATTCTAACGTAAATGATGTTAATATAACATAACAACCACCTGCTGTCTGGATCGACTTCATTTAACTTGAATTTAACACTTGCCATTTGCCATTATATTTTATTTATTATTTTGATTGTCTGGGGGATGACAGGAAGAGAGTCGCAAGGTTATGTCATTCCCCACAGTGTACATTTATACATCATTCAATAATTTTGTAACTTTACTCTCTCTCTCTCGTTTGTATTTGTATGCTGTGAAATAAAGATTGAATTGAATTAAATTGAATTGAATTGAATTCGCTTGGGTGCGTTTAAAACATCACACCAATAGATTCAATGCTTACTGGAGCGGAGGAGCCTTCTCTTGAGAAACGAAGAATTAAATTCTCACTCCAATATGTCTCTAAACTTCTTTCTAATCCATCAAACCTTGCTTATAACTACATCTCAGAACCTCAAAATATCGTATTTTTCAACCATCACCAGAAACATATCCCTCCGTTGGGAATTAGAATTAAACCCCATATGGAGTCCGCCAAAATTGAAACAGATACAACAAAAGAAAACCGTGAACGACATATTCCTCCTTGGCACACTGCTTGGCATCTTGAATAGCCAACAGTTATTTTGGATCTGACATCTACCCAAAAAGTCTAAAACAAATTCTCTGCAGTTTAAGCAGAAATATGCTGACATTAAGTCAAAGTACAGTGCATATACAATGATCTATACAGCAGGATCTAAAGATGGGGACAAAGTCTCATTATCTGTTGTTGCTGGTGGTCAGGTCACCTCAATCAGAATGCCTTATAAACGCTCTATTTCACAGCTGAAGTTAAAGCATCGCTACTAGCACTTGAACACATCGAGAGTGTACAGGAAAAGAAGTATATCATATTTTCCAAATCTCTTTCTACTTTACTCGCTTTACTCAACCCAGGTTGAAGAACCCTCTCATTTTAGAAGTTGAATACTCTCATGTCTGACCAATATGATATCGTGTTTTGCTGCTTACCTGGACATGCATGTATCATCCCCGGTAAACCCAGAGCAGAGAGTGCTGCAAAACAGGTTTTAAAATAGCCTCTCACTGATTTTAACATTCCTTTGGGTGATTTCAAACCACATATCAATAATTACATCAGGTCTCTGTGACAGACGGATTGGGGTGGAGCGACAAATTACAAGCTCCGTCGTTTCCTACCTAATGTTTTTGATCACTACCCGTCTAGTAACCTCTGTAGAAAAGGGCCCGACTGACACGATGTCATGTTGGACACACATGACTTACATATTCCTTTTTGTTAGATGGTAATATGCGACCAGAATGTGTTCCATGTCAGTAGGTGTTGTCAGTGGAACACATTATTTTACATTGTACTGATTTTAATCATGTCAGAGGACAGTATTATACTGCAAGATCTCTAAGAGATCTGTCTTATCATATGGACCCTCACAAGATTCTCTCGTTTCTTAAAGTTATCAACGTTTTCAATAAATTTTGAAACTGTTTTTATTATATGCTAGCTTGTGAATTATCGCAAATTATTACATGCCCATGCAGTCTCTCTTATGCAATACGGCGTGCAATACGGCTGTGCAATACGGAATTCCGTATTGCACACCAACCTGTTCCAACCGGGACTTTTTATGCACTGCGACTGCATAAAGTGCATGGTGTTTACCACCGTTGATAGAAAAGAAAATTAGGTCAGAAGGTGCTTGGGTCATGTAATAAATACAAAACCACATGTATGTTTCAAGGAGTCGTTTTGTATTCAATTCGTCAGATGTGCGTAGAAAGAAAACGTCTCGACCTTCGGTCTCGACGTTTTCTTCCTACGCACATCTGACTCATTGAATACAAAACGACTCATGATGAGGGGTCATAACCTATGTTTTTGAGATAAGAAATGAAAATAATAGCTATTCAAGATTTTATTTTTTGCAAGTGTCTTCTGCTTTTCATATTAAGTAAAGGGTAAAACACAAATAATGAAGTCCCCATGACATCCAAGTCAAAGCGTCTTAGTTGCGCGCATGGATACATGACGCATGGATACATGGATACATGTTGATTGCATAATTCACTTGTGAAGTTATCGTTTATAATCAAACCCAGAAACCCCAGTAAATCAGACTTTGGAAAATAATAAAAAGGTGTTGTTATTATCTAGGAGTCAGTCAAATCGCTAGGTTAGAATCTGCCGGGAAAAAATATCCTCATGAGCCATCTGTACAATGCGCCTCACATCATGTTGCCACAGCCAGTGCCATGGTTTAGACACTTTTATATTGCCGAGGACATATTTAGCATAGTCGCATCCACACACCATCCATGTAAGCAACCAACACTATATAAGTGACGCAATCATTTGACACACAGCAGCTGTCATGTTTCGTTTATGACTGACACAAGTACACAGTAATTTACATCACATAAAGTACAACGTGTCTCACAGAAGCAGTTGCAGACTTGAGAAAAAAAGAACTTGAAAAGTGTTTACACAGGAGATAGAAAAGGGAAAACGAAATGCATACAGATCATTATAAAGACAATAATTGTTAGTATTTTATTGTGATAAAATTATTTGGCCGAGCTTTGAAAAGAAAATGTAAAATATATACCTATATAACAGATATACATAAACAACTAGTGACTTAATGTAGATGAAATTGCCTAATGTTTTCAGCTGACACAGGTTTGATTAATTTCTTGATACTCTCTCTGACAAATCAGGTCGGTGATGTTTGATACGTGGAAACGTTCTCTACTTTTGAATCGCAAAAAGCGAAGCTTCCGTGTATCGGCAATCGTGTCGAGAGATAAATAGAGAATGTCTACAGTATGACCTCCGTGGATTGGTCACTTTCCAGGGATGGGCTCTATATTCACGGACGCAATAATATTAGATTCCAAACACTAATTAAAGGGATAATCATTAAAAAGTCCATTAATGAAGCACTGCGTAAAACATTTGCTAATATTTATTTTATTACCTGTACCTGGTAACACATATGCGTGGACATGACTGCCCACGTGATGATTACGATCAATCATTGGCGACTGTACTGTATGGCTTTTGAGTTGATACCATAATTATTTTTTGAGGGACTAACAGCGGAAATATAAATTTACAACTAGCGACCTCACGTCATGAACTGTCAGTTTATATTCCACCTGCTAGTCACGAATCAAATAATTACGGTTAAAAAACCATTACCTATCCTATAAAATATTCGTGTTGTTTTTGTTTTTTTTGTCCCAAATTAATGCAACGTTATTTCTTCGAAAACGACAAACATTTCAGTTTTAAAGACATCAGCCGATAGCCAACGAACTGCTTTCAGCGACGAATCTACAGTTAAAACTAGAAGTCCTGTCATGAAATGCACACAAATAGCACGTATATCTTCGCGTTCATCTACGCGTTATGACCATAGTAAGGCTATCAAATTCTGTACATATGGGCTGTGCACAATCAATGTTTCAGCCAATTTATATTAATTCAATACCACAATAACAACAACTTGTCACCATTAACCCTCTATCTAACATGAAAAGCAGACGACACTTGCAAACAAAATTCTTGAATAACTAATTTTTTTCATTTTTAGTCTCAAAAACATAGGTTATGACCCCTCGACGAGTTCGTTCCAAAAAAGGAGTCATAACCTATGTTTTTGAGACAAAAAATTAAAACAATAATGAAAATTGATTGGAGATTTTTGTGAATAGCGCTGGCCGGTTTTGGACGGTTTTGGCCATTACGTTGGGAAAAGGGTTAAATAGTGAAAATCTCTCACTTTTATAACATTTTAGTGAGTTTATTTCGTGTTTACTGATACTATTTTCACTTTGAGTCGCCGTTTGTACCTACAGTGACAAAGACGACTTTTTAAATAATGTAATCGTATGTCTTGCGACGAGCAGGACAAAAATTACTACGTTTACGTTTTCGCTATTTACTTGTACTTTTAGTGGAAGCATATATGATAAAAGAACGACTACTTACACTCGAGCATAGAGAGATGTGTGTACTGGGTTAGACGTGGACTGAAAATAAACATTGATAAACATCACACTTCCTGTATGTTCTTCCGCTTCAGTTCGAAAGGTATATATCTCGAGTGCGGGGATATAATACATATTTTAAACGTCGGGGCACCCT
Source organism: Pictodentalium vernedei (assembly GCA_031216915.1). Classification (NCBI taxonomy): domain Eukaryota; kingdom Metazoa; phylum Mollusca; class Scaphopoda; order Dentaliida; family Dentaliidae; genus Pictodentalium; species Pictodentalium vernedei. Next base: position 866,126,658 of record CM062297.1, read on the forward strand.
TGAATGGAAATTGTATTTGTTCCCCATTCCGGTAAATGGTGAAGCCTTCTGGTTTGAGTTATCGGCAGCATTCACTTGTTAATGCGCCAGATGACATTCATTTTCGACAACAAAGAACGTAATGCATGGAGATGGTGAGAGAACGTGTTGGTACACAGGCTGGTTGACATTATATCATGATTGTTGTGTGTGACCGACGTTACCAGATACAATACAGACATTGAGAAATGTGTTTGGAACTCCACGAGTAGAATCCGGCATTCGTGTAAGAACGTCATGTAAACAGGCAGCTGAGTGGTCTTTACGCGTCTGCGTGACGTGAATGAAATACATCGACACAAAATAGTGTACAGTTAACCCTTTACCTAACATGAAAAGCAGACGACACTTGCCAAAAAATTTATTTCTTGAATAACTATTTTTTTTTCATTTTTTGTCTCAAAAACATAGGTTATGACCCCTCGTTGGAACGAGCTCCACGAGCTCGTTCGAACGAGGTGTCATAACCTATGTTTTTGAGACAAAAAATGAAAATATAATGAAAATTAATTGGCGATTTTTGAGAATAGCGCTGGCCGGTTTTGACCGTTACGTTAGGTAAAGGGTTAAAACTAGAAGTCCTCTCACGAACTGTTCGCGTATCTAGGCTTAATTGCGCGTAGGAATTGCGCGCAATTGCCATATCGAATGGCATCCAAATCACGGCAGGTCCTCCTGGTTACTCATAGCAAACACAGGCAATGTGTCTACCAATGGACCTCCGGGTAACCCAGAGGTTCATTGGCTGAAACCTTGCTTGTGCACAGGCCATATGTACAGAATTTGATAGCCTTACTATGGTCCTAAGGGGTAGATTAACGCGCAGATCGACGTGCTATTTGTGCTCATTTCATGACAGGACTTCCAGTTTTAACAGTAATGCCGGGATGAAAACAGTCATCCGATGGTGATATTTTTCTTTAAAAAATACAGAACCTATCTAGGACGATGCTCGGGAATCAACGACACTTGTTTGAGTTCTTCCTTCAGCGCTCGGAAAATACAGAAGCAACTCCAACTCTGGTCGTTGATTCCTGTCCACCATACGTCGCCCTGACTGTGTTCTGTCATATTACCAATGATGTCGATAGACGAAACGAACAAATGTGACATGGCCAATATCAACGATTCGAAATCGCCGATTAAAAATCTAATCAGATGCACGTTTCACGAATCGAAATCCAATTTTTAATATTCATGCTACCCGATCTATTAGTTCAAGTTAGAGGTAGGTTGGTCTCTAGAAAATAACATTGTGTTCAGTGCTAATGATATCTCTGCTAACATGGTTTCTTTGATTGATAGCGCAAGGGAAGGAAATGGGTGCATATAATCTAATGGCTATACTTTATGTCGGTTGGTTCTTTTAACAAAACAATGTTTATTCATAGCCAAAGACATGACATAACCGCGCACAATAATGTTGAGACCATATACTAGGTTTTCGTTGAAGAGTTGAACTCAAAAATCGTTCAGTCCACCAGACACTGATTAGGTAGATTACATTGAACGTTCTGCAAAGTCAGGGTAATGTTGTGTTTGCACCACGTTGGGCCAAAATATATATATTGTGTTAAATTTAAAGTGCAAGCACCCCCTCCATATAAGAATAATAACAGAACGAAAAAATGTCCCCACCCCCTCCCCCCTCCCAACTTTGCAGTGTTTTTTGAGTTTTATGTTTGGAACTGATCTCAGTTCCACTGCGTCTTCTATGAATAATGAATACAAATTTTCAAGCAGAAAATGTCACTCCCTGGTCACTCTTCAAAATAACTCATCATTATACAATGTTAAAGTGTCTCTGAACAAATATCTGCAAACACACAAAGTCTGAAAAATGATTGCTGTTCAGGTTCTGTATACAATGTCACAAAAGTTTAAAATTATTTCAATTCCATGATATTTTCATGCCAAGTACACGTTACATTGAATAACCCTTTACCCAAAGAATGCGATATCAAAATTTGTTATTTTCATTATTATATTTTTCAACAAACTTCGATAACACCATATCATGTAACCAATGAGGTGTTCACCTGATAAGGGTTTATTTTAATGTTTTGAAAATCAAAACGTTTTTTTTCCAACTGCGCAATTGTGTGGTGTGATGCGACCGATTCGTTGGGTATAGGGTTAAAATTTACAGAGGTTACAATAACGAGTCTGGAATCCTAGTGATTGGAAGACAGCTTTGGTCAGATTCAATTCCAAGAATATTACGCTATCTGGTTTTCAATGCTTGTACATTGTGTACAAGCCATTTACGTTACTAATAGTTCAATGAAACATGTCACTTACACAACATGCAAACAATCGTGGTATCAGTTTCTGTGATTAGTAATATTTCTAACAATATCGGTAGTAATAAAACCATTCCACGTTTTACTAGATTGCAAATCAATATGATCTGCCTACTCGCCGTACGTATCCAACTACGTCACTGTTGAAGTCTGTTGCGTTGTTTCTGCTTCAAAGACATTCCTTACTGGCGTTACCAGTTTGGGCACTGTTCAGTGAACAGTCTGCAGACGGATGTTCAAAAATATAGTACCGTTTCCTTGTTTAATACACACGCACTGCAACTTAAATCGCAATTGTTTGTTTCCACCACTTCAAAATTATATCATGAAGTTACGCTTTCCCAAGTTATGCGTGAACCTGATTATCAATAACTCGGTACCGATTTTGAAAGTGAATGATGCTTTGGAACCAATGTTAGATGACGTTACAACTTCCGCTTGTCATATTAATGTCTCCCTCTCCTCGATATCGGATCCTTCCACATCAGAAAATTCATAGTCAGCAGCATTGCAGTAAAACTCCTCTTCCCAGTCTACAATAGAAAACATAAGAGAGATATATATATATACATTATCATGACCATGTGCATGTCCTGTAATTTGTATCAGATTCGAGGTCGTGTTTAAAATCAGATCCCAACGAGTCCATCAGGGCGAGTTGTGATCCGATTGTAAACACGACCGAGAATCTGATACAAATTACAGGACATGCATTTGGTCATGATAATACATTTATCTAACAATCCCGTTACATAAAGCCTGTTTTCCCCGTTTGTCAGTTTAAATTGGGTTGGAATTGGTCAAAATTTTGAATTGCATAGTTTAATGCGTAATAACAGTGCTGATATATGTCATCGTGCGGTGTCTACCGGAAGTTGAATCTATATGATACGAAATCAGAATGAGTCGTCTATATGATACGGAATCGGAACACATTATGTGATAGTACCGTCTCTCGTGATGTTCAGGCCAAAATCTATATGATTGTTAGATAAAAAGTCATATTGAACAGTGCAGGTTTTATGTTTAATCGAGGAGTTGAAAAAACGCTCTCACGATTCGCCATCAGAATTAGAAATCATAGTGGGTGAGAGCAATGTTCCTGGGTCGGCAGACCTGTCGCTGTAATGTTTGGGAGGAAGCCGTTTGTAATGTTATCAACAAGCATCGTCACATTTAACCCTTCGAACTCCAATGTATCTTCCATGTCGGTTCAATGGAAGCAATCGGAAGAGTCCATATTCATTATTTAGTTTAAACAATATTTATTAAAGAATTTGATATGTATACAATATTCAATAACACTTAATGGAAGTACACAAAATGTGAACAGCAAGCAATACAATTGTATACAAGTAGCGAGCAGACAAGTTACAGTTTGAGAGTGGATCCGACATTATTTGGAGGGTAGACCAATTGATATTGAGTTTGCGCGTTGAAAATATTGATAGCTGTACCCAACACGTTCACAAAGAAGCCATCCTACTTTATGCAGCTGTGACGTATCATGTTCCCGGCTGGAAAAGCGACCTCCCCGGTTCAGAGAGTTAAGAGAAAACGAAAAACAGCTGAATATATAGAATAAACGTATAGTGTTTTCAAGTAAAAAAAAAATATTCTACGAGTAGGATTAAGAATGAAACTGACGAGCCTCTGGCGCGTCGGTTTCATTCTTAATCCTACGAGTAGAATAACTGTTTTACTTGAAAACACTATACGTTTATTTTGTTTATCCCGTAAATCATTTACCGGACAGTAGCGGCAAAATCGTGCTGTTACTCGCTGCAAATTACTCCCGAGAAGTGAGGAGCACATTGGTCCAATTCGATCGACCAGCAAAACTGGCAAAAATAAACAAGGCGCAGTGATACATTTCGGTCTAAAAATAATTCCTCTACAAACTTGAGCTTAACTTGCAAAAGTACTTTATTATATGAGCATTGTGTGGTGTTTTCTACTGGCATTGTGTAATACTTTCAAAAAGCTTTAAAGAAATCAACAATCGAACTATTAATTAGGCTAGACAAATGTGGTAGAGGCCAGAGGTCAAGAAGTCCGTCGCTACTAGGGGAATGTAATTCTTTCAGTGTTAAACCTACTGGGAAAATTTATCACCCTCACTGGGTGAATAAAGAAAAAAAATATCCAAGACCTTTATTGTTCAGATAAACGGTCATTTATTGGATAAAATCACGTTTCTCGAAATTAAAATGACACGCAATGGCAACGCTCCAGGTTGCTCCAGCAACTTTGTACACCACAGCATGCAGAATCAGACACAGGTGTCGAAGAAAGAGTGTTGACTCGGGGATTATATCATTGGGCTTTGAACCGTGAGGTCGACTCTTCGATCCAGACCAAATACAACCGCGTTGTTTCATTGGGCTCTATCGGTTGCCCACGTGGGGACAAGGTGGCACTGTGCACTAAGGCGTATTGAACGTCAATGTTGCACTTGCCTTGAACCGCTTCTAACTGCCTTTCACAAGAGGTAGCAAATTAGAGTGCCCCACAGTTGCTCGTCCTTCCTGGGTTCTTCTCTCCGAATACTCCAGCTTCCGTCATCAGTGAAACGCTCTGATATGACACAATCGGCTCGCGCTTTGCAGACGCTTTCAACGTGACACTGGCTGAAACTCTCGTTGAACCCCAATAAACAAACAAGCAAACAAACAAGAGTTGTTTAAGCCAGATGAATGCTAATTTGTAAAACACCCGTTGGTGAAAAAATACTCCCCCGGATGGAGACTTTTAGCCCTCGACCAATGTCGCTGGTATGAATTTGTGGAAAGCAGTTTTCCTTCTTTTTCCTCATAGACTGTCATTTCAATACAAAACCGGAATCAACAACAAATCCCCGCGTTACCTCGAATTCAAAATGACAACAAATACAACAAGTCTCCGTACTTAACAAGTAGGGTACTGAATTTGTTTTGATTGTCAAAAGTTGTTGATATGCCAAAAGGTACTCTCTCATAAATTTTAACGACAAATTAATACAGATTAAATAATTTCACTCCAATGGTAATGCGAAACACATCCACTGGACACGATTACTTTAAATTGCCGTATCTGCGCTTCAGAATAAAGGACATCCAGCAATCAACCTCTTAACCCCTTATTCCTCTCCCCTTTCAGACCAAAGAAGACGAAATTTCATAATTTAATTAAGTTGGATGCGTGTGAATGCGTGAGGCAGACCAATCAATATTTTCAACGTGCAGCCTAAAGGCTGCACGTTCAACATATTAATTGGTCGACCCACAAATACTCAATATGGACTCTTCCAATTGTACCAATTGAATTGACATGGAAGATACCACCACGGTTTAAAGGGTTAATGAGCATTTGACGTATAACTTGCGTTGAAAACCCCTGGTATTCAGTCTGTGTTGTCATAATTGACAAGTTTCACAAACCAGTGTCTAAGTCAGATTCCCACTTTATTATTTATTGTCGGCAAACACAAACTACTCAACCAAGTGAATTGTTTTTGATGGGACATAGTCCTTATTAATCATATGTGCAATGACACATGAAATTTAACAACTGTTAATCGAGGCAAAAATATTGAGGAGACCAAACAGACATAACAGACGTCATACTCTGATATAAACTGCACCAAACAGTGTTGAAGCACACCAGTTTTTCCAACTTTTTTGAAAATATATTGGGCCAAATGTTTTCTGAAATGCAAGACATGAATCGCAATAGCTTTACAAGAAAGGTTAATTTGATGTTGGCCTAAGGGCACCCTTACCACCAATATGTCCTGTACATAGACCGGGGTAGTGTAATTGACTAACAACATGTATTGCATGAGATCTCTGTGCATTTTATCCATGTTTATCGAGCGGCCTCTATGCGCTTTAACCCTTTACCCAACGCAGAGAATATCACAATTTATTATTTTAATTCCTAATTTTTAGATTTTTTTGAAAAAAATTAACAAAACCATATCATGTGACCCCTCATCGAGCTCGTTCCAATGAGGGGGTCACATGATATGGTTTTGTTGAAATATTTTGAAAAAACATATTTTTTTCAACTGTTCAGTTTGCAAATGACGCGGGCGGTTGCGTGGGGATGCGGGCGATTCGTCAGGTAAATGGTTAAACACCTCTGCACAATGAGCTGACCAGTGTGCCCATGTCCTCTGGAAATATCAGACTGCTGTGTGCGCTGGTAGAATGTTTGCTGGAAATTTGTTGTAGCATTTTGTCCAGGAAAAGGATCAAGTGGGTCAGGATCAAGTTCTTACTCTTAGTGACAATATGCGGCAAAGGCGTCTCGTGTGTTTATAAATTAGCGGTGGACACACCAGTTACCGTCTAGAGAAAATCTGTTTTTTGGATATCGACCTGTGCGCCCATGACTGGCGATACCACCGACACTCTGCGATGATTTTTTTCTGAAACGATCATAATTTGTCAATAATCGATTTAGGTTTCACGTGGTATATTGGTTTTCATTATTGTTTCAATTGTCTCTCATTTACACCGGAATATGTGAGGTGGTTCAACACTTTTGTGTGCAGTACATATACTGAGACATGGCTATTTGCTCCTGTTGTTGGGAAGTTTTCACAATACGTTTTGGACAGTTCTGCACACGCGAGTAGCAGGAGAGGGATGAAACGGGGCACATTGGATGGACCCTGGGCTGGACCCCGGAAGTGATGTCATGTTACGTGATCTGGTTGCGCCATGTTTGGTTGTCATGGTAACCCGCGTGAACGGCCATCTTGTGACGTCATCCCCATAGTGATACGTGGTCCTAGTGCGCATGCGCAGCGCGTGTTGTTAGGTGATACGTGTTTCCGTCGGCCATTTTGCATACTGGAGGCCGCCATCTTGGTTTCTATGGTAGCACGTGGTTGCTATGTGACCCAAAACCTTCTAACAAGAAAGGAGTATGTTCGGAGGGTGTGTTCGATTGAATCGGAGTATTACGAATTACCACAAACAACCCGAAAATCCCACCAAATCACCAAAAACGACTTTATCTGCTATGGTTTCCCCAATTTATCGGCTTAGCACGTAGTGCTATAGTACCAAGGGGGTATCTGGGGTGTGTTCTTTTGTCCTGGAGTATACTCCAGTAGCGTAGAAGAACCTATCAACTGGAACAGTTTTACTAATTATTACTATATTTAGCTTTTCTGGTCTATTCTTGTTAGTTCTGACCCTATTCCGTGTACTCTTGTTGTTTCATTTATCTAGATCATTTATATAAATTATAACTAACCAATCAGATTGCTTGATTTCCCATAATCTGTATGCAGAGTTATCTCCCCTTATTACAACAAAGTCGTATCCTATTCTCATCACCTCTATATCTAATGGTCATATCCCAGGGAATCCCATTTTTGGGAAAAACCCGTGGCTATGGAATCTCTTTTTGTTGTATGAGGCCATGAGGGCTATGTAAAAGCCCTCAATGAGGCCTCATTTATTATCCCTCATAGCCTCATTGAATTTTGAGGTCATGAGGGCCATGAAAAATCCCTCAATGAAGTATAATTTACTACGACTCTTAGCCTCATTTCGGTATTTAACAGGTATATCCTATGGAATCCCATTTTGGAAAACGCCTGTGACTGTGGAATCCTTTTTTTTGTCGTATGAGGCCATGAGGGCTATGTAAAAGCCCTTAATGAGGCCTCATTTATTATCCCTCATAGCGTCATTGAATTTTGAGGTTATGAGGACCATGAAAAATCCCTCAATGAGGTATAATTTACTTCGACTCTTAGCCTCATTTCGGTATTTGAGGATACTTATAGCCTGGTATTGTACTATTCGAGGATACCTATCGAGGATACCTTTTGGAGAATCGCTTTTTTGTCGCATAAGGCCATGAGAATCATGAGTAATCCCTCAATGGGGTCCAGTGTAGTCTTACCAACGGCTTCCATCTTGTCGCCAAAGCTCTAAGGCCACTACAGGTCTATGACCTATCTGTCCTACCATTAGCTTCTACAGCAGGCTTGTTCCATTGCGGCCTTGTACCAGTACTATTGACTAAACTATCATCCATTAATATTGACTTGTATCACTACATCATAGCTTTACGCTTTCAAAATACCTGCAGTACGTGGAGAGTGTATTATCACTAAATCACATGGAAAGTGGACATTCCATCCAAGCAATAATTGCAAATTTGTTGCAAAGCATAATCAACACAAACAAAGGTCCAGCCAATGGACCCCCGGGTTGAACCTGGAGGTTTGTTGACTAAAGCACTGTTTGTGGTTTTTGATTGATCGCTCAAGTCAAATGTGTTTTGTTGTTTCTTTCGTCTCCAAGTGGGTTGTGTACATATTTTGGCACCAACAAAGTTCATTTCACTTGTGAAGGAAAGCCACTGCAGCAGTGAAGAGCGCGATTGATGACGAAGCAAGCAAAATAAAAAGAGGGGAAAATCGTCAACTAGTAACAAACAATACATGATTTTCACGAAACACAATCAAACCGATTGATTTTGTAAAAAGGGTGTCAGAAATAGTGTTCAGAAAACTCTGATGGTATCTTCCATGTCAGTTCTATGGCAGCAGTTAGAAGAGTTCATATTCATTATTTGGGGTAGACCAATCAATATTTTGAACGTGCAGCCTCGGGGCTGCACGTTGAAAATATTGATTGGTCTACCCCACACATTTACTGAACAGCCATCCTATTTAATGATGTCATGACGTATCATGCTCCTGGGCCGGAAAAAGCGGCCTCTGGAGTTTAAAAGTGCTAATTGACAATGAGTGGGGTAACGGTATTTCTTAAATAAAACATTATACATCAGATAGTTGATCTAAGTACTTAATTCTACGAAATGCACCTCAGAAGAAATCAGCGACACTTGTCTTTTTCAAATTTCCCGGATACCATAGAATTGAGAAAGGACGCTGGTTTTGTTTGCATCGGCATGGCGGGGGTTCGAACCCACTTCGAGAGAGTTTACTGAACCACGCACACCACTTGGCCACCGACAGACCGATGCCGAAGGAAACTCTCTCGGCGTAAAACATTATTGGTTGCCAACAAAGGGCAGCATTGTTTTAGATTCTTACGTCATATCGCCGCGAACAACTCACGACGGTTTGAGGTATTTATCAAATTTAATTAAATACTGCTTTTTGTAAAGATTCGCGACCACCTAATCCCCGTGGACAGTAATTAGTTGATGAGTCTGTTATTATCTAAATACAACAACAGGGGAACGTGCTGCTCTCTTTCAGTCCAACCATAACAGTTCAAACTAGACGTCCTGTCATGAAATGCGCACAAATAGCACGTCGATCTGCGCTTTAATCTACGCGTTATGACCATAGTAAGGCTATCAAATTATGTACATATGGCCAGTGAACAAGCAATGTTTCAGCCAATGGCAAGTTCTACGCGCAATTAAGCCAGATAAGAGCACAGTTCGTGACAGGTCTTCTGGTTTTAACTGTACTTGACTCGATGATTAATATATAACTTTCTTGAACGCCTTTCGCCTAGCACTTGACTCTTTTATTTGCATTTTTAGGTGAACGCGATTATGAGTGGAGAGACTTGCACGAAATTTCCGTCGAAAAGATATGCGAATACCCTGCACAGTTCATAATAAATGTTGTAAAGGAAGTTATTAATAACAGTATATTGTTTCCAGTTTGTTCAATTTCTCAATTTAATTCCTGTACTACTCGTCCATCGATCGATTGATGCACGCGCCCAACTGACGTCATCGGAATGTGTCAATATTCATTTTGCTACAAATCTTTAACCCCTGCCTTGTCGGCGTTGGGATGTAATTTCTTGGGATATACCTGTGGTATATAGAGAACGTTTGTGAGCTCTTCCCGATAAGCAAATCAGTTTTTTTTAGAAATGAACAACACAATTGCTCGATATAGCGACATGTGCCCCTGGATTACTTTTGATGACGTCATAGTGCTTTGGTGTGTGGGGGGTGGGGGGGGGGAGGTGGTGGGGGGGTATCGATTACTTCTGATCACGTCAGAGTGTGTTGCGATGAAAACATTATCCCTGGTGGGGGTGGGGTGAGATGTGGAAATCTCACCCTCGGGACAAGATATTTGGTCCAGACACGAGGCTTGCCGAGTTTTTTTTTTTTTTTTTGTAAATGGACAACACAATTGTTCGATATAGCGACATGAGCCCCTGGATTACTTTTGATGATGTCAGAGTGTTTGGTGTGTGTGTGTGTGTGTGGGGGGGGGGGGGGGGGGTATCGATTACTTCTGATCACATCAGAGTGTCTTGCGAGGAAAACATTATCCCTGGTGGGGGGGGGGAGTGGGTGTGAGATGTGGAAATATCACCCTCGGGACAAGATATTTGGTCCAGACACTCGGCAAGCCTCGTGTCTGCACCAAATATCTTGCTCTCGGGTGAGATTTCCCATCATAGATAGATAATATTTTTAACAATGTACTTATACATAGTAGTACATAGCTTTGCAAGGCAAAGGTTTGCATGGTACATTCGACAACAAATCTGTATATACACGCGCATCGCCAGAGGTTGCATATTTAGTTTGGCAGTATCCAAAAGGACGGAAAGTGATGTTGCTGCATTGTGTTCAGACTGTCATTATATTGGAGGTTTCTTGTACAATATGACAAAAACTATAAATGAATTGGGTTGAGTAGGACTGAATGGGTGGACATTTTAGATTTGTTTATTTATTGGGGTTTAACGAGACATTCTCCAGCCAGCGCTGCCAGTGTCACCTCGTGCCGGGCAGGGTGGAGGAAGCCGGAGTACCCGGAGAGAACGACCGAGCAACGGCGAACAACTGTCAAACTCCCCAACGCACTAACTCCACACAAGCTGGTTTAGCATTGGTTGAAGACGGGTATACCATCGACGTACATTACGCTTTATTACACAGCGCCACACTGCCCCCACGCGGGCAATCGGGATTAAGTGTCTTGCCCAAGGACACAACGCAGTTACCCCTGGCGGGGATCGAACCGTGGACCTTTCAGTTTGTAGTTCAACGCCATAACTACTGAGCCACCGCTCCCTGGACAATTTAGATCCTTTCAACTTCCATGATGGCTATCATTTCAGTTTGGGAGATTATTAGTTACACAGATTGTTGGTGGCCTAACCAACAAACTGTGTAACGAATATATCTTACCGACTGCTGCATCGATGCACAGAACTAATAACAACAGCGATCAAAATTAAATCAGAGAATCCTCACAATGTGTTCACGTGTCTTTCCCTTGTTACAATCTATGGGAGAGTGCTCTCTCATAAATTGTAACAAGGCAAATTCATACATACCAAACAGTTTCATTTTGAAGGTAACATGACACACATCCACAGAATATGAAGCCTTTTAAGTTGCCTAACCTGCACTTCAGACCAAATATGGGCTTCCAACACTCAATCTTTCAACTTGAAGCGTTTATCGGCTGCCGCCATTTTGAATAAGCAATGGAAAAAGGGGAGATTACCCATAGCTGCCAGCGTATTTTGATGTTGACAGGCAGTATATGGTTTTATATGCAGTCTGCATGTGACGTCTTTGAACCAATGAAATTCCCAAATACTTGTAGGAGGTAAGATATAGACAACTTTTCTAATGCCTCCATACACCTTTATCGGAATATTTTCGTTTGCTTTTTGGTAGCTCCAAATCACAAATGTACACACGGCCACATATTTGTAAGGGACGAAAGAAACGCATACTTTGATGCCAAGGTAGACCACAAAGATGGTGGAGTACTGGGCAGTGAAATCAATGATCCGTTTTGTCTGTTTTTCCTGGATTTCATGACCGCCGAAGGAAAAACTCCAACAAGGGGCGATAGAGTTTGTATTTTTACCACGATCAAACCTGAATTGGTGAATTAAGCTGATATTTTTTCTTTTTTATAAAAATTATCACATTCGACGGTCTGTGTATACTTAGAAACTTGATGTCAAATCATGAGAAATTTGTGATTTTTGTTATCACAAAACGTATACTTTAAAGTTTCCCTAACATACAAATTCTATCACTTCACTGAGTGAACACCTCAAACACCAATAAATAAATATCCTATGTAGCACCGTCGCTGAAACAGCTTGATCTATTATCCTTCAAAAACTAAAACTATGGATAGAGTTCTGGGTAAAATGCACAGTCAAAAATAAAAATGTTTAGTTATTCGGGAAATGTTTTTCTGCGATTGCTACTTGTATTCGGTAAACATTCAACGAAATAAGAGGAGATTAATTCTACTTCCGAAACCAACTCCTTCACAACGTTACGACGTCGACATTGACTTCTGACGTCATTCTCGCATTAGACGTGTCATGAACGATGTTTTCCCAAATTTATTTATTTATTAGGGTTTAACGACATTTTAACAGCCAAGGTGATATCGTGTCGCTGACAGTTTTACGGAAGGAGGAAGCCGGAGTACCCGAAGAGAAGCATCGAGCAACGGCGCGCAGCTGCCAGCTCCCCAACATCGTAACTCCGCACTGCAGCACAGACAGAGTTAGATTGGTTGAAGACATGAGCACCCTCGACGTCCAGTACGCCTTAGTACACGGCGCCATCGTGCCCCCATGTGGACAATCGGGGTGAAGTGCCTTGCCCAGGGATACAACGCGGGAGTCCGAATCGATTGCTCAGATGGTCATCCATCCAAGGAATAACCGGGCTCGACGTTGCTTAACTGTGGTGTTCTGACAAGAACCGGTTACCACACCCCCACCGCGCCCACTGGTTTCTCTAATGAGCTATTTGAAGGCGATTATGTCATTAAAATGGTCACAATGATAAAAAGGCTAGCTTATTGTTTTTATCGTGCATGTAATTTATTTTTCCGTCGCTTTGAAATATTTCTCAGGGCGCCTGATAATGATTATTAGCCACGCTTTATTGAAATTAAATATTGGTATTCATTGTCGGAAATAGAGGATCTTAAACGAGTGACGTTTGGATATAAGATTTTTTGAAACGAGTTTGATGAATTTGATTCACAACGAGCCTTTAGGCTCGTTGCGAATCAAATTCATCAAACGAGTTTCAAAAAATCTTTTATCCAAACATCACGAGTTAAAGATTCTGTTTATCACATGAATGTTCGAATGTATTTTACACTTTTTAATTAATTCATTGTCTCTAAATTCTCCCAAAACAACCGACAATCAGTTCGTTGGCTCAGACGCTTTACACCATGACGTCATGAACGCGCTTTACTTGCACCTGTTGTCGTAATTGACGTCATGTGAACGTCATGTCAAGAATACAATGCTGCTGCTATGGGACCACGCGCCGATTAGACACTAGTTGATAATCAGGAAATAAGACATGGGTTGTTACGTCGAAATTAACGACGTTTTATGTGATATATATTAAATTTGTGAAACACTGGCAAAAACACTCGAAATGTTTAATCCTGCCAAAAATAATGGAATTGATGGGAACATATTTCCCGGTTTAATGTCAAAAATAGCCACTGGGGAGAATAAATGTCAAACGACTCACACAAATGGAACTACTGTAGTCGTCTCTTTCGCAAGACTGTTGTCGTAAAATGAAATTAGAAGCTAAGATATATGATTTTTAATCAGTGTGAGAAGATGAGCCATTTTGTATTTTGATTTATTTATGCTTTCAAACACTGTTAAAGGTCAGTTACGTGGAGCAACATTTACCAGCTGTTGTTGTATAGATGTTTTTTTGGTTGGTTTAGACTCATGTTACATTCTTTGGTTCCCATTTCCTTGATGGATAAACCTGCATTATTTATAATGTTATAAGGTAGCTACTTTGGAAGGTTATCGGGGACAAGCTGAATTTAAACTTTCTGTTCACGAGCAGCGCTCAAAACTCTGTCACAAAGGAATAAATCTGTCGACGAACACTTCTCACTGGCACTGAATCTTTTGATTGTCTCATATGTCACCCTCATTGTTCAAGTTTTAAAATAACAGTAGAGTGGAGAACGGACTATTAGAGAAACGTCGACGGACTTTTCCCTCCCTCCAATAGACATCTTCGCGTCTCTAAGAGAAAGTCCCAAGGACACCAGCAGCCTTTCACATCACGCGCCGTCTAATGCTGCCGGGTGTGTCATAGGTTGAAGAAGGATCCTGCGAATATTCGAGATTCGATTCGATATCGATACCATAGTCTGCTTCATGATCGATCCCGAATCAGTCTCAAGATTCGATTTTTTCGAATCTCTCGTACTAACTTCAATTTGTTACATTTGCAACAAAAATAGGATAAAACTGTCATTAGAAAATTCATTCATGTAGGCTCAATTCCTATTTATTTGAGTAACTGACAATGTTTAATTGTTAGATAAGGTGTGAATTTGGCCCAGAACATTATCCATTGTTTTAGATTTTGAAGGCTTAACTTGTTACTATTCACGTTCTTAAGAACGTGAATAGTAACAAGTTAAGCCTTCAAAAACTAATAGGTCAAGCTGTATCAGCGACGGTCCTAGGGAGAATATTTATTTGTTGGTGTTTGAGGTGTTTACACGGTCTTGTAAAGGTCAACATAGTGTTCCGTAGCTTCCGTTTGGTGCAATATGGAATAACTTGTCTTTTAAAATTCGATTCGAGATTCGATTCGATATCGGTATCAGCGATTCGAAAACTTCGCAGATCCCTAGGTTGATCTGTTCCAATTGCTTCCTATACTTTCTGAAATTAGAATTAATTTACGGGTAAACATTCTACTCTACGCCATTGAGAACATTTGCTTTGCCACACAGATGCAGTGCTTAGACGGTTATCCCTTCTAACTAACACGAAGAAACTTACGTAAGCCATTCGTGAATGACTGGAAAGTAACACTGTTCGCCTCAAAGACGTAGCATTTTATGACGTCTCTACGAGCGCGTCCCAATGATGGCTCCAAAGCTGCATTTTAGAGGCAAACATTGAAATAATGAATTTCGTATGGCGATTTTTGTAATTAGCGCTAACTGAATATGATCGGTAATTTTGTGTCTGGGCGGCTCAGACATACAACCAATTAACAACTCTCTCAGTACGCCAGTACTAGAAGTACCTCGCATTCGTTACATCCGTTTACCAATGGGAATAATGACTGCGAATTCCTTGTTAAGGAGAGTAGTATGTCTCGCACGTTTCAACCCTTATTTGGATGACACCGGTGGATGACCCCGGAAGTGACATCATGTCACGTGACACAGTGGCCCCATATCGTGTTGTCATGGTAACCCGCATGGCGGCCATGTTGTGACGTCATCCCCATAGAAATACTCGGTGTTAGTGCGCATGCGCAGCGAGTGTTGTTATGGTGATACGTGTTTCCGTCGTCCATTTTGTATACTGAAAGCCGCCGTCTTGGTTTCTATGGTAGCACGTGGTTGCTTTTTTACTTAAATACCACAACAAGACAGGGGGTATGTTCGGAGGTTATGTTTCTTTGTACAAGAGTAATTTCCCGATTCGTAGAATTACCCAAATAAACCCGACAATCCCTCCAAATCGCCAAATGCACCTAAAATCCTGTAAATAGTAGCACGTACTGCTGTAGTACCGAGAGGACCTTCGGTACTGAGAAGGCCCTCAGGGGTAAGTTCGATTGAACTAGTGTTGTTTTTCTAGTTTGGATTTCACCCAGAATCCTTTTTTGGACTGTAGTACAGTAGATTTTTGTAGTAGCACATGGGCGCATACGGGCATTTGAGGATACCAAGGCCTAGTATTGTATTATTTGAGGATACTTTTCGAGGATACTTTCTGTAGGATACTTCTAATGTGTAGACATTAATGGTCGCATATAGGCACATGCTGGATGTGCGGATATGTGCTTATATGAAAATGCAGAATGTGACTCATTGTGCACTAGCACATAGGCACATACCACCAAAAAGAGATTCCATAGCCACAGGCATTTTCCAAAAAAAAGGAATTTTAAAAGGGTATTCCGTAAAATGGGATTCCTATCTGACTCCGTAAAATTGGGATTCCCTGGGGCCTTCTTAGTACCGGGGAGGGGGGGGGGGGGGCTTTCGGTACTATAGGACTACGTGCTACTATTAAAATCTACGGTATGGCGGTCCTAAAGACGATTTTAGGTGCATTTTGGTGGTTTGGAGGGATTGTCGGGTTTATTTGGTTAATTGTACGAATCGCGAAATTATTCTTGTTCAAAGAAACATTCCCTCCGAACATACCCCTGTCTTGTTGTAGGCCTTGGGTTACATAGCAACCACGTGCTACCATACAAACCAAGATGGCGGCCTCCAGTATAGAAAATGGACGACGGAAACACGTATCATCCTAACAAAACGCGTTGCCCATGTGCCCTAACACCACGTATCAACATGGCCGCCCACGCGGGTTACCATGACAACACAACATGCCGCCACTGGGTTACGTGACATGACGTCACTTTCGGGGTTATCAAAATTAGGGGTGAAACGTGAGAGACATACAACTATTGAGGATTAGCCGCGGTATATAGAATGCCTGTTTCTTTACCTCGCATCGGAGCAAAAACAGGTACGTTGAATGTCCAGTGCCAAGTATAGTTACAGAATAGAATATGCACTTGACAAATAGTGCACGACATGCAACACGATATATTTTATCGTGACCACACTTGTCTTCCACAGCTTTTATAATTATCACATAGTTCCGGCTTCTCCGGGCTGATGCTTTAGAAATAATCATCCCTCCTCGATCCAAAGTATCCATTCAATATGTTCACGTACCGAGTTGGTTATAACTTTGGAACTGAACTGGCGTATTTTCACTGTACCGTACAGTCGCCGTGGATTGGTCATATTTTGTGCGTGGGCAGTGATGTCCACGCTTACGTTCAGGTAATAAAAGTGATCAGCAGCAAAAGTTAAATTAATGAAGCACCGGGTTGTAACCGGGGCTTCATTAATTAAACAAATTTTGATGATTATTCTTCGCCGTCTTCTTTGACCAGGAAAAGGTATATAATACTACGTGGACTTCACGAATTTCAAAAGAGATTTTTTTAACATGGGGTTGAGAGAACGTATGCCACTTTTTATTGAAAATTGTTTAAAAGACCGCCAATTTCAAGTTCGTGGTGGATCTACTTTATCTGATCCTCATGAGAAAGAATTGCGGTTCAACAGGGTAGTATTTTATCAGTAACCGGTGGAAATTAATAGCTATTGAGAATATGATAGATTCCTCATTGCAAGTAGGACTTTTCAATCTGTTATATCATCAAAAACATGTATGCTATAGAATTTCAGCTGTGCTTAAATAGAATTACAAAATGGGCCACAGAAAACGGTTTTAAGTTCTCGAAGACAAAAACAAATTGTGCACATTTTTGTAAGCTTCGGAAGCATCACCTCGATCCGAAGTTGAAAATAGGTGGGTGTACTATTAATGTTGTTAAGGAAGTGAAATTCTTAGGTTTATTGTTTGAATCTCCACAGTATGTATGTAAACTTTTGGAAAATCCTGCATATAATTGTGTTTCGGACCCCAAAATGTTGAATTGTTTAACCGACACCAGAAACATATTCCTCCATTGGGAATTAGAATGAAACCCCACATGGAGTGGGCCAACACTGATTCTCATTCTATAAAAGTAAACCGTAAATCACATATTCCTCCTTGGCATCTTAAAAGAAACCTCCAGTTATTTTGGACCTTGCTTCGAAACACATTCCTTGCAGTTTACACAATAATATGCTGAAATTAAGTCCAAGTGCAGTGCACATAAAAAAAGGTTCTATACAGATGGATCAAAATATGGTGACAGAGTATCATCAGCTGTTGTTACTTGTGATCAGATCACCTCAATCAGAATACCAAACCTAAAGTTCTATTTTCAGGGCTGAAGTTAAAGCTTTACAACCTTCGCTTGAACACACCGAGAATGTACAGGAAAGAAAGTCCATCATATTTTCGGACTCGCTCTCCTCTTTGCTTACTTTCCGCACCCCAAGTTGAAGAACCCTCACATTTTGGAACTTCGTGAGAAGATGAACAATCACATGTCTGGCCATTATGATATCGTGTTTCGCTGGTTGCCTGAACATGTATCTCTGGTAAAAGCAGAGCAGACAGTGCAGCAAAACAGGCTGCAACCAAGCCTCTCGCTGATTTTAACATCCCTTTCAGTGACTTCAAACCACATATCAATAGTTATATCAAATCTGGGTGGCAGGCGGATTGGGATGTACAGATAAATAGCAAGCTCAAGCGATCCCGACCAAATATTTATTATCACTACCCGCCTAGTAACCTTTGTAGAAAGGATAATGTAGTTTTGACTCAATGTCGTATTGGTCACTCATGACTTACGCATTGCTTTTTGTTAGAGTGTAGTATGCGACCAGAATGTGTTCCCTGCCAACAAGTGTTGTCAGTGGAGTACATTTTTCTACATTGTACTGAGTTTACTCATGTCAGGGGGCAGTACTTCACAGCGGGATCTCTAAGAGATTTGTTTTATCATACTAGCCCGCATTAGGTCGTGTCGTTTCTCAAAGTTATCAACATTTTTAATAAATTTTTAAAATGTTTTTAAACTACATTATTCAAGTCTTAAATTCCATAAAGTTGATTTATAAGGTATTCATATTTCTTGTTTGATAACCTATTACTGTCACTGTTTATACCATATGTATTTGTCATTTTTAGTGTAATTATTTCGTGTATTAATCCAACCTTTCATTTCATTATTGACATGTCGTCGTGTGAGAACCATAAGGTTCTATCTTCCACTGGAAGATAGAACCTTATGGTCCTCACGCAACGATGTTTGCTTCTTAACGTTTTCTAGCAGCGATATAGCCTTAGATGCTGAGGTGGAGTTAAACACAAATAAATAAATTAATTAACCACTCGGTTGTGCCCACTGCTTCATTAATCCCATTTTTGATGATTATTCCTGTAATCAGTGTTTGGAATCCAATATTATTCCGTCCGTGGAAATATTGCCCACCCGTGGAAAGTCATTAATACATGGCGGTGTTACTGTATTATCAGCGATAGTGTACCATATTTAATTTGTCGAAAGTGTATATTGAATACTGACGTTACCCCATGGCACATTGCGCCTATCACTGTTTATATCTCCATTGTCAAGTTTGATTCGATTTTTGAACTTTGATATCCCAATATTCAATGATCACACTTGTCGAGGTTTTTTGTTGTATTTCAGACGTAAACAGGCGATTGGAAGTATAGATTCGAGTTTTTCACATATGCTCACACCCGGGGCTACATCTGGGATATCATTGATTTATCGTGTATTACCGATGTTAAAGTATGAAGTTAATGGCCATATTGTGTGAGAAATATATTTATCTATTATTTACCTAACGAGCAATCCCAGCCCGAGGTATCAGTAGCGATACAGATTTGGCGATAAAAGATCAAGTATCACTATTGCAAAAGCGATAAAAGTCACATGCTGTCGGGAGAAACGAACGGCCGGCGTCTGACACACTAGTTCAGTGTTACTGGGAAACACAAGTCTTTTCCTTCCAAAACGCATAATGCTGCAATGCAAGATTCATCTAGTTTGCCCCAGGGAATTGCAGGGAATTACACGGTGCAGTTAATGAACTATCCACCATGTAAAAGATAAAGACAATAATGATGTAGGTGAATCGCCAAAATTGAAAGTTACAGCGAGACAATTTTAACCCTTTACCTAACATGAAAAGCAGACGACACTTGCAAAAAAAAAATTCTTGAATAACTAATTTTTTTCATTTTTTGTCTCAAAAACATAGGTTATGACCCCTCGTTGGAACGAGCTCGACGAGCTCGTTCCAACGAGGGGTCATAACCTATGTTTTTGAGACAAAAGATGAAAATATTTTAAAAATTAATTGGCGATTTTTGAGAATAGCGCTGGCCGATTTTGGCCTTTACGTTGGGTAAAGGGTTAAAACGTAAGGTCAACCATATTGTGGATTGCACGCTTCTAAAAATCATGAATGAAGTGACGCTCAGTGTTTAAATTGCTTCTTGCGCACTACAAAAATATAATTCTCTGGTTGTTTTCCCAAAACGCCCACCCAACCTTTGGGTTACCTCACGAATTATATTGCATTGTGTTAAAAATAGCATTGCCCGGCGGAAAAAGCATACTTGAGTTGAGTTTGATTATTTTTTTAACAACCGGTATAATTTCATTCATGGTGAAGGAATTTCCTCTCGTGTTGTTGGTTTAAAACCATTGGAAATGGAGTTCCATTATTTTGATTAGTTGAGTGTGGCCTTTTGTTTGTTTACGACTATTTTTAAGAAGTCACGGTTATGGGTTTTGTTAACTGAAGGATAGATAAAAGTGTTATTTTGCTCATTGTTCTTGTATGCAGTCGTTAACCACGACTAGACTCGATTTTGTGAATCTATAGCAACTTGCAGCTATGCGTCCCCTAAAACGAGTTTCTTCGTGAAAAGAGATCCCACACAAGCATAAGGTGCATATAACTCATATTTATCACATTATCTCTACCAAATAACCCATGTCGAAAAACATCCTTCACAACACGTCTAATACGGGAATGACATCAGAAGTCAATGTCGACGACGTAACGTCATAGGTGAGTTGGTTTCGGAATTGAATTAATCTTCCCTAATATTTCATTAACTGGTTACCCAATACAAATAGAAAACGGCGAGTGCAAAAAAAAAACAAAACAAAAAACAATCAGAATATTTCATGAACAACTAAACATTTTCATTTTGCCTCGGAAACATAGCTTATGCCCTCTAAATGCAACGAGATCAGACTCGTTACAATGAGGTGTCATAAACTAAGTTTTCAAGGAAAAGGTTGAAAAAAAACAATAAAATTTGTTTGGCGAGTATTGTGAATCGCGCTGGCGAGTTTATTTGTTACACTCGGGATAATGTTAAATTACACTTTATGTGATAAAATGAATCTCATTCTGCGTCACGATTTGATATGAAATTTGATATGAAATTGTTGAACCTGGTTCACTAAAATCGACCTGAACCGAGGTAAACCTCGGCTCTGGTCGATTTTAGTAAACTCAGTACAGATTGTTCATAGGAAATATCGACTCACTGGAGATCCGCTATTTGAAACATCAAGTTCATAAAAAGATTCCATGCACGCTTATTCCGTCTTTAAAGGGTGCACACCAATTTCACGCATTGTCACTTTATTCAAAGAGTGAAAATGTAACGTGAAACCAAAATTTCATTAGCTCCGTTGTGAAAGGACGTGGATAAATGAGTTGAATGATTTGCACATTTTTAATATTGATTTTTTTCGGAACCTTCCTTTAAAAGCTGACAAAAATATTCTGCATGGCATAGGGGTACATCCGCCTCCTCAAGACGTTAGTTTCTCTATATCTTGGCTCTTTTGGAGTATTGTTCTTAAAATCACCCAGCAGGTAATTCTGTGTTGGCTTCTGAGAATGACTGGCATAGCATGGTTTGCAAAGTACCATCGGTTTCGCTATTGTCGGTACCGGTACTATACTGGGGTTCGGAACCGAGAACTGGACCGGTACCGGTACTGAGAACGGCATATATATATAAATATTCCGATGGTGTAAGTGGAAAGTCGATCGCAGTCGATTCATGTAAACTCTAATCGGTAAAAAGGAGTGAACAGTGATTTTAGGGGTTAAATTCAATCAATAAATGCCTGTTATTTAGGCTAAAAAACTTGAAACCTTTTTATCACTACCGACCTACCTGCCAGGCTGCCACAAATGACTATAAGAAACACGGGGGTGGGGGGGGGGGGGGGGTAGTTGTTACACGAGCAAACTACAAAGCTGTGAACTGTAGATCTACTGCGCGTGATTTTCAAGTTGCCAAAGTCAGTCACATGCTGTGTCTGATTTTGGTAGTATTTACTTTTTTTTGAACCGGCACATTTTTATTTCCGATTTAAATTTGAAAGCAGAAAGATGCATTTTCGATTCATTGTTTGCAGCAATTTTCATCAATGTCTGCAACCCCGCGTATTCGAATTTGGAATCAATGGGTACCCTAATAGTAAGACACAGTAATAATTTGAAGTAGACAAAATAGACTTCACCCATCTGACATCATATAGTCCGTTTCAAACGGGTGGCGGGAATAAGGACTCTGAACAAAACAAACCGTGCCCATGGCCGAAACGGCCCAGACTGGTTTAGGTCAGAATGGCGCAGATTTTGAGATGGAACAACGTCAACAACCCAGTTGTCAAGACATAATTACTCACATTTATGTATTCACTTCAAGTTTAATAGTTCACGTGTGGCTTAGACGCTTGGAAAACCTTAAAATTTTAGTGAAAATGTTTAATTCACCCCTCCCATCCTTTTGCACATTTTGTAGCATTACCAAATAATAATATCAAAAATAATTATATTGTATACCCGATCACAAACTAGTTCGGTACCTTTTTTAAACCTTTCTTGCTCAGGTCTCTAACATTAGCCATCAACACACCAAATTACAGTATCAGCCCAAATCAGTTGTGGGATGACTACAAGAAAACGTTAGTCTCTTGACTTCTAACTTCTAAGAGACATGTAGCAGTGTGTCATTAGACAATTCATACACCCACATATTTCCAGATAAACTGTATCAAAGACTGTCTACCCCCCCCCCCCCTCCACTGCATGTGTAACATACGTCTGTCCAGGGTGAGATAGCAGGAGAAAGAGATGTATCCCACCCCACCCACGTACATTTATAACGTTATTATGACGTTATGCATATCGTATCAGTTTCTTGCTACCAACTAATTCACATTGACGTCATCAGCATGCCGTGTGATCAGAGTTTGATGCTCTAAAACTTTTTAGACCCCAAGATGCCACCGTTCCTAATTGATTTCGTGGTATATACCTTTGGTATATACATAACGTTTGCTCTTTCCGATGGTGTCATTAGTTTTTCAAAACATCGAATACCAATGAGTTGATTATATCAGCACGTGACCGCCGATTAGCTCTGCTAACGTAACCGCTGTATGGTGGGGGAGAAAAATAATCCCTGATGGGTACGGGTGTGGGATGGGAAAATCTCACCCTCTGGACAATATATTTGGTTCAGACACTCGTCAAGCCTCGTGTCTGGCCCAAATATCTTGCCCTCGGGTGAGATTTCCCCATCCCACACCCATACCCATAGAGATTATAGTAGTCTTTGAAGTTCCAACGTTATGGAAATATTCAATTAACTCTTTTGGGCCCGTGTTGATTCCGTCTTCTTAGTCGTGTATCATCCTCACATATACTAACTACAGTGCCTGGAAGGTGTATTATCATTGAATCCCCCGCAGAGTGGCGATTCCTCCCGAGCAATAATTGCATAGTTGTTCCAAAGCATAACCATCACAAGCAAAGTTCCAGCCAATGGACCTCCTGGTTAAACCTGGAGGTCCATTGGCTGAAACATTGCTTGTGTTTTTTGTCCATATGTACAGAATTTGAAAGTGATACTCTGGGTGATAACTCCACTCCGCGGGTGATATATAGTTACAATCCACTCTCCACGTACTGTACGAGTACCGGAACCGTCGGTTCTGAAGGATGGGAATCGGTACCGATTAAAAGGCCGAGAACCGCCGGTATCGGTATCGGTTCCAGTACCGATTGCAAACCCTGTGGCATAGGTGTAGACATCTTATGGGCGAGAGACGAATGTTTCAAGGGTGACCATACAGACGAATTCAAATGAACCTGCAAGTGCCTTTAGATTGATTAACTTTTGCCGCAACAGTGCCGCCAGGTATCCTGTGAGACGGATTGATTGTTTTGAAATAAGGGTGTACTTGCTTGACGACAACATAAGCTGAGCTTCTACAAATACGTCGATGTCTCCCTCCCTCCAATATGACTGTACGATACAACACCCGCCAGCTACGCTCGTCAATGTTTTCGTAGTGAACAGCAGCAATAATAATAATAAATGTTAACTGTCTAATGGAATGACATTTGAGTGCTCTTTGATACGATATTTGTGATCACATTTCGATTGGTTTATTATTGATGAACGTAGCTTTGCAGACATTGTGTGCCATTAATGTACAATTCTGATGGGAATATGTAACCCTTTACCCGCTACGAGGAATAATCTTACTACAGTTAAAACTAGAAATCCTGTCCGAACTGTGAGCTTATCTAGGCTTAATTGCGCGTAGGAATTGTGCGCAATTGCCATTTCGAATGGCATCAAAAGCATGGCAGGTTATCCTAGTTACTCATAGCAAACACAGGCAATGTTTCTGCCAATGGACCTCCGGGTTACCCGGAGGTCCATTGGCTGAAACATTGCTTGTTCACAGGTCATGTGGACAGAATTTGATAGCCTCACTATGGTCATAACGCGTAGATTAACGCGCAGATCGACGTGCTATTTGTGCGCATTTCATGACAGAACTTCTAGTTTTAACTGTGGCTTTACGAGTATTGTGTTATCGACTGCTGAAATCTGCAATATTTTCACACAAGGCCTCCCGTGTTCAGTGATCATCGACAGTGGTTATTTTTCTATGATACCATATACGAAATGCGACGTCCTTGGGAAAATTTGAGAATGTGCACATTTCATTTTCTTTGTAAATGCGTATGTGAAACATCTTGGTATTCCCTTGCAAACATCTAAGTACAGCATGGTACACCAAAGTGTGCATTCTGTTTGCTGTCTGTGGTATATCAAGTACCACGACAGTTCAATTCTTGGAAATTTCGGTAGGGGGACCTCGGACGTGAGGTCATGTCACGTGACCCAATTAAGTAATGTTTGGTTGTCATGGTATCCCGCGTGAGCGATTGTGTTGTGACGTCATTACCATAGTGATACGTGGTGTCACTGCGCAAGCGTAGTGCATGTTGTTAGGGTGATACTTGTTTACGTCGTCCATTTTGTATACTGGAGACCAGCATCTTGGTTTATATGGTGGCACGTGGTTGGTATGTGACCGAAAAACCTCTAACAGGGCGGTTTGTGTTCGATTCAAGGCTGGGTTCTATTACTTTCAAATGTATTATTATATTACTATTACTATTGTTTTTTCTTGTGATATTACTTTTGGAAATATGATTATTATATTGTATTACAATTACTTTTAAAAATGTAATAAACATTACTTTTTATTACTTATATTACATTTGTCATTTACCTAAATTTCATGCAGAAATTTGTTTCCATAATGCAGATCATGCAGAAATTTGTTTCCATAATGCAGATCACGACATACATTAAGAGAACAAAAGCTTCTGCTTGATATGTAGTCTTCAATTATCGGAGAGATTTTAAAAACATGTAAAACACAAGTTGTTGTGGATGAAGGAAAAGCAGGATGATAAACTGTGTAGACAAAATGCAATACATACTGCTTTTCTTTGAACAACACCTTGTGTTTTGCATTATTTTTTCTCCCAATACTATTAGGAGACTGTCTTCCATACTGATTCCTTAACCATCTAACATATCAGACAAGAAAGAATAGAACATTTGCTGAAAATATGGGTGTTATTGGAACAGGGTCACTGAATAAGTTCAAATGACATCCATATTTACATAGTTTATTGAAAATGGCGGCTAAAGTTTCAGAGAAATATAAATATATAAATCTCAAACCCAAAAGACAATCGAGCAGGGATAGGTATTACCCGAGCGACGCGAATCTTATCGAGCAAATAAGCTATCGAGTAGTTACTCGAACAAACATAACTCGGACGACTCGAATCCCATAGAGCAAATGAGAGTAGTATGTCTCGTATGTTTCACCCCACATGTGCCGGAGGGACCGCCGGTGAGGGAAATGGCGTTATAGTCACGTTACCTAGTGGCGCCATGGTTGTGTTGCCATGGTAGCCCGCAGGAGTGACCATGTGACCATGTTGTGAGTCATTACAAATGGGTACGTGTGTTAGTGCACATACGCAGCGCGTGTTGTTGTGGTGATACGTGTTTCCATCGTCCAATTTATATACTGAAGGCTGCCATCTTGGTTTCTATGGTAGCACGTGGTTGTTTTGTGGCCCAAAGGAATACAACGGGACGGAGGTATGTTCGGAATGTGTGTTCCATTAAATAGAAGTAGTTTCCCGGTTCGTTTACTTCGTAGAATTACCACAAACAACCCGAGAACCCCTCCAAATTAGCAAAATCACCCCCAGACTAACGATTCGAATCCCATCGAACAAACTATGTATAGAGCAATTGCTCATAATAGCTCAATGAGCAGATGCACGTACGACTCTTCGATTCATTTTACAAAAAAGGATTTTATGGACTAAAGGGGTTTCAGTAAGTGGGGTGCCAAGAGACGGTGTTGATGATTTCATCGAATGAGCTAATGAACAATTGCTCATAATTGCTCAAGCTGTAAATGGGCTAATGGGCATTTGCTCATAATTGTTCAATGAGCAAATGAACTATTGAGCTCATTGAGTAAATGAGATACAAGGAAATATCTCGTAATTGTTTTTTGAGCAAATGTTCTTGCGACTATTCAACTCATTTCGGTAAAAAGATGTTCTGTGTCATAAGACGGATTCCTAAAGAGGGGTGACAAGAAACATGGATTACGATTTCATCAAAATACCAACGGGTAATGACTGGAAGGGCCTCTCTTGAACGACTCGAATTTTATCGAGCAAATGAGCTATAGAGCAACTGCTCGAACGAATGACTCCAGGTACGACCATTTGGCTCATCTCGTAAAAAATGGGGTGCCTAAAGTGAAGCTTTGCCACAAATGCTATTCGTGCGGAGCCTATTTTAATTTAACTCTGATGCCCAGGGGAACCTCGGACAAATAAGGCTCTAAATGTACAGACAATACTGCTCATCTTTGTCAAAGTTAGGAATACAAAGGTGAAATCGGCCCAAATTGCCTCATGCATTCCTATAATACCTGTTCATACCCGGTATTTGTTATCATCCGTTATTGGAAGACCGTTCTCACTAAAACATGTGCAACTATGGGACTGGGGGGGGGGGGGGAGGGGGTAGGGCTGGAAACTTGAAAAAACAGCGGGTGGATTTTTTGTTGTGTGTGTGTGTGTTTGTTTGTTTTGTTTTGTTTTGTTTTTTTGTTTTTTTTTTGGTTGGGGCGGTTGAGAGACAAATGTCCAGGAAGCATTAGACCCACCATGGTACGTCCAGGTGGAAAAAAATAATATTATATTGCAAACACTAAGTTAGGAATACTAATAAAAGATTTACTTATTGAAGTACCGGGTACAACCCGATGCTTCATTAAATAAAATTTTGCTGCTGATGATTGTTATTACCTAGAAAACGCATGCGTGGACATCACTGCCCACTCGTGGATTACGACCAGTGAACGGCGACGGTAATGTAGTAGCCTCGAGAAAGAAGAGTCCACTCGGCGCTGGCAAGTGGACGATTCTTCACCGAGAGCCAACATTTTAGTAGAGCCATAGGCATGCTATGTAATAATTATTACATTTTATCGAATAAACTGTGAAGAATTTCCCCACCCATCAGGATTCTAATCCTTCTCTTGTCAAGAACGATTGGAAAGTTCATTCTTGAAATTAGAATTAACGAAACAGAATTCCGGAAAAAAATCTCTTGAAAGTGCGTCAGTCGAACGTCCTAGAATATTCAATGACTATTTTTAGGAAATGCACAGTGCACGGCACTATTGCAAGATTATATTTAGAACTATCGACAGGTAAAACAAAAGGAAATAGTGGAGTACCCTCAGCCAATCGAAGGAAGGGAAAGTCACGAGGTCTGCTCAATATTGGTCAATTTCTTCTTTAGCCATATTTCAACTGAAAGGTTAGCCTCGGGTTGAACGATCGTTAAAGAGAAAGAAACTGACCGGACAAGGTGAAAGCCGACTTCAGTTAAACCAAATGTGCTTACACTTACAATATTTTACAGGAATACAGTTTTATTGACACACGTGCATTGTCTTAATCTTTAAACTAATTAGGCTGCATGTCAATATGTGCTCCCGCCGCGGCCACACCCCCTATGCCCATTCCGCCGCCTCTGCCAGGTAATGGCATTGCCCACAAATAAATAATGCTCCTGCTCAACAACAAAAAATTCCCGAAGGTTTTCAATTTCTCGACGCCTCGCAACCGCCAAACGCTTTTCTAAGGCCTGTATTTTGATAACTATGAAAACTGAATAATTTGATAATGTTTACATCTTTCGAAGCAATACAAACTCATTATATATAACGTCTCCTAGCTATTATTAAAAATCAAGTGTCGAGATTGGAACGTTCATAGCTTCTTACTAGGTTTCTTTCTTGGTAAACATCACGAGGTCTGAGGAAGTGAAAGCTGTTACGCTGTGGCAGCCTCACATCATCAAACGTTATCGATGGAAGGAGTTATCGCGTTGGATGAAATGACTCCTTCTGTGCGGACGAGGCATGTTCAGTTGCGGTGCTTGTCGCTGACACGCTGCAATCCAACTATAGATAGATCAGTGTTTTCGCCTTATTGCTTATTCAGCTTAATGCAGGGCGTATGTGAGAAATTAGCCTGTTCAAGAGAGCGGATAGCACAATTTATTACTGAAACAGTTCTACGGTAATGGACGCGACATAAATGCATCTTAACATTATAAGCTACCTTAAAGCGGAACTATTTCTATTACTACACTTCGACTTCGATGTTGGTTCAAGTAAATGGAATTGACCAAGGCGTAACCACCATTTTCTGTACACCGAAAAGCGACTAGCGGATATTTGTTAATTAGCTGATATGAGATTATAACAGCTGGATTGGTATGAAAAGTCGTACGTCGTCAACCTTTTCGAGAATACAGTTCGTTTATCAGAACCTCCGCCATCTCTTCACATCCAAACATATTAAAACTTCCCGTTGCACTCATAAATAATTCACAGTCAACGAAATAATATGTATGTGGAGCGATTTTTCCCAAATAAAATATGCCGCTGAGCAATACAATGGTAGGTCACGTGTGCCCCTTCTCATACCATAGTAATATTGAACTTTTGCTGCCTCTCTCCCCCCTGCCCCTCCTCTCTCTCTCTCTCTCTCTCCCTCTCTCTCTCTCTCTCTCTCTCTCTCTCTCATTTGTTTGTGTTCTATTATTATTGGAATGTACCTGTCTGTGGACTATTCGGCACTTGGGCACATCCTGATGCCGAGCCCGAACTGTCAAAGCACAGAGTCAGAACGCCCAAACGCCAGCATGCCCAAAACGTGTGCCAGTGTACATTTGCCCATATTACCTCTCGGTTTCTACGCGATCCAAGTTCTTTCCACTCGGTCTAGGCACTCGACAAATATACGTAACTGTCAATCAAGGATCGTAGTTCTAATTCGGTAAATTTCATGCCACAGCACTCAGCGGCCTGGCCACATTTTAGTTTTGTCCGACGCTACTATTTTCATCAGCTTCAATGTCTTTTTACCCTATTTACACATTTTTCGCCATTAATCCTAAATATAACTAGATGTTTAGCATAGGAAACTTTTATGGAAAAACACACTTATATTCAGAGTTCATAAATTTTACTTATAGTATGAAGGCAACATCATTGTTTTAAATGTTATGTTTCATAGAAATAACACGATCGGCACAGTGAGTCTTTGTGTATAGCCCCCTACTTACCCAACCTTTTCTTCTCCCTTAGCCAGAGAGTTATATGTACAAGGACTCTTTCCCCGAGTCCGGCTCGACTCTGCGAGAGTGACAAACACTCTCGGGGGTTCGAGCAGGAGTCGGAGTGAGGAGTTCACTCCCAAACATTATGCAGCAATATGGGTATTATCAACATACATATATTTTGAGAGTTAGCGTGGGAAGCATTTGTGGGAAACAAATATACCGGGTATTTTCGGAGCCCATAACCTTTATAACTTAATTTCTAAGATAAAGGAAACATCAATATTTTATATGTTATGTTAATTTCGTTATCATTTCTTTGGATAAAGGATCAACACACCACTGTTCAAATGTATAAAATAATTCTTGTATATGAAGTTTCTGGAACAACGTCTCCAAAATCTATCTACACCACCCCCAGTGGTTTACGTCATAACGTTATTTTGTAAATATTTGTATAACGTATTTTATAAAAGTAAAAATGCCTGAAGATCCGCAGAGAGAGCGGTGAAAGCGCTAGCAGGAATATATTCAATAATTTTGTTGTATTTGTTTTGAACTTTAATGATTTTTTTCTTACAACTACCGGCACAATAATTTGTTTATAAACTTCTGATATATATATATCATATTTATATATTTTTTTACTTAGTCGCTTCCCTGCACCAGTAACAGTGAATTACAAGCCTTTGGATGCACTATCCCATTACGGGGGCTGTACCCGCTCATTCCCACGTCATTTCGCACCAGCTAGAAAAGCACCAAATTCTAAAATTTCCTCTTAGCGGGCCACTTGGTGCATTTTAAGGCGACGGACTGAAAATAAATTACATCAAAATATTTTATATCAGTATGTCGTATTACCGTATGGTTTAATGAATATCACGTATTATACTATGGAACTAAAATAAACAAGTTCAACTTCCCAGCGCTCGTATTCTGCATGCCTTCGGGACTAATTGGCATCAACAATTTAATTTGCTAGACACCAGAGAAATGTTGTGACTTAATCTATAAGAGAAAGGTCAGGACATTTCAAATTTCTGGTTGAACCAACTGCGAGACAAGTAGCATTCTTGCAATTATGACTTTAACAACACCAGAAGTCAAAGTACAGGTCCCAAGCTAGTGTGGTTGCCGTCGGAGGGGAAGAAGGGGGTGGGAGGGGAAGAAGGGGGACTGGGTGGGTGGGTGGGGTCGGTGGGTGGGTGGGGTCGGTGGGGGTTTGGGCGGTGGGTGGGCGGAAATATTGCTGGTCGCACAAATACCAACATTTTCTCTGAAAGTCGCTAATTTGAAAAAAAAGTTAATCACATTAGCTCTTTACCAAAGCACATGGTATCTACATTTGTTACTTTGATTATTTATAAGAAAAAATCCAAAATATTTCCACCAAACCATATCATGTGAACGCCCCATTGAGTTGGAACGAGCTCGTTTCAATGAGGGGTCACATGATACGTTTTTGTAGAAATTCTTTGGGAAATATTTCTTTCAAATGCTCATTCGTAAATTACGCGGGAAGGAGAGGTACATTCGTTATTGAAAGGGTTATAGAAGCATTCTAAGTAAGATTTCAAGTTTGTACGGGCAAGCAACGACTCGGTAACACTGTTGGAAAAATCTGACTCACTCCCACCATGTCAGAGCATTTTGGGATCCTGGCTGCAATAGCTGAATGTTCTATTTAAACATTCACCAGCACCTTACATTTCAGTCATCTCTGATTGAGCATATATAATACAGTACGGGGAGAGTGTATTATCACTAAATCACCCACAGAGTGGAGATTCACCCCAAGCAATAATTGCAAATTTGTTGCAAAGCATAACAAGCGCAAGCAAAGTTTCAGCCAATGGACCTCCGGGTTAAACCCGGAGGTCCATTGGCTGAAACATTGCTTGTGTTTTCAGTCGATATATATAAAATTTGGAAGTTACAGTTTGGATGATAACTCCACTCCGCGGGTGATTTAGTTACAATCCACTCTCCACGTACTGTATACATGACCATCCAGCTCCACATACAACACGTTCACTCAACATTAACTATTCAGTATTTATCTCCTCCAAATTCCAATTCCAGCCCTCCGTCCGAACACTATGGACACTGATGTCCTGCAGCTGAGGAAAACACCTTTCTCTTTTACGGTGATTAACTCTTAAATCTTTTCTGGGGATGTTCTTAATGGATGTCAAGTGATAAATTTCAAACAACACACGCAAATTTGTTGAAAGACATTGTCTAATGTCTCCCAAATAGCAAATGCTTCACCGGGAAGTTTATATTTATATATTAAGACGCATTAGTTCCAAATATAATGCTTTATAAAAAGAAAATTGCGAATGCATTATTATTGTCGAAACGTTTTCAATACTGCATTATTTTAATGTTTCCAAGTGTATGTTCAAGTTTCTATTTTTACACCTTTGTTCGCCAACGTGAATGACGCTATATCTTACCTCCTACAAGTATCTGGGAATTTCATTGCTTCAAAGACGTCACATGCAGACTGCATATAAAACCATATACCGCCTGTCAACATCAATATACGCTGACAGATATGGGTAATCTTCCCTTTGTTCATTGATTATTCAAAATGGCGGCAGCCGATAAACACTTCAAGTTGAAAGATTGTTTTTTGGAAGCCCATATTTGGTCTGAAGTGCAGGTTAGGCAACTTAAAGGGCCTCATATTCTGTGGATGTGTGTCATGTTACCTTCGAAATGAAACTGTTTGGTATGTATGAATTTGCCTTGTTACAATCTCCCATAAATTGTAACAAGGCAAACACACGTGAACACATTGTGAGAATTCTCTCATTCAATTTTGATCGCTGTTGTTATTAGTTCTCTGCGTCGATGCTACAGTCGGTAAGATATTTTCGTTACACAGTCTGTTGGTGGCCTAATATGGTATATATGGTATCAATTAATTTCATATTGGACGAGAGCTTAGCTCGAGTCCAATATGAAATTAACTGACACCATATATACCACATTAGGCCACCAACAAACTGCGTAACTAATAATATGAATGGTTGTGCTGCATCACAGTGGTTTTAATATTGTTCTCCAATTTTTAACAAAGGAAAAAAAAAGTTTTCAATAATCAATTCCTTATTTTGATATTCAATGTGATTAGTTTCTTCAGTTTTAATAACGATAAGGCAAAAAAAAAAAAAAACAAACCCAAAAAGATACTTTAAATGTGTTTCCATTTTTGATTGATGGATATATATTTGCACTAAAAAAACCTCAAATATAATGTGAACATTGTTATTGTTTTGCATAAGATACATAAATGTCAGTTAACACAAATGGATTTGATATTTGTTTATTAACTTGTACAGTGCTAAATTTGTCCTGGTTGCCTTAATACGTTCACTTGCCCTGTTACAGTTTATGGGGGAGTGCCTATATAGGCACTCTTCCGTAAATTAAAACAAGACAAATCCATACAGATGAAATAAATGTCTTCAAAAATAATGTGAATCACATTCACAGGATATGAAACCTTCATGTTGTGGCCAGTGGTGGCGCCAAGGGGGGTCAGGAGGGGAGGGGGCTCTAGACCCCCCCCCCCCTCTCCGTCGGAGAGGTCCAGCCCCCCGTCGGAGATTTTTAATCAGTCCGTCGGAAAGTCTCGTAAACCCGACTTCACGAGAAATTTCCGACAATCGAATGTAGATATCTCGTCTTGTCTGTCTCGAACCCTTGCAGCACTGGAACTTTGATAGAGAATAGTTTGTCTCACGAAATTCCTTAATGTCGTTCGTCAAACTGGCTTTATAGATGAAATATTTCCCGACCTTATTATAATATGTTTACTTTAACCCTTTACCTAAGGTAACGGCCAAAACAGGCCAGCGCTATTCTCAAAAATCGCCAATTAATTTTCATTATTTTTTTCATTTTTTGTCTCAAAAACATAGGTTATGACCCCTCGTTGGAACGAGCTCGTCAAGCTCGATCCAACGAGGGGTGATAACCTATGTTTTTGAGACACAAAATGAAAAAAATTAGTTATTCAAGAATTATTTTTGCAAGTGTCGTCTGCTTTTCAGGTTACATGTAGGTAAAGGGTTAAATAATAAACAAACATACTCAATTTGCTTCTATTTCGGTTCTCCAATTTACCAATTTTCACTCATTTTCCTTCGTTTGGAGGGGTCAAATGTTATAGCCCCCTTGTCGGAGAGGTCAGCCCCCCCCCCCCTCCTGTCGAGAAATCCCTGGAGCCACCCCTGGTTGTGGCATCTGCACTTGAGTATGAGACCGAATATGGGCGCCTACCACTCAGCTAGAAATAAAACAACGAAAAAAGCACCCCCTCCCCCCCCCCCCCGAAAAAACAAAACAAAAAACAAAACAAAACAAAAACAAGCAAAAAACCCAAACCAAACAAATAAATAAATGAATAAATAAAGAATAAAAATAAAGGCTTCACTTCCTCATTGATTTATAAAATAACTGCTTGAAAACCAAATATTTTTTTATTTTACATAAAACATGAACAGCAAACACAAGAGATTTCACAAATCGTTCCCATTGACTTTTTCATAAAACTCGTTCAATAATTTCGATTCAGAATTTGCTCAAATTCCTTCTCGTCCAGCATAATCCGAAGTTACTTAAAACGTTCTATAACCAACTTCGTCAATAATAATTCGTTTGAAATTTCGATTACTTATACTGTGGGGCGTTAGAGAATTAACATACATTTCACATACTACTGGAAGTTACTGACAAACTGTGTGATGAAAATATAGTATACACTACTTCGCCTATATACTACCAAACTAGTATTGCAATGAACAATAAATGGAAGGTGTCCTACTTGTTTAAGGTAAAGCGAGTGTCTTCTTTCATTTGAAAAGATGAATGAATAAAGGTGCGATCACACTGACTATTATTAGTTACACTGTTTGTTGGTGACCTAATATGATATATATGGTGTCAGTTAATTCCATATTGGACTCCAATATGGAATTAACTGACACCATATATACCATATTAGGCCGCCAACAGACTGTGTAACGAATATATCTTACCGACTGCTTCATCGATGCACAGAACTAATAACAACAGTGATCAAAATTAAATGAGAGAATTATCACAATGTATTCACGTGTCTTTGCCTTGTTACAATTTATGGGAGACTCTCCCATAAATTGTAACAAGGCAAATTCATACATACCAAACAGTTTAATTTCGAAGGTAACATGACACACATCCACAGAATATGAAGCCTTTTAAGATTACCCATAGCTGTCAGCGTATATTGATGTTGACAGGCAGTATATGGTTTTATATGCAGTCTGCATGTGACGTCTTTGAACCAATGAAATTGCCAGATACTTGTAGGAGGTAATATATAGAAATATAGTAAGGCTGCCATTGACTTGTCACGGTCACTTTTCACGGGTGGGCGTTATTTCCACGGACGTAATAATATTAGATTCCAAACATTAATTACAGGAATAATCATTAATTAAAGTGTTGCTGATGATGATTTTTATTAAATGGAAAACGCGTGCATAGACATCACTGTCCACGCGTGGATTACGGCAAGTCCACGGCGACTTACTGTACTTGGTATGGTATGCACATAGCTTGCACGTGGTATTTTAAATGACGAGATTCTCAGAAGTTTGTAAGAGGAAATAATTTATTTTTTTTGCCCCGTTTCTGCGTGCCATTGGTTAAAAGCATACCGCGTGACATTCGTCGAAATCGTGTAAACCAAATCACGTAACGATTCAGAAGATCCGGTGACCGGTAAGTCCCGCCCACCACAACCTTATTGTCAACGGGTCAGCCGACTGATCGATCGAAATTCCTATCGCCTTCAGTGAGCGAGAGAATAATAATTTCTTGGGAATAAATAATTTAATAGAAACACCGAAGAGGGAGATAAATAAAGAGTCTTATATTCGAACATAATTTTGAGGGAAACTTAAAAATTGTTTTTAATGATATTGTTGCGTGACTTGCTAAATAACCATCGTCTGCGGTCGAAAATCAAAACGTAAACAAACAATACTATTAGTTTCACAAATTCAATATCTAAATTCACCGTGGCTGTGGAATGTTATGGAAATTTCAATATCGGTGATTATGCAGAGTTTATCAATGTAAGAGGGGTGACAAATGATAACTTTCAATCTTTATTTAACAAGCAAAACCAAATATTCTTGCGTATTTCTGCTGAACAGTTGAATGCCAATGATGAATGCCGACAAACCAAATCAACAAAAAATAACTTGATGACGTCGTGCTAAGCATTGACTGAAACGGACCAATGAAACGTATAATTGATATATGATTGACGTGACCTTTTGTGACACACTTTCCCGTGTTTACATCACCTGTTGTATTTTTGCAGCAATTACATGTTTTTCGTTCTAACACACATCATTATGTTTTTCTGTTAACGCCAGATTAAATTATAAGAAATAACTGTTGTTTTCTTTCGGTTTATGCGATATAAACCGAAAATTTTCAACACAAGCTTAATCATAACTCGCTTCGCGAGTTATGAAGCTTGTACTGAAAAGTTTCGGTTCATATCGCGTAAACCGAAAGAAAACAACAGTTATTTCTTAAATAATTTAAAAGAAATGATATTATGGTGGTTCTATGTATTGCGTGAAGATGAAGTTAAAGTGAGATGTTCCGCCTCCTAGTGTTGAGTCTCATGTTTATTTAAATAATATTGACCGTCTCGACAATTAAGGCTATATTGTGACGATATAAAAGTCGTGTAGGGTAAACTATCACTTCATAAAGAGAAATATTGATTAAAAACATGTCAAATGTACATCGTCGTTACAGTGAAATAAATAACGAGGAATTAGGACACAAAAGGCTTTATGGATACTATGTATATCGACCCGCAGACTGGAATATTCTTTGAAAACGAGATGTACAGTACGTGGAGAGTGGATTGTAACTAAATCACCCGCGGAGTGGAGTAATCACCCAAGCTATAACTTTCAAAGTGTGTACATATCGACAAAAACACAAGCAATGTTTCAGCCAATGGACCTCCGGGTTTAACCCGGAGGTCCGTTGGCTGAAACTTTGTTTGTGCTAGTTAGGCTTTGCAACAAATTTGCAATTATTTCTTGGGTGGAATCTCCACTCTGCGGGTGATTTAGTGATAATACACTCTCCACGTACTGCAGGTAAGAGGATTAAAACAATTAAAACTTATACAACGAGAGAGAGAATACGGTGAGAATGTTTACTGTAACGTTGGTATCGCAGAGATGGTGAATTATAATGTCGCCAACTGATGTCATTAAAATCATTGCATTCCAATATAATGTGCTCGACTGACACTGACAGCGAACACATTCTTGTCGAACATCTCCATCCAATAAAAGAACAATGTGTTAGTCTTGCATGCCAATATGACATCGTGTTTGAATTACATGATCTTTTGTACAATGGTTACTAGACAGATATTTACAATAATATTAAGTTGTAATCAATGGCGCTTGCTATTCCCTTCACCATTCTATTCCACTTGCCAAATAGGGTTGATGCATTGATTGATATGTGGTTTGTGATCACTGAAAGAAATTTTAAAATTGTGATAGGCCTGTTTCTCTACACAGTCAGCCCTGGTGTTACTGGAGCCGCCAATATGTCCAGGTTACCAGCAAACCACGATATTATATTGGCCAGACAGACATTAGCGTATTCAACTTCACTGGACGTTCTAAAGTCGGGGGGGGGGGGGGGGGGGGGAGGGCCTTCAACTTAAGATTGAATAGTCATTGCAAAGAAGTCAGGGGGTCGGAAAAAATGTCGACTTTCTTTCTCCTCGGCCCTCTCGAAATGTTCGAGCGCTAGTTGTAAAATAATAAAGGGTCAAGTTCAGCTGTAAAAAAAAATGTTTGTTGGTATCATTAAAAACATTTTTTTAAGTTCCCTCAAAATCATGTTTGGGTATATGATCTTTTATTAATTCGTCTCCCACTTCGGTATAATTTATGAAATTCAATTGTTCCTGAGAAATTATCATTATATTCTCGCTGACTTGAGGCGATGAAAAATCGATCATTGATCTTTGTTTACAAGCTTGTGGGCTCTTACCTCAGAAAACCTCCTCTAGAACACAGAAAGTCTCTTTGTGACTTCCGAACGCCTCATCTAGACTCGAGAAAGCCTCCCCAAGACACTGGCATGCCTCCTCTATACCCCCCCCCCCCCACACACACAGAAAAAGCCTCCTTTATACACCGAAAGCCTCCTTTATACCTCAGAATGCCACCTCTAGCACTCCGAAATCATTCTCTAGACCCCTGAAAATCTTCTCAAGACGTGTTCAGTCTCCACAAACGTTAGTTTTACCGGCCAATGTAGATGATATAATGAGTCACGATTTCATATGAAATTTATGTACCTAGTTCACTAAAGTCGAGGTTTACCGAGGCTTAGATCGATTCTAGTAAACGAGATTTAGAAAGTTCATATAATCGTGTGACGACGAATTGGAGATTCTTATAAACCTTTACCCAACGTAACGACCAAAACCGGCCAGTGCTATTCACAAATATCGCCAATTAATTTTCATTATTTTTTTCATTTTTTTGTTTCAAAAACATAGGTCATCACCCCTCGTTCCATGGAACGAGCTCGTCGAGGGGTTATAACCTATGTTTTTGAGAAAAAATGAGCAATTTTGTTTAGTGACGTCTGCTTTTATTGTTAGGTAAAATGTTAATCACATAATATGTAGTTTAACCAATTAGCTCACGTAACGACTAAAGGTGTCAAGGGTGTCAACAAAAATTGCCATCCATTTTTTTTCAATTTTTTGCCTCAAAACATAGCTTATGCCCCTTCATGGAGGAAGCTTGTCGAGTTCGTCAAGTGACGGATCACAAGCTATGTTTTTGAGAAATGAAAATAGTTACTTATTATTCTGCAAATGCCTTCTATTTCTATTGGGTAGAGAGTTAATGAAACATAAGAGATTTTATCATATGAGTCATCCGTTTTGTTCACTTTAAAACATTTGATGTTTTGTTTTCATATTAATCAGTGATAAATAAAGACTTCCGTCAATTTCATTGGTGAATTTCAAAACTAGGCAATTTGATTGGCTAAACAAAATACAACTGGGTGACATTTGCATATTTTCAGTAGGGGGAATTTACGTTATCTGTCCTATTTAGGATGTGTTATATTGTATTAATCTTTTACTTACAAGAAAAACGCCATTCATTTTTTTTTATATTTTCACTTTTTGCTTCCAAAACATAGGTTATGACCCCTCATTGGAACAAGCTCGACGAGCTCGATCCAATGAGGGGTCATAACCTATGTTTTGGAAGCAAAAAATGAAAATGTTTAGTTATACGAGGATGTTGTTTCCAAGTGCCGTCTGCAACTTAAGTGAGGTGATGGGTTAAAAAGTCAGACTAAGTGGCTAATTTGTGCGAGTGTGTGTCATATATAAATAGAATATGACATGAGTGTTTTTCTCATGTAATATTATGAAACTCGTCCGAATGTTCCGTTTGGGCTCGCCAGAGGCTCGCCAAAACGGAAAATTCTTAGACTCGTTTCATAAATATTATATGAGAAAAACACTCATTTCATATCCTCTATTTGGGAGCGCGGTGGCTCAGTAGGTAGAGGTGCAGGCTGCAAGCCGAGAGGTCCTCGGTTCGAATCCCACCTGCGGCAACCGCGTTGTGTCCTTGGGCAAGACACTTCATCTCCATTCCCCGCGTGGGGGCACGATGACGCCGTGTACTAAGGCGTACTGCACGTCGATGGTACGCATGTCTTCAACCAATCTAACCCTGCCTGTGCTGCAGTGCGGAGTTACGATGTTGGGGAGCTGGCAGCTGCTCGTCGTTGCTCGGTGGTTCTCTCCGGGTACTCCGGCTTCCTCCACCCGTAAAACTGTCACGGTCATGATTAGCTATTGTGCATAACTATGTGACCTTAAACATCAATAAATAAATAAATAAATAAATAAATATCCTCTATTTATTAAATTCTACTACCGAAATCAACTCACAAACAACTTTACCACGTCAACGTTAACTTCTGACATAATTCACGTATTAGAGGTTCAGCCCTGGGGGGGGGGGGGGGGGCATCACCTACTAGGCGGTTCCTCAGGTGGAGGATAGAGGACGGCCTGCTCAATTGAGCAGGTTTGTTGGTTTATAATTAGCAGGTTTGCTCAAATGAGCTGGTTTGCTGCGGAATATACAAAATACACAGCCTCGGGCCAAAATGGTCAATCCTGCTAATACCATTTTCCAGGCACTTTGTTCTCCCGTGAGGTGCGTTCCGAATGCACGGAAGGAAGGAATCCTGGCAGATGAGCACTAGTGGTCCCGGTTAGGGCAATCTCCAAGATGGAGATCGGGTCGTAAACGCTGCTTTGGCCCTGGTCTCCATTTTTCAGATCATGCCCAACACACTGCTTTGGGCCCTACTTCGGGAGTAGACGGATGGTCGGGTGGCCCGTTCTGGCCAATTGGGAGATCCCACCCCAAGAAATAGAGTGTGTCACGTCGAGGGGCATTGTGTGGTCATTCAATCAGTTACTTCTTTTAGTTCAATTTTAACGTTGCTAACCTACACTGACTTTTAATCATGTTAACACTTTTAACATCTTCCCTTTTGTTGCACTGTCTGCGCCTACTGCCAGTAGTGGGTTTTGTTACATTCTTTTAGGGAAATGGTTGGTTGAATGACCGTTACGACCTGGCACTTCCCACAAAATCTACGGTCAATCGGCCAGCAGCTATGCAATTGCATAAACGCTGCCCGAGTATACTGCCTCATATACTTCTGGTGCTGTTCGCGGGATAATCGCGACATTAACCCCCCCCCCCCCCCCCCAGATTGGGCACAGAGTAAGTGTGGGAGTCATGGGCAGGAAAATTTTATCAACAACACAATATGGGAACCAATACAAACAAACAGGAACGAGGTCGTGATCTTACTTCTACAGTTTATGATTCAAACTCGGATCTTGACATGCCAACAAATTCAAGAAAATTGCCGAAATTTGTCATTATTTATGCTGCTGATGAGGGTAAAAGGGCTGTTGATATCAACCCTTTTTTCGCTAGAAAGGCTATAAAAGGAATTGCTGGCACCGTACAAAATGTCAAAAAGCTGTGAACTGGCGGTCTTCTGATCGAATGTAATAAAGAAGCCCAGACACTAAATCTATTAAATACCAATAAACTTGCAGATATGGCGGTGTAATGCATTCCCTCATAAAACCCTCAATAACAGCAAAGGAGTAATTAGAACAAGGGAACTTGCTGGCATAGATACAATTGAGATACGAAAAGAACTAGAACCTCAAGGTGTAACAGATGTTAACAATATTGAAATTAAAATGGTGGATCAATTATTAAAACAAACACCTACATATTAACATTCGATTCTTCTCAGCCACCCAAAATCACTCAAAATTGGTTATATGAACATCAAATGGATTTATATATTCCAAATCCACTTTGATGCTTCACGTGCCAGAAATATGGCCATGGGCAAAACAACTGCAGAGCCAAGAAGTATGTTACAAATGCGGCCAATAACATCAAGAGCTATGTTCCAATGCCATCAAATGTGTCAACTGTCAAGATAATCATATGTCATCATACAAAGATTGCCCTGTCTAGAAAAAAGAAAGAAACAATTCAAAAAATGAAATGCGAAAAGCAAATAAGTTTTAAAGAGGCCAAAGACATCATAACAGCAATGCCAGCTATGAGTACATCACCCCATCATATGCTACCAAACTGTCACAGAAATTGCCAACTCAATCAGTAGAGTGCCAGACGCAATATACATGGCTCAAAGGAACAATCTCAACTCTAGAGAAAGCTTTTACCATAGATCAACCAGCGCCACAGTCCACCCAAACAAGTACAGATACCCAAACAACAGAAAAACTACGACAATCTAGCCCAAAACCAGAACAAACCGCTCACCTATCCCATTCAGAAAACAAAAAATATCAAAAACATAAAGCAGAAAATAATAAGCCAAATAAAATCAAAACAGGTCAGCAGTATAGACAAAAATTGAGTCAGAGTCTGAAACGAGAAAAAGAGAATAAGAAAAAAGAAAGACAGAAACTAGAGTCCAACAGAATACCCAAGCGCTTTCAAAATGTTGTTACGAGCAACACGTTTGGCGGCATTGAAGACATGTCCGTCGATGAGTAAATCGACGACACGTTTTCAACCAAATTACGCCCGAATTCTTCTCAGGGTAGATCTCCCCGTAAAACTTAGCCAAAGAGAACTACGGGGGCAATTTCTCCCATACGACGACCACCAAAATCGCTACCAAACATGGATAAAACACCTAAACACAATATCATACAGTGGAATTGTCGAGGTTTTAGAGAGCATTTTAATGAACTGGGTATTTTAAGCCAAAAATATAAACCTGCTGCTTTTTGTCTGCAGGAAACTCTCTTTTAAAGAAACCCGAGGCTCAAGATCATTCAGCTTTTAAACATTATACTTCGTATAATGCCTGGGCAGATGATAATGCTCTTCGTATTTGTAGAACGTCTGTCTTGGTTAGAAACGACATTATTCACAGTTCTGTACCATTACACTCGAATTTACAGGCTGTGGCGGTACGCCTAACTTTAGACAAAACATTTACAATATGTTCGATTTACGTTTCACCAAGCAAAACGCTAAAACTGAATGATCTTGAGTTGCTGGCCCAACAACTCCATTCATCTTGAGTGATTTTAACGCTCATAGCCCTCTTTGGGGTAATTCCTGTAGTCAAGAGGATGTAAAAGGCAAAACTGTAGAAGAACTCATTACAAAATTTGACATGTGCTTATTCAATGATGGGTCCGACACTTACCTGCACCCCGCATCCGGTTCTTACACCTCAATTGATCTTTCATTTGCATGCCCTTCTATCTTCCTCGATTTTTCTTAGAAGGTAGAAAATGACTTGTGCGGGAGTGACCACTTTCCAATAGTGTTGGAGAGTGTAGTTCAGGCGGACGATGAGAGAGTGCCCAAGTGGAACTTTAAAAAAGCTGATTGGGACATTTTCTCATCTCTCTGTTCTGAACACCTCACACGGGAGAAATTTCAGGATAGTGCTGATCAAATAGAATATTTTACAGATGAGTTGCTAAACATTGCAAACACAGTCATCTCTAAAACCTCGGCAAATCCGAAATGTTTTACCAAATCATGGTTTTATTACGAATGTAAACAGGCTATAAAGGATCGCAAGAAAACTGAACGGTAATTTAACAAGTCAACAACACACATAACTTGGATAAACTACGCATCAATCGGGCAAAAACAAAATGATTTATAAAACAAAAAAAAAAGAAAAGTTCTTTGGAAACTTTTGTTTCTAAGATTAACCAAAACACCCCCATAACTAACATTTGGTAATGATTAAAAAAATTAAAGGAAAAGAAGCAAAATCAACTGTACAACACCTGAAGTATAATAACACCCTAGGGAAAAAAACTCAAACAAATTGGCCTCCACATTTCTCTGAGCATTCGTCGTCTGAAAATTGTAATCCAGAATTTATCAAAATTAAAAAACAGCAAGAACAACAAAATATCAAATTTACCTCCAATAATTTAGAGGATTACAATGAACCTTTCTCTATGGAAGACTTAAGTAACTCTTTGCATAGAGCAAATGATGCTGCCACTGCTCCCGATGAAATACACTACACAATTTTAAAACATTTGCCACGATCCTCACTTGAACTTTTA
This sequence comes from Pictodentalium vernedei, assembly GCA_031216915.1. Classification (NCBI taxonomy): domain Eukaryota; kingdom Metazoa; phylum Mollusca; class Scaphopoda; order Dentaliida; family Dentaliidae; genus Pictodentalium; species Pictodentalium vernedei. The sequence continues at coordinate 866,170,337 of CM062297.1, forward strand.
TTGTCAGTTTTTAATGACTTTTGGGTGATTGGCCAGTTTCCACCTTCTTGCCGAAAAACTACAATAATTCCCATTCCAAAGCATGATAAAGATCACAGCAACCCAAGTAATTACAGGCCTGTCGCTTTAACAAGTTGTCGGGGTAAACCCATGGGAACGATGATCAATGATCGACTTGTCTGGTTTCTGGAATCGAACAATCTACTCGCGAATGTTCAGTGTGGTTTCAGAGACCAGAGAAGTACTATGGATCATTTGATTAGACAAGAAACGTTTATTAGAAATGCATTTGCCAGAAAAGAACATGTGGTCGCAATTTTCTTTGACCCGGTAAAGGCATATGATACAACGTGGACGTATGAGATTTGAAAAGATCTTTTTAACATGGGGTTGAGAGGGCGTACGCCTCTTTTTATAGACAATAATTTTAAAGGACCGCCAATTTCAGGTTCGTGTTGGGTCAACAAAATCTGATCCTCACGAACAGAAACTGGGGGATTCACAGGGTAGTATTTTATCTGTTACCCTCTTTTCAATTAAAACCAATAGTATCATCGATGCAACTGAGAATATGGTTGGTTCTTCATTGTATGTTGATGATTTTTTAATCTGCTATAGCGCAAAAACATGAATGCTATAGAGCGCAAACTGCAGCTGTGTTTAAACAGAATCTTGAAATGGGCAACAGAAAACGGCTTCAAATTTTCAAAGTCGAAATCTAATTGTGTTCATTCCTGTAAACTCCGGAAGCACCACCTTGATCCGGACTTGAAAATAGATGGGAGTCGTATTAAAGTTGTTAAGGAAGTGAAATTCTTGAGTTTGTTGCTTGACAATAAACTGAATTTCACTTCTCACATAAAGCAACTAAAGGTAAAATGTAAAAGGGAACTTTTCCTTTTGAAGGAAGTTGGTAGCACTGATTGGAGTGCTGACAAAAAAACATTACTCCATCTCTATAGATCACTTGTTGGATCTAAATTAGATTACGGTTGTGTGGTTTACTGTTCAGCAAGGGAGTCGTATCTCAAGCCACTTGATGTGATTCATAATAATGGTATTAGAATTAGTCCAGGTGCTTTTCGAACATCACCACTAGATTCGATGCTTGTTGAAGCGGAGGAGCCTTCTCTTGAGAATCGCAGAATGAAACTCTCACTCCAATATATCTTAAACCTTCATTCTAATCCATCAAACCCTGCTTATAACTGAATCTCAGAACCTCAAAATATCGACTTTTTTAACCATCACCAGAAACATATCTCTACATTGAGAATAAGAATTAAATTCCATATGGAGTCTGCCAAAATTGAACCAGATACCAAAAAAAAAAAGAAAATTGTGAACCACAAACGCGTCCTTGGCATCTTAAAAAGCCAACAGTTATTTGGGACCTCGCTTCTACCAAAAACCCTGAAACAAATTTTCTGCTGTTTAGGCAGAAATATGCTAACATTAAGTCAAAGTACAGTGCATATACAAGGATATATACAGATGGATTTGATGATGGTGACCAAGTCTAATCAGCTGTTGTTGCTGGTGGTCAGGTCACACCTCAATCAGAATACCCAATGTTCTATTTTCATAGCTGAAGTTAAAACATTGCAACTAGCGCTTGAACACATCAAGAATGTATAGGAAAAGAAGTCGATCATCTTTTCCGAGTCTCTTTCCCCTTTGCTTGCTTTACTCATCCCCGGGTTGAAGAACCCTCTTATTTTGGAACTTGGTGAGAAGCTGAATACTTCTCAGGTCTGGCCAATACGATATCGTGTTTTGCTGGTTACATGTAGGTATCTCCGGTAACACCTGTGCAGATAGTGCAGCAAAACAGTCTTTAACTAAGCCTCTCACTGATTTTAACATTCCTTTCAGTAATTTTAAACCACAAATTACATCAAATCTGAGTGGATGGCGGAATGGGGTGGGGCGACCAATAACAAGCTCCATCGCTTTCGACCAAACATTTTTGATCACTACCCATCCTGTAACCTTTGTAGGAACGATCATGTTATTCTGACACGATGTCGTATTGGTCACACGCGGTTTACACATTCCTTTCTGTTAGAGGGTAATTTGCGACCAGAATATGTTCCCTGCCAACAGGTGTTGTCAGTGGAGTACATTCTTTTGCACTGTACAAATTTTAATCATGTTGGAGGGCAATGCAATATTTAACTGTCGGATCTCTAAGATATTTATTTTATCATACGAGCCCGCATAAAATTCTCTCATTTTTAAAGGTAATCAATCTTTTCTAATAAATTTTAAAAAATGTTTCTATCATTTTAACTAGGACTCCACTAGTCTACTGTACGTGGAGAGTGGATTGTAACTAAATCACCCACGAAGTGGAGTTATCACCCGAACTATAAATTTCAAATTTTGTGTATATCGACTAAAAACACAAGCAGTGTTTCAGCCAATGGACCTCCGGGTTTATTTGCAATTATTGCGTGGGTGGAATCTCCACTCTGCGGGTGATTTAGTGATAATACGCTCTCCACGTACTCTAATTATTATCATGTTGATTTATTGGCATTCATTTTTTTTTGTTTTTTTTCACTCATTAATGATAAACCACTCTTGCCATTCATTACTGTTCAGACCACCCTTGGCATTCATTACTGTTCCGACCACTCTTGCCATTCATTACTGTTCAGACCACACTTGACATTGATTACTGTTCAGTCCACTCTTGACATTGATTACTGTTCTGACCACTCTTGCCATTCATTACTGTTCAGACCACTCTTGACATTCATTACTGTTCAGACCACTCTTGACATTGATTACTGTTCAGACCACTCTGACATTGACTACTGTTCAGACCACTCTTTACATTGATTACTGTTCAGACCACTCTTGACATTGATTACTGTTCAGACCACTCTTGACATTGATTACTGTTCAGACCACTCTTGACATTGGATAATGTTCAGACCACTCTTGACATTGATTACTGTTCAGACCACTCTTTACATTGATTATTGTTCAGACCACTCTTGACATTAATTACTGTTCAGACCACTCTTGACGTTGATTATTGTTCAGACCACTCTTGACATTGGTTAATGTTCAGATCATTCTTGACATTCATTACTGTTCAGACCACTCTTGTCATTCATTACTGTTCAGACCACACTTGACATTGATTAATGTTCAGACCACTCTTGTCATCCATTACTGTTCAGACCACTCTTGACATTCATTACTGTTCAGACCACTCTTGACATTCATTACTGTTCAGACCACTCTTGACATTGATTACTGTTCAGACCACTCTTTACATTGATTACTGTTCAGACCACTCTTGACATTGATTACTGTTCAGACCACTCTTGACATTGATTACTGTTCAGGCCACTCTTTACATTGATTACTGTTCAGACCACTCTTGACATTAATTACTGTTCAGACCACTCTTGACCTTGATTACTGTTCAGACCACTCTTGACATTGGTTAATGTTCAGGCCACTCTTGAAATTGATTACTGTTCAGACCACTCTTGACTTTGCTTACTGTTCAGACCACTCTTGGCATCAATTAATGTTCAGACCACTCTTGACATTGATAATGTTCAGACCACTCTTGACTTTGAATTTTTATTGTAATTATTTACCATTTTATTCAACTGGTTTTATTTCATAACTAGCATTTGTAATTTTTAACATCTTCTCACTACAATATATCCTTAGCTGCTGATGTGGCGTAAAGCACCAATAAATAAATTAGACGTTGAGAACGATATTTTCAGAAAAGAGGTCTTTAATTTTTACGGCATTCAATTGGTCGAAACCAATTGACACCGGTCAGTTTCACGGTCACCATGATCGAACTTCAAATATTGACTCAACTGTGGGGAATAACACAACAAAACGTTTTTAAATAGCTATTAAGTTTTGTACACTCCATCATTATACAGTACGTGGAGAGTGTATTATCATTAAATGGCCCGCAGAGTGGAGATTCCACCCGAGCAATAATTGCAAATTGGTTGCGAAGCATAACCATCACAAGCAAAGTACCAGCCAATGGACCTCCGGGTTAAACTCGGAGGTCCATTGGCTGAAACTTTGCTTGAGTATTTGTGTCCATATGTACAGAATTTGAAAGTGAAACTTTGGGGATACTCGACTCCGCGGGTGTTTTAGTTACAATCCACTCTCCACGTACTGTATGACCAGTTGTGGAAATTATTTGTCAAGGAACAAGCAGCCAGAATGTTAGTCAACCGTTCATTGAAATTTCTCGTGAAATCGGAGGTATCACTGTGGCGGGACGCTGGAATACGGAAGGGATTATTGAATTATCGGAAACTTCTATTTCTGTTAATCGGATTTGTTTCTGTTTTGACATTTTGCTACACGATTGTGTGAATGAGAGACATATCGGCGGTCATAATAAAGGTAACGAAGGTTTTTAATTGACTCGAATCTGATTGTTTAAATATTCCGGGTAAACAAATCTAAACGAGGAACTTGGAATGTATAAGGGCTTTCGACACTAGTGCATTCTACGGCAGCGCAGAACTGCCACACCGTAGTATATTTCCAGGGATTCCTAATGTGTTTTTACAGATTAATTAATCTGTATTTACATATTACTTAGTTAATCTGTATTTACAGATTAGTAATCTGTAAAAAAACAGATTAGTTAATCTGTAAAAACAAATTAGTATTCTGTAAATACAGATTAGTAATCTGTAAAAACAGATTAGTTAATCTGCTTAAACAGAATACTAATCTGTAAATACAGATTGGTTAATCTGTAAAAACAGATTAGTTCATCTGTAAAAACAGATTAGTAATCTGTTTAAACCGATTAGTAATCTGTAAAAACAGATTAGTTAATCTGTAAAAACAGATCAGTTAATCTGTAAAACAGATTAGTAATCTGTTTAAACAGATTAATAATCTGTAAAAACAGATTAGTAATCTGTAAAAAACAGATTAGTTAATCTGTAAAAACAGATCAGTTAATCTGTAAAAACAGCTTAGTAATCTGTTTAAACAGATTAGTAATCTGTAAAAACAGATTAGTTAATCTGTAAAAACAGATTAGTAATCTGTAAAACAGATTAGTAATCTGTTTAAACAGATTAGGAATCCCTGGAAATATACTATGGTGTGGCGGTTCTACGCTGCCGTAGAATTCGACCAATGATTGACGTGATTTATGTAGACCGGTTCCTTCTGTATTTACATTGGAAACGAAATCGAACGTGTTTGTATCACCACAAGTGCGATACAACTTTATTTTTATCGTACTGGCGGAACGATGGAAATACCGTGTTTTACATTAATAGGTTTGTGATAAAATACTTTACGTTTCCTTTAAAGGCAAATCCGCCATTTTACTTCACATTTTATCATAATTAATTATAAAGTGCGAAGTATAAAACGTGGAATTGCCGGTAAAGGAAGCATAAATTAATATACTTCACGTTTATCACATAATCACCACCAAAGACGTAACTTCAGAAAATATCGTTCTCAACACGCCTAATACGTGAATTATGTAATATCACGCTCAAAACACTTCTCAGTATATATTGATGTCTTGACTCGTGTCTAATCGAAAAGATGCGGCTTTTAGGAACATATAAATTCAGGTGAATATATTTGGTCTAGACCAAAATTATCTCTTATTATGATTTGTGTACAAGAAACGTCGCTGGGAACGCTCTCTTCTCATTTACCACTCAATTTAACGAGTTATTTATTCACATAACCTACCAGTCAATTTCTTAATTTCACCTTTCGGTTTCAGCGTCTCGTAAACATATCGTGATTGTATTATATATATTGCAATTACACAATATATATACTGTACCTAAGAGAGAGCTAGCTCCGTGGTTAGAGGACTAGATTTCAAACCAAAAGGCCCACAGTTCGATCCTGATACCTGCGTTGTGTCCTTCAACAAGGCTCGTAATCCAGATTGCCCACATGGAGGCATGGCGGCGTATTGTAGTAAGGCGAACTGCCCTTCGATGATTTGCTTTGCGAAATTGTCGATAGACCCCAATAAATGTATTGTGACGAAGAAAAACATGTTACATAAATTGAAGTGACTCGATTTAAGAAAAAGTCTCTCTGCGTATTGTCACAAATTGTACTCGGGGCCCTTGCAAAGCTGCGCGATTCAATTCGAATGGAAATCCTTTACGAATCTCTGCAAAATTCTGAATACATCGTATTGTGTACCGGTGTGACAGGAATGGAAGTCCGTAGGAAAATTAGTCCCTCTGGACTATTATTCCGCGGAATTATAGTCCTAGTTCTAACATTTCTAGGAATAGTAGTCCGCCGGACTACTATTCCTAGAAATGTTAGACCTAGGACTATAATTCCGCCGAATAATAGCCCAGAGGGACTAACGTTCCTACGGACTTCCATTCCTGTCACACTAGCGCACACTTTTCAAGCTAACCAGCTGATTTCATATCGATGTGTGGCAATACGAAATAACCTTGTACAAATGTTCTAATACAAAATACCGCTGTCTGTGGGGAGATGAATTTTGGTAACCAGAACCACAGATGCAACTACTGGAAGAGCGATTACATTCTAGGTTCAGCTAAATGCGAAATCGTTTACCAGATTCGATTCGAGCAAAATATTGGGATTTTCGGGCCTTAACACTTTACCTAACATGAAAAGCAGACGACACTTGCAAACCAAAATTCTTGAATAACTATTTTTTTTTGTTTTTTGACTCAAAAACATAGGTTACGACCACTCATTGGAACGAGCTCGACGAGCTCGTTCCAAGGAGGGGGCATAACCTATATTTCTGAGAAAAAAAATAATGAAAATTAATTTGTGAATAGAGCTGGCCGGCTTTGGTCGTTACGTTGGGTAAAAGTGAATGGTACTGTGCCATCTAAGCAACGAGCTGTTTGTTTTGTATCTGCCAGTAGGGGGATGGGGGGGGGGGGGGGGGGCGATGGCGTGCGGTAACCGGTTCTCGCCAGATCGCCGAAGTTAAGTAACGTCGAGCCCGGTTAATCCTCGGATGGGTGACCGTCTGAGTGATCGATTCGGACTCCCGCGTTGAGTCCTTGGGCAAGGCACTTAACCCCGATTGTCCACATTGGGGCACGGTGACGCCGCGTACTAAGAAGTACTGCGCGTCGATTGTGCGCATGTCTTCAACCAATCTAACACTGCCTGTGCTGCAGTGCGGAGTTACGGTGTTGGGGAGCTGGCAGCTGCTCGTCGTTGCTCCGTGGTTCTCTCCGGGTACTCCGGCTTCCTCCACCCTTAAAACTGTCACGGTCATGATTAGCCATTGTGCATAAATATGTGACCTTAAACACCAATAAATAAATAAATAATCTGCCAGTAGTTGTAGCTTCAGCGTCCAGATACTCTTTGACATGATAGTTAAACCCATTACAACAATGTCATAATATATGATCAAATATCTATACTTGACATTCAACACTGTTCGACAGTATTTTCAATTCAACTAATGAAACGAAACCGACAATATATATACTTTTTGATTTGTTATCGTCAACGGAACCCTGCTAATCGATGACAAAGTGAACACAGGGATGTGGCGACAGGGAGGGTGTGTGGGGGTGTCTCACCTCCCCTCCCCCAGCGAGTAGTACTTTTTTCAATAGTTGAAAATTATGAGGTCAAAAATCAAATAGTTGGAAATTCAATAAATTAGCATTGTTCATGAAAAATATTAAAATTCCAACTAATGATGAGAAATTTTGATCTTTTATTTCCAACTGGAAGCTTGAGTTTCAAATTTCCTACTCTAAAATTGACATGGCCTCAAAATTTCGACTCTGACATCAGTCCGGTAAATTTTCTGACCCAGACACATTATAAGTGATGCTTTTCCGTTTAAGGACTAGTGAACATTTTCAGAAGGGTTCATAACCCTTTACCAAAACGCAGACGGTTTCAAAATTCATTATTTTAAATATCATTTTTTAAATTTAAAAAAAAAAAATCAACAAAACCATATCATGTGACCCCTTTTTGAAACGAGCTCGACGAGCTCGTTTCAAAGAGGGGGTCACATGATATGGTTTTGTTGAAATTTTTCGAAACATAATATTTTTTCAGCAGCTGTATTTGCATATTACCTGGGCGGATGCAGGCGATTCGTTGGGTAAATGGTTAAAATATATCACCCAGCGCTGAAGTGCAACCACCTATCGAAACCCCTCACAGCTGGAATTTACACCGGTGGCACCCCGCAGCTGAAACCCTCTAGCCATATCCCTGATTGAACAGAACTGAATCGTCCTTTCAGCGCTGAATAACCGAATTACCCGCTAGGTATTTGTTATGTGCTCTGTGGATAATGTCCATCGAACACTGGTAAATTAAAGTTTTACAATTATATATTGTAAAGCATTTTGATCGTACAAACATCCTAACCACATCCCCCGATAATCTTACACAATTATAACCCACTCTCTATTCATCCGTCTCTCCACTGAAACCCCAGCACCATTATATTTTTTTATTCCTATTAGCCCCCACCTATTTCATCTTATCTAAATTCCCTCTTTTTCTGGTAATGTCTACATGTACAACCTATAATGTTGCATACGCCATCCGAAGTAAGTGTTCTGCAGTTGGTATCTTGTTTGTCCAGTTAGCTCGGCGACTAGGATATCACACATTGAGTTTGTTCAAATGTCCATTTCCATTCCATTCACATATGCTTCCATCCATCCAGAGTCATCACCTATAATGGTCGTAGATCCGCGATGACATGTTAAACAAGTTATTTACGTAAGCTGTCAAGCTCTCTAATTCTTTTTTTGAAATTCGACACTATTATGGTCTGTTTGTTCGTCTAGATGTTCGTGGAAATTGGCTCTTATACGACCATAGATGTAATTTGAACGTCGCCTTAAAGGAACGATCAGCAGATCCTTGTTATAATCGCTAAACTATCTGTAGCAGAATTAGGTTGAATATTGCGCAGTAATATGTCAGGTAGCATATAATAAAAAGACAATATACGATAGTGTAGTGAATATCGGGAATTATATCATGAGTGTGGACCTCAAAGTTTTTTTTTTGACGAACGCTTGCAGGTCCACAAAAACAGCACAGATATCCTTTATATTCTTTGCTGTCCCAGTTATAGATATAAGTATATGCTTTTCCTTTAACACATCAAAGGTATTAACATCGCCTGTGGAACTACAGTTGAAACCAGAAGTCCTGTCATGAAATGCGTACAAATAGCACGTCGATCTGCGCGTTAATCTACGCGTTATAACCATAGTAAGGCTATCAAATTCTGTACATATGGCCTGTGCACATGCAATGTTTCAGCCAATGGACCTCCGGGTAACCCGGAGGTCCATTGGCAGAAACATTGCCTGTGTTTGCTACGAGTAACCAGGAGAACGTACCGTGCTTTGGATACCATTCGATATTGCAATTGCGCGCAATTTAGCCTAATTAAGCGCACAGTTCGGGACAGGACTTCTCGTTTTAACTGTATACGGCGTAATAATAAAACTACGGCTGTGATGAGTCTTCATTTCTGATTATAATGTCATCAAAATGTCGATCAAGTCAAGTCAAATCAAGTGTCAAGTAAACAACATTTCAAATTTGTTTCGCAGAAAATGAATCTTCGTGTTTTTTTCGGATTCAGTCGTCCTAGATTATTATTATCCTCGCTCGGTATCTGTTTGGGATGGAAAAATCTCACTCGAGGGGCAAGATATTTGAGCCAGACACGAGGCTTGCCTTATTGCACTCAAGGGGCAAATTTATTAATGTTATTAACGCGGGTAATATATCAGCTAAAAAACTATTTAATTTTTGATTTTGTAAGTTTGCATTGGTTATAAAAGGAGAGAACGCGGCAGCCAAGAAGACCATTTGGGAGGCCCCGAGAAACAGATTTTTAACTTCTTTAGGCCTTTTAGTTACTTTGCAAATGCTGTCAGTGGGACATGCTTCATGATTGCACGTGGATAGAAGCATAATTCAGTGATACATTACTTTCTTCAATAAGCCCAAATATCCGGTTTATATTGCATATGCATCTTAGTAAAGGCAACTCGAATACTGGGTCGGGTGGGGAGTGGTCATTTCCTTAGTTTTCCGTGCGAAAGAATAAAAGACGGCTTGCCCTTATGGTACAAATATTCCCATCAAATAAACATGAGAAATAACGACCCTCATCGCTTCCGACTAAAGATTAAAGCTAATTATACGTCTTGTAATATTTTCAGAAAATATCATGTACTTTTGACACGATGTCATATTGGTTTAACAAGCCTAACACACTCCTTTTGTTTGAGGTTTGTATGTGACAAGAACGTGTTCCATGCAGCATATGTCGAGGGTCGAGCACAATTTGTTACCATGTACGGATTTTAATCTTGTCAGAAGGCGGTATTTCAATGTAGCATCTCTTAAATATGTGTGCAAAAATATGAACCTGCATTACGTACTGCTGCTTCCCTCGGAAATCAAAATTTAAACAAATTTTCAATTTTTTTACTTTTTTTTAAACCAGAATTCATCTTCACGTCTATTGTAATCAATAGGTGATTTTCAAAATGTCCAACAAACTTTTGTATCGTGCTTCTGTTATCACGACCTATTTTCAGTCCGGATGTCGTGGAAAAGTCAAAAACCATGCGTGTGCAATATTTCCACGCATGCGTTAACAGCGAATCTCCGACATAAAACAATTGAATGGAAATTAAAATTTCATTGAATAGATCACTGGGTACGACCCTATGTCAATGAATGGATCACTGGGTACGACTCTGTGTCATTGAATGGAACATAGGGTACGACCCTATGCCATTGAATGGAGCACTGTGTTCGACCCTATGTCATTGAATGGAGCACTGGGTACGACCCTATGTCATTGAATGGAGCACTTGGTACGACCCTATGTCATTGAATGGATCACTGGGTACGACCCTATGTCATTGAATGGATCACTGGGTACGACCCTACGTCATTGAATGGATCACTGGGTACGACTCTATGTCATTGAATGGAGCACAGGGTACGACCCTATGTCATTGAATGGAGCACTGGGTACGACCCTATGTCATTGAATGTACCACTGGGTACGACCCTATGTCATTGAATGGAGCATTTGGTACGACCCTATGTCATTGAATAGATCAGTGGGTACGACCCTATGTCATTGAATGGATCACTGGGTACGACCCTATGTCATTGAATGGATCATTGGGTACGACCCTATGTCATTGAATGGAGCACAGGGTACGACCCTATGTCATTGAATGGATCACTGGGTACGACCCTATGTCATTGAATGGATCACTGGGCACGACACTATGTCACTGAATGGATCACTGGATACGACCCTATGTCATTGAATGGATCACTGGGTACGACCCTCTGTCAATGAATGGATGACTGGGCACGACCCTAAGTCACAGAATGGAGCACTGGGTACGACCGTATATCATTGAATGGATGGCTGGGTACGACCCTATGTCATTGAATGGGTGACTGGGCACGACCCTATGCCATTGAATGGATCACTGGATGCGACCCTACGTCATTGAATGGATCACAGGGTACGACCCTACGTCATTGAATGGATCACTGGGTACGACCCTATGTCATTGAATGGATCACTGGGTACGACCTTATGTCATTGAATGGATCACCGGGCACGACCCTATGTCATTGAATGGATCATTGGGTATGACCCTATGTCATTGAATGGATCATTTGGGACGATCCTCTGTCATTGAATGGATCACTGGGTACGACCCTATGTCAATGAATGGATCACTGGACACGGCCCTATGTCATAGAATGGAGCACTGGGTACGACCCTATGTCATTGAATGGATGACTGGGTACGATCCTATGTCATTGAATGGATGACTGGGCACGACCATATGTCATTGAATGGATCACTGGGTACGACCCTATGTCATTGAATGGATCACAGGGTACGACCCTATGTCATTGAATGGATCACTGGTACGACCCTGTGTCATTGAATGGATCACTGGGCACGACCCTATGTCATTGAATGGATCACTGGGTACGATCCTATGTCATTGAATGGATCACTGGGTACGAACATATGTCATTGGATGGATCACTGAGTACGACCCTATGTCATTGGATGGATCACTGGGTACGACCCTAATATTTTCTGAAATCTACTAATTATTGATTGACAAAAGTACCCGTGGGAAAAACTGCTCACTGGTGGATTTCGACCATTCTATTGTGGGTGTACTGTATATCTGTTTTATATCGTATTTCTTTAAAACTGCTCGCAGATGGGTGTTGACCATTCTATTGCGGGTGTACTGTATATCTGTTTTATAGCGTATTACTTTAAAACTGCTCACAGATGGGTGTTGACCATTCTCCGTTGATAAAGCAATTACGAAACGGGCGACCTTATGTCATACGGTAACATTTGCTACTGGAGCCGTAAACATAACAGAAACTACACCAGCTTTTTATCCAATCAGAAGTCGAGGATTTTACTCTTGTTGGAACATAGCCTAAGGTGCTGCTGAATAAATATTTAAGTATCAAACACACACTTTGGCACACGATGATTGCACTTCAAAGCAAAACACAAGAATGCAATCTCAACCCACCCCTGGACCATGTTGACCATTCCACGGCGGCGGTACTGTATATCCGCACCCCTGGACCATTTTACCATTCCACGGCGGTCATGCTGCGTATTATAGCGTAATGCTTTCGAGATTTAATGAAATGCTTCCTCCACGATATGGACTTAGGCACTAATGTGGCGTTAAGCATCAAAAGATAAATAAATCATTCGTTTTATTTTCTCACAGATAATGATCACTTTTGCAGAAGTGGATACAGTTTTATCGACACTATATAGCCATAGGTGCTGCTGAGAACCAAAAAATAAATAAGTAGCAAACACACACTTTGGCATATGACGATTGCTTTTCAAAGCAAAACACAAGAATGAAGCCTCAACCCACCCCTGGACATTACAATATCCTTACTTCCTTTGTTCCGACACTGCGGGGAAACGGCAGGTCATGGGTAACAATCAACTCAACCTAATAAGCTCGGGATATAGATAGCTTTCCATAGAGACGGTGATGAAGGCATTAAATAACAATTTTAACATGTGGTACATCGTCAGGTGGCAACAAATTTTCAAAACAAAACTGGTGTTGGGATGTCTTCGAGGGGTGTTTCTTTGTGCACGTGTATGTACAATACACTGATCATAAAAATGGCGATTCGATCGCGATTTAGTAAATACAATGATGCGCAATCCAATACGAGTAAAAAAGCAACCGAAAATACTATCTCTTATTCAGTGTTCTTTTATTTCTTTCCGTCGGTGGGACTCTACATTTAAAACTAGAAGTCCTCTCATGAAATGCGCACAAATAGCACGTCGATCTGCGCGTTAATCAACGCGTTATGACCATAGTAAGGCTATCAAATTATGTACATATGGCTGTGCACAAGCAGTGTTTCAGCCAGTGGACCTCCTGGTAACCCGGAGGTCCACTGGCGGAAACATTGCATGTGTTTCCTATGAGTAACTAGGAGAACTTGCCGTGCTTTGGATACCATTCGATATGGCAATTGCGCGCAATTCCTTCGCGCAATTAAGCCTAGATAAGCACATTGTTCGTGACAGGACTTCCAGTTTTAACTGTACATTGATGCAGGATGAAAACTGAATGAAAATTTCGACTCAGTCGCGATCCGGTTGAAATTAGCGTCCCCTTTTGTGATTACAGTTTTGCATTGAGTGAACATTTGAGTAAATAATTTAATACCCACCAAGATCACTTTCGCTTTCTCTAATATACGACCCATCCGAGCTTTCATTCTCCGATTCTGCATCTTCGATCTGTATTATTTCAGTTTTCAATGGACTTCGTTCTGATTGGTTTAGTTTCTCGTAACCTGTCGTTGTCTTTTGATGTGCTGAAAAATATAACAAGTATATAAATGTAAGTATTATTATTGGCATGAAATGAGAGTAATAATGTCGCAAAAACACAAGCCATAACTCGACCAGGACAAGGTGATACTACATCCATAGTTTCGTGATTTCAACTCATTTTAATGAGAGATAAATGCAGAAGGTGATAAGGGAATGCATAACGTTACTCGAATAAGCTTGGGAAAAATAGTGAATCCACTGAACACTACATACTGATCAAGAGTGGCGCATGGCAGACAATTTTCATCATTGGAAAAAATTTACTAAAAGTTAGCTCCCCTTAATTTCCTGACGCTGGGTTCGGGAATGTCATAAAAAATATTTGAAATTTCGAAATGTTAGCAAATTTGTATCACCGATGTATCATTTCACAAACTTGCTGTAGTACAGTATAACAATACAGAACAAACTCCCTGTAGTACAGTATAACAATACAGAACAAACTTACTGTAGTACAGTATAACAATACATAACAAACTTCCTGTAGTACAGTATAACAATACAGAACAAACTCCCTGTAGCACAGTATAACAATACAGAACAAACTTGCTGTAGTACAGTATAACAATACAGAACAAACTCCCTGTAGCACAGTATAACAATACAGAACAAACTCCCTGTAGTACAGTATAACAATACAGAACAAACTTACTGTAGTACAGTATAACAGTACAGAACAAACTTACTGTAGTACAGTATAACAATACAGAACAAACTTCCTGTAGTACAGTATAACAATACAGAACAAACTCCCTGTAGTACAGTATAACAATACAGAACAAACTCCCTGTAGCACAGTATAACAATACAGAACAAACTTCTTGTAGCACAGTATAACAATACAGAACAAACTTGCTGTAGTACAGTACAACAATACAGAACAAACTTGCTGTAGTACAGTATAACAATACAGAACAAACTTACTGTAGTACAGTATAACAATACAGAACAAACATACTGTAGTGCGGTATAACAATACAGAAGCTGACTTCATATATTTTTGTCCAATCAGTTTGAACGATTGCCTATTATTCTCCTTTGAAGCCGATTTAAAAATCAGAAAATGACGTTTCTACCATAATTAAATGTTTTGTAACTTTTTTCTGTTCATTAATCTACCAATGTGTGTATCGTAACGTAATGGATCACTGGGTACGACCCTATGTCATTGAATGGATCACTGGGTACGACCCTATGTCACTGAATGGATCACTGGGTACGACCCTATGTATAAAGCATACACTGTCATGTCCGTTAATATAAAAGTCTGGGAGGTGAGATCTGATATTTTTTGGGAGAGAAGAAAAACTTGAAAATTACTGTAATAAAGTGCCAAAGTGGGAGTTACTTAGTGTTGGTTGGTGAAATACTGATAGATATTCTTAATGACGAAAGCTGTCTGTTGTTTTCGTTAATTAAAAGGAAAAAAAGGAAACTTTACTTTATTTTCTGCTAATGTCTAATTTTCTTCTAAGACAATTGTAACGTTTACTAAACGATAACATCAGACAGTTCCTAGAGCTGTCTGCTGTTTTTATTGATTAACATTTACAAAAGAAACCTGCTTCCTATAGTGCTTTCTCAACAATTACTTGCGTCTTACTTGGACCTTCCTCGTGCGTCAAACAATTAAAACGGGGATTGCCTTATCGAAAGTCGATTTTCATGACTACAAAAGTCAGGGAGGCGATGCGACACACACAAAACAAGAAACAACAACTCAGATTTCTCGCTATTACCCGTACCAACTTGATGTTTTATATTACGAATGGATGGACACAATCCAGATTCCAAAAGAGGACGTACACACTAGACAAAACCCAGAAAGGTTACATCTAGAAAAACTACTTTGCAGTAGTCGAGTTAAGATCTAACGTCAACCATGTAATCCTTACATTTTCCAGTTCTTCATATAGGTGTGTAAAAATCCCCTTTTTACCGTGGTTTAAAGGACCTATTTTTACAAATGCTGTGCACTGTGGGATTAAAACATGTCCACTCATTTACCCAACACATGTAGAAAACAACATTTGAAAAAGATGTTGACAATAACTAACAATTTTTATTTTTTGGCTTCAAGAACATTGTTTATGCCCCTCATTAGAACGATCTCATTCCAACTAGGAGTCGTAAGCTATGTCTCGTGACAATAAAGTAAAAAAAAATAATAGAATTTAAAATTGAACAAGCGTTAATTGATTGTGAAGTTAGGTTAGATGAAGAGTTAAAATTATGCTAATTCAGATAACCAAATACTTTTCTTTTCCAATCTCCCAAATAAAAGTTACTTGCCAAACTCTTGTAGTACCTAAGTTGTGTTGAATATGCATTGCAATCTACAGTTAAAACTAGAAGTCCTGTCACGAACTGTGCGCTTATCTAGGCTTAACTGCGCGTTGGAATTGCGCGCGCTTGCCATATCGAATAGCATCCAAAGCACGGCAGGTTCTCCTGGTTACCTATAGCAAACACATGCAATGTTTCTGCCAATGGACCTCCGGGTTATCCGGAGGTCCATTGGCTGAAACATTGCTTGTGCACAGGCCATATGTACATAATTTGATAACTTTACTTGGGTCATAACGCGTACATTTACACACATATTAGAGTGCTATTTGTGTGCATTTCATGACAGGACTTCTAGTTTTAACTGTAAGAGCTTTTTATTTGCTTGCGTAGTTATTATGCATTACTGTGAACGTGTCGGCACGTGGGTGTGAACGTTTTTCACGAGGCTCCAAAACGCCCAGCTTTTGGTGGGGAAAATAAAACTTGGTGTCCAAACATCTAAGAAGTTTGCGCCAGTGTCTTGTCTGTACATGACAACCATTGTTTTCCGATTATAACAACACTGATCTTGCCAATATAGAAAACGGTATTGTGTAAAACTAGTAATAACAAGTGGTTTTGACAAAAGGCAAAATTTTCACTTTTTGGTCTTCATATATATTGAGTAGTAAATGATATTCAATCACGAAAAATCACGGGTTTCTCAATAAAGTAGACAAGCATTACACTGTTAGCCGTGAAGTGAGCAAATGAGCAAAAAGCTAAAATTCAATTCTTGAAAAAACTGACTAATTTCCAACCTCGCTCAAGTACGTGGGATATATAGAGAATCTCAAACGAGTGATGTTTGGATACAAGGTTTTTTGAAACGAGTTTGATGAATTTGATTCACAACGAGCCGTTAGGCGAGTTGTGAATCGAATTCATCAAACGAGTTTCAAAAAATCTTATATCCAAACATCACGAGTTAAAGATTCTGTATATCACATGAATTTTCGAATGTTTTTTACACTTTTTATTTAATTCATTGTCGCTAAATTCTCCCAAAACAACCGACATTCAGTTTACTTGCCCCTGTTGTCGTAATTTACGTCATGTTCACGAACGTCATGTCAAGAATACAATGCTGCTGCGGTGGGACCACGCGCCGATTAGACACTAGTTGATAATCAGGAAATAAGACATGGGTTGTTACGTCGAAATGAACGACGTTTGGTGTGATAATAAAATTGCAGCCAAATAAATGGATCTCCTGTTTCACTCTGGTAAGCCTGTCGGCAGTGATGAGGAAAGAATCATAACACATCCGCATTTAAAGGGGCACTCGGTCTTCTTTCTCATTTTTTTTTCATGGGCGAAAATCACGAAAAATACTTTTTCTACATGAGTTAATTGTTTTTTATAAGCTCGAACCCCATTGTAAACATGGAAGAGGTATTGTTATGTATTTCATGTGGAGAAGATTGTAATTACTCAAACAACCGTAGAAAATAACCAGATACAAGTAAAACACTTTTTTTGTTCTCAAAATTTGAAAATAACAAAAAATTATGGAGACTCATTTTTTTGTAAGGGGTCAAGTTAAAGTATTTCTTTTGAATTCAGTCTGTATGAACATTGCAAAAGGCTTAGTCTTGTCCATTTACGAAGCAATAACAAATTTTGTCAACGTTTCTGTTCTCGCGCCCAGGCTCTTCATACATATAATATAATTAGGCTAATCGTAGTTCTAACTCCGGAAGCCAATGTGTTCTACCAATTGAAGCCAAGGAGGGGGCAATCCAATATCACTCTCACGTCTTTTTGATGGTGTGAATAGCGGAAATTTTTCACAAATGCGTGTTGCTAATGTCTTTTTTCCATGTTTATCATCTCAGTGTAGCAATACTTGGGTGACTTATAGCCTGTGCCCCTATGTGTATTCATCACTCTGAACTACAGTATTGGGTGACTTATAGCCTGTGCCCCTATGTGTGGATGATAACGATTCATCACTATGAACTACAGTAAAAAAAACTATCTTAAAAAAAATGTCTCCTTATTCCTGTACCTCAACTCGAAGTAACTCCTGTAACAATTTCAAACTATTAAAGGATACTGAACTTTTCTCATTGATCAGGCACTTGGACTTGGTCACATCTTGTTTACAAAGCAATTGTTGTTGTCAAGTAACCACAGTCGTTGTAATTAAGATTCAGTGCCATTGTACAGTACAGTCGGCGTGGAGTGTTCATAATCCATGAATGGGAAGTGATGTCCACGCATGCGCTTACCAGGTAATAAAATCAGCAGCAGCAAAATGTTAATTAATGAAGCACCGGGTTGTACCCGGTACTTCATTAATTAAATGTTTGATGATTATTCCTATAATAAGTGCTTGGGATCTAATATTATTGAGTCAGTGGAAATATTGCCCACCCGTGGAAAAATTAACCAATCCACGGCGGTCGTACTGTAATTGAGTTCTGAATGAATTGTGGTCCCAAAATACAGCAACAACAACAACTTTGTCATTGGCCTCACACACTTTTCCTGACAATCAATGTACATCGACTTGTACAACTTGAACAATTCAACTGTCTTTGTAGTTACATTTGCATATTTCTTGCCTAGCTCTTTCCCCATTCAATCACGACCACCATGTTCTGTGGAGATATGTGCATGTTTAACAACATCAAATGTCTCATCGATGTGAACATAATCAACTATGGAATCGTCCTTTGATTGATGGCGCTTTATTAATAAAAATATGTTGATTTTACTAATTACCTAAATTTATAATGATTCAGGAAATCTGTCAAATTTGAGGCACTGAAATCTAGTCATTTGGCCAAATGACTAGGGACTTTAGTCATTTGACCAATTGACTGACGGTCACATGTTTTTGGCGAAATGTCTGACTGTTTACTCTTCCATACAAACTATAAATCCGTACACAAAATTTAGGCCTCTGCGATTCACTCTTTTTAATTAACTCTTTACCCAACGTAACGGTCAAAACCGGCCAGCGCTATTATCAAAAACCGCCAATTAAATTTCATTATTTTTTTTATTTTTTGTCTCAAAAACATAGGTTATGACACCTCATTGGAACGAGCTCGTCGAGCCGTTCCAATGAGGGGTCATAACCTATGTTTTTGAGACAAAAAATAAAAAAAAATAGTTATTCAAGATTTTTTTTGCAGGTTTCATCTGCTTTTCATGTTAGGTAAAGGGTTAAAATTCAATCGAAACTCGGATCGGGTCTCTTATTCGAAATCGAATCGAACCTCAAATCCAATCAGGAGAGTTTTGATGAAGGCCGATTTGGGTAAGGGTGAATGTAATCTAGATTGATGGCTATCCGCATGCCAGAGTACATCGTCGACATTCGTCGACATCGTCTGGAAACTTTAAACTTGCTTGCAACAGTGGTAGTGACAAGTGAGAGTGGAATTTGCATTGGTGGCGACATGGGTGCAGTTGTCATTCATGTTATAGCGGAAATTACACTCATATCAGGCTTTAATTTCTGCATTATTTATGTACATTTTCATCCGAGTTATACCACGTAGATGATTAATACCAAGCTGTGTTACTTGAAAACACTCAAAAGGAAACGAATTGGATAGTCGATTTTGAGTCGAACTGAATATCAACTTAAGATTCGAAATCTACAGTTAAAACTAGAAGTCCTGTCACGAACTGTGCGCTTATCTAGGCTTAATTGCGCGTAGGAATCGCGCACGGTTGTCATATCGAATGACATCCAAAGCACGGCAGGTTTTCCTGGTTATTTATAGCAAGCACAGGCAATGTTTCTGCCAATGGACCTCCGGGTTACTCGGAGGTCCATTGGCTGAAACATTGCTTGTGCACAGGCCATATGTGCAGAATTTGATAACCTTACTATGGTCATGACGCGTAGATTAACGCGCAGATCGACGTGCTTTTTGCGCGCATTTCTTGACAGAACTTCTAGTTTTAACTTTAATCG
Source organism: Pictodentalium vernedei (assembly GCA_031216915.1). Lineage (NCBI taxonomy): Eukaryota > Metazoa > Mollusca > Scaphopoda > Dentaliida > Dentaliidae > Pictodentalium > Pictodentalium vernedei. The sequence continues at coordinate 866,190,580 of CM062297.1, forward strand.
AAACTCGTAGCTTTCAAGGGTCCAAATAAAACAGCATAAAAATTGACATCATTGGTCTCCGGTTGCCGAGAAATCTCGTTTGTCGTTTAGTATCGGGAGTGGTACTGAAAAATGAATTATGGATCGAAATTTACAATTACATCGCCATCAATCCTATAATTTTCCTGTTAAAGAGCAGGTACACTTTTTACAAAGAAGGTCGTGTGTGTTCCTGGTTTGATTTTACATATAAGCTCACATATAAAATTCCATTAAAAGCCGGGGTGGGGGTGGGCATTGGCTCTGTAAGTAGAGGTGCAAGCTGCAAGCCGAGATGTTCACGGTTCGAATCCCACCTGCGGCAACCGCGTTGTGTCCTTGGGCGAGACACTTTAACCCCATTGCTGACTTGGGGCACGGGGGCTTTGAGTACTAAGGCGTACTGCACGTCGATGGTACACCAGTCATCAACCAAAGCCAATCCTGCTTGTGTGGACTTGGTATGTTGGGGAGCTGACAGTTGCTTGCCGTTGCTCGGTGGTTCTATCCGGGTACTCCGGCTTCCTCCACCCGTAAAACTGCCGTGGTCATGATTACCCATTGTGCGGAAATATGTGACCTTAAACACCCATTAATAAATAAATATTAAAAATAGGGCCTTTGCTTGCAGTTTGCAAAGGATTATGCTGCTTGAAAAAAAGATTCCGTGAAAATTATTACGTTTTTAGTTCGATTTCACAATTAATTATGATTCCGTATAAACAATTAACTACTATAGACCTTGTAGGTGGTCCGTTACTAAGGAAGCACGTTGGTTGGTATCGACATCACGCGGCATCGTAATTACTTTTTTGGTTTCCAACAGGATTAAGCTCCCACACCAACATTTTTCGCATTGATATGCAAACACACTGGTTCCAATCTTCATTGCTTCCTCTGCCTGTTTTCCTCATAACACGCCCATATATTAAATCGCATAAAAAACGGGTAGGTAATTTTCCAGTTTTTACGAAAACACGTTGGTAGCTAAAGAAGTTGCAGGACATCGTGATTCAGTTCTTAGTTCCAGTGAACAACGATGGCCACATATTAAATTTCATCGACATTTAGGCCAGTACTTTGTGTGTTGCTTAGGAAATACAACAGTCGGCAGGGAGGGGGGGGGGGGGGTTCTTGGCAAGTCTGTGGAGATTTTAGTTCAATCCAAACAACTTGTTGGACAGTATGTAAAACATAAACTGAAACTGGTGAGGATGCACACCAGCTATAGCGAGATAGCGTGATCCATATTTGAGTTCGTAAGATGATTTACCAGTGTCCTGTTTATCTGTATCAGTACCGCACGAATCGGCATACTGTGGGTGGAGGTCCTGAACGTTTTACCTGTTCTAGGGTAATAATCAAATCGTACATGTACGCCCATTGTGAGAAGTGAATAAGAGAAAATCTACTTTGGATGAAAAGCAGACGACAAAACGCTTTGTTGTAGCTGGTGGTATGGCGTGTTCCTTATCTCCAATCTGGGATTGGCGGATTTCATCCTTTTAATCATCTTGGTTTATCTGCCACAAAATATAATAGTGGTGAGACAGCAGTTGTCAAAAAATTGTATCGATGCATTTGTACATGTACTACGACGAAGATTTGAAAAATGTTAATTAATTGATGATTTGTAGATTTGGGGTATATTTTATAACCTGGAGGTGGAAGTGGATGACATAATTCTCTCTCAGTCTCGTTTTCTATTCGATTTTGCAGTATCACATTACTTGAAAAGAATTAACAGTATCACACTCCGTCTGATTCGATGACCGAATCGTATCCGTATCTAAGATACAGTAAAGCCGTCGTTGATTGGTGACTTTCCGCAGGTGGGAAATATTTCCACGGACGCAATAATATTATATTCCAAACACTAATTATAGGAATGATCATCAAACATTTAATCAATGAAGAACCGGGTACAACCCCGGTACAACCCCGGTACAACCCGGTGCTTCATTAAATAAAATTTTGCTGATGATGATTTTTGTATCCTGATAAACGCATGTGTTGACATCACTGCCCATGCGTGGATTGCGACTAATCCACGGCGATTGCACTGAAGATAATAATAACAATAAAACTTTGGTCAGATGCTGATTTGTCGCAGTTCTGAAGTGGGAAGGCCTCGATTAATCCAGTGCTCCCAAATGCCTCCCCATCCCCACGCTTCTACTCTACTCTCAGCACTCGGATAACAACTGCTTCATGACATTCCGCATCCCATTCTTCCCAATCTCTCCGATAAGCACATTAACCCTCTCCCGTGTGTCACTCATTACCCGTATATCTTTCATTTTCATGTTCCCCGAAAATTATCATCGTCAGCTAAATAGTTTAGCTGTTGCTGGTTAGCCGCGCCAATTGCTAGGTTGTGCGTCTGTTTATTGTTGTATTAATAGTGCAGATTCCCAACACATTCATGGCTCTGAACATGAAATTTCATTCCAATTGACCCTATAGTACCCTAGCTGTTCACGAATCACGTCAGCTCCTGTCCTGTATCGTGTCTACATTAATATTTTCAAATCAACACACAACTATGGTTGAAAGCAGCAGGACGTACAGTACATGGCGAGTGGATTATAACTAAATCACCCGCGGAGTGGAGTTATCACCCAAGCTATAACTTTCAAATTTTGTACATATCGACAAAAAACACAAGCAATGTTTCAGCCAATGGACCTCCGGGTTTAACCCAGAGGTCCATTGGCTGAAACTTTGCTTGTGCTGGTTATGCTTTACAACAAATTTGAAATTATTGCTTGGGTGGAATCTCCACTCTGCGGGTGATTTAGTGATACTACACCCTCCACGTACTGTAAATACCAAGTTTATCTTACAAAGGAATATGTTGTTTTTTTTACGAATATTCGATATTCGAAAAAACAATCCGATTCGAAACGCTTATTCGAGTCAATATCGATGATCCGAACACAAAACTGCCGAACATTGTAAACAAATGTAATGCAGTGAGTCTTGGTAGTTTTCACTGTGAACGATTGAGAGAGGATAAGAAATATGAGAGACATTTCAAGTACAGTCCCCAAAAACATGGTGTACGCATGTTAGCATATAAAACTGATGTGTGTTGAAATCAGGTGAAATACTAAGAAAAATGTTACGGAAGCAACAAATGCTACAGTAATATACAAACATTTATACCATGATTACATATTCTACTATATATGAAAAACCTATGAAATGAATCTTATCTTTACACACCAAACGCGATGAACACGCCAGCAATGGGATTTTAATAGTTAAAATTTACACCTACAGTGGAACTACATCCAAGTTGACCTTTGGAGACGTCGATCTGAATGCGAACGTGCCTAAATTTATTGCACGTCGCCTCGCGAAGAGTGAAATGGAAGTGGCAATTGTTTATTACGTTTTTAAATGGGTTTACCTCATAAGATGCCAAAAATTAACAAACATGCATTGTCTCATGTTAATAAAGCATACATAACTCGAAACAGTATGTTATTATGTTATTACAATGAAAAAGGTCCTGTTTCTTTTTCTGTTTCGTTTTGTTGATAAAACTGACATCGGAAGTACCGCCTCACCGATCCTCATGTAAACAAAAGCAAATTCGCACGTATTGTCGGCTCCTGCTCAGTAAAATCGAGAAACAATAATAGCAACTCTTAATAATCTGACGATCATGGTACAAATAAAATATACTCAAAGTAGCTTGGTGCACCAAGTATTCACCACTCGTGGTGGAGTGGTGTTAACCGCGCGCCGAAGGTGAACATTTTGGTACACCAAGCTACTATGGGTATATTCTATATGTATCTTACCAATGAGGAATCTCATTGGTCTTCAGAATATATTTAAGGAATTCCTTGAGGATATCATAAAAAATACAACGATGAAGTGTAATGGATTGTCTTACTGAACAAAAACATGCAATATGTCAAGATCTGTGGGTTGTTAAATTGTGTTTTCATGTTGCTCGGTTATTTTCTGCGTTCGCGTGGTTCTGAGTAATGATGTAGTTATTCCCTCTTGAATATAGAACAGAAAGATTTCGCAGCATTACACGGTAATTATCATACTACCCCCACGACAGTGTGTTTTAACCCCCATTATTCCTGAGTGTTTCTGACGCACCAATATTTCAAACCACATTCTGTAATGTGATTTATATGCATAGAACGTCACGATGTGTGAATGCGTTCGTTCGAAGGAGTGCCAGCACGAAAGGATAGAACGAGAGGCACTGCGTTAATTTAGGGGGATTCTAACAAAAACATTTTCTAATTGACATTCGATTTATCGGCTGTCACCACAGTTTTCAAGTTGATCTGGGGCAAAATGCGACATTTCGATTTGCCGATTACGTAAATGGGCGGAGTTTTGTTTATTTAATGGATCCATGACGACAGTTGAAAAACATTGTTCATCAACGGAAATCGTATGGAGCGCGTGTTCTGTACGGATTTGTACGTATGGAGCTGAGGGAAAAATAATACGCGTGTAATAAATTATGTTATGATACCTGATGCACAGGGAGCGCGGAAACGCATTGATAAAACTTTGGAGTTGATATCGCAGTATCGTGGGCTCGACCCTGAGCGCGACATCTGCGGCCTGTCTTTGGGTAAATCAGTTAACTCTTTACCCACCGAATCGCCCGCATCCGCCCGCGTAATATGCAAATTCAGCAGCTGAAAGAAATATTAAATTTCGAAAAATTTCAACGAAACCATATCATGTGACCCCTCTTTGGAACGAGCTCGTCGAATACTACTTAATCCCATCGCCACACATTCTCCACTCAAAAAGCATTTAGAATTGTTTATAACGGCACAGGAATCGCTCGTAAACTTTCAACAACCGGTGGTCCATGTGATAAATGTTTGCAAGTGCTTCTTGTGCTTTGTCCTTAGAAATTGTAAATAATTACCAAGTGAAAAATCTATCCCACAACAATTTACTAGTTATCCAACCTTCACATACTCTAGTCTAAATATTTTCTTTCCGTTTCATGGGTTCAGTCCGTGATTTCACTACCAACCTCTCTAATAGCGCATGACATTTAGCATTGCACAGCGCAAACGCTCTTGCGTATTTCAGACTACTTCATTCTTCTGCAGTAAGGGGCGTATTAACTAACGAACACTTTTCTGCGCTAATTGTGACAGGACTTCTAGTTTCAACTGTATTTCAATCCTGATTCAGAGAGCTTGACGAGCCCTGTCAATAAAGATATAATTGGTTAATTCCTGGGTTTCATCATGTGAAAGATTTTCATGTTGAAATTTCGACATCATTGAGCAGAGTTTTATTTTTCCGATTATGACAATTCAAACTGAATTCGAGTAATGATGTACAAATATTCTGCTATCCCATGAAGATCTCCTCAAGCAACCAGGCTCGTTACATTTGTCTTGTTATTTTTCCATGTTCAAGAAAACGCTAGTATTCATTTTGTGATTTTAAGGTTTGTTTGTGTTAAACTGAAAACCTTTTGTTGAAAAGACAAAACAAAAAATGCTTTTCCAAAACATTTATTCGTCAGATCGATCGACGATCCAGGGCTAAGGTCTTGTTCTTTTATCAACATTTTCAAAATGCACTTTACTTCCTTTCATATAGAAGACATTAGGCGATTTAAAAACGAATTCCCAGTTTCCAAACGATTTACACTTTTGTATTTAAATTGTTTTCACTGTTGAGTGATGTGTAACGAAACTTATTGCTGATAATCACAGTATCAAATCACATGAAAAAAGTGAGAAAGAAAAGGAGAAAAATAGCAGTCACAAAATATGGAAAAGGTGTCCTTGGCTGGAAAACGCATTACATATTCTTTATTATTTGGACGGAACAAGAGAGTGTATGGAAAATTGAGTGAGAGAGAGAGAAAGAGAGAGAGAGAGAGAGAGAGAGACAGACAGACAGACAGACAGACAGACAGACAGACAGACAGACAGACAGACAGACAGACAGAGACAGAGAGACAGAGAGAGAGAGAGGCTACAGTTAAAACTAGAAGTTCTGTCACGAACTGTGCGCTTATCTAGGCTTAACTGCGCGTAGGAATTGCGCGCAGCTGCCATATCGAATGACATCCAAAGCACGGCAGGTTCTCCTGGTAACTCATAGCAAACACAGACAATGTTTCTGCCAATGGACCGCCGGGTTACCCGGAGGTCCATTGTCTGAAACATTGCTTGTGCACAGGCCATATGTACAGAATTTGATAGCATTACTATGGTCATAACGCGTAGCTTAACGCGCAGATCAACGTTCTATTTGTGCGCATTTCATGACAGCACTTCTTGTGTTAACTGTGGATATGCTGGTTTCATTTGGAATGTAATCACACTTTAATCCCAGCTTTTCACAATACTTGCCTCTCAATTGCACTGAACGATATGGCACGGAGCTATCAAACACATCCGATCATCAAGCGACATTTTTGCGTGACATTATCCAAACACTCCAACATTTATGACAGTTGCTTGGACAATGAGTTGCTAGAAATTATAATTCATATTAAAGTCACGTCGAGAAATACTGCATCGCTTCATGACGTGCTTTTTCGTTTATAGATAAGGCGACGAATCCCCGCATGGTCGTGCATGTTCTATCTCAATTCCAGGCGCTGTCAAATGAAATATTGTGAAGAAAGTTTTATTACATTAAACGAGGCAAATTGTGAAGTCTTAATGTTCTCATTTTTCATTCAGAATACTGATAGTTTGCACGCCACATATGAACCCTTACTGTTTGAAAGAAACATACATTGTATCTGCGGGTTACATCCAGCGCGTAAATTATTTTGTCTCGCACTACAGTACAGTTAAAACTAAAAGTCCTGTCATGAACTGGGCGCTTATCTAGGCTTAACTGCGCGCTGGAATTGCACGCAATTGCCATATAGAATGGCAGCCAAAACACGGCAGCTTCTCATGGTTACTCATAGCAAACACAAGCAATGTTCTGCCAATGGACCTCCGGGTTACCCGGAGGTCCATTGGCTGAAACATTGCTTGTGCATAGGCCATATCTACATAATTTGATAGCCTTACACGGTCATAACGCGTTGATTAACGCACAGATTGACGTGCTATTTGTGCGCATTTAACGACAGGACTTCTAGTTCTAACTGTGGTAGGGAAGGGTGCTAGTCCCCTATAACTGACATGCTCAAAGACCTGTGCTTTGGCACTACATTTTCACTGGTGATTGCAAATTTGGCGATATATGTGTAGGAACAGCCATAGAACATGCTCTGCACACTTAAGCTTAGTTATAATGCTCAAGAGGTAGATTGCTTGCGAGCAGGCCCGAAACCAGGATTCCAAATTTTCCGACATGGCTGATCTACAGTCAAATTTGTTTTGACAGTGTTACCGGTTCGATAACGTCGGTATGAAATCAGTATACTCATTTAACCCTTTATCTAACGCATCGTCGCATCCTACCGCTTAGTGTATAAATTAAATACTTAAAAAATTACTTTCAAACAATTTCAGCAAAACTAAATCATGTGACCCCTCATTGGAACAAACTCGTCAAGCTCGTTTCTATGGAAGCGGGGGTGGGGGTGGGGTCAGATGGTATTGTTTATTATTATTTTTCAGAGAAATGAAAACAAGAATAAAATAAGAATTTTTGATAACGTGTGCGCGGAATAAAGTGTTAGAATGATTTTTTTTTTTTTGCATTGGCGGCTTTCAGAAAACAATGTCAGACTGACATGGTCGGGACGAACAGCACCTCGGCACCCCCATCAGCTTCGGTCCTGCTTGCGAGTCGTACTCTCCGCATAACTGAGCAATTCAGCTCAGTGCTCGACTACCTTTCCTGGATTCTAATTTGTAGTTTAATTTACTAGTTTTAACCCCCTGCACACTGATGTAAAAATCTCAAAATTTCAGACTGCTAATTTTTCCCATGATGCAACTAGAAATTTACTCAATTCAGTCTTGTTCGACAGAGCTCAATGGGCTCTGTCAAACAAGACTGAATTTATTAAATTTCTAGTTGCATTATGGGAATAACGGCTACTTGAAATTTTGGTATTTTGACATCAGTGTGTAGGGGTTAAGGGATGGTGTGCACTATACATTTTTAAGTGTTTCGCTTGGTGTCGAAGATTTCCTGGACATATGCACAACATGAACAGTTATATGTTAGTATACAGTACAGCCGCCGTGGATAGGTCACTTTCCACGCGTGGGCAATATTTCCACGGTCGCAATAATATTAGATTCCAAACACTAATTACAAGAATAATCATCAAAACTTTAATTAATGAAGCACAGTACAACCCGGTGCTTCATTAATTAAAATTTTGCTAATAATGATTTTTGCTACCTGGTAAACAGATGCGTGGATATAACTGCCCACGTGTGGATTACGATCAATCCACGGCGACTGTACTCTACATAACGAAACTGAAGTAGTAAAATAAATGGAATTGAATGTCCTGTATTTGTTATGCTATTTGTTTACAAGTCCCTCAATATTGGTTCCCATGGGCCCACTAGTCCTGGTCCCCAAGCCTAGCTACCCTCAAGTCCCCAAATACTGGCCTCCAAACATTGATCCTAGCTAGTCCGAAAGACTGGTCCCCATCAGTCCCCAATAGTATCCAAACAGTGGGCTCTGCTTGTCACCAAATATCCGTATGCGCGCAAGTGCTGCATATGTTGTGCGCACATTGTGCCCTAGCACACAGGCATATCATGTTAACACATTTTGCATGTGTTGTGTGTGTTATGCGCTCCCCTAGCACATACTGACAACTTCTGCATATAGATAGCCCGACGTGTGTATACAGAGATCAAACTTGTTATAGAAGCCACCAGCAATAAGTTAATAGCAGACGCCCCTTGGGGGCTTTGGCCGTCCTGAACTAGGGAGGTCCTCAGGTGGCGGATAGAGGGCGGCCTGCTCAATTAAGAGGGTTTGCTGATTTAAAATGAGCACATTTGTTCAACTGGGCAGGTTTAATGCGAAATATCCAAATACGCAGCCCCGGACCAAAATGGTCCCTGCCATTACCTCCTTGCAGGCACCGTGTTTTCCCGTGAGGTGTATCCAGAAGGCCCCGGAGGAAGGAATCCTGGCAGTTGAGGACGCAGTGGCCCCGGTTAGTGCAATATCCAAGATGGAGATCAGGTAGTAAAGACGACTTTGTCCCGGATCTACTTTTTTGAGATCACACCCAAAACACTGCTTTGGCCCCAAAGGCCGGGAATAGACGGACGGTGGGACGGCACATTCAGGCCAATCGGGAGCCCACAATGCGGGTGTCTCGTCCGGGGGACTTGGGTGGTCATTCAATCATTCATTTCTTTTAACTCAATTTTATCATTGCTTTTGACTGTTCACTTTTAATACATTCGAAGTTTTCTAAACATGTATGTTTTATTGCACTGGCTATGTCAATTGTCAGTGCGTCGCCTGAGTGCTAGAATATTCCATGTCCCTATGGGACATAGAACATTCTATCATTCAGGCGACGAGTGGTAATTATCATTGTACTGGTTTCACAAAATGATTGGTTGCATGATCGCCACGGCCTGGCACTACCCACACTCTATTACGGGTCAATCGGCCGGCAGATATGCATTTGCATCAACGCCTGTCGAGTATACTGTCATATGTACTCTTAGTGTCAATCACTGGTTATCCGATATGTTAACCTCTACGATTGGGCTCAGAGTAAGGGTAGGAGACACACGCAGAAGATGTTTTATCTAACAATTGTGGCAACTACACACACAAACAAACGAGGTTATGACTTTGAAACGTCTTCCGATACTGATACAGACAACGAAATAGTACCGCAAGATCACAGTTGGCCAAAATGTTTAATAATTTGTGCAGCTAATGAATGGAAGTCAGTAACAAACTTAAATATCTTTGCATTAGAAAAATCAATGAAAGGTATAACGGGGTTAGTTAAGAATGTTAAAAAAATAAGATCAGATGCTATGTTAATGGAATGCTAACGGGCAAATCAAGCTGAAAATTTATTGAAAACTACAAATCTGATGGACAGAGAGGTGAACGTTTTCCCCCACACATCACTTATCAGCAGTAAAGTAGTTGTAACTAACCTGAATTGAGGAATTATAAATAATAAATTAATAAAAAACACAGGGTGTTAATGGTGTAAAGCGGATAGAAATCAAGAGAGACGGAATGGTAGTAAAAACAAACACATATATTCACTTTTGACAGTTCACAGCCACCCCAATCCATCAAAGTCGGGTATATGAATATCAAAGTGGAATTATATATTCCAAACCCACACAGATGTTTTAATTGTCAAAAGTGTGGTCAGGGTGAAAATAATCGTAGAGGTCAGGCAATATGTTTTAGACGCGGTCAACATCATCAGGATCAAGAACCGTGTACCAATGCTGTTAAGTTCTGCAACTGTCAAGGTAATCATGTAACATCCTCAAAAGACTGCCCTGTCTGGAAAATAGAAAAGTTAATTCAGAAAACAAAAGTGAAAAAAAAAATCAGTTTAACGGTTGCCAGAACGCTTGAATAATCCATCACTGGAAATAGTTCATCAACACCAGCATATGCCACGAAATCAAAACACAAAGTATCAACAACATCAGCCGAATGCCAACTACAATATACCTGGCTCAACAGCAACAGCGCAATTCCGCCATTATTACATGTGCAAGCCTTCGTTATAGAACATACCACTCCTGCGGAACCAAAATCCTCTCAAACAAAATCAAATGAACAAGTTATCATAGACAAAATAATAAACACAAAACTAACTGAAGAACAAGTCAATCCTCCACCAAATTCAGAAGAAAATGAGCCTGCTGAAATTGACTCGGATATGATAAGCGAAAACCCTGAACAACAAATAGTCTGAAACAAATTCCTTACAGTTTAAGCAGAACTATGCTTAAATAAAGTCAAAACTACAGTACATATGGACGAATCTACACAGATGGATGTAAAGATGGTGGCAAAGTAGCATCAGCTGTTGTTACTGTTACAGGTCACCTCCTACACAATACCTAATAAAAGTTATTTCTAACAGCTTAAGTTAAAGCTTTACAACTTGCGCTTGAACACATCGAGAATGTACAAGTTGAAGAACCCTCTAATTTTGGAACTTCATGAGAAGTTGAATGCTCTCATGTCTGACCAATATTATGTCGTGTTTTGCTGGACGAGGATTTGGACCCAGAATAACAAAATTCAAGCCTTCATAAAACATAAGACTCCCCATACTCTCATTATCATTACTGCTATCATTCTAGAAGGAGGACAGTTTCGGAATTCATGTGTAGGTTCCATTTGAGTAATTCTAGGAAGTAACCGAGGATCTTATTTTTCTTTTTTTTTTGGGGGGGGGGGGGGGAGAGGGGGGCATCCGAACCAGTAGAAATACTTGTTTATACCATGATTACCTATTCTGCTATATGTAAAAAACGTATGAAATAAATGTTAGCATTACACACCAACCGTGGTGAACACGTCAGCAATGGGATTTCAGTTGTTAAAATTTGGACCTACAGTAGAGCTACATACAAAATGACTTTTGATGACCTCGCCTTGAATGCAAATTTTTCTAAATTTATCACCAGCGCGCCTCGTGAAGAGCGAATTGAAACTGGCAATTATTTATTGCGTTTTTAAATAAGTTTAGCCCAAGATACCAAAAATTAACAACCATACGCTGTCTCATGTTAAAATTGCACTCATAACTCGAAACAGTATGTTATTAAAATGAAAAAAAGGCCCTGTAATTTGCGCGTTTCGTTTTCTATTTCGTTTCGGCAATAAAATTGTCAGCGGAAGTACCGCCCGCTGGCGCTCATATAAACAAAAACAGATTCGCACGTGTTACTATTGGATTATTTAACATTTAAACTCTTATTAACCTGACAATCATGGTATAAATAAAATATACCCAAAGTAACTTGGTGTACCAAATGTTCACCACTCGTGGCGAAGTGGTGTTAACCGCGCGTCAAAGGCTAAAAGACTAAACAATTTAATTCTTAATCTGTGAACTGGAATTGGATTTTGAATTAGAAGACCACATGCACAGTGCGACGGCCGTGGATTGGTCACTTTCCACGAGTATGGTATATTTCCACGGGTGAAGCAATATTATATTCCAAACACTTATTATAGCAATAATCGTTAACAATTTAATTAATGAAGGATCGGTACAACCCGGAGCTTTATTAATTATAATATTGCTAATGATGATTGTTATTACCTGGTAAACGCGTGGATATCGATCCGTCCACGTCGACTGTACTGTAGATGTTCAAATGAATTGTCCGAGAAATCTATCGACGAACATTTAAGATAAGAGATGCTTATCCGAGTTAATTTTAAAATCGCAACACTCTAACACTATAAGTTACAGAGCGTTTAGTTGGCAGATACAGTGTCATATTCAGCGAAGAGAAAACAATATTAGGTTCGGCTTCGCCTCACCTAATATTGTTTTCTCTGAGCCGTATATGACACTCCATCTGCCACTTAAATGCCCTGTAACGTATTTATGATGCACGGCATGCTAAAATGTCATTGGGGAAGTTAACTCAACGAATAGTTAAATGATGCGCACTTCTCGAAAAATGTGAACAAAGCAGGCAATAAGGGGAGTAACTTTGCTTCCGCATTCTAATAAATCACTCGTGACTTGTTCTATAATCGCCAATGTTTTGGGCTTGTTTGGCATTTTATTATAACAGTTTCATTCAATCGAATGCAATGTTTTTACGACGGGGCTTTTTTATATGGTGCGTCTTCTGTACGACTGCGCTGCAGCATGTACGTACGTGTAAATTAAAAGCTGAGGCGTGTGGATATAATGATAAAACAAAATGGCTGACGGACACCTAATATTAAATTAATATTGGGTGTTTTCAGCCATCCTGAACCTAATATTGCAGAGTCTATGTCTCTTAGTCACTTCATTTGATTGGATAAACACACTTACTGGCATAATAATATTAATTCCTGCACCCTCAGCCTGAAATAACATCTGTTCTGTAACGTCAGAACAATCCAGCGTGATTGCTCTAAGGATCGCATGTTTGTATTTTCTCGAAAACTGTTGTTTTAAAATGTATAGCATGTTCAAAAAAAAAATATCATAATTTAAACGTATCGACTATTGTGACCATCAACCATATCTTGACTTTTTTTTTATTTATCCGCCAGCCAAACACACTATTTTACTCGTGCGTGTTTTGGCGTCTAAATTCTTTTTCGGATAGTTTAGACATCCCACTAGAATATTCCGTCGACTGACCTCCTGTCAGCCTTGAGTTGAATTTTGAATATTAGGCCCGAATGACATGGCCAAAAATGACCGAAACTATCACGTTTCGAAGATTTGAAACATTTAGCGCGAATTTCAGGACCCAAAAATGGCGTGGAACCCACCCGTATCATTTCCTGTTCAACATAATGTTGCGGAAATCGTTACATAAAGAGCGTTATATATGCTAGATATGACCTTTACTATTTACGAGAGATGCAAGTTCTGCCCTCAAGACATTCTCGAACATTTCGTGAAAGGGAATCATATAATGAGACATACAGTTAAAACTAGAGTCCTGTCATGAAATGCGCATAAATAGCACGTCGATCTGCGCGTTAATCAACGCGTTATGACCATAGTAAGGCTATCAAATTCTGTACATATGGCCTGTGTACAAGCAATGTTTCAGCCAATGGACCTCCGGGTAACGCGGAGGTCCACTGGCAGAAAAATTGCCTGTGTTTGCTATGAATAACCAGGAGAACCTACCGTGCTTTGGATGTTATTCGATATGGCAATTGCGCGCAATTCCTACGCGCAATTAAGCCTAGATAAGCGCACAGTTCGTGACAGGACTTCTAGTTTTAACTGTATAGATGAAATTTGGAATGGAATGTGGCGCGAGAAGTACATCGAAACCACATCCATGGTTACAAACGTGGTAAATGTGGAATAATATGAATCACCTTGAAACCAGAAAATTCTCACAGTCTGAGCTCTCAGTTTTCATACGTGAGCCCGTTTAGTGAGTGACGTTTCTCGACTTCGGGACTTCGGTGTGGATTCGAGTTTAAATCCGTTTCACAAAGAAGAAGCCAAGAGTAGAATCGTTGATGATAAAGTAGATAGAGATGGCTCAGCAGCAAACTGGACGTAGTTATCAATCCCTTGAATTCGAAGTAACACCCGCGCGAAGGCGTGAATATCACCACTGGTCGGATTGGTCCAGCGTCCGTAAATGTTTAGAAAGTCATATCTTTGGGTCAAGAGAACATGGTTGAGTTCAAGAGGCGGTTACCAGCAGGGTTTTATGACACAATTTCCACACTACTGGTGACAATGTCTGTCACGAAGAAGGTCATAAAAGTAGGCGACACTCACGTTTATGATTATAACTTGATTTATTCAAGAGTAATGGTCTCCAGTCGAGTATGAGAGACACTGACATCAATGGAGTGATCTCTTATGAACTGGTCCCAGTTCCAGCTGCACTATTCAATGAACTTGGTGATTTGCGTAAACTAAAAACGAAATCAGACCTAAAACACGAACTATCTGTACAATATCATCAAGGAAAACCACACACACCGACATGGTAAGCGATGGATGTGCCCTACTCTGGATTCGTCACTGGCCGACACGGAATAAACTTCGCCGTCCTATTGTTCTGGATTTCGTTGAAAAACTTCAAGAATCTGTGAAACAGAAGTTGTTGTTGGGCGATGTTGTTCTTATTTTCGACACTTGCAACGAGTTCAGCCCGAAATGTTGCACAAGGGCTCACAGGAGTGCTGAAAGCGGTTGCCAAGAATTCAGGTTGCGTCCAACATCAGTATTGCCCTCTCAGAAACTTATGCTGACCGTCACTGAGAATAAAAGGCAGCTCATCAGTATAATTTGTCAGTATTTCAAGTTAAATAAGAGTTTTGGTGGTGAAAGTACTCAGGAGCACAAACTTGTTACTGGCCAAGACAACATTCCAACTGAAATTAACAAAGGTGTGCTTATAGAAATGCGTGAAATGAAAACCGGTCACGAAGAAGCTGATAATATAGTTCAACAGGCTGTGTACAGTACGTGGAGGGTGGACTGTAACAAAATCACCCGCGGAGTGGGGTTATCACCCAAAGTATCACTTTCAAATTCTGTACATTTGGACAAAAAACACAAGAAATGTTTCAGCCAATGGACCTACGGGTTTAATCCGGAGGTCCATTGGCTGAAACTTTGCTTGTGCCTGTTATGCTTTGCAATAAATTTGCAATTATTGCTTGGGTGGAATATCCACTCCGCGGGTGATTTAATGATAATACACTCTACACGTACTGTAATTTGCTATGGATGACAAAAAGCAGGTTGTCGTTCTTGCAGACGACACAGATGTGTATACCCTACTCTTGCACCACTAACAGAATATAGCATTTCCGATGTTTATGGAGTAACCCATTTGGGGTTGGCCTGTGATAGATATTCGTGCCATTGTTGAGAAGCATCGCGACACTATCTCAAGTATCCTTGGCGCGCATGTTAGCTCTGGGTGTGATACCGTCGCCTGCTGATTTGGAATAGGTAAAGTTCGTGTCCTTAAAAATTTGAAAGAGGTTTGTATATCCCTCGAGTCAGATGAAAACATTGATGCACCTTGGGACGACGTCTTGCGTGAAGCTACACAGTCCATGTCTGCCTCATGGGTGTTCTACATCCAAATCAATGTCTGATGCAGAAGTCAGTAGTTGGACATCCAAAGTAGGACGACCAGGCTCAACAAAAATCCCTAAATTATGTACCCTTCCTCCAAGTACTGAGTCGTTTGCAGAGATCGTCAAACTGGGCCACATACATGCGTGCATTCGGAAACATGCATTGCTTTCGAGCCCACCTAAATTAGACACATTATGGGTTTGTTAGAGACGAGAAGGCGAAGCCACTTCTCCCATTGACTCTGCCTCACAGTGTATCGCTAGCACCTGACAATATCTTAAAACTGATTCGATGCTCGTGTTCCAGCAAACAGCCATGCAAGACGCCAAGGTGCAGCTGTGTGTCCTCGAGGTTACCATGCACTGTTTTAGTACTTGCCAAGCAACAATTGATTGCTATAACGATCAGACGAGCGGGGCTACCGGCGACTCTACTGAAAATAAATATTAATCATTGCCTACATTTGTAGAAAATACCATATTGGACGTTACTTTTGGCCGCCTTTTTGTTATATTATTGGATACTTAACCAATTTCTGAAACTACCTAGTGGTCTACATAATGTTTCTTACCATACCAGGATTCTCTTTTTCTACTAGTTTTAACCATTTACACAATGTAATGGCCAAAACCGGCCAGCGCTATTCTCAAAAATCGCCAATTAATTTTCATGATTTTTTTCATTTTTTGTCTCCAAAACATAGGTTATGACCCCTCAATGGAACGAGCTCGTCGAGCTCGTTCCAATGAGGGGTCATAACCTATGTTTTGGAGACAAAAAATGAAAGAAATTAGTTATTCAAGAATTTTTTTTGCAAGTGTCGTCTGCTTTTCATGTTAGGTAAAGGGTTAACATCATTTCTATCATTGATACTTTTCGAGCGAAATATTAGTACCAATTCCAAACTTCATACCCGATCCGATAAAGCTTGTACAAATGTTCGGAAATACCTAAACGTTACTGTCACGTGATTGTCTGTCACAAACGCTTGTCACTACGACCATCATTGCACTAGTAATCTGAAAGAAATAGGTGGAATTTGCTAAAAAAAATCGATTTTTTTGAGTTTTATTGCCATTCTGTCCGCCATGTTGCATTTAGACAGTCTGATTTTTGCACAGAATTAAAATGGTGTATCCGTTGGATAAGAAAGATGCTAGTTTGTTTCAACTAGCATTTCATTTTGGTTAACAACCTTTTGTTTGTAAAAGTGGCTAGCATTTTGACCGTCACTTTTAAGGACCGGAATATAAATTCCCCAAGACTGAAAAGACAAGACTAACTGATACTTCACATGGGTGTTTTGGACAACCATAATTCGCTGAAACACGCAACGGTGCCTTGGCTGCCGGCCTAATTGCTTTTTCGTTTCCTTTTGCTGTCTGTGAAATGAGGAAATCAAACAATAATAACTACAGCGCATTTTAATCACCTCACCCTGAGGTTGTCATTATTCCCGGGAAAAAAAATGGAAATAATTTATTCAGTGTAATGTCCATAATGAAACGTGTACTGACGCATCATTCGTGTTTGATGTTCACCGATAAATGCCCAAGTGAACAGAAGAAAACGCGGCAAATAATTAAACATTCATAATGTTATTTTTATCTGAAATAAGATGAGCTATGATACAGTTAAATAAGGAGTATATCATCAGTCAAGTGAAACTCTACTTTCACAAAGGATGTAACAACGATTTGACTTTTCGTTACATCCCAACCAACCTGAAATGCCGACTCGAATCAGGAAGAGTTTTTAAATCGCGTCGAATCGCCGGCTCTTCAAATTATAAATATTGCACTAACTTAGGATCACCGACGCTCATTGGTAATGGTATTGGACTTCTAACCGAAAGGTTCACGGTCCGACCCCCACCAGGTTCAACAGCGCTGTGTCCTTGGGGAAGGCACTTAACCCTTTCCCCAACGAATCGCCCGCATCAGCCAGCGTAATATGCAAATTTAGCAGCTGGAAAAATATTATTTTTTCGAAAAATTTCAACAAAACTATATCATGTGACCCCTCATTGGAACGAGCTCATCGAGCTCGTTCCAAAGAGAGGTCACATGATATGGTTTTGTTGAAAATGTTTGAAATAAATTAAAAAATGATATTTAAAATAATAAATTTTGAAATCGTCTGCGTTGGGTAAAGGGTTAATCCAGATTACCCACATGGGACAGGGTGTCGTGATGTACAAAGGCGTACTGCACGTCAATGTTGCACTTGTCGTCAACCAATGCTAACCCTGCTTGTGCGGAGGTAGTACGTTGCGGAGTCTGACTGTTGCTCGCCGTTGTACGGTGGTTCTCTCTGGGTATTCCGGCTTTCTTCACCCGTAAAACTGTCCGATACGAGGTGACCCTGGCTGTCGAAAGTGTCGTTAAATAAATAAATAAATAAATTGCATCTTTTTACAACCTCATATATTTCCAGTCTCCACACTAATATTGCACTCAATGGTGACTCGTGTGTTTGGGCAAGTCAATCATAAAAACGGAGTCCAGACACGGACTCAAAGTAGTTTCAGAAGCGGAACCTCCTCGAACTCTTCCTCTATCACCAGGTCTCGAGTTATAGTTGACCTAATGGTAGAAGAAGAGTCCAAGAGTCGACACTTGGTAGGATGCTGAGAACATCTCGACGATTTATAAGTTTCCGAATCAGCTTGACACGAATCTAATTGAATCCGCGGGTCGATTTCGAATTGAATTGGATTCCTAAGCTTCGGAGATCCATACTTTTTTTCTCTTCACTGCTTTATATCAAACAATGTATGTTGTAGAACAAATAATTAAGCTAAGACTGTGGTGGAAAATATATGACTGAATGAAATATGCATTGCCGTACGAGGAGAGCAATCGATCACGTAAGACTTACCACCGCATGAATACGAAATTCATACCATTCGTCTTTAGCCTGCATGCTATGTTCGCCACGTGGTACTTTCTCTAAAGTATACACAAAACTCCCAGCTTCCGTGGACATACAGTACGTGGAGAGTGTATTATCACTAAATCACCCGCAGAGTGGAGATTCCACCCGAGCTATAATTGCAGATTTGTTGCAAAGCATAACCAGCACCAGCAAAGTTTCAGCCAATGGACCTCCGGGTTAAACCCGGAGGTCCATTGGCTGAAACATTGCTTGTGTTTTTTGTCGATATACACACAATTTGAAAGTTATAGCTTGGCTGATTACTCCACTTCGCGGGTGATTTAGTTACAATCCACTCTCCACGTACTGTATTAGCGAAACCGCTTCTTCTGACCATTCGTAATGAATCCCGCTCACCGTTCTTAAAATGCCCTCGTCTTCGCAACATTTCAACAAAATGAACCCGAAGACAATTTCATAATTTGGGTCTCCCATGCAGCACACATGAAAGTACACTACCTCTGGTTGTATCCAGAGTCCTCGTCGTATCCAGTTTGTACACAACCCGGTACTAGAAACACGTATGTGTAAAATTTCATTTGGGTTTACAATTTTCGTGTGCGAGATTTTCACGATGGCTGAGAAATGAATACTATGAAATGTTAGCATTAGAATTTACAATGTAGGATTTACAAGCGTATCTGCAATGGGCGGGTGACTGTATACAACTGCATCATGTTGAAGTATCGGGCAAGGTCGCGAAATAAGACCTATCACAACAAGACGAATGGGTAAAATATCCCAAGACGATTCTAGCAAGTCGAAAACGTTTACTTCGTTTTCATTAATTATAGGATAAATTAATAAAAAGAAAGAAAAAACAAGGTTATAAAATGTGTATATACACGATATTTGAGGCACTTTGGTGGCGGCTTTGTTAATTTAAATATTTTTCTCCAGCACACAGCGCTGTGTTAGCAGTCTATAGTGCAATAATATCTAACAAACATGGTAATAATCAAATCATGTTACTTATTCATTTCTTTATTTTCATCCTCATTACAGGCCATTCAGACAAACTCCTTTTTATTACACACCTGTTCTATGTAATCCCCGTCTGCAGTAACACTAACCCATGCGGATAATGAAATTTGTTCCGCACATATGTGCGGAACGGAATCGTTGATGGATTATTTTTAAATAGAAGTGAAATTTCATTTGAATTTTCTACAAATCGTGCAACGCAATTACAATATGAATCGCTTGCGATAGCTGAAAATCATCTCCGGAGTTCCAGTCAGCTCTAATTAACCGCTTTCCATCTAAATATAGACTATTTATCCCCTTGGACCATGCTGGTATCTCCCATGTTAGGTCAATGGTAGCAATTGGAAGAGTCCATATTCATTAATTTGGTCCAGGCAAATTCATATTTTCAACGTGCAGCATTGAGGTTGAATGTTGAACAGATTGAATGATCTACCTCATGTCATCACTTGGCAGCCATTTCAAATTATGACATACAGTACGCGGAGAATGTATTATCACTAGATCACCAGTAGAGTGGAGATTCCAACCGAGCAATAATTGCAAATTTGTTGCAAAGCATAATCAGCACCAGCAAAGTTTCAGCCAATGGACCTCCGGATTAAACCCGGAGGTCCATTGGCTGAAACATGACTTGTGTTTTTGTCGATATATACAAAATTTGAAAGTTATAGCTTGGTGATAACTCCACGCTGCGGGTGATTGAGTTACAATCCACTCTCCACGTACTGTATCACATTCCTGTCCCGGAAAGGCGGGTGCAAAGGGTTAAAGACAAGGTAGTATACGTAGCCATGTTGTCTCTGCAAACAGAATAGATCCTCCACTGATTGATAAAATTGTCAACTTAATTCTGAAGAGTTGAGAACATTGTTTTGGTTTTGAAGGATATTACAGGAAAACCTTTGACAATTTTTCTCCCGGCAAATAATGTTTCAAGGAACAAAAGATACAAAGAAATCAAATTATGTTGATACATATTTACGGGGGTGAAGAACAGAACTCAGCTTTTACAAGACTGAAATAATGTTTATCTACTTTACATGTGTTAGGGTATTCGTATTGCAGTGAACCTTTTGAGTTACATACAAGTGGCTGCTCCTGTGGTTTCGGTGCTGTTTTATATCAGTCACACAATGGTTAGAAAAAAGGCGATAATATATGCAATTCGTGGAGTCAGTAATTCTGAACGGCACTGTGCAGCTCATAGATTAATAGTTTTCGACACTGAATTGTTACTAACAAGTTTCATGATTATCTGCATGGTCGTCACTTAGATGTTTACGCGGACAATATTCCAATGACAATTGTTCTCACTACAGCAAATTTAGATGCAACCTCGCATATATGACTAAACAGCTTTAGATGCGTTCAACTTTGAATTTCTCTATCGTCCTGGAAAATCCATTGTGGATACTGATCCCCCCCCCCCCCCCACACACACACACACTGCATGTGTAACATACGTGTGTCCCGGGTGAGATAGCAGGAAGAGACAGATGTATCCCACACCACCCACGTGACTTTATACATTTATAACGTTATTTTGACGTTATGCATATCGTATCAGTTTCTTGCTACCAACTAATTCATATTGACATCATCGAAATGCTGTGTGATCAAAGTTCGATGCTCTAAAACTCGTCAACACTCAAGCTGCCACCGTTCCTAATCGATTTCGTAGTATATACCTTTACGGTCTTTCCGATGGTGTCACCAGTTTCTCAAAACAACGAATACAAAATTAGTTCATTGAATCAGCACGTGACTCCCGATTACCTCTGGCTAACGTAATCGCTGCATGGTGGGGGGAGAAAAATCATCCTCGAT
Source organism: Pictodentalium vernedei (assembly GCA_031216915.1). Classification (NCBI taxonomy): domain Eukaryota; kingdom Metazoa; phylum Mollusca; class Scaphopoda; order Dentaliida; family Dentaliidae; genus Pictodentalium; species Pictodentalium vernedei. The sequence goes on from CM062297.1 coordinate 866,212,073, forward strand.
GAGTCTGAAGGAGGGAATGGGGAAATCTCACCCTCGGGGCAAGATATTTAAACCAGACCCTCGGCAAGCCTCGGGTCTGGTTCAGATATCTTGCCCCGAGTGTGAGATTTCACCATCCCACCTCCAGACTCATCAGGGATCATAATAGTCCAGTATGCCCTGAATATGAAAGACCATATGAACGACCAATCCCAAATGAATTGAAGATTGACTAAGACTGCATTAAAGGCATTTATAACTCGTTGCAGTTACAACAGCGATTTGTTGAAATTATATGCTGTTCACCACCTGTTTTGGATACATAGAAATTATTACCTTTATGGGGATGTACAAAATATGTATCCTAGTCGAGCTCCGGGTTCTAAGGGTAGATCACGACTCGTCGGACGAGTCGTGATCTAACCTTAGAACCCGGAGCTCGACTCGGATACATATTTTGTACATCCACATAATGGTAATAATCATTTTATCTTACAATATATTGGGGATAAGTCAAGAATGTAGACGAATATATAACGAACTATTTATTCGTACGGATGAACAAACAGAAAAAAAATGGAACTCACGCGAAAGGAAAGTGCTTGTATCCGACCCCCTGATACACACATCTGTATCAGGGGGTCGGATACACGACAGTTGCGGAGTTAATACAGACAAAATACATGTTGATTGTAAGATAAATTTGAAAAACCTGCTGGGTAGGAGATAGATGATATAACAGATAGAGAGTGGAGATACTAGGCTATGGACGAAAGTAGTTCGGTTAGTTGTCCGACCCAGTCTACCACAGAAGGACACTCTGCCGTGTATTGCGAGTTCCCCACATTTCAACTTCACCAGGAAGCAATGTATAGAGAAGCTTATTTTTCAATTCCCAGGCTCGGCGACAATTCGTTTTGCCATTTTTACTGGTTAGAACTGTATTGGACTGATCTCCAGAACGATCGTGTCCCTCCCTATAGGGATAGGTGCGCATCAGTAACGAACGAGAGATTTTATTGTCCTGGAATTGACGGCTCAGTAGAGAAAGGGGTTAAAAACTGTCCAAGATGCTTGCGTTGTAAATCAGCCACCAATTCCAGAGCTTCACTGGTTTCCATCAATACTTCGTGTCCCACTAGACTTGTTTCTTTGACATTCAAGGCTTCTGGTTTCCAGCATATTCTCGTTGTGACAGATCATTTCCCGAAGTACGCACATATCTAACGAACTACAAATAGGACTGTGAAAACAGAAAGGGTACTTTAATTAATTTACGTTATGGATTTCCAGAGGGATTACATTCAAATCCAGGAGGAAACGTTGCAATTGGTCTCATTACATGACCCAAGGGGGATGTAAATATGTTTTGATCCGTCTATGATGACTCAAGTCTGCTTGACGAATATTCAAGCTGCATCATCAAGGCATATTTTCGTTAAAGGCCTTCGTTGAAGGCATGCCTAGATGATGAGGTTGTAATATTAGTCAATCGAAATTATAACTAAAATGCTTACGACTTCAGAAATGAATCAGTGAATAAGGATCCACAAAGTAGATCTTCTGTTTCGCAGGCCATTTTTTGAAACATTGCATGAGGGCGGGCGGTTTTTTATTTTATATTTTATTTTTGTAATTATTTTGTTGCCATCAAAAGTTCATGTTCTTGGTTTGTTTTATGTTTTAGGCCTCATAGTCTACATAATAGCGTGGGTGGTGGTCTATTTCGACCCTTGAGTTGCTTGTTGCACTCAAGGGACAATTTGTTTAATCAATTTTATTAACTTGGGTAAAATATCAGACATAAGCCATTTAAGTTTTATTTTTCTAAGTTTCCATTGGTTATAAACAGAGAGCATGAGGCAGTCAAAAGGACCACGCGGGAGGTTCTGAGAAACAAATGTTGAACTTTTCGATGCCTAAATAAAATGTACATGTAGCAATCGTGACGTAATTTCTAATTAAATTAACATATTTCGTACCGGCATTCCACATTGGTCGCGTTGGGGCTTCCAACAGTCCACAAATCGACGCACCTGTTTAACTCTTTATCTAACACGACCTGAGAAATCTGGGGCAGAAATTCTCAAATAAAAACACAATTTTCGTTCATAACTTGTGCTTCCGCATTTGTACGGGCTCGACATTAAGAGGTCGGAACCTATCTGTTGGAGGCAATAATTTAGCAATTTTTGACAATTTTAGTTGCAATAATTGTGAATACAGTACGTGGATAGTGTATTATCACTAAATCACCTGCAGAGTGGAGATTCCACTCGAGCAATAATTGCAAATTTGTCGCAAAGCATAACCAGCACCAGCACCAGCAACGTTTCAGCCAATGGACCTCCGGGTTAAACCCGGAGGTCCATTGGCTGAAACATTGCTTGTGTTTTTATTGCCGATGTATACAAAATTTAAAAGTTATAGCGTGGGTGATAACTCCACTCCGTGGGTGATTTAGTTACAATCCACTCTCCACGTACTGTAGATCAGACAGAATATTGAAATTTTGAGTCGAATCATATCAGATTATTTTAAATCGAATTGAATCTCGAATGGAATCTCACCGTTCCTCATCGAATCTCACCGTTCCTCATCGAATCTCACCGTTCCTCGTCGAATCTCGCCGTTCCTCAGGTTATTGACACTGACACAGACCGCCTCGTGCTTCTTACGACCATAAATCTTGTCAATCTCAAATTAGTTGCTGTATTCAACGGCAACTCTTCTCGTTGGGCAAGTCAATCCAAAAAGCGGACGTAGATTCGGTAGTGCCCCCCCCCCCCACCCCCACCCCCACCCCTCCGAACTTTCTTCTATCATCTGGTCTTATGGGCCAAAGACCTGATGAGAGGAGAAGGGTTCATGAGGAGACACTTGGTAGGATTTTGAAAACAACTCAACGATTAGACAATAAGCTTGACTTGACTCGAGTCGAATCATCCAGGACAAGTTTGGTTCGAATCAAATTTTGAAGCTCCACTGGGCTCCACCTAGGAAATAGTGATTTTTAGACGCGTATTTCTCAACGTTAAGAAAGTTTGGGGGAAGGGAATCGCCCCGTAATATGTTGGGGTGATATAACATTGTCGGCACACCTTGCCGTTTCCATTTTTTGTACGCTGTGATGCTTCACTATTTTCCATAGACCAATGTATTGTGTATACCCGCGACTCCACCAGACCACAAAACACCACTTACAGAGCAGTAATCCACAATGGTATATTTTCGATCAGAGCGGAGAACTGATCGTGACACAATTACAGCAGCGCGCGGAGATTTCATGAATATAATATAGTTAAAACTAAAAGTCCTGTCACGAACTGTGCGCTTATCTAGGCTTAATTGCGTGTAGGAATTGCGCGCAATTGCCATATCGAATGGCATCCACAGCACGGCAGGTTCTCCTGGTTACTCATAGCAAACACAGGCAATGTTTCTGCCATTGGACCTCCGGGTTACCCGGAGGTCCATTGGCTGAAACATTGCTTGTGCACAGGCCATATGTACATAATTTGATACACCTCACTGTGGTTCTAACGCGAAGATTAACGCGCAGATCGACGTGCTATTTGTGCGCATTTCATGACAGGACTTCTAGTTTTAACTGGACTGTGATATCAAGATCTCATCAAGAAAACCTAACTGAAATGTTCGTTGGAAACATTTCAAACTTGCAGGTTTACGTTCAAACAAGGACACCCAAACACTTATTCATATTTGTGATTGGACAACAGTTGGGACGAGAAGTCTTATCACTGTGTTGCGCACTAGTTTTGAAGTTATAGCGTTCTGGGTATGCACACGTTTGTCTATGACAAACTGCACCATTAACGTAAATCAATTCCAGTAGAAAAACAGCGTGCCCAGCTCTGTACAATTCTGTACTTGTCAATAGAGATCATTAACACCATTTCTGACCTCTACTGGGATACACGCACCTGCAATGACGTAAATAGATTTTGAAATTCGACTCCATATACAGAATGAAGAGAGTGGATTAAAACTTAATCGCAGCGCCAACTATTCTCCACTGGAAAGTATTTATAGTTATTTATAAAAGCACAAGAACTTGCCAACTTTCATCACACAGACTACCGGGTGCAACCCGCTGGTCCATATGATGGAAGTATGTAAATGCTTCGTGTGTTTTGTCCTCAGAAAATAATTACTAAGTGAACATCTGTTCTACCTCGATTTAGTAGTAATCCACCCAACATACTGTTGTTTCAACATTTTCTTTCTGTTTGATCGGTTCAGTTCGTGATTCCACTACCGACCTTTCTCATAACGAATTACATTTTATATTGCACAGCGCACATGCTTTTGTGAATTTCGACTACTTCATTCTTCTTCAGCAAAACAGTACTTTCTGAGCTAATTGTGACATGACTTCTAGTTTTAACTGCAAGTTCCTTAGTGGTACAATGTATGGTAGGAATACAATGCACAAACAAACTTATGTTTTGGACTCACACAATGTTTCTGTCCGGTGAGAAAGTTTATGAAACGTGGAAACACAAATATGCGTTTTTCGCGACTGTAAAAGTCCATTAGCGGCGGATCAAACAAGGTAATGCACCACCATCCTGCTAATTCTCAATGAGATTGCAATGACGGTTTAGTAAAGATAATGCTGGTCAAAACAACTCTCTCTCTCTCTCTCTCTCTCTTCTCTCTATCTCTCTCCTCACTCTCTCTCTCTCTCTCTCTCTCTCTCTCTCTCTCTCTCTTTCTCTTTCAACTATCTTTGGAAAGGTTGGTGGATGCGGAAGGAGGGTCACGTATTCCATATGCTTCCCCAGTTGGTCCGCACCTGCTAATCACTTTTTTCGACAGTGTTCAGTCGACGACAGCGCACAGATAATTTTGATTATCGCGACCCATTTGCGATCGGGTCGAAAATCATTATCTGTTTATGCTATCGCACACATGTACGTCTTTAATATACTCTGTCTTCCATTGCCAACATCGGGTATTGATAATTGTGGTGAATACATCATAAAATATAAGAAAACGTTATGGAAATAACAGTTATTGTGTGTTTGTTTTTTTTTTATTGTTTTTTTTTTTTTGGTGGGGGGGGGGGGGGGCGGGTGTTTGATTGTTTGTGCACATGTGTCATGGGAAATATATATTGTATACATTACATTTTATTTTGATGCCGAAAGCCCTTACAACTGTACTTTTAAACATATCCTGCCCAATTAAGAGTCGCCGACATCGATTTCCATTATGCAACACCTGTTCCGATGTTTAAAGTTACTTAATTGGGTAAATAATGATGTATTAATATTTCTCCCCAGTAATTAACACAAGTCTACTAAAATATCAAATGGTGACGAATTAGGTGTTCAGAGCAAATATTATGAGCAAAACATCACTTTTAGTGATGTCTGATCGCTCATTAAAGTACGATGCTGCATATCTGATAAAAATAGTGGTCTATTTGTCTGACAGGGTATAATTCACCATTTGGGCGCTTGAAATCGAAAATGTCCGTGTCCAGTCAAGTCTTCGAAATCGAACCGAATACCAAATCGAATCAGATGAAAATGTGAAATGTTTATTAGGGATTGTTGGCATGGCGAAGGGACCGAACCGCATTTGTTATTTTGCTTTAACACTTAGCTGCCGAAAGCGACTATTGGCATCTATTTTAGGAGGATTATCTGTACGTACTGGTATCTGCCATCTGATTAATTGTTAGAAAGGGCTCAGAGAGCCCTTTCCAACAATTAATCAGTGATAGAATTTCAAGTATGTCATATATTTTGTTAAACTGCCTCGCATACAGGCGTACATATATGGCTAAAGTGGGCGTGGTAGTAAAAAGGGTTAATCCTACACTGCAAGTTTGGCATCTCGCATCTTCCGGGAATATGTAAAAGCTGGCGTGTATATATACAGTGGAATACTAAATACGGTTGTGGATCCCTAAGGCACCGTCGATTTCACACTACAGTTTATCCGGAAATCCTGCTGTTTTATCGCGAGGTAACTACTGCAGTCACGTTGTTTCTCAAGACTGAGAGTAATTCCATGCACCAGCAGTAGGCCCCACGCGTCTTCGGGAATACTACACTACTGCACACCACTCTGGGTGTGGGTGAACGCGCCAGTGAAAATATTCGAAAATATTCGATCTTCCAGATTCGAGAACTAATCGAATCGCAAAACAGAATCGAGATTCGATTCGTTTGTCGAATAGTCGAGGGACCCTACCCTCAGCCCATTTACGCCCATGTGCTCCATTAAGAACAACATCGGTCTGACAATTATAAGAGGACGTCATCCAGATGAAAAATCAGAAGACATGCGTTCCTGTCGTTGCGTGTCCATGCATTCTTGTTTGTTCTAATCAACAAATGTTTGTGTGAAGTACCTGAAGAGTGTGCCACCATTAAAATACCCATCCGGTGGACATCCTACTCAAAACTATTGATAAAAGGTTAGCAAGCTTTCAGTTAATGGACCTCTGGGTTCAGCTTGAAGACTTCTATGAGTAGGAATAGTTACAAACTAACGATCAGTCAGGCAGGCCAAGTAGTAGTCATTTAACAGCATCGGTCTGTGGTGTAAGGAGCCTCTTGAGATGCAGCTTGGGCATCCTTGCTTCTTTATGAGCATGAGATAGCAAAACTTGTAGCAGTTTCAAATATCGAAACAAACGTAGTAATGTAACAGCGACCCTGTCTATTCGGAATATAGCCAGAGATTCAAACGGGGGAACGGAAACAATCCCCATCATATCAAACCTCATTCCAGCCACTGGCTACCCAACAAACCCCACATTTATTTCGCAGACTTACGGTACGATTGCAAAATAGGTTTATGAATTTATAAGTATGCAAATACATAACTATATCGTTTTGGCAAGACCCAGGACGTGCAACTCTACAGTTCGTATAGAGTGTATTATCACTAAATCACCCACAGAGTAGAGATTCCACCCAAGCAAGAATTGCAAATTTGTTGCAAAGCGTAACAAGCACAAGCAAATTTCCAGCCAATGAACCTCCGGGTTAAACCCGGAGGTCCATTGGCTGAAATATTGCTTGTGTTTTTTGTCGATATGTACAGAATTTGAATGTAATATTTTGGGTGATAACTTCACTCCGCGGGTGATTTTGTTACAATCTACTCTCCACGTACTGTATGTCACAAAATAGCCTTCTGCCATCTGCATGTATGCGTGCGCTCTGACAAATTGGACTGTTGTCAATAACTGCTTTGTTTTATGTCAGTCCTTGGTTCCGATAGACAGATGCAAACTGTATTATTAATTATCTTATGATAAGTACCCGTGTGCGTCATATAATTTATAAAATAATCTTCCTACTTTCAAAACCAAAATGTGATATTTGTATAAAATTCTTCCAACACATTACTCGAAACTTGGACAATAAGGACGTGCCACAATACATATTATTTTACGACCCAAGGGTCCATATTTTCACTAATGTTTTGTGTTTTAATCAGATCAGCAGTTATACTTGTAGACACAACCATGTCATTCAGATACACATGTCTGCATACGACCTCCACGGGTACTCGGTGACACATTCGTCGAATCTGCTAAGCGTTTGTAAAGAAAGCATCATGGAATTTAGCCACCGATAGTACGTCGCAGTTTGATGGAGAGGCCATACCTTATTGATCAAAATAGGGCCATGGCCCACAATAAAATACAATACGCAGTTAGTTGATGTCTATAATAAAGGCGAGGGTAATACAGAGTACTAGTTTACAGAAGCCCTACAGTTAAAACTAGAAGTCCTGTCACGAATAGTGCGCTTATCTAGGCTTAATTGCGCGTTGGAATTGCGCGCAATTGCCATATCAAATGGCATCCAAAGCACGACAGGTTCTCTTGGTTACTCATAGCAAACACATGCAATGTTTCTGCCAATGGACCTCCTGGTTACCCGGAGGGCCATTGGCTGAAACATTGCTTGTGCACAGGCCATACGTACAGAATTTGATAGCTTTACTTGGGCCTTAACGCGTACATTAACGCGCATATCAACGTGCTATTCGTGCGCATTTCATGACAGGACTTCTAGTTTTAACTGTAGCTTCATAGCTCCTGGCAAAATGCGTACTGGATTTAAAACGTTTTGAGTTTTTCACGGAAGCGAATTGGAATAAAACTGAGGGGTGGGGGGAGGGGAGGTGCTGAGTATAAATACGCTGTGAAATATCAGATCACACAAGAGTGGAGTATGGAGAGGGGTGGGCAGGAACGAAGAGCCTGAGTTGGAGTTGTTCAGCTGCCTAATGAGAACCGTTGGCGCGCGTGCTAAGAGAGAAAAGTCAAATGTAGCTGATTTCTGTGCCCCGTGCTCTACTTAAGTTGTGTGTTTTAACTTGAATTTAGTAAATAGATTTTAAGGGTTTTTTTATGAACAATACAACCTTCTTGAAGTTTTGTGCCATTGTTGCCTGACACAGGTTTTTGTTGAAGTATTTTGCTGACACTAAATAACATTCCATTGGATCCTGTGAATCAATCAAATGCGTTCTTATATGCTGCAGGTCTCCCCCACGCGTGGCTTTCCTAAAAATGATCAATGTATGTATTCTATCGAGTAATGTTACATCCACACACAAATCATGGCATGAAAAGTATTGCTAATAAGAGGCGTAAACATACTACAACCTCTAAAACAGTGCACGCATTGTTCGAGATACTACACAGAACGACACACGCGTGTGAATAGGTTAATCGATATGGCACGAGTGTCAGCACAGAAGGATAAAACGAGAGGCATCAGGCCTCGAATGTCATCCTTCCGCGATGGCACAAGTGCAATATCGATTAACCCATTCACACGCGTGTGTCGTTCTGTGTTTATTACACGCCTTTGCGTCTATAAAAAAAAACAATTATCAGAAGCACACTAAGAATTTCATTTGACAACTATCAACAAAAAGAAAACCTTTAATTGCCATCCAGATTCCCGATGGAAACCCGTGTTACTATTTCGTACCCTGATTTCCAATGTGTTCTATGTGCCCACTGGCACACAGAACACAATGGAACTCAGAGAACGATTTTCAGCTATCGCTAGCGATTCAGATTAAAATTGCGTTGTACGATTTGTTGAACATTCCAGTGAAATTTCGCCTCTGTTTAAAAATAGTCCGTCAACGATGTCCTTTCCGCACATATGTGAGGAACAGTTTTCATCTTCTGTATTACAATTTTCCTGTTAAACAAAATGAATGAATTGCTTTGAATACATCCAGTAACAAACATGATACGTAATTTGTGCTTGATTATTTTCCATTGGGATTAGACTAAGCTGTCCAATACTTTTTGACACCTACCCAATAATTTTCTATTAGGACATATTAGTATGGAGTGTAGTCTCAGTTATCAACTCGATTCTACCAGAGACCATGTGACGAGACTATGTTGAATACATGGACTAATGTCACAGGCACAGTCGGAAGTACAAATAGAGAACTCTGGTAACCGGGCATTCGGAGAACCAGCATGACCAATTCTGATCGTGGCACGTGCTAATTAAAGAAGAAATTGTGAAGGCTGTCGACTCTTTCACGTATTTAGCTGTCAAAGCGAACGTATTTCCACCAATACAAGTAAAAACGACTAGACAAAACCCAAATCTGTATTGACGGTGGCGACCGCACGAACGATCAGTCGATTCAGAAAGATTCGTTTTTACGCGCTTTAAATTGAACTGGCATTGCGTAAATACACGATGTCACCGTTTTTTATTACAGTAATTAAATAATAAATCACCAACTCAACGAAATAATTTAAACGAGATAATCGTTTACATAAATGATGTTTTATGTAGGCCTACCGTGCGTTAAATAAATATGAAAACAGGTCAAGTAAGATAAATTAGTTATTACCACCATGTGAGTTTCCGAGACGGTGAACTGAAGTCTCGACCACGTCTCCAGGTCGGTAACCCACGTGATGGTAATAACCTCTATATTTCCACAAATAAATTACCAATAACTGTCAGTATTGAACAGGACCCCGTCTGACTAATACTCAGAACGACACGCGTATGTGAATGGGTTAATCGATATGGCACTCGTGCCAGCGCGTAAGTATAGAACGAGATGCATGCGGTCTGCCATTCTGTGTTTATTACACGCCCTCACGTCAATAAAAAAAAACATTATCAGACCGACACTCATCAATTTATTTGACAACTATCGACAAAAGAACACGTTTTATCGCCAACTAAATTTGCCAGGGGTACCCGTGTTAGTATTTCATCCCCTAAGTTCCAATGTGTTCTATGTGCCTACTGGCACATAGAACACATTGGAATTCCGGGGAAGATTTTTAGCTATCACTGGCGATTCAAATGTAATTGCGGTGCATGATTTGTAGAAAATTCCAGTGAAATTTTGTTTCTATTTATAAATAGTCCGTCAACGATTTCCGTTCCTCACATATGTGAGGAACAGATTTTCATTTTCCGCATGGTTTAGTGTTGCTGTTGATGGGCATTTCATAGAACAGGCGTGTAATTAATATTTAAACTACACGCCTTGATAAAGCAGTTTGAATATTTTATCAGTCGGGACTTGATCCCACACAGTTGGGCAAATCAGGTTTACACTTCCTCCCAGTAGGTCTCTTCGCGACGGCATCGCACGACACCTGAACCTTGGAACACGTGCAAACCAGACATTTCAACACAAATAAGCTCAACACTGGGCTCATGTGTAAACCTAACCTTGAAAGTTGGATCATACGTGTTGCAATAAGCATAATTGGTTTGTAATTAATTGTCCCACGTTGGACACTGCTCCCATCTGAAATATGTTTTCAATAAGACAGGTGTTTCCATGCGGTTCCGAACTTCTTATACAAGACTGTAGACATTCCTCAATTCTAAGTGTAAATGTTGTCATACAGATAAAAAATTGCCCATGAGTTTGTAATTTCAACTTTGTGTGATGTCTTAGATTTGAGTTTTAGGGTGAGACAAACAGCTATTGACTGCGCTGAGAATAATTTCCAAAGTTAAGCTTAAACCATTGATTAGAATTTCGACACCATGAATCGTCGGGTCATAATTATATTTGGTGATTGCATGTTGACCAGGAGCAAACTCATCAAGATATGTTAGAAGCCAATATTCGACGGTGTATAAACAACAAATATTACTTGTAATAACGACAAAGAGATTAAACTGTTTTGGTTCTTAAAAAGGCTAGACGCTTAACCCTTTGAACACCAATGGCATCATCCCAAAACGTTCAATGGCAGCAATTGGAAGAGTTCATAGTCATTACCTGGGGGTAGTTATTTATTTATTTATTGATGTTTAAGGTCACATATTTCTGCACAATGGCTAATCATGACCCCGTGACAGTTTTTACGGGTGGAGGAAGCCGGAGTACCCGGAGAGGAGCAACGACGAGCAGCTGCCAGCTCCACAACATCGTAACTTTGCACTGCAACACAGGCAGGGTTAGATTGATTGAAGACATGCGTACCATCGACGTGCAGTACGCCTTAGTACACGGCGTCATCGTGCCCCCATGCGGGCAATGGAGATGAAGTGTTTTGCCCAATGACACAACGCGGTTGCCGCAGGTGGGGTTCGAACCGAGGACCTCTCGGCTGGCAGCCTGCACCTCTACCTACTGAGCCACCGCGCTCCCACCTGGGGATAGATCATTGAATATTTTCAATGGGCAGCCTTTGGACTGCAAGTTGAAAATGATGATTGGTTAAGCCACACAATGTCATTATACTTTGTCGACTTATGACGTACGTGTTCCTGAACCAAAAAACTACCTTCACGGTTCAAATGATTAACTCTTTCCCCAATGCGAATAGAAGATGACACTTGCAAAAAATATTCTTGAATACCAAAATATTTTCACTTTTTGTAGAAAGTATAGTTGATGATCCCTCGTTGGAACGAGCTCAATAATGGATTATAAGCTATGTCTTCTGAACAAAACTGAAAAAAACTGATAACATTTGAATGCCAATTTTGTGAGTACCGCTAGTAACAGATCATGTACACCTTATCCTCTAGGTGTGCTGGCTCGGCCACTGACACTGAACGTAATGTTATGGTCACGCGGTCCAGTTACGTCATATGGGGTTCTGCGATAGCCCGAATGAGCAGCCAAGTTGTGACTCCAATACCGCGGTGATGCGCAGTGTCAGCGCGCATTATTGTTAGGTGTGCTGTCGAGATGAAACGTTTTTCTATTGACCATTTGTATGCCAGACCGCCAGTTAGGTAATTACAGGTTCTATTCGCGTTAGCCGGTTTTAACCATTACGTTGGGTAAAGTGTTGATAAGATTTAAACTCCGAGATATTAAGAAAGAATATTTAAAATTTCCAAATCAGGAAAACCTGCTCTGCCTATATCCAATTTAGTCTTTTTATGTGAGCTTGCTTATGATTAAGGCAAATTTTCTAATTTACAGTAACGACTTTCAAAAGATTACATTTTCTGTATATATATCAACTGTAAAACTGAATATCTGTCTGTATTGCTTTTGCTTATTGTCGAATTCTGTTCATTTACTGTGTTTACTTACAATATTTCTTTATGTATATATAGAATAAACGTACAGTGTTTTCAAGTAAAAAGATCATTCTACGTGTAGTATTTAGAATGGAACGGACGAGCCGCTGGCGAGTTGATTTCATCCTTCATCCTACGAGTAGAATAATGTTTTTACTTGAAGACACTGTACGCTTATATTGTTTATCCCATAAATCATTTATTGGGCAGTCGCTGCGAAATCGAGCTGTTGCTCGCTACAAAACACTGCGAGAAGTGAGGAGCACATTGGTCCAAGTCGATCGACAAGAAAAACTGCCGGAAATAACAAAGGCGCAGTGATACATTTCTGTCTAAAAATAATTCCCCTACAAACTTCAGCTAAACTTGCAAAAATACTTTATTAAATGCACAATGTTTATCTTTCTTATTTTCGTTGTTTATTGTTGTTATTTGTTTCGTCGTCGATACAAATTGAGTTTTATAAACAAAGCAGACGACAAGTGTATTTGTTTATTTACACTTTCCTAATTTGGAAAATGAAATAACACTCACTATGCTCCCGCCTTTCACGATCGAACTTGTATGCTTTTTAACGCCACATTTTCATAATTTGCATAATTAGAGTTGGGAGCTTTCATTGATCAATTTCAAAACTGGACAATTTGATTGGCGAAACAAAATACAACTGGGTCACATTTGCATAATTTGAGTAGGGAGAATTTACGTTATCTTTCCTATTTTGGGTGGGTTATATTGTATTAATCGTTTACATACAAGAAAAACGCCGTTCATTTTTTTTATATTTTCACTTTTTGCTTCCAAAACATAGGTTATGACCCATCATTGGAACGAGCGCGACCATCTCGTTCCAATGAGGGGTCATAACCTTTGTTTTGGAAGCAAAAAATGAAAATTTTTAGTTTTTCCAAGTGCCGTCTGCAACTCAAGTTAGGTGATGGGTTAAACAGTCATACTAAGTGGCTAATTTCTGCGTGTGTGTGTTATATGATAAATATAATATGAAATGAGTGTTTTTCTCATATAATATTTATGAAACTTGTACGAATTTTTCGTTTGCGCTCGCCAGAGGCTCGCCAAAACAAAAAATTCTTAGACTCGTTTCATAAATATTACATGAGAAAAACACTCATTCCATATCCTCTATTTATGGGATAAATTACTGTTGTTCATAAGACTATTGTGCTATGGAAGGTTTTAATGTTCACTCCACTATCTATATGCAATTTACAGGTCAAACTTGTACTGGAGGTATGGTAAATTGTTTGTTGTTTGAAATTTGTATTGAATTAATAGAGAGTAATCGCTTGAATGGACTGGTTACGTGAAATAATTCATTCGAGGCGATGGGCTATACTGTAAAACACTCGTGCTCGAATGCGCACTCGTGTTTGTACAACGTCCCTCACCTCTCATGAATTATTTCACGTAACCAGTCCAGTCAAGCGATTACTCTGTTTATTATCTTTCAGTATTAACGATAATTATATTATTTAACCCTTTAACTAATGTGACGGCCAAAAGAGGCCAGCACTATTCACAAAAATCGTCAATTAATTTTCTTTATTTTTTCATGTTTTGTCTCTAAAACATAGGTTATGACACCTCATTGGAACGAGCTCATCGATCTCGTTCCAATAAGGGCACATAACCTATGTTTTTTAGACAAAAAGTGAAAATAATAGTTATTCAAGAATTTTTTTTGGAAGTGTCTGCTTTTCATGTTTGGTAAAGGGTTAAAAGAGCAACAAAAAAAAAGAAAGTCCCCATTACACCTACGGCAAAGCTTCTTCGTTTGCGCGCACGGATATATGACGCACTTGTTGGTTGCATAATTCACTTGTGAAGTTATCGTTTATAATTAAACTCGGAAATCCCAATAAATCACACTTTGGAAAGTAATAAACAGTGTTAATCTATTAACAAATATTATGTTAAATGGATCACACTGTACTGCAATCGACGTTTTGGATTATTAGTTTGTATAGTTGTCATCTCTATAGTTGCAGCTGTCACTGATCTTGGAGTGCAGACAACCCCTAGACAGTGTTTACTATATAAATAAGACAACTGGCGATTATGTTCTGAATGTGAATTCTCTAAATTTCAGCCTTTATTCTCGCACACTTGAAGTTGACATTTACCAGGAACGTCTTAAGCAGTGAACACCCTGGTCACCCAATACCCTGCTATTCATATGAGTCCTTAATATTTGCCGAGTTGGAAGAGCCTCGTTCCCATGAAATTCTGATTCCTGTAGTACACAGTTAATTTTCTAGGAAATATGTTTTATCTTACAGTCAACATGTATTTTGTCTGTATTAACTCCGCAACTGTCGTGTATCCGACCCCCCCCCCCCTGATACAGATGTATGTTTGTATCGGGGGTCGGATACAAGTATTCTTTTCGCGTGAGTTCCATTTTTTTTGTTCATCCGTACGAATAAATAGTTCGTTATATCTTCGTCTACATTCTTGAGTTATCCACAATATATTGTACGATAAAATGATTATTACCGTTATGTGGATGAACAAAATATGTATCCGAGTCTTGCTCCGGGTTCTAAGGGTAGATCACGACTTCGACTCGTCGTGATCTGCCCTTAGAACCCTGTCTCGACTCGGATACATATTTTGTTCATCCACATAATGGTAATAATCTCTATATAGTATGGGCCTGTGGGAGATGGAGTTTTATGTACGAGCATGTCATTGGAACATAATTTACGGATCAAACGATGTTGTATCACTGATAAACTAATAACATAAACTTCTATTCCTCAATGGGACTGTACCACAATGCAAAATCATAATGAGCTGAAATGAACTAAACTGTGGAATGAAAACTTCCAGTGATGGGTAGGTCGTGGGTAATTTTTATATTGAAATAGAGCGGGTTAGACTGCTTACTTTTTGAAAACACGCACAAGCGGCACGAGAGAGCGGCCCACTCTTGTTAGAGCAGGTGGTCTACTGGGATATAGCAAGTGAGCTCTTATCGCTAAATGCAATCAATGATCCATTTAATTAATGTTTATCAGCAACTCTCGTTCGTTTTCAACACATTCAGCTGTGTGAGAAGTTACGCAATCTGGGATATAGACAATTCCCACACCCGAATATTTCCCTAACGGATAATTGTCCCACAATTGTTGTCCTATATACAATTGCCGACTGGCTTATTCAAAATGTGGACAGTTGCCTCCCGGAGAGGTGGCACTACACTTTTAATGTTTCCGTTTTCTTCAGAGTAATTTATTTGAAGTAAGGTTTTTTAACATAAACGTAACATCAATGTGCAGAGGGTATACAGAGAGCTAAATATGTTGCCGAACATAAGCAAAAGACCAGCAAAGAATACTTATATAAGACTCACATACAGCCATGCACCAAACCATACATGTTTTGAAAATAATTATCCCCGCTGCTGTGCAAAAACAATTAAAAGAATATCATACCATCTGGTATTAACAGCACCTTATTTAGATGTGAATTAAATTATGGTTCAAATATGAAATAACTGAAATTACAAAATCAAATGAAATTTACAACAAATAATCAAGTATCACAAACACACGAATCAGGAAATGTTTTTTTGTCGGAAGTTTGCGATTTTGTCATATATTAATATGTATAAATCGGAGAATAATGTTAATACAGTTAAAACTAGAAGTCGTGTCAAGAAATGCGCACAAATAGCACGCGGGTCTGCGCGTTAATCTACGCGTTGTGACCATAGTAAGGCTATCAAATTATGTACATATGACATGTGCACAAGCAATGTTTCAGCCAATGGACCTCCGGGAAACCCAGAGGTCCATTGGCAGAAACATTGCCTGCGTTTTCTATGAGTAACCAGGAGAATCTGCCGTGCTTTGGATGCCATTCGATATGGCAATTGCGCGCAATTCCTACGCGCAATTAAGCCTAGATAAGCGCACAGTTCGTGACAGGACTTCTAGTTTTAACTGTAGATATTTTTTTCAGTGAATGAGCTTGTGCAGTATTTGATTATTATTGAAAGAAACTATATCACGTCTTATGTTACAACTGAGTTGTTGTTGTAGCTGGGGAATGGGGGTGTTTTTACAGACTTAGCCTGTACGCCAAATTTTATTTCATCTTTGAAGGAAACAAAATTCCTGGTTAAAAAAATATTCCATTGAACTTCATTGTCCTTTTTATCATTTCCATTTGCATCTTTTGTATGCTTTTTAAACTTATAAGAACATTTACAAAACTTTCAATGACAGGTGCGGAAAATTCCCAAATGGGGCAATTATCCGAGGAGGCAATTGTTTGGGAGAGCAGTTGTCCTGGGATGCAATTATTCCGGTACAATTGCCAGGGGTAAATTATCTTGGGGGCTATTGCCCTACAGTGCAATCTACGCAATTGTGTTTTATTAGCAATCTAATCTCAGCATACTGTAAATCGAAGCTGTAGCTACTTGGTTAAGCTACAATGAAAACCGATAGCAAACATAGAAACATTCCCAAAAACTGTATCTGAAGCACTTTCAGTTTGTGTGATGGAAAAGCCGAACAGAATATAAATACCCCTCAACATAAAAGAATAAACACAGGAATCAGGCAAACACGCGGTACCAAACCTTTCAGACACAGTTATCTAACTGTCCAAACCGGTGTCAAATACGTCCAAATGTTTAGCCAAATCCAAGACACAAATACAACTGGATATTATCCAACAGTCTCGCGTTTCCCATTGCGACAGTGGAGATTGAATTACTATAATTTGGGTAATCGAATTGTCTTTATTTCATGCTGTCTTGTGTGAAGCACCTCAAACACTCGTGCTCATTGTCATGTGTGTCATTTTAGATTCGATTGGTTTTCTGTTATTAACCCTTTGAACCCTGATGGTATCTTCCATGTCAGTTTAATGACAGCAATTGGAAGTGTCCATATTCATAATTTGGGGGTAGACGAATTAATATTTTCAACGTGCAGCCTTTGGGCTGCACGTTGAAATTATTGATTGGTCTAACCCCCCCCCCCCCCCCCCCAATACACACACACACACACACACACACACACACACACACACACACACACACAACCCACCATACTTAATAGAATTATGGCGCATCAAGTTCCTTTTCCGTTAAGCGGCTTCTCGGGCCCAAAGGGTTGAAGCGGAGTTTTGTTAAAACTTAGATTGTTTTCCCCAACTGCCCGAGGCTAAAGAATTGCTCTCGCCCACTGAAATTTCAAATCGCCTTGCGAATTGAGAGAATATACTGACAACTTCTGGATCAATTTTCAATTGTTGTCAAGGCACGGAATGGGGGTAGGTTCCAGTTATGTGATAACCATTTGGACCCTGGTGGTATGCTCCATGTCAGTTCTAGGGCATCAGTTGGAAGATTTTATATTCGTTATGATGGGATAGATCAATCTATCAATTGAGGCTGCAGGTTGAACAAATTGGCCGATCTACACATTATGTATGCAACAATCACTTATGTGATTAATGATTAAACTTATGATTCGTTACCATAGCGACGAATGGGATAACAGATTGAGAGTAACTCGCGAAACTTCGTTCTCCTGAATATGACTAAATTATTACATAATTTCCAGTTTGGTGGTACTCGAACGCGGTGGCCATTTATTTATTTATTTATTTATTTATTTATTTATTTATTTATTGGTGTTTAAGGTCATATTTCTGCACACTGGCTAATCCTGACCGCCGGCGGACATTTTGTGGGTTTCTCGGCGAAAGTCTTGTCGGGTGACCTCCGTCTTCGGCGATTACCAAACTTCAATACCGGCCTCCTAATCAGAGACCCGTTTTTTTTTTGGGGGGGGGGGGGGGGTGCAGGAGAGAAGGACTGGGGAGGTTTACCTGTCATCGTAGTGTTTGGACGAAATATGGGATAGGTGCATTGTCATTGTGATTACTTTTCTCAATCGTTTAGTCTTGGTAACCATCCACCCTCATCTCTGAGCACCTCATCACTGTGTAATATCGTCACGGAAATTGACTTTATATAAAGTTATCTCCCTTGGCATTACAGGACACGCGAGGAAGGTTCGATTGAGTAGCCAGTAATTGTTGAGCAAATACCTATGTCCTATGACACTTGCAGAAAAGAACGCCAAGTTTCCTTTTGTAACCTTTAATAAACGAAAACAACAGACAGCTCTTCTCGGAGCTGTCTGTTGTTTCGGTTTATTAACAATAACAAAGAGAAGCTAATGAGAAGTACCTAGTTCACAGATAATTCGTCATTAAGAAAATCTATCAGTATCATACCTGAAAACACGATGTGTCCACTCTGTCTCTTCCGTTAGCGAATGTGTATTTGCAGTAATTTACCCATGTGAAACAGGAATTCCAAAGAGCATAGTCCTGACATCGCGCCACTGGATTGAAGAATGTAAAGTTTTTCACATGGTTCCCTGACGGAGTTGATACCGGGCCCGCGGCACCCAATCGCCTATCCGTAAATGCTCTGCCACCATACCAACTAAGTCAAAGGCAACAACCCCCCCCCCCCCCCCTCCCCCAAGAAAAAAATGTTTTAATTGACTCAGCCAGTATGCTAGTTTACATTTACAATCCGCCCCGAGACCGATATTCTAGAATTAACAATTACTGAATTGTTGAAATTGTTACAGTTGCTTTACAAAGGCGATATAAAATTATATTCAAGCAGTTGCATCTTCGCGGATCTTATATTAATTGAGATTCAGTGTTTAAAAGCTAGGACCATATACCATTAGTTGCAGTAATGTGCATATTTTTATTCGTCCAGGGAAAAATGAGCACATTTCTCCTTCTGAACGTCTATCTTAATGGAAAGGCCGGTGACAGTATCATATGTCACGATGCACACGGTTGGTATAATGAACAGCCAAATCGATCGGGAAAACGCCGTTCTCTTATTTTTACAACAGATAATAAAAGTCCAACTTTCAAACTTATTGAGGAAAAAAATGTAAAAGGCCAGATTCTGTACTTTTATGCTACTCTACAGGAAAATGCCTGAGTTTGTGAAAAGATTCGCTATTGATAATACAAAGTCGCTAATATTTCAAAATTTCAATGTTTTTATGGAATTCTCACACGCTTAGTTTTAAATTTACTAACAGCTTTATGGAATTTAAAGGGAGATAACTTTCCCGTAAATCGCTTCCAATCACGAAAATTGTCTCCATGTAATTATAATTATAAATTATTTCCCCTTTTCTATGACCAGTGTTCCATTTTTTCTTGTTTCCTGTTACTTCTCTCAACAAGATTTTATAATGAATCCCAGCTGAGTCTTGTACAGTTAAAACTATTATTCCATATTCACAACGTTTGTAACCATGAATGTGGTTCCGATGTACGTGTGGCGCCAACTTCCATTCCAAATTCCATCTGCACAGTTAAAACTAGAAGTCCTGTCTCAAACTGTGGGCTTATCTAGGCTTAATTGCGCGTAGGAATTGCGCGCAATTGCCATATCGAAGGGCATCCAAAGTACGGCAGGTTCTCCCAGTTACTCATAGTAACCACGGGCACTGTTTCTGCCAATGGACCTCCGGGTTACCTGGAGGTCTATTGGCTGAAACATTGTTTGTACATAGGCCATATGTACAAAATTTGATGGCCTTGCTATGGTCATAACGCGTAGATTAACGCGCAGATAGACGTGCTATTTGTGCGCATCTCATGACAGGACATCACGTTGTAACTGTAATGACACTGTGTATATACCACCTCTATACAGGAGATAAAATAAAACATCTTAAAGCTTACTCTCGAATCATGTCACCATGTTCCGCGTGAAACTGATTTCACTGCGATGAAGGCCTTCAGGGACGGCGTGAGGTTGTTCAATCATTTTTGACCCTAGTGGTGGTGTTCTTCGTTCTTTTTCTTCCCTTTCCTGGGTGGTGATCCAGATTGCGATTTTGTTGTGCTGGGGTATTTGCCAATATAGTATTAATCATTTCCTCTTGTTCTTTATACATCTTTCTTCCCTTTCCTGGGTGGTGATCCAGATGGAAATTCTGTTGTGCTGGGGTATTTGCCAATGTAGTATTAATCACTTCCTCCTGTTCTTTATACATCTTCTCTCGATCTCGCATCGCTTCCTTACTTTTACAACACCAGTCGTTGTCTACCTTTCACCACTGTTCCGACTCCCACATCGTCCTCTCCTCCAGATTCTCGAGGGTCTCATAACCGGACTGAGAGGAATCCACATGTTTTACTGAGATTTAGTTCAGATTAAGAGAGAGATTTGAAGTCGAAGCCGTCATCTGTCTTCTCATCAAACACCGACGACATGCCGCTGGCCTCCTACTCCACCTCCCGAGACGAAAGAGCCGCATTGGAGTTAAGCATGGACACGGAATATCCGCTATCCTCCTGTTCAATCCGTTGTGAGGACAGAAGAGTCCTGGATACAGGTGATTCCGAGGAATGAAGTATGGTGGCATAGATTGGTATTCCAACCTCCATCTCACCCGTCACCCTCTTCTTCTTCTCCAAGAAATCCTTCAGTCGGCGGGCACCTAGTCGACTGGTGGCGGGACCCTTCTTTTCTTTCTCTTCTTCTCCTTTTCCACATCCTTTGGCCCCGTTTGTTTCGTGTGGTGACCATTGCGGGAGTGGCTCCTCCCGCGAAAGGTACTATACCCCACCGAGGAAATCGGTTTCTTCTTCCTCTCGAAGTCAGTTACTTGACGTAGCTTGCTCTCGTCCACCTGATAGTCCATATGAGATCACGCTGGTCTAGCAGTGTTGTCTTCGTCTCTTTTGATAAATCTACAGAACTCTTGGTTGGTAAGTCTTCACACTTTGGCGTCTAAAGTGCAAGAAAATGTTACGTTATTTAATTACAATATTTATTTTGAAAATTATTGTTCGTAAAATGTTATGTGAGTATAAATAGCTTACTGTTTAGACAAAAGATGACTAACACAACCTGTGTTGATAAACGACATTAATTAATACGGCCAATAATCAGGTTTTAATTAGTCATAATAACCAATTAGTTACATCTAAATGGCCATGGTTATTCGTCGAATGCAGTTTTGAAAATTAGTGTTTCCAAGCATGGTTGGGTGGTTTGAAACATAGTGAAACATAGTGTTGTGTGATGAGGAATTGATTATCACAATAAGTAATGAGTGGTTTGATAAAAAAGAAGAAAGAAGTGAGTTGCATTGGAAATTCGTCGGAAACTAAAGTTGAGAGTCGAAGTGGGAGAAGAGTTAATTTATCTGGCCGAAGGTCGCGGCTTCCCCTCTGGGAAAGCCGAGACTTTCGGCTAGATAAACACCAAGTAGCAGAAGGGGAAACTTTGTACTTTGCGAAAAGAATGAGAAACAATAACACTGTCAGAAAATTAACACATCTGAGATTTTTTGTAGTTACAGTTAACACTAGAAGTCCTGTCACGAACTGTGAGCTTATCTTGGCTTAATTGCGCGTAGGAATTGCGCGCAATTGCCATATCGAATGGCATTCAAAGCACGGCAGGTTCTCCTCATTACTCATAGCAAACACAGGCAATGTTTCTGCCAATGGACCTCCGGTTTACCCGGAGGTCCATTGGCTGAAACATTGCTTGTGCACAGGCCATATGTATAGAATTTGATAGCCTTACTATGGTCAGAACGCGTAGATTAACGCGCAGATCGACGTGCTATTTCTGCGCATTTCATGACAGGACTTCTAGTTGTAACTGTATCTGTTTTGGCTGAATAAATAAAGAGTTTATTATTTGGTTAGTTTCATATGACGTTACCTCGGGCTGATATCTTGACCGATATTAAACTAAACACGTAATAATAAATAAAATAAGTATTAAGATCCCGACCCGGAAAAAAGTGACATTCCGTGTCCAAATGGCTAACATCAGTATGAATGCCATCATACGTCTAGTGTTGAATTTGAAATTATATTCTTCACAGGAATGGTGTCGTCTATCCGGGGTTTGAACGGTACTAATCGCACTTTATTTGACTCAGCAATACAATCCACACTTTAGCGGTTTAAACTACAATTAAGATATCAGTTATCCGGTCACACTTGTTTTTTACCATTGCAACTGACATCTATATCATCCAGATTCGAGATATTTGTACATATTTGTCATTTCGTTATAATTGTTTTATTTGACATTGACTACTCGAATGACAGCTTTGTGGATAACTCAAGGGAAGGAATGCGATCATGCACGCAATCGAACTATAATAATGTCATGACAAGTATCATCGTTATATTGATTGATTGAGTTGAGTCAAGACATTTTGCAATAACACTAAAATTGGTGATGTCGGGAGGCCTGACTTTTGAAAAGAAACCAATTTATTTATTTTTTTGAGTTTAAAGACACTTTCGACAGCCAGGGTCACCTGGTGTCGGGAAGTTTTACGGGTGAAGAAAGTCGGAGTGCTCGGAGAGAACAACCGAGCAACGGCGATCAACTGTTAGAACCCCCCAACGTTCTAGCTCCACACAAGCAGGGTTAGCATTGGTTGAAGACATCTCCACCATCGACGTGCATTACGCCTTAGTACACAGCGCCATGGTGCCCCCCCCCCCCCCCCCACTTGGGCAATCTAATGACCAAACGCAGTTAACCCTGGCGGGGATCGATCCGTGTACCTCTCGGTTTGAACTTCAATGCAGTAACCACTGAGCCAGCGCGCTTTCTGAACAGAAACCACTTGACTACAGCACGTGATACTCCAAAAAGCGGTGTAACTTTTATACAGCGGCAATGTACATGTTCAGAAAGTAAACACCTAATAACACACGCTGATAATAATTAGAGATCAGCATTATGCTAGGATACTTCTTTGTGGTAATTAGCGCCTGAAAAGTTATTTTGGCTTGATATGTGTACATGTTACAAATCACCCACTTGAACATACATTTCATTTTTCTGGTGTTTTCTACTTGATTTAAAATGCAAAACTTATGTACCAGCTGGGATTCTGTATTTGTGCATCGTAAAACCTGCATTTTATCCCTCCACTCAGATGTGCGAAATACCAAAATTTAAGCAACAAATATACCCCCATGAAGCTACAGTACAGTCGCCGTGGACTGGTAGTTATCCACGCGCGGCTAGTGATGTTCACGGATCTGTTTGCCAGGTAATGAATATCATCAGTAAAAGTTTAATTAATGAAGCACCGGGAGTACCGTTTGAAAATGCCAAAATTAGCTAACTTCGTTTGCTTTTTTCTATCATTTTGGAAAGGGTTAATTTCAAACACTTTGTTTTGGTGTAGGCAGAGAGGCTTAATGAATAAATATGTTGTTGAAAATTATGATCTGGAGCTTAACACAACATATGCTTTGGCCACTTAAAGAATACTACTGTCCAAATAAAATTGATTTTCAGTGAATGACAAGAAAGAAATAGCTCATTGTGCTTTCCATACCTGCATCAAAAATCAATTTGTCCAGGCACATTAGACATAAAAATGAGAAAGTAAGGAAAAAAATCGGAGAAAGCTGATTTTTTTATATGTTTCCGGGACACACATTGCGGATAAAGTGTGAAAAGTCCCTGCGAATCCGAGTTGAGCTTTTTTAGTTATAGCGTTTTTTTGATGAAAAAAAATTTTTAAAAAAAAATTCGACCCAGCTCCATATTTCTCATTCTTTTTCGCCTTAGTAGGGTGAGAATCATAAATATCGTGCTGAATTATATTGAGAATACATATCCCCAACAGAAAATGCCAACTTTGTACCAATCCTCACACTCAATGGTGAAATTTTCACGAAAATGTACAAAATTACGAAAAAACAATTTATTGTTTTCATACACACAACGGTACACAACGTCCATTAAAACAAATCTACGACTACTTTGGGAGTTAAATTATATATCAAAAATTGCAGAAAAGCAGTGGCTTTATCGTGATATATAACAATAGTCATTTATTCCATAATGAACTGGTGAAACGTGTGAAATATTAACCATACCCCCTAAACTCAAATTCAAACGGCATCGACTTTTCTCATTCAAATACCGTATTATAGCATCATCCAGTGACGTTTGACCAACCACTTTATATCAAAGCAGTGGAGATTGTGTCTTCGTCAGATAAGATGACAAAAGTTTTCGTTAGACTCGGCGGCTTCCATATGATTATGTCATATTTAGGGGCAATTGGTTCGATCATGGCTGGTAGCGGCTTGGATGAATTTTGGGGGACTGTTTATGCTGGTGGGTCAATCCATCATTTGATCAGTGGTCATGCATATTCAAGAGCAGTTCGTGCCCATTTGCTAACACAAATTGCCATTACAAAACTTGTGTTTGAAGAAAGCCGAACACTAGATAACATAGACTGCACAGAAGTCAATGAAATATTCTGTGGACTTGCCAGAGGTGACTGTACAACAGCTGACGCTGTCAATCAAGAAAGTGTCAACCATCTACTGTCAAAATTACACGAACTGCTCCAGAATGCGTCCGTAGGACGCACAGGAAAGCTTTGGGTACAATACTACGAGCAAATAGGTCTTCTCCAGTTGTTCTTGAGAGCAGAGCGCACAGGCGACTGGGAACTCCACACATATTGTGTTCGCAATATGATTCCAGTATTTCACGCAGGTGGTCATTTTGCATACGCAAAAAGTTCTCATCTCTATTTGCAGCAGATGAATGAACTAACAGAAATAATGCAACAGGATGATTTGAAGTTGTTCACTGAGAAAGGTTACTTTACCATAAGGCGCTCAGATAAATTCTGGGACGGGATATATTCTGATCAGACCATAGAGCAGTGTTTAATGAGAATGTTCAAGCTCCCTGGTGGTCTCACACATGGCAGGGGAATAACCGATAGCACTGTTGCGAAATGGGTACATGGACTACCTCTTTGCCTTCCGATATGTAATGCTCTCGAAAATTTTGTTCATGTTCACACTGGTCATGGCGAACAACATCGGGATCTCCGTCAAAGTTCACAATTGACTGATGCCAATGATATCACCAAATTATTGACCTGGCTCAGAGTGCATTCCCCCTTTCAGAATAGAGATCCACTACAATTAGTCTCTATAGCGACCGGGCTTGTGGCCGCCGAAACTGTGAACTGTGACCAAGTTCGCAAAATTGGTGAATGTTGCGTATCGAATGTTGTAAGCAAAACGTTCAACAGCATCAAACTACGACGTGTTGACACTGTGAAGTCTTTCGCATCGATGGCAAATAGCATCAAAGTCCGTGGAAGTAAGGTAGTGATTGACCCCACAATTCTGTTCAACCGCATCACATGTGTTATTCAGTCACAAGCAGAGATGGAAGAGTATCTCAAATATGAACTCGCCCCGAAACCACCAGCATTGTTTGATTCTGTTGGAATGAGGAAGACACAGAAAAGCACGCTCGGTAAGATCCTCAAAACATACGGTTCCGAGCAAACTAAAATCCCAGAACATTCTCTGTTTGTTGTAGATGGTGGATTTTTAATGAGGGCAGTTGTATGGCCTAAACAGTCGCCATATAAGGACATATGTACATCATATTCCAATTATCTAGTGAGACATTTTGGGGCGAACGTCGTGGTTGTTTTTGATGGTTATGCTTGTACAATGTCGACAAAGGGCATGGAACAAGCCCGTAGATCTAAAGACAGGTATTCCATTGATATCAATATCTCACCCGAGTTACCAGCCACCACACCCCAATCCGATTTCCTTGCAAATGCCAAGAACAAAACCCAACTGATCGATCTTCTAATGCAGGAGCTATCTGCTGTCAATATTCAGTCCAAGCAGGCCGAGGCTGATGCTGATGTACTGATAGCCGAAACTGCACTTGACATCGCTCAAGATGACAACAATGTTGTCGTTGTGGGAACAGACACAGACTTGTTAGTCATTCTTACCTCTCGAGTTCAACCGGGATGCAATATTCACATGATGTATTCCATTACCCCAAACTTACTCGTTTCAGTTAGTGAAATAGCAACCAAAATGGGTGACCATAGAAGCAACCTCCTTGTAGCACATTCTATAAGTGGTTGTGACACTACTTCTGCACTCTTTCGAGTTGGTAAGAAGAAAGTATTCAGTACAATTGTCTCCGATGTTACTAGCGACTCACAACAGTATGTCAACACAATTTTGGCGGATGACAGTACACCAAGTGCAGTAGCCGCTGCCGGGGAACAACTTCTCCTGATCTTATACGGGAGTAAAACTGTTTCCTCTCTCGACCAATATAGATATGTCACTTACAAGCGTTATGTAGCAAAATCTAAACTGAATAAACCCCTCGACCTAGCCTCACTCCCACCAAGCAGCGATGCTGCACAACAACATGTCTACAGATGTTATCTCCAGGTCCAACAATGGCTGGGCACTTCGCTTCCTCCGACGGATTAGGGGTGGTCGCTAGACAATGGACTTCTTGTACCGACTGCAGCCACAAAGCCATGTGCCCCCGATAACCTACTGAATCTGATCAGTTGTGGTTGCAAGAGTGCTTGTACAAACAGGTGTGGGTGTAAGAAGGCAGGACTCTCTTGCTCAGGTTTGTGTAATTGCAGTTCGGATTCTTGTAACAACCACAGAAACACTGTCCTGTCGGAAATTTCTGAGTTCGATGAATAATATGTATATAGGTTATGTCATTTCTGTATATAGCGTTGATAATAGTCAATGTAACTTAATCCATGTTGATTGATTTGTACATTCTGTAAATATTATTTATTGATTTTTGTACATTCTGTAAATATTATTTATTGATCTAATGCTGCCAGACACAGACGTGTCTGTTCGGTCCCAAGCCCGAAAATAGTTGAGTTCTCATGCTGACGAATTTTATGCCAAAAGGGGAACTCGGCCAGAAGCAGAGGGGGTCTTCCATAATGTCTATTTTGTAAGCAATGATAAAAGTCTTCAAATGGTGGTGGATTTTTTATCGTCTGTCCAACTAACATCCCGTTCTGTACTACGACCCTTTGGGCAAATCCATTAGGAAAATCGTCATTTTTTGCGTAAATCCGATACTTTTTTGTGAATTTTCAATAATTTTTCGCAGAAATTGTCACACAATGCACATTTTCCTCTAGGTAAATGTATATTAGACATTATGTAGCTCGAAATACGCGTAAACAAAAAATACAGTTGGATCAATTCGAGGTTACAAAGTTCGTGCGATTTTTTTTAATTTTTTTCAAACGCGTTTTCGAAAAAAGGCTGTAGAAAAAAAAGCTCAACTGGGATTTTAGGGGACTTTTGTCTAATCGTTCAGTGACATGTACTCGACATTCCCTGAAAAAATCAGCTTTCTCCGATTTTTTCCCTAGTGAAACCTAATGTTCTTGGGCTAAATGGTGAACAAATTTTGTGTTATATGTTTTTGTGTCCTGCTTTATCCATTACCAGGTTTTGCTGTACAAACATCAGTACCTTTGACAAAATGTATTTTCCAATGAATTCCGTACTTTTCTGTACCCAGTTTCCCTGGGTGGGTTTGGAATAGTCTATTTTCCTTTACAGGTAATATTTACGTACAAACATCCAACACATGTTTTGACAGCATTATCCAGAAAAAAATTCATTTTCCTTAATTTTACTGCATTATAAATGTATACTTATTTTTCCTGTCATTAAATCCAAACCTACACAACTTTATTTCCGCTGAAATGACTATTGAAGTAACTAACTGTTTGCCAAACAATGTTTTGCACGTATAGAGGAACATTGCTGTTCATGTTTTAGTCTCACATTTAACCCTCTAGGACACTTATTTCTATAAAAAGTGTATCATTTGAAAATGACAAATTTGGCCAACTTTAGGTACTTTCTTTCTATTTTGGAAATTGTTAATTTCAAACCTTTGCTTTCCTATATGCTGTCTGACTTTTTACCTTAAAAAAGTTGGAAAGCCCGTAATTTGTCCAACAAATTACAATTGTCTAGTTTATTTATTAAAATAACCTGACAGTGAAACGTATGTATAAGATAATCATGTGATTTTTTTTTTTATTGGGGAGAAAATTATATATATCTTGGAAGGGTTTCTGCAGAAACGAAACAAACCTAAAGTTGCGATTACTTATCTTCTGTCCCGACACATTCAGACCGGACTTACAGACTCGGACCCTCGACCTAAAGCACCCCTGCCCCCAGTGTTTAACTTTTCTTCTGAAAGCATCCTTTGGGCTTCGACACTGGTCAGTACGGTATATGAGTGTTTTTTTATGGTCACAGCACTGTAAACTAATAAAAATAATGTTGTTGTTGGGGGTCTCTGTGTGTTTGTATGATTGTGGAGGTAGGGAAGGGAGTTCGGAGAAGAAGCATTAATTGCAGTTGATATGCAGTTGATATGCTAAGATTGCTTCAGACGAGGACTGGATATTTCTTAAAATAGTACTTTCTGGTGGGAAACATCTATTTCTATTTACCCAGAAAAATAGATTACCTCTTCATTTTAGTTCAACTATATTTTGGTTCCGAAAAACAACAACATGTAAGAACATGAACTCTCTGTTTCCGTTGTGATTTCATCCATAAACATTTGACTGCACACGTTGTTGCAAACAGTTGTGCACAAGTAACGTGATCCAGGTACCGAAATGTCAAACCTGGTGTCAAAAAATGCAATGTGTTGAAACCAACGCCTAGAATCCAAAATACCTGTTTTTCCTATAATGATCTTATCAATGGAAATCTCGCACTTAGATGTGGGGACAACCCAGAGTGACAAACCGCCAGTGAAAGAGATATCGATGGTTGTAACCAGAATTGGCGAGAGTGTGGTGTGTGGGGGGGGGGGGGGGGGGGGGGGGGAAGGGGACAACCAAAGAGTGCCTTGGGTGGTTGCGTGATAAAGAGAAACCAGAGATTACGAGAAAATTGAGAAATACAGTGAACAGGAGTGCCAAAAATGAAATTTAGGAGCAGTTGAGACCCTGGAATACTTTCTATAAGAACGTCCGGCATATTAATCTAACAGAATAAGACTCACTGGGAGTATAATGGGGAAGTGGGATGGGGAAGTGGGATGGGAAAATGAAAGATATGAGGGTATTGGGTGACACAAAGGAAAGAGTTTGTATGCTTATCGCATAGATTCGGAAGAATGAGGTACGGGATGTTATCAAACAGTTCGCTTCCGGGTGTTAGGAGGAGAAACGAGGTGTGTCGATAGGGAGGCATTTGTTAATCAAGGCCTTCTTACCTGAGTTCAGCGACAAATTAAATTAAATTACTCCATACTGTACAATATCGACACCATTGAGGTTTACTTGATGCTCCTTCAAACTGACCTTTTGTAATAACGCAACTCGAAGCATCATGGGATGCATTGTTTGTTCTCGATCAATTTATCCAATTATCATCGGGTTTGGTTTCGAAAAGAATCTACGACTCGTCTAGCGTTTACAGAGAAATGTACGAAACTTTTCCCGTACATTGTGTATGACTAGAGCCCTGCAAATCTTATTTATCGAGGTAAGTCGAATTTTAAAACTATCGAATTAATATGAGGATTTAAAATCGAATCGAATCTTACCGTTTTTCAAGGTGGCGGTAGTTTACCGTCTCACAACCGTGTTGTCTGTCTTCATTAAGTTTTGTATTCAACGGTATCTCGTCTGTTCCATCAAGTCAGTCAAACAAAGGAGTATTCCAGAAAGGGAACCAAAGTAGTAGCAGAACCTTCTAGAACTCCTCTTGATCAAAGTAGTTTCGGAAGCGGAACCTTCTAGAACTCCTCTTCATCAAAGTAGTTTCGGAAGCGGAACCTTCTAGAACTATTCTTCGTTGAAGTAGTTTCGGAGGCGAAACCATCTAGAACTCCTCTTCATCAAAGTACTTTCAGAAGCGGAACCTTCTGGAACTATTCTTCGTTGAAGTAGTTTCAGAAGCGGGATCTTCTAGAACTCTTCTTCATCAAAGTACTTTCAGAAGCGGAACCTTCTAGAACTATTCTTCGTTGAAGTAGTTTCGGAAGCGGGATCTTCTAGAACTCTTCTTCATCAAAGTACTTTCGGAAGTGGAACCTTCTGGAAATATTCTTCGTTGAAGTAGTTTCAGAAGCGGGATCTTCTAGAACTCTTCGTCATCAAAGTAGTTTCGGTCGGACGCGGAATCTTCTAGAACTATTCTTCATTGAAGTAGTTTCGAAATCGGGATCTTCTAGAACTCTTCTTCATCAAAGTACTTTGAGAAGCGGAACCTTCTAGAACTATTCTTCATTGAAGTAGTTTCAGAAGCGGGATCTTCTAGAACTCTTCTTCATCCAAAGTACTTTCGGAAGCGGAATATTCTAGAACTAATCTTCGTTGAAGTACTTTTGGAAGCGGGATCTTCTAGAACTCGTCTTCATCAAAGTACTTTCGGAAGCGGAACCTTCCAGAACTCTTCATCATCAAAGTAGTTTCAGACGCGGAACCTTCTAGAACTATTCTTCGTTGAAGTAGTTTCGGAAGCGGGATCTTCTATAACTATTCTTCGTTGAAGTAGTTTCGGAAGCGGGATCTTCTAGAACTCTTCTTCATCAAAGTTCTTTCGGAAGCTGAACCTTCTAGAACTATTCTTCGTTGAAGTAGTTTCGGAAGTTGGATCTTCTAGAACTCTTCTTCATCAAAGTACTTTCAGAAGCGGAACCTTCTAGAACTATTCTTCGTTGAAGAAGAACTCGTCTTCATCAAAGTACTTTCGGAAGCGGAACATTCTAGAACTCTTCGTCATCAAAGTAGTTTCGGACGCGGAACCTTTTTGAACGCTTCTTCTATCATCAAGTCTTCTGTGCAGGAGACCTGATGATAGTAGAAAATC
The DNA here is from genome assembly GCA_031216915.1 of Pictodentalium vernedei. NCBI lineage: Eukaryota > Metazoa > Mollusca > Scaphopoda > Dentaliida > Dentaliidae > Pictodentalium > Pictodentalium vernedei. The sequence goes on from CM062297.1 coordinate 866,243,392, forward strand.
AAGAGGAGACGCGTGAAAACATTCTCGACAGTTCGAAATCATCCGAATCCGCTTGACTGCAATCGACGGAAACTGAATCAGCAGGAAGATTTCGAATCGAATCGCATTTAGAAGTTTGGTAGAGTATTAAAGGATGGTGTCTAGACCTCTGAGATATGGGCACAGGATCTCTCCAAAATGCTCAGTTCTGACATAATTCACTAAAATTGTTTCGTACAGTACAGTGGACTGGTCGTAATCCACGCATGGGTAGTGATGTTGTACACGGTGCTTCCTTAATTAAATGTTTGATGATTATTCCTATAATTAGTGTTTGGAATCTAAAATTATTGCGTCCATGGAAATATTGCCCACCCGTGGAACGTGACCAGTCAACAGGGGCGGCACTGTACATTTTAAAGTAAAGCTGAGATGCCTTTTATATGCTCTATTTATTCGCAGAATAGTTAGTAGCTATTGTGTTCCGTTAAATAGAATTCACTTACTTTGATGAAGGATTCGACGCAGAAAAGTTAAACCAAATACGTCTGAAAGGCTTCATTGTGACCACGGCGTTTTCCTACAGCCTTATTAGCGAAATGAAACAAAATAGATAACTCATTCGCATTGTATGTGCATACAGCCTGGCTCATGCGCCATTATAAATAATTCAATTTTGTCCCATCACTTTGGAAATGATTAGTTTGATACTCTTGGTGGATGTCCATAGTTAATTACATTTGTATGAATGAAGTAGTTCTTCTTAAGACTTCCAAAATAATATGTTGATGTAAATTTCGAGATGAGATTTTACTCCCGGTAGAGCTAGTCCTCACTAACCAATATCATTGCAATCAAATACCCCCCCCCCCCCCCCAACAAAGAATATATATACATTAGTGCTTAAACGACTAGTGAATTCCACTTCGACTAGTCATTGGTGATAACCTGTCTCCTTATAACAGTGCTGGTGTCCCGGTAGAGTGCTGAAGGCCCAAATCTGGCTTCACTTGGGCGTTCATATACAGCAACTTACTGGAACATTATTCTGTTAATGTACTTCTAATTATACTAAGAGTGAATTTATATAGTCTTATTTAATTTGCCTTGTTGCGATTTATGGGAGAGTGCCTATAGGCACTCTCCCATAAATTGCAACAAGGCAAATTAATAACACATCCTAATAGCCCAAAATAATTCAGCACTCTACTAGTACCAGTTAAAACAAACTACTGTCACTACTATTAGATGGCAATAGATGTATACATTGATTGCCCAATATTGCTGTTCAAACTGTCTGACAGTGGCACAGAAGGGATACTATTTACCTAAAAGCTTGAACTCCTCTGACTAGTCGACTGCACAATTGAGAGTCGATTACTGGTTTGCCCAGAGTCGACATCGACTAGTCGATTAATCGTTTGAGTACTAATATACATATATTATAAAGAATATGGTAACACAATTAAATCAATTCATTCTTTCTGACAAATTTCCTGGTGTCAACGATAATACAAAATTTAGCATACAAAGGTTTATAATTAATATTGCATTGATTAGTTTCAAGTTACATGCTAAATTCCTAAATGTACCAAGCAGTCTCCTTAAGACCACCCAGCCACCCACCCATCCCATCCAACCCCACCCCACATACACACTTCCCGAGTACTACAGAGAGTCAGTATTCATTTCCAGACACTCACACACCAACATGCACTCTCACATCAACTAAAACGCACAACAGACCTTGCACACATACATAAACACCATCACATGCACACACTCCCTCGTACATCCCCACACCTAATCTACACACAAGTATACACATACACCCTCCCATATACTATCACACATACACTCGTCCTCATCTTCTTCCCACACACATACGCATAAACTCTCATTCACCATCCCTTAAACACAGCGCACCTCCACCTACACACATACACCCTAAGGAGATGTCCAGTTTGACACACACACACACACTGACTGAGCATTTATAACTCCACATCTTTTCTACCCATGCTATTAGACGGGCAGTGATTACAAATATTTGGTCGGAAACGATGGAGCTTGTTATTTGTCGCTCCACTCCAATCTGCATGCCACAGAGATTTGATGTAATTATTGATATGTGGTTTGAAATCACCGAAAGGAATGTTAAAATCGGTGAGAGGCTTGGTTAAAGCCTGTTTTCCTGAACTGTCTACTCTGGTGTTACCGGAGATACCCACATGTCCAGGTAACCAGCAAAACACGATATCATATTGGTCAGACATGAGATTATTCAACTTCTCACTAAGTTCCAAAATGAGAGGGTTCTTCAACCTGGGATTTAGTAAAGCAAGCAAAGAGGAAAGAGAGTCGGAAAAGATGATCGGGTTCGTTTCCGGTACATTCCCGATATGTTCAAACGCTAGTTGCAATGCTTTAACTTCAGCTATGAAAATAGAACTTGTATTGTGTATTCTGATTGAGGTGACCTGACAACTAGCGACAACAGCTAGTGAGACTTTGTCACCATCTTTAGATTTATCTGTATAGATCCTTGTATATGCACTCTACTTCGACATAATTTCCGCATATTTGCAGATAATTTGTTTCAGACTTTTTGGTAGAAGCAAGGTCCAAAATAACTTGGTTTTCTAAGATGCCAAGGAGGAACTTGTGATTCACGGTTTTCTTTTAGGCTATCTGGTTCAATTTTGGCTGACTCCATATGGGTTTAAATTCTTATTCCCAATGGAGGGATATGTTTCTGGTGATGGTTAAAAAAGTCGACGTTTTGAGATTCTGAGATGCAGTTATAAGCAGGGTTTAATGGACTGAGACATATTGGAGTGAGGGTTTCATTCTGCGATTCTCAAGAGAAGCCTTCTCCGCTTCAACAAGCATTGAATCTGTTGGTGATGTTCTAAACGCACCCAAGCTAATTCTAATACCACACTACCATAATCTAAAAGTGATCTTTTTTGATGGATTAATGTTTTTTTTGTTCAGCACCCCAATCAGTGCTAACTACAACCTTCAGTAGGTTTAATGCTCTCTTACATTTAACTTATAGTTGTTTTATGTGAGAAGAATTTCACTTCCTTAACTGGTGCAGTGCTGGAAGCCCATATTTGGGCTTTATTCTGAAATGCAGGTACCACAACTTGAAGGCTCATATTCAGTGTATGTGCTTTGTATTATCACTGAATTGATATTATTTACTCCGTAAGGGTTTGCCTTGTTAAAATTTATGGGAGAGTGCCCATGGGCACTCTCCCATAAATTTTAACAAGGCAAAGACATGTGTACAAGATTTGAGGACTGAAAATAATTTAGAACTCTACCAGTTATCAACTTTAATAGGACTCCCATATTTTTTCAACTGCGGATTGAGGTGAAGTTTCCGAAGTTTACAACAATTAACACAATTTGTATTTTTTGTCTTTGGAAATTTAAAACCATTTTCTGTGGCCCATTTTTTAATTCTATTTAAGAAAGAAAGCATTACTTAAATTACTACATGTTACACTGTTTGCCTCATAAACATAGCTTATGACCCCAAATAGGAACGAGCTATGCCTCGTAGACAAGTATTGAACATATACTATTCAAACAAAGTAGGGGATCTTTGATAAAAGTGAGATATATGAAGAAATATATTTTCACCAAAAAGACCTTTGAGGCATTGCACTGTGGCATCTGGTGAAATATTTCAGCGATAGTTGGGTGTCTGACAAGCATGCATTCCACGCACTGAGCTGTAGAAGACATGGACGGTCAGTCAGATAATTTACCCCATTCAGTCCAATCACTCAATACTTTGTAAATCCGCCTTGGTTCGCGAGACAAGAGCGGATCCGACGTGGCATACTCTTCACCAAACGTCCAATATCAGTTTGACTGATGTTATTCCATTCTTCCTGCAGTGCAGCGGCGACTTCCTGGGTATTGATAGGGGGTTGTTGTAGGCTCCTGTCAAGCATATCCCAGACGTGCTCGATTGGTGAAAGGTCTGGTCTTAGTGCTGGCCAAGGCAGTGTAGTGATGCTCTGCTCCTGCGGGAACTCTGTAGCGACAAGGGCCCTGTGTGCTCTTGCATTGTCATCTTGGAAAATGAATCGACGGCTGTGACGTCGCGCAAATAGCACCACATGAGCTGCTAACATGTTGTTACGGTTGTACTGCCCTGTGATACGTCCCTGGATGACATGTAATGTTGCTCTGTTTGCCATTGTTACGCCTCCCCACACCATAACCGATACACCACCAAAACGATTGTGCTGCCTAACGATTACGTAATGACATCGTTCGTTCCACTGGCGCCATACTCTGTTTCGCCTGTCGTGGAAGTCGAGAGTGAACCTGGATTCATCGTAAAATATGACGTTGCTCCACCGACGATTGTCCCAACGCTGTTGTGTTCCACACCAATTACGCCTTGCTCCTATGTGACGTTCAGTCAAACGTGGAACTATTCGAGGTCGCTGAGCGTACAAATTTCATCGGTGTAGGCGATTTCGGATAGTCCGACCACTGACTCGTATATCTGTCGCTCGGTGCAGCTGCTGTCCAATTTAGTAGGCACTTTGATGGCGGTTACGTAATACTGTGGTTCGGATGAAACGATCCTGGTTAGCAGTTGTCGCCCTTCGACGACCCGACCGACGCCTGTCGTCAACATTGCCTGTCTGATGGTAGCGTGGCCACAACCCGCTAATTACCGATTGAGTTACGTTGAGAATTTGAGCAACTGCAATCAGTCTGTTGCCAGCTTCCAACAAGCCAACGGTACGTGAACGTTCATCACGTGTCAGTCTTCGCATACCTCAAAAGTTACGTTTCGACCAGAAACTATTGTTGAAAGAGTTTATATCAAGAAAAGAACGATGATACCTCCGCCCGTCGAGTACAAGTGCAAATTTCAAAACGTACCCCACAGACATTAACGCGACGCTCGTGCGAAAAACATGCACGAAGTTTTCGTGGGCCGGTGACATTCATGATCCATACTAAACTTGGTAACATATTGATGTGTCCAATCGCGCGTATCCTATACCATTTTCCGAAAATATTAACAGTAGTTTTGGATATCCTCTATTTTGTTTAACCCTTTAGCCAACGCAGACCATACCCAAATTTATTATTTTAAATATAATTTTTTCAAATTTTTACAAAAATTCCAACAAAACCATATCATGTAACCCCTCGTTGGAACGAGCTCGACGAGCACCTTCCAACGAGGGGTCACATGATATGGTTTTGTTGAAATTGTTTGAAAAATAATATTTTTTCAACTGCAAAATGTGCACATTACGCGGGCGGATGCGGGCGATTCGTTGGGTAAAGGGTTAATAGTATATAATAATCTAGATTTTTAAACTCAGCACACAGTAGCTGAAGTCAGAAGAAGTTGCTTCTAGTTAGCTTGTCATAAAAGGGCCAAGTCTCGTTTTGTAACTAACTCCGAGAGCTGTCTGTTGTTTCCGTTTAATATTAACAAAAGGAAACTTGGTTTTATCTTCTACTAATATCGTAGGCTTTTTCTCAACAATTACATGCTTCCAAATTAGACGTTCCTCGCCTGTCGAATAATTTCAGGGGAAATAACTTTATTGAAAGGCGATTTTCATGACGACTTAAGTCAGGAATGATCCCTGTTTAAGGGAATGATTTTATTACACGATGCAAACATGACCATGCGAATATCAGACTTTTCGTCGAATCGAATCCCTAATCGAATCAAGCAGAGCATTTCGTACCGAATCGAGTCTCAAATCGCATTTCACCTCTCTTCGAATTGTAGATATTACACCTTCTTACAACCGTAATAGTAAATATTGCCAGTCTCCCCACTTACGTATCACTGCCTAAAAGTTGGCTCGAAAATAAAGATAGTACCCGAAAACATTGGGTACAGTAGAGTCGCCTTGAACTTGTCGTAAACCCTGCGTGGGTAGTGATGTCCACACATGCGTTTACCAGGTAATATATATCATAATCAGCAAACTTTTAATTAATGAAGCACCGGGCTGTACCCGGTGCTTCATTAATTAAGTTTTTGATGATTATTCCTATAATAAGGGCTTGGAATATAATATTATTGCGTCCGTGGAAATATTGTCCACCCGTGGAAAGTGACCAGTACAAGGCGGTCGTGCTATATAATCAGAACCCTACAAAAAGGAACAAAACAAATTCAAACAGACAGAAAACAAAGCCTGTAAAAATGCCCGCGGACAAAGTGCTAGCCCACCTACGAAGGTGGAAGTGTACCATTTTTAAAAAGAATAACCTGGGGAAATGTCCGCTGGAAAAATGTCATCACGCTGATGTATGGGTAATGCCCGCTTAGTGAAATGTACTCTGTTTAATTGTCATTGGGTAACGCCCGCTTAGTGGAATGTACTATGGGTAAATGTCAGCTCTTCTCCTCCATCTTGGGAAAAGGAGAGCAGTTTTGAGTGGGTAAATTATCCTGTGATTTGTGAAAGTACAAGAGTCCATTTAAGAAGCTAATACGAACGTTTTTCCATGTGTCAGATGCAAACGATATTAGCAGAAGATCTAGATTTTTCAGTATGAAGCAGTTTTCTGCATGAGACACCTCCATTTCAGCAATAGTATTAATGCAATTATCATTTTTTTCCAGCGATACAAATCTTGGATGATTGATGAGATTGTCGTATAATCCGTAAATTAAGAAAAACTAAATTGGTTTTGGTATAAGGAGTTTTTCAAAATTAATAAAATTGCAATATACCTTCTACATATTTATATTACATATCCGACACCGATGTGAAGAAAACAATATTATATTGATGTCTGCGCTTATACTACTGAGACACTGGCTTGGTTATTAGTCATCATTCGCACTGATGAATTTCACTTTACCCTTTACCTAACCTGAAAAGCAGACGACACTTGCAAATATAATTCTTGAATAACTATTTTTTTTTATTTTTTGTCTCAAAAACATAGGTTATGACCCCTCGTTGGAACGAGCTCGACGAGCTCGTTCCAACGAGGGGTCATAACCTATGTTTTTGAGACAAAAATGAAAAAAATAATGAAAATTAATTGGCGTTTTTTTTAGAATAGCGCTGGCCGGTTTTGAACGTTACGTTAGGTAAAGGGTTAAAATGTAATTACTGACGTTCCACTGAGCATGATCTTCGCCGTCTCACTGACGATGTGGAGAGCATTGGAAGTAGTTATGTTCGCAAACATAACTCATATTGCGAATTTCACAATAGTTTAATTACAAAAGTGAACAATGAATTCCAACCGGCCAGGAACCAATACAATAAAATGTTTACAACTGTATTTTCTACCTATTAATATGAACCCCAGGCGGGCCGCAGGCCCGCACAGGGGTTGCACATATCCAGCCAGATAAATGTGTTCCAGAACAGAACTCTTAATGCCGTTTAAGTCATTTTTTTGATTTGGCTTGTAAATTTAAGTGAAAAAATCACGTAACTTCCGGTGTCGATATACCCATTCAATTGCAATTGGCCTATCCCCCTCTGGGAATGTTTTGGCTGAGACCAGCAATCAAACAAAATGTCAAATTCGTTCGTTTTCTGTTGCAACCTAATTCGCCTCTAAGATTTGCGTGATATTTACACATCAACACTTCCCTCGAATTCTGTCATTCTGGAGGTTTGTCAATATGCTCAGCTGATGATCTCGTTATTTCAGATCGAACTCTCCTGATATAGTTGCAACTTGTCTGCCAGTGATAACCTTAATCGAAAAAAAACCCCACATATAACTGATAGTTGTAGTTATTTCGGTGCGATTGTATACATATATGCATTGACACGTGTCTCGTGAAGTATCAAAACGAACAGAAACGCAGTTTTTTTAATTATCCGAATGTTAAGGTGTTGTAAAAGTAAGGAAAAGTTTGCGAGAAAAAGGTGGTACTGACATGTTGCTTTCGGACCCGTCAGAAATCAAAACAAAGTATTAATGTGTTACTTTTTGGTGCCATCTGTATTTCAGTTTCGTAGTTTCGAACACTAAAAAATAGAAACTAATAACCTTTTTGGATATTTACCGCCATCGAAAATGGCATGTCATCTTTATTCGGGAACAGGAGGAAGATTCAGCCTGGGGAAAACTCGGCCCAGGGAAGATTCGTCCAACAGAAAAGCAGTACATAACTGCTAGGATATTTTTGATACGCTACGATATTCGTTTTAACTCCTAAAAAAATCATTCGTAAAAAAATATTAATATATTGCTCGAAATTTACTGAAAAGGAGATTAATATATATGGTCGAGCAATAATCTCTGCAGTAAATTCAGATTCGATGTGTTCTGTAATAATTAATTGTCTCTCATCTGTGAGAATTGTGTCCAGTCACTTCAGCCTCAAGTCATTTCGACCTCTTGTCACTTCGGCCCCAGTTACTTCTGCCCCTTGGTCATTTCGGCCCCTTGGTCATTTCGTCACCATTTTGAGTGTAGAGATTAATAAAGATCAGCGCATGGTTTATGTTTAGAAATACTGGGTGATTACTTTTAGTAATTAATGTTCAGTCATTTATATTTACACAGTGTACAGAAATGTTTTTCATGACATGAACAATTATCCATGTGTTCGATTTTACATACATTTAAGGAGCTGTCTACATAAGTAAGAGCAATTTGTTTACTTTGAATTTTCGCAAAGTATATGCAGTCATCTCATTCATTCATGTTGTTATGCACAATTCCTAGTCACTTTCCAGTTCGAGGTTCACAGGGTTTCTTTTTCTTTTTCTTTTCCTTTTTCTAAAACAACCACCAAATTCTTTTCTTTTTTATAAAACAACCATCAAATTGCGATTTCGATACTACCATAAATATGTTCACGTTTTCTAAAACACAGAGCAGAATTCTTGTAGTTATGTGCAATTCCTAGTCACCTTCCAGTTCGAGGTCCGCGGGGTCTGACCCCAGTACCCCACTTCCAATGTGCACACTGAAACCAAATAACATTACTGACCCTCGCTTCGGACTCTCGTGGATTCATAAGCAAATAAAATTATTCAGGTCGAAAGGGATTTCAAACCCCACATCGTCCATGTGCACATTCGGCGTGGTGAAACTTTTCATTCATTTATTCATCGTGAAAGAAAATCTACTAGGCATGAAGGGATACCATATATTATATGTATACCTGAATATCTATTTGAGGTATAAATGCTGAAAGACAATTAAATAAAAAATATGTTAAAATTAAAAAGATATTTAAAAATATATATAGAGGCCGAAATGACTTGGTATATTGGGGCTGAATTGACTTGAGGCCGAAATGACTGGGGCCGAAATGACTTGGGGCCAACATGGCTGGAATTTGTGAGAATTGCATCCAAAATGTTCTCCAACAATTTGACCCAAACTGAATACTAATCTAACCCAAACCATCCTCTGGCATTTTTTCCCAAACCGTCCTCCAGAATAGGAGTGCATGATTCTTATTGATTTATTTATTGGGGTTTAATGACACTTCGACAGCTAGGGTCACCTCATGTTGGACAGGTTTACAGGTGGGGGAAGCTAGAGGGAATCCCCGAGCAATGACAAACAACTAACGTACAAACAGCATACAAGCTGGGTTAACATTTGTCGAAGACAAGTGCAAGATTGACATGCAGTATGCCTTGGCACACAATGCCACCACGTGGACATTAGGAAGGAAGTGCCGTGCCCAAGAAAACAAAGTGGTTGCCACAGGTGGGATTCGACCGAGGACTTTTCGGCTTGCAGCCTGCACCTCTCACTACTAAGCCCAATTCTTATTGAAAAAAAATAGTAAAGCAACAGAAGTTACAGAACACAAATTGTAAATTTATTTTTTTGATTTTCAACATCAGTTTATTTCAAGTAAATAAATATTAAAAAACAATTTGAGGAAAACTAAACTATGCTGAAATAAAAATGCTCAGGGTCTAAGATGTGACATTAAAAAAATTAAAATAATTGCGTATAATATGTTAAGATCGCCCAAGTTCCAACGCACTCCCTTAGAGTGTGCCTTGAAACCAGAGTGAACTGATACCTGACCCGAGTTCCTCGTTCGCATTCCTCGAGGTGCTAGTTGCTTCTTAGATAAAGAGGTGTAAATACAAAAAGGGGGTTATGTAATTACTTATACGGAATGACGGTACAAAACAATTTATTTACATTATAAAAGAAAATACCTTTCTCACAACCATGTCCATGAATAAATACATTTTCACAACCCAATAATATATTTACAGTTTACAGTGTCCACCCGGGCGTCCGTTGTTTTACCGCTGCATCCTTTCTCGTTCTCCGCTCGCCTCTCCTTCCTATTGTACTGTCTTTTGAATTTTTCCTTTCACATGGACCGATGGGAAGGTCCTTACACAAAGTCCGGTCTCCGATATGAATCTTAATCAGGTTATCAACACCATTTAACAACTAAAACCAGTTTATCAACGCTATTTAACAACCTCAGTTCTCAATTTCTGTTACCACACATTATTTCACTGTCTACCTTGACCGTATGCAATACTGGCAAACACCACCTGTACGCCTAAGTTCAAAATCATCAGTTATTCTACTCTTCCCCAACTTTGGCTCTGTGCTTGTCCGTGGCCTCCCCGCCCCAATCCTGGACCTTCCACAACCTCTACCGTTCAGATCTGACCCCAATGAACGGAATGAAACGAAACGAAATGGTTTTAGCGGCGCGCCGAAGGTGCACAGGGACGCGGTGGGGCAAGCCCCTTTCGACCCTCGGTGACTGTTTAAGATCTGATAGCTGCATGTCAAGACAAGGCGTGTTAAAGAGGAAAACGTTCGAGTACTCAGCAGTTGTCCCTGGCTAGAATATCAGTGGTGTTGGGTTGACTTTGGTGGTTCGTTGACTGAACCCTCGGGTGAGGACCAGTGCGAGAAGGGGTCCTCTCACAAAGGTGCTACCTCTCCCTGAGGGTGCTGTGGTGTTTTTTCGGGCAAGTATAGTCTGCCACTTCGGAGATGAATCATGGAGCGATGGTGGACCATCATTGGCAAGTAAAGTCTGCCTCAGGCTGTTTTAATCAGTTTTCAGATTTTACAGTAGGATGTCTTTTTTGGATAGATGACAACAGCGGCCCTTTTGGGGGACCCCAATGTCAGAAAACACTGACCTTATATACTTTAAAGGCGGAAACCTCTCGCAAAGCTTGGGGAAGGATTAATTTACATCCCCGAACGTCATTGACACCAAGTTAATTTTGACTATTTACAACTTGAATAATCCTTCAATAGTGGAGATTATGACCTGCCAATTTGGCAACGCCCACAAGTAGGTCATGAATCAACCAATCACAAAATTAATAAAATATTCGACACTTGCACCACCATAGACACGCCCTATTGCCTGACAAGTTAGTCTGGCATGTATGCTATGGAATCGTCTGTCGGGATATTGGTCATTGCAATATTGTTCGGGCATTGGTTGAAACTCGACTCTCGTAGTCACTTTCTTTCCGCACAATCCCAAATAGTCTGAAAAGAGTTTCGTCGTTTTCAGAACAAAGTTTCTATCTCAACTCTCACGAGTCCTCCAGGAAACATTTCATTTGCGTCTGTTATTTGACTTACACAACTTTGAATAGTTAACATCCACCTGCCCCGCGACAACATAAACAGTCGTCTGGGGCCATGATTTCCCTTAACCCTTTACCTGACCTGAAAAGCAGACGACACTTGCAAAAATAATTCTAGAATAACTAATTTTTTTCATTTTTTGTCTCAAAAACATAGGTTATGACCTCTCGTTGGAACGAGCTCGACGCCATTTGTATTTCAGGTGCCATCTGTATTTCAGAACAGTGCTTCGTAGTTTCGAACACTAAAAAATGGAAAATAATAATATTTTTGGATATTTACCGCCATCGAAAATGGCATGTCATCTTTATTCGGGAACAGGAGGAAGATTCGGCCTGGGGAAAACTCGGCCCAGGGAAGATTCGTCCAAAAGAAAAGCAGTACATATCTGTTAGGATATTCTAGATACGCTACCATATTCGTTTTAACTCCTAAAAAATCATTCTTAAAAAAATATACGTAACTGCTTTACCTAACCTGTAAAGCAGACGACACTTGCAAAAATAATTCTATAATAACTAATTTTTTTCATTTTTTGTCTCAAAAACATAGGTTATGACCCCTCGTTGGAACGAGCTCGACGAGCTCGTTCCAAAGAGGGGTCATAACCTATATTTTTGAGATAAAAAATGAAAAAAATAATGAAAATTAATTGGCGATGTTTCAGAATAGCGCAGGCCGGTTTTGGCCGTTACGTAAGGTAAAGGGTTAACAGAATATGAGAAGTGTGGGTAGGTGGTCTCCTTTAATGTCCACTGGTCATCCGCAAGCCGCTCCCCCCCCCCGCCCCCGACAAGCATTCGCGTGGGAGATACTTGACACACTAAAGATTGTCGATGATATTCCACGAATGACCGAGATCAGTAATATTCCGTATTTTATATTCGGCCAGTGTCTAAACATGTTTTGCGAGATTGATTGCCTTACCGATGTAATAGAAAATCTCCCCGGAAGTGGCTCAGTGCCGGTTACAGCACTGGACTTCAGCCCGAAAGGCCACGGCTCGTTACCCACCAGCGGTAACTGCGTTGTGTCAGTGACGCAATGGACTTAATCCCGTTTGCACGCGAAGGGGCACGGTGGCGCTGTGTACTAAAGCGTACGTCGATGGTGCACGTATCTTCAACCAATACTAACCTTGCCTGTGTGGAGTTCGTTGGGGAGTCTGACAGTTGCCCGCCTCTGCTAAGTGGTTCTCTACGGGTACTCCGACTTCCCACCCGTAAAATTGTCCGACACGATGTGACTCTGGATGTTGAAAGGGTCGATAAACTCCAATGCATGAAGATTTTTATACAAGTGAAACGCAGTACATAAAAAGTTCAGATCGACGCTTCTTCTTCGTTTGTGTTGCAATTAAAGCACGTTTACGTACAATTATACACCGCAACGGATTAAAATAAAGAATATCAACTGTTCATTTGGGAAAAGTACCGGAAAGAGATCTTTCTTGAGTGAAGGAATCCTAAGCTTTACATCATGGCCGCCGTAGTCTGGTCACTTTCCACGGGTGGGCAATATATATCCATGGACGCAATAATATTAGATTCCAAACACTTATAGGAATAATTAACAAAAAGTTAATTAATGAAGCATCGGGTACAACCCGATGCTTCATAAATTCAAATTTTGCTGCTGCTGCTGATGATTGTTATTACCTTGTAAACGCATGCGTGAACATCACTGCACACGCGTGGATTACTATCAGTCCACGGTGACTGTACTGTACATTACCTTGTAGTTTATCATGGGATAAATCTAAAAAAAAAGTAGACATCCTCTATTGATTGCCACAAAATGTCACGAATTGTAATTGCTGCATACAGTGGGAAGAGAAATGGTTCTGTCCTATGTTCTAAGCCCCCTATAGGTTCGGAGAGATATAACATCTATGCCTATGCCCATCAACGAGCGTACATACCAATGGAAATAGGCAATATGCTTAACCCTTTCATCCGTGACTTTTTGAATGGTACCGTCTTTTTTTCTACGGAGGGGAGAGGGAAGTAGTTATAATTTAATCCTACATCACTATCTGGCAAACTATTAACTTATTCCTTATCCTCCTGTCTAAAGTAGTGCCTATTTTGTAGTCGGGTCCTGGGGGTACAATTTATGAGTTATGAGATGAAATGATTTACAAAGAGAAAAGTGATATGCCGAGTGACATGACGCTGGTGTCCAACGGACACTGTTTCGTCATTTGACTAAGAAATGATACTGGTGTATTATTAGCGGCCAAGCCTCAGTAATCTACTCGCTTATTATTTGTTTAATTTATCCTTACCTCAACACATATTCCTTCGGCTAATTGCATAACGTCCTAAGGAAAATAATGATCAGCAAAGTGGGATAATTTATGTTCTATATACAGCCCTACAGTGTTGTTGCATTAAATTACCGCTGATCCACTTTATCAATTTATTCTGTTGTGTAAACCTTTCATCAATTGCTCCTACTGTTGTTGTATTTACGAACACATCTATAATATAAAAGGCGAATGTGTGTTTCGGTGATTCTGAGATTCGGTGACTAAGTCTAGCTAGAAAACCAAGCTTTGATTATCTCGCTTGATATGAATGCAACTAGAATTTTACGTCGAGTGGGCGCGGCTTCATCATGGGAAGGGTGGGCACTGGGTGTGTATGTTTGCTTTACTGGTTGAAGGTTAGATTATGTTTGGTGGTCTGTTATACACAAAATTTGTTTAATTACAATTTATTGGAGAGTGCACATAGGCACTCTCCAATAATTTATAATTTAACAAACTTATATAAAGAAAATATTATTTGCATTTGACTGAATGGAAGATATGAGCAAGGAAAATGTTCGGTTTTTCTCTGGTACCCTCATTTTATTGAAAGCCATGATAGTGGCGTCAAGCACGCATCCAGTAAAGGGGTTTAATCATGTCTCCAAAACCTGAAACTCGCATTGATTTGCTCTACAACGATGATACACGAAGCATGCACCGTATATTGTTTCGGTACGATGCGACTCCTGATTGCTGGTGATGGGTTACTTTGTGTTCGTATTAGTAGTTATTTTAGTTGTCTCAAATTTTATTCTAAACTGTATTGTGTGTGTAATTTATTAATTAATTAATTAATTTATTTATTTATTTATTTATTTATTTATTTATTATTTATTTATTTGTGTTTAAGGTCATATACTTATACACAATGGCTAATCGTAACCATGACAGTTTTACGGGTGGAAGAAGCCGGAGTACCCGAAGAGAGCCACCGAGCAACGACGAGCAACTGTCAGCTCCTCAACATTCTAACTCTGTTCAAGCTCCGCTGAAGAAGGGTTAGTTTGGTTGAAGATATGCGTATCATCGACGTGCAGTACGCCTTAGTACATGTCGTCATCGTGCCCCCATATAATATCCATAAAGTGGCATAAGGAATTTGCAGTGCAGGTCGCGGACTCTCTTTAATCAATCAAACAAGGATTTCAAGTGATGATAATGGTGTGGGGTTCCTTTATTTATTTATTTATTTATTTATTTATTTATTTATTTATTTATTTATTTATTTATTTATTAAGGTCATATATTTATGCACAATGGCTAATCATGACCCTGACAGGTACATGTGTCTTCAACCAATGCTAACTCTGCTTGTGTGGTGTCTGTACGTTGGAGAGTCTAGCACTACTGGTTCACTCCAGGTACTCCGGCTTCCTCCACCCATAAAACTGTCCGACACGAGGTGACCCAGGCTGTCGAAAGTGTTGTTAAATCTCAATGAATAAATAAATAATTTATTTATTTATTGGTGTATAAGGTCATATACTTATGCACAATGGCTAATCATGACCTTGACAGTTTTACGGGTGGAGGAAGCCGGAGTACCGTGCAATGACGAGCAGCTGCCAGCTCCCCAACATCGTGACTCCGCACTGCAGCACAGGCAGGGTTAGATTGGTTGAAAACATGCGTACCATAGACGTGCAGTACGCCTTAGTACACGGCGTCATCGTGTCCCCATGTGGACAATCGGGGTTAAGTGCCTTGCCCAAGGACACAACGCGGGAGTCCGAATTGAATGCCCAGACGGTCACCCATCCAATGATTAACCGGTCTCGATGTTGATTAACTTCGGTGATCTGACGAGAACCGGTTAAGGCAACGCCACCGCGCCCCCATTGTATTTGTGAGTTTGATGGAAATATTACGCCACCAAGCCCCCTATTGTTTTTGTGAGTTTGGTGGAAATATTTCAATTCTAGTTGGCTTGTAAATCTCCAATAGCCATTCAGTCTATCTTACCTATCAGAGCTCATGATACTTTATCAAACATGACGTAGCGGCTTAATGAACACTTACGCTGCCGAAAACGGCTATTATCACCTACTGTATGATGATTATCCGTGGGTTCTGGTATGCGCAACTCAAACCTACCATCTGCTTAATTGTTGGAAAGGGCTCAGAGAGCCCGTTCCAACATTCAATCAGTTGATGAGGTGTCATGTATGTCATAAATTATATTAAACTACCACGCATACAGGCGTACATAAAGATATTCCATATATGGCTAAAGTGGGCGTGGCTCTAAAAGGGTTAAGTTTCCAATACCTTCACTCATTAACCCTTTACCCAACGTAACGGCCAAACAGGTCAGCGCTTTTCTCGAAAATCGCAAATTAATTTTCATTATTTATTCATTTTTTGCCTCAAAAACATAGGTTATGACCCCTCATTGGAACGAGCTCGTCGAGCTCGTTCCAATGAGGGGTCATAACCTATGTTTTTGAGACAAAAAATGAAGAAAATTGGCCTTTCAAGATTTTTTTTTGCAAGTGACATCTGCTTTTCATGTTAGGTAAAGGGTTAACAAGCTACACATAGTTAGAGTAATGGGTAGTTTGTTGGATTTTTTATCGATTCGCCATTTCGAAAACAAATTAAACCAACAAGTGAGAAACCACATACTCATATCTCTCATCACGTCACGTTTTCTCAGCAATGTAGAACACCTGACATTTAAATGATTGTAAACACTTCTTTTTATTTTCAATCGTTAAAACTGAGGAAGCGTCGTTTCACATTTTAACAAATTGCTATCCGATGAGACATCTTTTACAAAAATTGATCATTACCAATGGAATATTAAAACTTAGCTTGTGTGTCGATATTCTAAAAATATATTGGTTTCACCAGAAACAGCTTCCTTTTTTAATTGGAATACCAGACTTCTTTTTTTCCTGTCAACACACTAGAGCCTCACACGTCGAAAAAGAGATGAATATCACACGTTACTTTTGTTCTCCCCCCCCCCCCCTTTCCCATCTCTTTCGGCTTGCATTTGTAATGTTTTATTTATAAAATCTCGACCTACCAATCTGAGTAAGTGTGTTGCATTTGCGATGTTTTATCATGAAAATCGACCTATCCATCTAAGGAAGAGTGTTGCATTTGCAATGTTTTATTCATGAAATTTCGACGTACCCAACTAAGTAAGTGCGTTGCATTCGTAATATTTAATCGTGAAATCTCGCCCTACCAGTCTAAGTAAGTGTGTTGTATTGGCAATGTTTTATTCTTGAAATCCCGATCTACCAATCTAAGTAAGTGTGTTCCATTCGCGATGGTTCATTCCTGAAGTCCCGACCTATCAATCTAAGTATGTGTGTTGTATTCGCAATGTTTTATTCATGAAATCTCGACCTACCCATCTAATTAAGTGTGTTGTATTCGTAATGTTTAATAATCATGAAATCGCGACCTACCAATCTAAGTAAACGTGTTGTATTCGTAATGTTTTATTCAAGAAATCTCGACCTACCCATCTATTTAAATGTGTTGTATTCCTACTGTGTAATCACGAAATCTCTACCTAGCAGTGTAAGTAAGTGTGTTGTATTCGCAATGTTTCATTCATGAAATCGCGACCTACCAATCTAAGTAAGTGTGTTCCATTCGCTTCGCGATGGTTCATTCCTGAAGTCCCGACCTACCAATCAAAGTAAGTGTGCTGCATTTGCAATGGTTTATTCATGAAATCTCCGACCTACCAATCTAAGTAAGTGTGCTGCATTTGCAATGTTTACTTCATGAAATCTCCGACCTACCAATCTAAGTAAGTGTGTTGCATTTGCAATGGTTTATTCATGAAATCTCCGACCTACCAATCTAAGTAAGTGTGTTGCATTTGCAATGTTTACTTCATGAAATCTCCGACCTACCAATCTAAGTAAGTGTGTTGCATTTGCAATGGTTTATTCATAAAATATCGGACCTACCAATCTAAGTAAGTGTGCTGCATTTGCAATGGTTTATTCATGAAATCTCCGACCTACCAATCTAAGTAAGTGTGCTGCATTTGCAATGTTTACTTCATGAAATCTCCGACCTACCAATCTAAGTAAGTGTGTTGCATTTGCAATGGTTTATTCATGAAATCTCCGACCTACCAATCTAAGTAAGTGTGTTGCATTTGCAATGGTTTATTCATGAAATCTCCGACCTACCAATCTAAGTAAGTGTGCTGCATTTGCAATGTTTACTTCATGAAATCTCGGACCTAACAATCTAAGAAAGTGTGCTGCATTTGCAATGTTTACTTCATGAAATCTCGACCTACCAATCTAAGTAAGTGTGCTGCATTCGCGAATGTTTTTTTATTCATGAAATCTCCGACCTACCATTCTAAGTTAGTGTGCTTCATTTGCAATGTTTACTTCATGAAATCTCCGACCTACCATTCTAAGTAAGTGTGCTGCATTCGCGAATGTTTTTTTATTCATGAAATCTCGACCTACCACTCTAAGTAAGTGTGCTTCATTCGCAATGTGCCATTCATGAAATCTCGGCCTTCCAATCTTAGTAAGTGCGTTGCATGCGCACTGTTTAACCATAAAATATCGACCTACAAATCTAAGTAAGTATGTTGCATGCCAAGTTTCGTTTTGTAACTAACTCCTAGAGCTGTCTGTTGTTTCCGTTTAACATTAACAAAAGGAAACGTGGTTTTATCTTCTGCTGATATTGTAGGTTTTTTCTCAACAATTTCATGCTTCCAAATTAGACGTTCCTCGCCTGTCAAATACTTTCAGGGGGGATAACGTTATCGAAAGGCGATTTTCATGACGACATAAGTCAGGAATGATCCCTGTTTAAAGGAATGTTTTTTATTACACGATGCAAACATGAGCACGCGAATATCAGACTTTTTGTCGAATCGAATCCCTAATCAAATCAAGCAGAGCATTTCGTATCGAATCGAGTCTCGAATCGCATTTCACCTCTCTTCGAATTGTAGACATTACACCTTCTTACAACCGTAAATAGTAAATATTGCCAGTCTCCACTTACGTATCACTGCCTAAAAGTTGGCTCGAAAACAAAGATAGTACCCGAAAACATTGAGTACAGTGCAGTCGCCTTGAACTGGTCGTAAACCCTGCATGGGAAGTGATGTCCACGCATATATCAAAATCAGCAAAATTTTAATTCATGAAGCACCGGGCTGTACCCGGTGCTTCATTAATTAAGTTGTTGATGATTATTCCTATAATAAGGGCTTGGAATATAATATTATTGCGTCAGTGGAAATATTTTCCACCCGTGGAAAGTGACCAGTACAAGGCGCTCGTACTATATAATCAGAACCATACAAAAAAGAACAAAACAAATTCAAACAGACAAAAAACAAATAAAAAAATATCGGAAAAAGGGCTGGAAAAATGTCCGCGGAGGAAGTGCTAGCCCACCTACGAAGGTGGACGTGTATCGTTTTAAAAAAGAATATCCTGGGGAAATGTCCGCTGGGAAAATGTCATCCCGCTGATGAATGGGGTAATATGCCCACGTAGTGAAATGTATGCTGGGTAAATGTCAGCTCGTCTCCTCCAACATGGGAATAGGATAGCAGTTTTGTGCGGGTAAATTATCCAGTGATTCGTAAAATTACAAGAGTCCATTTAAGAAGCTAACACGTACGTTTTTCCATGTGTCAAAAGCAAACGATATTAGAAGAAAATCTGGATATTCCAGTATGAAGCAGTTTTCTGCATGAGACACCTCCATTTCAGCAATAGTATTAATGCAATTATCATTTTTTTCCAGCGATACAAATCTTGGATGATTGATGAGATTGTCGTGGAATTCGTAAATTAAGAAATACTAAATTGGTTTTGGTATAAGGAGTTTTTCAAAATTAATAAAATTGCAATATACCTTCTACATATTTATATTACATATCCGACACCGATGTGAAGAAAACAATATTATATTGATGTCTGCGCTTATACCACTGAGACACTGGCTTGGTTATTAGTCATCATACGCACTGATGAATTACACTTAAAATGTAATTACTGACGTTCCACTGAGAATGATCTTCGTCGTCTCACTGACGCTTTGAAGAGCATTGGAAGTAGTTATGTTCGCAAACATAACTCATATTGCGAATTTCACAGTAGTTTAATTACAAAAGTGGAATTCCAACCAGCCAGGAGCCAATACAATAAAATGTTTACAATTGTATTTTCTACCTATCAATAAAACTGTCTAAAATGAATCATTAGTATTTTAAAAGATAAGGCGATTTGCCAGATGGCAAATTGCCACATCTTTGGGAATGCTAATGGTTCATCTCAATCCATTTAAAGTCATAACTAGTAAATACGATTCTACAAAATACAATTGTAAAGGTTCTATGGTATTGGCCCCGGGTGGCTACAAGTGTCACGATCTATTTGAATTACTTTTCCAGCTTTCCCCTTTACATCACCAGAGTTCAAGCGAAAGAAAACGAAATACGACGACTTCGAATCTCACATTTTATTCTTGTTTGTTTTCCTTAATATTGTCTTAATTATGCCCAATTTACGAAATTTAAACCAACTCATGGTTGATAATTTTCGTCATTGGAAGAGGTTTCCGGGAGAGTTAGCTTCATTTACTTTCTTAAAGCTGTTAGTAAATCTAACACTAATGGTACAGGAATTTCATATAAAATTTAGGCTTTCGAAATGTTAGCGAATTTATAGCATCGATGAGTGGATCATATAATCAAAACCTTACACCCGGATTTTTTCCCACCCGGATTAAACGTTTGGCTATTGATCTCTGTTGTAACTCATTTAAAAAAGAAACCACGTGTTCGTACTCTTTTGATATTCTCTTAACTTTGTTGTATTAACAATGTGTACATCGCAATATATAATAAAGACACTGTCCGTTCCATTAATGTAAAAGTCCTAAAGGTGAGTTTTCTAATTGTTTCACTGGGACGAACAAACTTGTAAATTACTTTAAAATATATTCGCTAAACAAGGAGCCAAAGTGGACGTAGTGTCGGTAGGTGTGGTACTGATACAGTACAGTCGCCGTGGGCAGTCACTTTTCCACATGTCCACAGTGGGCCCCCACTGATTTTCCACAGAAATCCGTTTGATACCAATTTCAGTGGACTCTGTGGGCATGTAGTTCTGTGGGCAAAAGCCTGTGGACTTCTGTGAAAAAGATTACTGAACGATGATAATGCCGGACGGCAGTGTCCACATAATTAATCCGAAACACGTCTGTAAAAATATTTATTTCTTCATCGTTTCAATTTGCAAGCACAGGTATATGGTCATTTGTGTATTTACAAAAAGGAAAATATTGGTAACTTGTTAAAATTACGTCACATTTTCTCAATCTGAAAAGTGAATAGCACAAACCACACTGTGAAAACAAGACATACAGTGACAAACCCCTGTCGATTGCGAACGAGTGCTTTGAAACAAATGTGTACAAAACGAAAAAAATAGTTGAAAATAAAAGAGTGCACCTGCGAATATCGCTGATATGCAACTATTTATTTATTTATTTATTTATTTATTTATTTATTTATTTATTTATTTATTTATTTATTTCATGACGGCACCCCCTGGCCTTGACCTTTTTTTAATTCTGATTGTTCAGCGTACAATACAAATGCATCGTCAAATTAATTTCTTTTTTATACCCCCGTCTGTCAGTCCTTCCGTCGCGAAATTGTTTAATGGAGGGCACCGTCATGCTGTAATTTTAACTTAGATTTTTTAAAATTCTTTTGTTGTCATTTGGGATATATTATCTGATAGTTCAGCATACAATAAACATGCATTGTCAAATTAATTTCATTTTTCTTAACCTGACCCTGTCGATAAATTACTTCGGAATTATTCACTAAAAAGTGCAATATGAAAGTCGCCCTTTTTAGTGGATAATTTCGGAGTAATTCTGATTGTTCAGCATACGATAAAAATGCATCGTCAAATTAATTTCGTTTTTTTTTAACCTGGCCCTATCGATAAATTACTTTGGAATTATTCACTAAAAAGTGCAATATGAAATTCGCGCTTTTTTGTGGATAATTTCGGAGTAATTCTGATAGTTCAGCGTACAATAAAAATGCATCGTCAAATTAATTTCGTCTTTCTTAACCTGGCCCTATCGATAAATTACAATATACATGTATACTTTTAATTGTTGAAGTGAAAGAATGAAAAAATATAAACCAAACATTTTTATTCTCTTGGTTGTTATCATTTTTCTGCAAGATTGTTTGTTATTCATCAATGATTAAATTAATTAACTAGATTGACTTATGTTAATCGGCAATTAATGGTGCTCTTGTGTTTATGATTTATGACCTGCTATAATCCTTCTGAAGTAGTTTTACAGAAGTTAGTGGCATGTGTATACTATATTCAGCAGCGTTTGAAAGGATTAAAAACTTCAAACGACTTGTGTTCACGAGACTAATGGATCTATATTGTCTGACGCAGACCACTGGGGCTAACTTTAATTAATATCGACGGGGTAGGGTTAAAAACCAACATCAGGTATTTGTAAGCGAATACTCGAGAGGTGCTTATCCCACTTGTAATGGGCCGACCCCCGTGGGGATCCCGGTAAGTTAAGCAGTGCTTGTTCATTGTGGTAAACAGGCCCTGCTTTACTGGTGGATTATGACACAGTAACCAATGCTTGGGGTAGAAGTTGTTTTTTCTGAAATTATACTCTCAACTCCAGCGCTATACACGAAAATCGCCATTCAATCTATTTTATATTTTGAATTTTTGTTCCCAAAACATAGGTTATGATCCCTCATTCGAACGAGCGCGTCACGCTCGTTCCAATGAGGGGTCATAACCTATGTTTTGGGAGCAAAAAATGAAAATTTTTAGTTACAGTAAAAAAATTTTCACGAGTGTCGTCTACCCCTAGCATTAGGTAAAATGTTAACAAATGGCAAACAGATGAGTAGATAAATATCACATGGTCCACAAGCTTTTTATTTCTGGTCATTGGACATCGCCATTCGCCAACATCATCACATTCACATCATTCGCACCTTTTGACTTCAGAGTGTGAGCACCTGATTAATCAATCATGGATACACTGGAATTACCCGAAAGACTCGTCAGAACCATCTCAGCTCTGGGCATCTCTTGCCCTGTCACCTGGACTGTCCAGGACACAGGTAAGAGAGTCCACCTGAGCCTGGAATCTGAAATAGAGACAACCAAGTCACCACCCCCTTCGGGGAGAGGTAGTACCTTTGGCGAGAGGATTCCCTCTCCCACTGGTCCTCACCCGAAGGGGCACGGAGGCACTGAAGAGAGAAAGAGAAAGAACAGGAAGAAGAGTCCATCGACCAAGCGCAGGGACGTCCGGTTCTTGGAGCCCTCCCCGGACGGAGAAGAAAGAGGTGAGCGAGAGGATGGAGGTTCTGGAGGCAGTCGCCAGTTCCCCTCCTTGTCCCACAAGTACACCCAACCAACTGCCAGCTTCTGACCCGGTACTGTTGGATGAGGAACGTCTGGTGGAGACTGAGGAGGAACTGGAGGTTGCGTTTTCACCACCTCCCACCCCTCACTCCCCACTTCCATCTCTACCGGATAGCCCGGGAGTGTCGATCACAGCAAAACAGCCACCTCAGTCTGCAGCCTCCACCGAAGACATGAAGAGAGCAATAGAACGAGCAACTGAGATAGGACACGAAAAGAGCAATAGAACGAGCAATTGAGATAGGACAAGCCATATCCGAAACCCGCGAGTTCAGGGAAAAATCCCAGGCAAGCTCCAAAAAGGCATTATACGCAATCCAATCACTAAACTCAACATCGACTTCCACATTATCATCTCAACCACCTCCAAAGAAAAAGAGCCGGAAGAAGCCCATGCGAGGGTAAGCATCCCCTCCTTCCTTTTCCTCCTCTACCACGCCTTGACATGCAACAAAAAACGAACAGTCAACGGGGGTCGAAAGGGGCTTGCCCCAAACCGTCCCTGTGCGACTTCGGCGCGCGAAACCATTCCGTCCGAGCTTTTTAGTTTCTGCATTTTCGTCCGTTGGATTATCCCGGGAATTTGTCGTGACAGGGGAGAACAGAAACTAGTCTGATATTTTGACCTCCTACCGATGTTAACAGAATTTTTTTCTTAGCTATCGTGTAGAAAAATTACGTAACATAAATATTGTAGTAGTGTAATAAAAAGTCAGATCATGTGGACTCCACGGGAATTTCCGTGTTAGTTATTAATTCTGTGGGCAAGTGGGTAGCATGCCCACGGTCTAGAAAAATCTCTGTCCACAGAAATTTATGTGGGCAGTTGAAAGGTAATTTGCCCACGGTTTTCCACAACCAGACTCCACACGTACTAACGTATTGGTTGAAGACAAGTGCGCCATCGACGTGGAGTACGCAGCGCCATCACGCCCCCAAGTGGGCAATCAGGATTAAGTGCCTTGCCCCAGGACATAACGCAGTTAACTCTGCAGGGCATCGAACCGTGAACCTCTCAGTTTGAAGTTCAATGCCGTAGCCACTGAGCCGCCGCGCTGACTAATTGGACCTTCATCGCGCGCCAAATAGTTTCAAAGGAGATAACTTTACGAAATTCTATTTTCAGGACGATTTAAGTCAGGGATGGGTTCCTGCGTGTCGTGACCAGGTTACGACATTTATTGAGAACAGACCGAATTTTCTTACAGAGTTCAGCAGAATTACTGATGTTCGAAGAACTACAGGCATACAAACAATAAAAACATGATTGTGTGCATGAAGAACCTAGATATGCCCTGTAACAAAAAACAACAAAATATAAGTTGACAGACGAAATTTAAAGAAAACGCGGAGCAGATTATCCCACAGATACCAGTCGATGGGAGGTTTCTCCAAAACAACCTCAAGGTTTATTAAAACTTACGAAAGGCATATGAAGAGATTTAGGCAATGTGCGTTCGTTTTAGACCGAATATGTCCACATGGACGACTGTATTCGTCCATAAAACGCGACCCAATTGTGTCCGTAGGTAGAGATAACATTTGGAGAACGTAATAGGTCTTCGATCACAATCTGCTTGGCTTTTACGTACATAATTGACCTGATGTCTCGATACCAACTGCAATACCTTGCAGTGATTGGCCAATGCCTCGTTGATTTTATTTTATGTCGCCGGGCACGAGCATATGTCTTCTCTCAGCGATTCTTATGTCCACTGTCAAGGAGAGCGTCTCGTTGCCATGAGCAACGGTTCATCGCAATGTCTTTTTTCACTTGAAATCAGCTGAGACAAATACATTTAACTGAAGTAAAATACACACAAAAGTATCGTTATTACGTACAAAAAGATTAGTTATGTAAACATGGGTAATTATTTAGGAAACCGATTAGATTATAAGGTCTCTTTTCATTAATCTACTGTAATATAATCTGAAACGAATTAAAACCTTACCGAAACAACGTCTGCTTTCTAATATTCGCTGTTCACAAACGAAGAGGCTCACGGCGGTGTTTTTTTGTTATTTAAGATTACAATAAAACAAAAGATTTTTTTTCCAATTCAATTTTACTTGTGTAAGAACGGGACATATACGTTATTCTGTTTATTGACAGGGGACATGGTCTCACGTTCCCTGCATGAAACATATATTCAACCGAGGCTGACGCCTCGGTTGAATATAAGTTTCATGCAGGGAACGTGAGACCATGTCTCCTGCCAACAAACAGAATAACTTATAAGGTCTCCCAGCGCCAAAAATGTCCGTATACACATACAATCGGCTCGCCTTTCGCGCACGTAAACAGCTTACGTAAGCGATCGAACACAATCGGCTCTACTTTCGCGCACGTAAACAACCTACGTAAGCGATCGAACACAATCGGATCTACTTTCGCGGATGTAAACAGCCTACGTAAGCGATCGAACTTGTTGACAATCGGTCATCGCGTCTATCTTTGATCGCAAGAGGCGCTCCTTTTCCAATTTAATAACCGTTTACCCAACGTACTCGATATCAAAATTTATTATTTTAATTATTTTTTTTCGAATTTTTCAAAACAATTCAACAAAACCATATCATGTGACCACCTCATTGGAACGAGCTCGACAAGCTCGTTCTAACGAGGGGATCAAAGATGTGTTGTTTTTTTTGTTGTTGTTGTTTTTAAAAAATAATAGTTTTTTTCAACGTGTCAGTTTGCGAAATTCGCGAGCTGATGCGGCCTATTCGTTAGATAAAGGGTTGAGCTTGATACTTTGCATCCGTTTCCTACGCAAATATGATAGTGTGGTTACAAAACGTACAGACACCGGGTCGGGTCGATTTCTCAGCCTGCTTTACTCACTACAACACGAAGGATTATAAACTAGAATTGCGATAACATGAAATCGCAAAACATATTTTCGTTTGTTTTTCTTGCTGTAGTCAGGGTTTCCTAATAATAAAGTACTCATAAAATCTCGATCTACTGATTTAAGTATATCGCATCAACAGCGCGATCAAGAGACCGCCTTTACGACCATCGTACTGTGCATATACACATAATTTGAGTGTAATTATACTAATGAAACCTCCACATCATTGGTGATTTGGTGATAATGAACTCTCTAATATTATATATATTTATCATACGACTCGTCCGTTTTGTTCACTTTAAAACATTTGATATTTTGTTTTCTTATATATCAGTGATAAATAAAGCCTTCCGTCAAGTCCACCAATTTCAAAACTAGACAAATTGATTGGCTGAACAAAATACAACTGGCGCACATTTTCATAATTTGTATAATTAGAGTTGGGAGCTTTCATTGATCAATTTCAAAACTGGACAATTCGATTGGCTAAACAAAATACAACCGGGTCACATTTGCATAATTTCAGTAGGGAGAATTTACGTTATCTGTCCTATTTAGGGTGGGTTATATTGTATTAATCTTTTACCTACAAGAAAAACTCCATTCATTTTTTTTATATTTTCACTTTTTGCTTCCAAAACATAGGTTATGACCCCTCATTGGGACGAGCTCGTTCTAATGAGGTGTTATAACCTATGTTTTGGAAGCAAAACATGAATTTTTTTAGTTATACGAGGATGTTTTTTTCCAAGTGCCGTCTGCAACTCAAGTTAGGTAATGGGTTAAAAGGTCACACTAAGTGGCTAATTTGTGCGTGTGTGTCTCATATGATAAACAGAATATGAAATGAGTATTTTTCTCATATAACATTTATGAAACTCGTCCGCATTTTCCGTTTGGTCTCGCTAGAGGCTCCCAAAACGGAAATTCTTAGACTCGATTCATAAATATTATATGAGAAAAACATTCATTCCATATCCTCTATATATCACGTGAATTTCCTTTTGTCTGATTGGCTGGGCGTTAATATATTATTCCTTATAGTTTTACCTACAGATGGTTCTAGACATAACTGTACACTATTCTCGTGAACTAACATTTTGTAAAACAGCGGACGAATATTCTTGGACTTTGACAGACGGAACCCAAAGAGCCCGTTCAAAGAGATTATTTTTCCCAAATTCTGTTTCATTATTTTTACGTCCAAGAATGACAATGCTTGTCGCAGACATGGTCATTGGAAATAATGGATGTATGCATGTTTTTTTGTTTTTTTCTGTTGGAATTCTGACGGGTAGCAAGATTATTCCTTGGTTTGGTCGATTGGATATAACATTTATTAGACGCCTATTACAATTCAGGCAGTTCCATATTTAAAATCCGTACGGAACATGTGTCCCATACGGATTCCACTTGACGACGTGGAACCACCAAAAAAACTAAACTCCGCCCATTGTCGTAATGGGCCAATAAATCGAACGTCAACTCGAAAAATAAAGAGTTTTAAAGTTTGAAATTTTCTGTCTGTGATGTTTGTTTTTTTTAAATTAATGGATTCTACTGAAGGCGTGTACACGCTAAAATCAGTTAGGTTAAAAATCAACCCAAATTAACTGGGTTGAGTGAATATGAAAACAACCCAAATCAACAGGGTTGAGTGAATGTGAACCCAATTGGGTTCATATTCACTCAACTCAGTTGCTTTGGGTTGGTTTTTAACCCAGCTGATTTTAGTGTGTTATAAAAACAGAAAAACAGAACACCGCGTCTCTCGTTCTATCTTTCCGCACTGGCAGTCGTGCCGTATTGACCAACGCATTCACTCATCGTGACGGTCTGTACATTTATTACGCCTACTATTATTCCCTGTGGAGCACTATTGTGGCACTGTCAACTCCAAGTCGTACAGTAGTTTCTACTTATATAGTATAGATCACTAGTATACATGTATGTATATATTAGTTTCCTGTCTTCAATTGTTTATTCCATTTCTTTGTCCACGTTTAAGCTCTTTTATCATATACAATTAAGCAGTTTTAATGTTATACTTTAAGCTTCTTCTCTCCCCTGTGTCCCTTGAATGCTGCAACCAACCAAGCGATGCAAACAATATGTTACAATCACCAGCAACACCCTTTCTACGTTACAGATCGATCGTGTGTGTGTGTGTGTGGGGGGGGGGGGGGGTCTTTGTTGTTCAAATTGAGATCAAACTCACTTGAGTTGAAGGGGGGGGGGGGGGGCTATGAAGGAGGATGGCAAATGCGCAGCTTAGGGATTACGGAAGCCCTGGAACATTTCGTCTTAGAATTCCCTGAACATTTGCCAAGAAGAAGAAGATTCCATGAAAAAGCTAATGGAATGAAAGCAAGAAAGGTAAGTGGATAAGAGATGATATGAGGTAAAGAGTCAATATCATATTTGCAGAGATAGAGAAAGCGCCAATCGGGGGAATAATAAAATCTTTATTGTCAGAATGCTGGGAGATTAGGAGGGATAGTGGGGTGCGTGACTAGGCGGGTGACGTGGTTGATGTCGGCTGCCTCGTTAGAAGACTGTCGCAAATGAGCGGAAAGCCAAAAATTCTTATTATTATTATTACAGTTAAAACTAGAAGTCCTGTCATAAAATGCGCACAAATAGCACGTTGATCTGCGTGTTAATCTACTCGCTAAAACCACAGTAAGGCTATCAAATTATGTACATATGGCCAGTGCACAAGCAATGTTTCAGCCAATGGACCTCCGGGTAACCCGGAGGTCCATTGGCAGACACATTGCCTGTGTTTACTATGAGTAACCAGGAGAACCGGCCGTGCTTTGGATGTCATTCGATATGGCAACTGCGCGCAATTCCTACGCGCAATTAAGCCAAGATAAGAGCACAGTTCGTGACATGACTTCTTGTTTTAACTGTAGGTTGCGTAATCTAAAATCTGTGAATCTACTCTGCTGTAGGACAAATATAATAATTAGTCTCACGGAGATTGATATACCAACTAATACGTACAACAGTTGTTGAACAGTTGTTGAATGTAAACCGAACGCAACGATTTGTTATCTCAAAATTATAATCGATTATTAAATGATACGCTTAACTGTAAATTACAGAGACAATTATAAACCTCCATATCTCGCGAACTGGGGATCTGTATTTGCGCCATTCATTCGCAATACACTGACAGTAGAGATCTGCAAAAAACGTACTGGGAAGTCAAAACCCAGTATTCAAGGGATGACCCCCACCCCCATCCCACCCCCCCCTCCCCCCCAAAAAAAAACAAAAAAGAAGAAAAAACCTAAAAAAACGACATTGTCATCTAAATTTCAGTGGTCTCGTATTTTTTCGACTCGTTAGCTTCAATATGTCTGTGTGGAAAAAGGCCTCTTGAGTGCAACAAAGGCGCCATCTCTAATGCTAAAGCACTACAGATGGCGCCCTTTTGTACTCAAAATATAACTTCGACCAGATCGTGACTCAGTCGCGATCAGTTCGAAATCCCCTGTCTTCTTTCGTAATGTAGTACTGTACATGTTTGCAGAATCGGCTTCTTGACAGAGTGTAGTTGTCGGGGGGGGGGGGGGGTAATATTCGAACAACAGGGTCACCCCGTGCCGGACAGTTTTAAAGGTGGAGGAAATCGAAGTACCAGGAGAGAATCACCACGCAGCGGCTAGCAAACGTCAGACTCCCAAATGTAATAACCCCAAACACGCAGTATTAGCATTGGTTGAAGGCAAGAGCACAATCGACGTGCAGTACTCCCTAGTACACAGTCCCATTGTGCCCCCACATGGGTAATCGGGATTGGGTAGCTTGATAAAGGACACAACGCCGTTACCGCTGGTGGAGTTCGAACCGTTGACATTTTGGTTTGAAATTCATTTTTTTTCGCTCCCCGTGGCCTTTGGTAAGTTAAAAACACAAATGTTCTCGCAAAGTGCTGTTGTTTGGTGCTTTCCGTCCCGTTTTAGAAACATTTAGAGCCTTCTCTAGGTGTTGTACACGAGAGGGTTATATTTTTCCGCGGCGGATCAATAAACGGAGCAGCGGAATGATTAGGCAATGTTCAGTTGATGTGTGTTTTGAGAGTCTCGTCGATTGGAATCTTCTTCGAAGCGCACACTGTAAGACGAGGTTCCAGTATCTCGTGGATACCAACCGTTCTCTCACTCGCAAGCACGACAAATTTATCGATTCACCCTTTAAAAAATTGTTATTTAACCATCTTTTATAGCAAATACATTCTGCGTTAGGAAGTTTGAAAACATTCAATATAGGGTCAGGCGTACGTTCGAGATTCAGTTCGGTTTCCAATCTTTTCACTGTTTCAATTCGATTCGAAGCCATTTTGGTACTTGAAAAATATCGAATCGCAAAGAGTTTGGGCTTTCATCCATTTCTGTATAGTCAACTTTCTGAAGATGACAACTCACTCTGCAGTTTTCTGCGGAACAAGATTGACCGTATCCGGCCTAACTAGATAACATACATTTAGTCGGGAAATTGTTGAGTATGTCATTTGAAGCGATAGCGGAGATCACATCTACTTTGCTGACGCATTACAGGTTGAGTATTCTTCCACTCAAGGTGCGATATAGGACATTTTCTTTGTCATCCATGATGATACCTGATAAATTTCGTCTGAATCTAGTCCCATTGTTTAGATACTTGCGGGGTGCGTTGTCACACTGAAAAATTAAGAACAGAAAATATCCAAACTCGTTTTCGTAGTGATACGATCAAAGTGGTAGCGTCAGACACCTGCTCTGTACGGTTCTAATACTGAAACAAGTACTTCTCCCTGCCGAAAGATCTACGCGGAATACCTTTGAATGTAATACGAATAAATTGCCTAATCTTTCAGAAACAAGTTCCATCGACTTGTAGCTGCAGTTCAATTTTGCAGTTAAAATTAGAAGTCCTGTTGTGAATTGCCCGCAAATAGCACGCCTCTCTTCGCGTTGATATGCATGCTATGACGATGTTAAGGCTAAAAAATCATGTACGTATTCCCTATGCACAACCAATGTTTCAGCCAACTGACCCCCGGATTTAACCCGGAGGTTCATTGACTGAGAAATTGTCAAAATAAGCACATAGTCCGTGACAGGACTTCTCGTTTTAACAGTGCGAAATAATCTAACCGGTACGCATATTGATATTTGGTTCACATTATGAGACATGCATCACTATTATCGTACCAATTTGAAAGTGGATTTTATTCGATATTCGATTTGGAACCGAATCCTTTCCCGATTCGATTCGAGATTCGATTTGAGCAAAAAATCGAGAGTGTCGGGCCCTAATTCAAGAGCATGCATTTCAGGTTTCATCGCTGTGGGGATCTGGGACGTTCCGCAGTGCACGTTTCCTGTGATGAACAAGTTCCAGATCACAGGCAAAATAAAATAGGACCTGGCAACCAATGACTGGAGTTAAAATGTTCTAAAGTGGGGAGCACAGGAAAAAAAAAACAACTGACTACACGTGACACTGTGCTTATGTGGCAGGTGTAGAATTAACTTCATGCTTCTGTTTTCTTATGATTCACACGCAAATGTTTCGGAATAGGGGTGTGTACGTTATGTCGCAAGGTGCCAAAAATCCAGACCCGTGTAACATACTGCCCAAACCGGATGTCACAACGGCAAAATTTCAATCCCATAACGGCACAGACCAGATTTGAGTAGTCGAGTGACCGAGTAGTGCGTACGACATTTGGTTTTCATGGCTAAATTTTTTCTAACAATCATATAAATTTTTGCCTGAAAACTACGAGAAACGGTACGTATCACATAATGTGTTCCGATTTCGTCTCATATAAACAACTCATTCTGATTCCGTATCATATATGCCTAGATGACTCGTTTCCGGGAACGCGGCGGGCTATCATAACAGACGCATGAATACGTTCTATGTGCGTTCCAATGATCGACTCGGCTGATAGCTTACAAAACAAAACACAATTGCTTACAGTTAGTTGTCATTGTTTGTTAGAGTGCACAACAATATAGTTAAAAAAATACGTTTTTTACACTTTTTCTCGCCCACCATTATGTCTGAAAACTGTATTAATAATTTCAGATTTTTATGTGACAGAATTGTTAGATAAATGAATTACCATGATAATGTGCATGTCCTGTGATTTGCATCAGATTCTCGGTGGTGTCCAAAAATGGGATCACAACACGCTGGCAAAGCCGGCTCGTTGAGATCCAATTCTGGACACCACCTCGAATCTGATACAAATCACAGGACATGCACATCATCATGATAACCTGTATATATCACATGAGAATACACAACCAATACAGTGTTCGTTGAAGAAATCATCAATTGTGTTGTATTTTGAATAAACGTATAGTGTTTTCAAGTAAAACAATTATTCTACGAGTAGAATAATTTTTTTACTTGAAAACACTATACCTTTATTTTGTTTATCCCATTAATCTTCTGCAGGGCAATCGCGGCAAAATCGTGCTGTAATTCGCAACAAAACACGGCGAGAAGTGAGGAGCACATAGGTCCAATTCGATCGACCAGCAAAATTGGCAAAAATAAACAAGGCGCAGTAATACATTTTTGTCTAAAAATAATTCCCCTACACATTTGAGCTAAACTTGCAAAAATACTTTATTATTTAAGCAGCGGGTGGTGTTTTCTAGGGTTAGTCTCACTTTGCCGGCAGCCTTCTATTAATTATCAGTGACCAGCATTAGGTAATGTTGTTATAGTTTGTTTCTATTCACTATTTGACTGGTGATCAGTTTGGTGATTTCTTTGAATTTATTGCCGACAGCCTTCAATTTATTTACAGGTAACCGTGAATGCCTAGTTTGTGTTTTTTTTTTGAGTGACCGCCTTTCTCTTCATCCAAACTTAAAAACTGATTACCAACAGGATGAAAGTATTCAGCTGCTCATCCGAAGGGCTATAGGTCTGCCTTCGGTTCCAGTGGATCAAATACGTGACACTTGGTTTATGGAACTCGATGAGTGGGAGGATGATCTGCAATCAACAGACTGACCAATTGATCCCCGTGTAACCCGGTTCACTGATTACATTACGACATACTGGGTTGAGGGTGAACACGGGGCAGCAACGTGGAATCATTTCGACACGGACGGGCCACGAACTACAAACCGCTGGTGGTAGAGTTGCACCAAAAAAGTGAAAGTACAGAAAAATAGACAATAGCATTCGTCATTTCAGCGCATATTTGAAGAGCGTCAGATAGGGGTACTTGAGTATCTGGACGCTGTGTTTAAAAGTTCAGGGTATTAACTTACTGTGTATATATTTGTGTATACTTTGACATGTTCGTTTTGACTGTACTCCATGGTGTTCAGTCAAACACAAACGCCGCATCGAAGGGAATATTCTCCCAAATATTGTCTTTGTTTTTCTTTTTTTATATTTTTTGCTCATGTTCTTATAATAATTATTGAATGACATACAGAAATACAAGTTCACTGTGTATAAAATTTTATATTTGCTCTTGTTATTACTTATTCACGATGCCGGCAAACTGTGACATTCCCCAAACGTAAGGTCTACAATTTTAGAACAAACTAGAATCCCCTGCTCTTTGATGTATAGGATTATTCACACCTCCGTGCACCACTTTTGGAAACAATAGCCGTCGGCAAACCGAGACGATATAAAGAAATCAACAATCGAACTATTAATTATGCTAGGCAAATGTGGTAGAGGGCTGAGGTCAACAAGTCCCGTCGCTACTAGGGGAATAAATTATTTCAGTGTTAAATCTACGGGGAAAATTTATCACCCTACTTGGTGAATTAATCAAAAATTTATCCCAGGCCTTTATTGTTCAAATAAACAGCCATTTATGGGATAAAAATGTTTAACATTGTACTAGATCAGTTGGTTAACCCTTGACCTAACGAATCGCCCGCATCGGCCCGCGTAATATGCAAATTCAGCAGTTGAAAAAATATTATGTTTCCAAAAATTTCACCAAAACCATATCACGTGACGCCTCGCTGGAACGGGCTCGTCGAGCTCGTTCCAACGAGGGGTCACGTGATATGGTTTTGTTGAAATTTTTGGAAAAATTTGAAAAAATTATATTTAAAATAATAAATTTTGATATCGTCTGGGTTGGGTAAAGGGTTAAGCACTTCTACTGATTACTCCTCAACAAAATTGTTAGTTGCTGAACTGTGAGTGGAAGATTTGGCCCAAAGCACTGATGCGTTCAAACTCATTCACGGAACAGCTAACATTTTCACGCTGGGGTAAAAGGCCAGTTCGTATAGATACTTTACAAAATACCCTCCTACCTATGTTTCCAAACATGACTGCACCTGTCAGACTCCATGAATGCAAACATTGCATAATGTTTTGTTTAACCTTTACCCAGCACTAAAAGATGACGACACAGGCAAAAATAATTCCTGAACAACTGGACTTTTTTATTTTGTAGACTTAAAAACATAACTTATGATTCTCACGCTCAACAAGCTCATTCCAATAATGATCTTAAGGTATCGCGAAACTAAATATTGAAATTAGAGTTAACCGCCTTAAAATTATGCACTCGGAAATGATGCATTCTCTAAAAATAAACAGCCTTGGGGAAATCCATTGTTTCAATAAACGTTGGAAATATTCTATTGACATCTTGCATCATTGTTGAATATTCCCGTTAAAAAAGAGGGTGATTTGATGACTTCTGGACCTAAAAAATACATTTTACTTTTTGTGTGTTTTTGTAGGGAATTCCCTGAAAAATATTTGCACGTGACCGGTACTTCCTTTGGTGTCAGATTTTTTTTCTCTCTTATTTGTTGCATGGCCCCCTGTTTTCAGATCAGAAAAAGTTGTCTGAAGGGCTATACTTGACAGAGATATTTGAATGCCAAAATTAAAGTGATGCGATCATATTTTTTTCCGCCTGAATGTTATAATGGTATCCTATGGGAAAATATTTAGTTCTGTGATACCTATAAACCATAAAGTTTGAGACATTTTGTAAATAGAGCCGGTCGGTTATGAAATTACCTAGATGCATATGTAATAGGCTACGTGCAGGCGGTTTAATGATGCGTGCGAACGGATTACTAATCCACTCGAACGGATTACTAATCTGTGCGAACGGATTACTAATCAGAGCGAACGGATCTATATACAATGATTTTTTACACTTTGTACATCACGGGCACCAGTCATTCCATGCGCCCGACAGGCGACATGTTAATTTATCATATGGCTCGTCCGTTTTGTTCACTTTAAAACATTTGATATTTTGTTTTCGTATTAATCAGTGATAAATAAAGCCTTCCGTCAATTTCATTGGTCAATTTCAAAACTAGACAATTTGATTGGCTGAACAAAATTCAACTGGGCCACATTATCATAATTTGCATAATTAGAGTTGGGAGCTTTCATTGGTCAATTTCAAAACTGGACAATTTGATTGGCTAAACAAAATACAGCTGGGTCACATTTGCATAATTTCAGTAGAGAGCATTTGCGTTATCTGTCCTATTTAGGGTGGGTTATATTGTATTAATCTTTTACCCGCAAGAAAAACGCCATTCATTTGTTTTTTATATTTTCACGTTTTGCTTCCAAAACAACGGTTATGACCCCTCATTGGAACGAGCTCGACAAGCCCGTTCCAATGAGGGGTCATAACCTATGTTTTGGAAGCAAAAAATGAAAATGTTTAGTTACACGAGGATGTTTTTTTCAAGTTAGGTGATGGGTTAAACACTCATACTAAGTGGCTAATTTGTGCGTGTGTGTGTCATATGATAAATAGAATATGAAATGAGTCTTTTTCTCATATAATATTTATGAAACTCGTCCGAATTTTCCATTTGGGCTCGCCAGAGGGGCTCGCCAAAACGGAAATTCTTAGACTCGTTTCATAAATATTATATGAGAAAAACACTCATTCCATATCCTCTATTTATTTTATGGTTCCAACACTAATATCAAGGAGCATGAAAGTAGAGGAATGGCTCAGTGAATGATGGTCAAGAAGAACCTGATATACGACACCTCCCTCTTGGGGTGGATATGAACGTGTTGGTATGCAGTTTCTAACATTCGTCTTCCATTTTCTACTTGGGAAATAATTGGAAAAGGATTGACTGATAGTTGTGTACAGACCGACCAGTTCTTATTGGGGGACCTGGGCGGGAGTCCTATTTGTGGTGGAACTCATTTGGTGACATTCTTCACGTGACTATAACTTCTGGTAGTGCTGGTAACTTGCTATCGTGTGATGTCATCGTAATGGTGATACAAGGTGTTAAGTGCGCATGCCGGCTCTAATTGTTGGGATTTTTTTTAGCTGGATCAGAATCTCACGAGAGTCCTCTGTAAAAGGACCATGCGGCCGCCATCTAGTATTTGTACCGACATATGTTGCCTCCCCATCCCCCCACCCCACCCCCTCTGTCCCGGAAGTAGCGTACGCCAACCGACTTACCCCTTTTAGGACTTGATAAAAACATCTGGTTAAGGTGAGTCCTCACAGCGCATACTACCACCATCACCCCTCAAAGCTGCGGTTGTTGCTCCTGCCATCCAACCCTTCTATTAGGATGATCCTGATCCTAGTATGATCCTGATACCCATTAATGATCCATCCTGATCCAAGGATGATCTTGGGATTTTACGAATTTGAGTCACTCCTCCGCTCATCCCTCTTCTCATTCCTCCATTCCATCCTCTACATCCTCCGTTCCCTCCTCTCTTCCCCTTAGAGTTTTTTTTAGCAAAAATCGGTTGTTTTCCTCCAAAAAGAGGGTCAGAAGGCTGGGGTACTACTTTAAGGTCAGGGAAGATAACTACTGTCGGCTCAAATACCCTCCGGATAAGGATGGTGATCAACTAATCCAAATCCGCAGCCAAAACATGTATGGTTTTCTGACTCTGATTCACTGGAATGCATCTTTCTATTTCTGAAGATACAGAGATGTCATACTCGGAAAAAAGGGCGACGTGTGTTTTTCCAAAAAAGTCGTGTTCTGAAGCTTTAAAGTTGTCAACTATGTGGTTTGATATATAATGACAATTAATCGTACTCCATTAGTCCATGACCCAAACGCCCTCCCTTGGATATTCCCCGTTCCCTCCTCCCTTACGGTGTCCTGCGCTACATGCTATAACACACAGAAAGGGATAGCATAATATTCGTAACTGATGAGTAAATTCACTCGCAAATCGAATGGAGTCATCGCGGAAGGTGTCAGCGCGATACACGAACATGACAATAGGCGAAAAAGTGTTGCTATACATTTTGCTACAAATTTTATGCTACCCCTTTCTGTATGTTACAGTACGTGGAGAGTGGATTGTAACTAAATCACCCGCGGAGAAGGAGCTATCACTCGAACTATAAATTTCAAATGCTGTGTATATCGACTAAAAACGCAAGCAAGGTTTCAGCCAATGGACCTCCGGGTTTAACCCGGAGGTCCATTGACTGAAACTTTCCTTGTGCTTGTTATGATTTGCAACAAATTTGCAATTATTGCGTGGGTGGAATCTCCACTCTGTGGGTGATTTAGTGATAATACACTCTCCGCGTACTTTATAGCACATAGGGGAAGCGTTTAGAGGGAGGGAGCGAAGAATATCCAGCGGAGAACATTACGGGCACTGTGTAAGAATCGCATGTAACCTGAATTGCAAGGCTGAGCACAATGAAAAGATAAATAACCGGTTTATACTTGGTAAGTTCAGCCTAACCTCTCCCGAATTAAGAAATAAGTTGACCATATCACCTCCCGGGCTCCAGTAAATGAATAGAGGTAACGTGGTCAATTTATGATTTACTCCGCTCGCATGGATGAGTAATCCGTGCGAACGGATTTGTAATCCGTGCGCACGGATTACAAAAAAGAAATGACCATGTTACCTCTCGGGCTCCATACTCGTCAGATCTCGACCGCTCAAATGTTTACTTGCCACAAACTTCCTTCATGGTAGAGAAAACAGGTCAGTATTTTAAAATATATATATATAACTGCACTTACACAGTTGGAAACTTCATTTAGTCAGCTGCTGCTGCGAAAGATTCTGCACTTGGGGGATGCGGCGTGCATCCCATAAGTGGATGGATGTCGGGTGTTTTTGTTTATCGTATGCGTACTGCCGTACGTATAGTGGCTGCTCGGTTGGTCTTCCTTCCTACCTCTTGTGTTTCCTCCGTTTCTTCTTTGGAAGTGGAGGTGGCGATTCCTTGATTTTTGGCGATGGAGGATGTTTTATCGTCCTGTTTTGTGCTAGTGCTGTCGCAAAAGCGACGTTGACATGTAGTCTATCCGCTGCGTTTCTAAGTTCTGCCAGCTGGTTTTCCATGAGCTCTTTTGTTAGTTTTGGCTCTTCTTCAGTGGCCATGATCTGTTCTTCCAGTTCGTGGGCAAGTTTGCTTATTTCTTCGTCATCTTCCTGTTTAGACCGGGGGTCCAGGCTGGAGATGGAACTGGAGAGAGAGATGTATGTTGTATGGGTAGTGTCTATTGATGGTTTTTATTGCGGGCTAGAGGCGTGGACTTACATCTCCTCTTCCTTCTCTTTGTGGGATTCTTCTTTCTTCTTTTTCTTCCAATCCTCTGAGCGCTTGGCATCCCGGCGTATTGAGGAGGGGCTTTTCTTCTTTTTCTTCTTCTTGGTTTTCTCTGCATTCTCAGGGTGTGGACCAGAGCCCGAATGGGCAAAGGTGTTACCACTCCCCAGAGAGGCCGATGGTATGACTACTGGCTTCTTTGGCCTCCTTGTTGGAGCCACTCCAGGTGGTATTGGAAAGTCCAATATCACCTGGTAGGTTGCACCAGAAACATTGATGGTCCCGTTTCTGGTGTTACCCTCATTCAGACATGTTAACATGTCCAATAGCTTCTGCGGTAGGTTTATTTTACTGTGGTTAGTGCTCACGGAGAATCCAGTTGAGCGTCCGAATTGATCGACAGTCCTAATGTAACGATGATAAAAGGAGTCAGCTGCTGGAAGTGGATGCATAAATCAATGGCGTAACGAAAAATCTTGTGCCCCTCCCCGCCCCCCCCCCCCCCCCCCCCCCGCGAGATATGACGGGGCCCCTTTCATAATGGTGGTTGCCTTTAAAACGGAAGCACATTTAGTGTTGTTACCGTGCACAGCATACAGGATTTCACGTAGTACATACGCCATAAATTAAATGAAGGTATAGCCTAGGATCGATTCTAAAAGTACGACTCTGAAGATTTTTTAATTACATGTTTTAAGTTTCACCCCCACCATCCAACAATACACACATGCACGCCCAACATGTGTGACTTGAGAGGCACCATGTATGTATATTGTTCATTTCTCATCCCTATCAGTTACAATGATGTAGCGTTCACTTAACCCTTTACCTAACCTGAAAAGCAGACGACACTTGCAAAAATAATTCTTGAATAACTAATTTTCTTATACCGCTAGTTGAACGAGCTCGACGAGCTCGTTCCAACGAGGGGTCATAACCTATGTTTTTGAGACAAAAAGTGGAAAAAATAATTGCAAATTAATTGGCGATTTTGAGAATAGCGCTGGCCCGGTTTTGGTCGTTACGTTAGGTAATGGGTTAAAAGAATAATACATAGACTACAAAGAGTACGTCGTGTGGAAGTGAGAGTTTGAAATTATGTGTATTTGGTGCACAGTCTCGCTCTCTCTCTCTCTCTCTCTCTCTCTCTCTCTTTCCCTCTTTCTTCAGCGTTGGGACGTCCTTCAAGACGGGGGTCCCCCTTTTTAGCCCGCCCCCCCCCCGCAATGCGGACCCTGCGGGCCCATCCCCTACGCCACTGGCATAAATATTACCCTATAGACGCGTTGTGGATTTACTGAACTGCAAGGTCGTCTTTAATCTCTTTGGATACGACACACACGATTAGAACGTATCTGTTTGAACTTCCATGGGGTTTATTTATATTAACGATGACTCTTTGCCTGTATCATTCAAGACAATACGTAGAAGGTTTTATTACAGTGTTGTTACTTACACTGGTGGTAGATTTATTGTTACCTGGGTATAACGACATATCAGGCTCAGGATACAAACGATGGGATGAAAACATAACAATAACATGAAGTAGAGGGATGTTTCCTTCACTTTTGCTGACACTGGGAAGGCCAGTGGAAGTGACGTCATACCGTGGCATATGTTGAAAGTCACGTTTGTTGTCATGAAGCCGCATAAGCGGCCATGTTGTAATGCAAGTACCATGGTGATATTAGTGCGCAAGTTAGGGTGATATGTGTTTGCATCGTATCGGTACTGGTACATGTTGAGAACACTGCTTCCAATAGCGTTGGACATATTAACGGGGGTGGTGGGTGGGGGGTACCCGGAGAGAACCGCGGGGGGCAGCGGCGAGTAACTGTTAGACTGTCCAACTTACTAACCAGATAATTGTGGTAGGTTACTGAGATCGAATTTATTCAATGGATTTCCGAGTGATGCCCAGATTTATGATTGTATTAAGGGGTAATGGGAATGCAAACAGCTGCGAAAGGGCGAGAGATAGAGCTCCGTGGGATAACATTACATGCGGGTGTGTCGTTGAGTACACCGATTTATCACAAGGGAAACAAACTTCGTTCTGGTATGTATGTATAAATTAATTACTAATTATAATGACTTCTTCGAGAGCTACCCAGATTGGGTTTTGTGCTCATTGTTTTGCGGTGTGTCCTTTCTTCCAGTTCAGTAATTCTTAATAACTCGGCCAAATAAACCAATTTATTACACATCCATTCAACTTTAAACCCTTGTATTTTTACGGAATAGCCCGCTATGACATAAATGATTCTGTATTCAATGGGTGATGTACAAGCCGGAACTTTTTTCCCAGCACCGTTCATACAAGTTCCTTTCCCAATCGTATCATTAGTTACGCTTCGAAAAGTTTTCCAAATTCCGTTATACAATTATCGACACTCTGTCGCATAGTGTGTGAAAATGAAAACGTCCAAAAACAAAATAAAGGTCGGTTCACAAAAAATTAGTTAACCAAAAATGAGATAATATTTTAAAAAAACTCAATCATTTCCAACCAGAACATGAACCCAGTCCCGTGGCCGTCTCGTTTTGTGGATCCGTTATATCTAAATCGGTCAACTTTATTTCGGTAAATCTTCGTACATCTTGACATGCTTCGAACGACTTCTTAAAATGTTTCTCCCAGCTCTTTTGCAAATCTGCACAAATTTGTACTAATGTTTTTACTAACAGTAATAGCCACCAAATGGTTAGGCGTGAATGGGCACTAGACGAAGAGAAGAAACGGCGACAAAAACTGGTCCCGAAAAGGTTTGTTTTGATTTTTTATCGATCCATTTGATCAGTACAGCTTCAGTCAAAACAAACAGATTCTTCTCCTTTGGGTTTATACATCGGAATTAAAATGGGTTTATTTAAATGACTTTTAATGCATGAGTTGTGTAATAAACACAGAACGCGATGTGTGTTTGAATCGGTGGGTGTTTTTACATAACCGAGTTGGAATTGCGTAGTCATATTTCGGCGAGAGCCGTAGGCTCGAGCGAAATATGATTACGCCATTCCAGCGAGTTATGTAAAACACCCACCGATTCAAACACACATCCCGTTCTGTCTGTTTATATTGAGGTATATGTAATAAGTTATGTCGACTTTCATATCGTCTTCTTTTTGTGGAACAAGAAGTCATATCCAATGCTTTAGCAATGCAGATGGCGACTTGTTCCCCTCAATGGAAATATTCGAACCCTTATATAACGAAATGTGCATTATATAATAGAATACTTATGAAATTATATTATATATTCTATACAGGGATGAACTTGTTACACCGAAAGAAAGAAAGAGAAAAGGCCAAGATTCGTGTTTCGATTCAAACGAGTATTTCTTAAGTTGACGCCACATTTTCCTTGTATTAAAGAAACCGACAGTTGTGTTTAATGATTGCTGAGATATTTCGCGCAACTGGAATTCTTTAAAATTAATAAACTGCCAAGTCTTATCACAACATGCTTCAAAATATGTCAGTGTGTTGTAAGTTATAATTATAAGCTTTGAGGCATGATTTAGAGAAAATATTGATTTCACGTGATGTGTATATTTCTTTACCGCATTTTCTTTTTAAGAACGATCAAGAATAAATACGTAATGTTTTCCCAAGACAGTCTATCACGTCACATGCTATCTCTCCTATAGAGAAATAAAATTTTGTAATAGTGCTACCACTGGGTCCTGAAACGTCGATATATATTACCAGGATCTGCTCACGTCAACTGAGCATTTGTTTCGCGAGAATCGCGCTTCATATAAAAATGGAAATCGCTGTTCCGTCTTCATCAATGAGAACCCTCTAGCCCACTTTTCGCAACACCATAGGATAAAACCACCTCGCCACTTGCGGATAGATTAACACTGTGTCAATAATAACAACACTTCGGCTAGCCACCGATTTTTCGTGATTGTCAGAACAGAGGGTCGTTATGATCTTTGTGTTCAATTAGCAGCTTTCCACATATTTATTTATTTATTGGGGGTTAGCGACACTTTAGCCAGCCAGGGACACCTCATGTCGAACAGGTTTACAGGCGGAGGAAGCTGGAGTACCCTGAGAGAACTACCGAACAGCGGTGAACAACTGTGAGACTCCCCACCGCTCTAATTCCGCACAAGTAGGGTTAACATTTGTTAAAGACAACTGCACTATAGACGCGCAGTACGCCTTAGTACACAACGCCACCGTGTCCCCAAGTGGGCAATCGGGATGTAGTGCCTTGTCCTAGGACACAACACAGTTACCCCTGGTGGGGTTCGAGCCGTGGTCCTTTCGATTTGAAGTCCAATGCCACAACCACCGAGCTCCCGCGCTCCCTTTCGACAAATAAAATCAGCAATATTTTCTTTTTGCCTATTTTTTAACCCCGAAAACACTGGTTGTACAATATCAGGGTCTGAACAATTAGTACACGATCTTTACTTTAACACAGATATCAAACGATGTTATATTGTTTGACAGAGCTCATTGAGCTCTGTCAAGCAATATATCACTTGTTGGTGTCTTTAGTAACGCACAGTAAAAATGTTTTTTGAAAAGTGTTTTGAAAGTTTAACATCACTGCGCAGGAGGTTAAGTTAAGAGCAACCCCTGTAGTGAAAGACGCAGGGGAGCAGCTAACGTGTGGGTGTAGGGGATGAGATAAACGGACGGTTACTACTTTCTCCCATGTCAAAAACGTTGGTACCAGGCAAATGATTTCGATTCTACTCATGAGTCACGTTCCCGTATAGGATTGATATCGTGAAGTTCCTACAACTATGTTCTAATCCCCCCCCCCCCTCCACTGTTGAGTACAGACTAGACGCTAGGATGTCAAGCATTATCGAAAATGAGGGGGAGAGTTAACATTTTCCGACAGTGCCCAAGGTTCCTTACTGTCGGTACGAAATTGAAACCAAACTCACAAAACTTTTTTAAAAGAATAATAAAAGAAACAGGTCCGAAACATTAACGACAATATTTCTTTAACCCTTTACCCAACGAATCGCCCGCATCTGCCCGCGTAATATGCAAATTCAGCATTTGAAAGAATATTATTTCTCAAAAAATTCAACAAAACCATATCATGTGACCCCTCGTTGGAACGAGCTCGTTCCAACGAGGGGTCACATGATAAGGTTTTATTGATTTCTTTTGAAAAATTTTAAAAAAATGATATTTAAAATAATAAATTTTGATATCGTCTGCGTGGGGTAAAGGGTTAAAATATTAAAAATACATGAAATGTTTTCATGTACACGAATACTAGATTGTCATAAACAATTCGGCCGTCATGGATTGGTCACTTTCCACGGGGGGGGGGGGGGGGGGGGGGGGG
This sequence comes from Pictodentalium vernedei, assembly GCA_031216915.1. Classification (NCBI taxonomy): domain Eukaryota; kingdom Metazoa; phylum Mollusca; class Scaphopoda; order Dentaliida; family Dentaliidae; genus Pictodentalium; species Pictodentalium vernedei. The sequence continues at coordinate 866,287,479 of CM062297.1, forward strand.
TATTTCCACGGACGGAATAATACTAGATTCCAATCACTAATTACAGGAATAATCATCAAAAATGTAATTAATGAAGCACCGGGTACAATTCGGTGCTTCATTAATTAAGCTTTTGCTGTTGATGAATTTTATTACCTGATAAATGCAAACGTGAACATCACCTTCCACGCGTGGATTGCGACCAGTCCAGGGCCACTGTACTGTACACACAACGGCCGATTTCATACAAAGGAGATATGAAACATAAGGGTATTTTTACACAATAAAAATCGTGTTTTTTTTCAAATAGTCATTTTTTTTATTAAAATTAAGTGCTTTCAGACGAATTGTTGGCGTCTGTTCGGAAAGATAATAAAAGTTTCCAACAGACGGGGTCGAGGCGGCAACCCCCACCCACAGCCACCCCGTTAGCTTCGGACCTGGTTGAAGAATGACTCAATATTGAATGATTGAGTAAGAAATTTGCCTTTATTTACATTATGGAGTTTAAAAAATCAATCACCCGATATAGATTACAAGGAAGCATAACGTACGAAAGCAGGAGTGGATTTTCGCGCGATCGCTATCAGCATTATGATAGTATAGTTTATATGCAGGTAATAATACACGTCAAAGTTTCGATATGCTGTATACCGCATGTCAGTTTCCAGACAAATAAATCAATTCGAGGGTTGGCAAATCTGTCTAAATATCTTCGATCAATTTCTTTAAGTGTTCTGGGTTTGTCAGTGCAGGGCTTGATCTTTCATGTTTTGGTGGAAATAGAGAGAGGATCTTGTTTTGATGGAAACAGAGCAAGAACTTTGCAGCCGAATGAACAGATGTCATTTACCCCTTCAGACCTGTATTATATCGCTTGTTACTTACCGTCCCATTCCATGTTTACAAATCCGCTCGGAACACGTGTTCCATACGGGTTTCCGCTGTCCGACTGTTTTTCAACTTGACATCCTTGATCGATCAAAAGAACGAAATCCACAAACTTTCTTCATCGGACAATCGAAATATCGCATTCTCACCCGGAACAATTCGAAAGCTGCTGTCATTTTGAAAATGTTTCTGTTCAAATCCACCAAAATTATCTAAATTATACTTATTCTATAAACGAAGAGTGATTTTATTATAACACTGAAGTTTTGACTTTAAGGCGGTTACCCGGAGGTCCATTGGTTGAAACATTGTTTGTGCACGGGCCATATGTACAGAATATGATAGCCTTACTATGGTCAGAATGCGTCGTTTAACGCGCAGATCGACGTGCTATTTGTGCGCATTTCATGACAGGACTTCTAGTTTCAACTGTACGTTGAAAATATTGACTGATCTTCCCCATGTAACGAAAAGGGACTTTACAAGATGATGACTCTGGACTGGCATGGAATATACCACCAGTGTTGAAAGGGATAAAATGGATGAAATGAAAAGTGCTTTGTACTGGTCTGAAACACCCATCCCATATTCATACTGAGATAAAGCGATAGATAGTTCGTTGAATTTTTAATAATTTAGTTTAGTATATTTGATTATTCTGTTTTAATTACTGTTGTTTTCGTGAATTGTGGGTAAATGCATATACTACCATCCTAATATTTTAACACATTCATAATTCAGCACCTGTAAAAACACGCTGCTCCTATCATTTTACTGGATGTTATATGTTTGCCACCTACAATTAAAACTAGAAGTCCTGTAATTAAATGCGTACAAATAGCACGTCGAACTGAGCGTTAATCTACGCGTTATGACCATAGTATGACTATTAAATTCTGTACATATGGCCTGTGCACAAGCAATGTTTCAGCCAATGGACCTCCGGGTAACCCGGAGGTCCATTGGCAGAAACACTGCCTGTGTTTGCTATGAGTAACCAGGAAAACCTGCCGTGCTTTGCATGCCATTCGATAAGGCAATTCCTACGCGTAATTAAGCCTAGATAAGCGCACAGTTCGTGACTGGACTTCTATTTTTAACTGTAAACAAGTAACCCTCAACCAGGGACGGATCCATGATTTTTTTTGGGGACACCTGTTTTTCAATTGAGGATGTTCCCAAATAAATTAAGATGACTTAATACAGATGATTAGACCACTACACATTATCAACTGCATGTGCACAGATTTCTACTATGCATTGGAAATGATTGCTTCAAACTGGTAGATATTAAATATGAATGATATTTTCCGGCAGAAATTTGGGGACCTTTGGACTCCAGAGTTTGGGGGGCCATACCAGTAACAGAACTCAAATCGGCTATGGATCCGTCCCAGCCCCCAACCTACCTGGTAATGAGGAGGTGAGAATATAACAACGACAAGATAGTGGTATGAAAGGAATGATTCGACTCGTAGTTGCAGTTGCAAGACATCATACCGCGATGCAATGTGCTTGTCACCTGTGTTGTCGGGGGTAGTCCACTTGGAAGATTTATAATAGAGTGGTGATGTTTTCTGGCAAAACTTCAAAATTTTCCGGTATGAACCCGACAAGGCCACCCTCTCGGATGGTATCTGGTGCAATATGATCGAGAGGTTTCCTAAAGGTATGTACAGTTCTCTTGAAATATCCCAACAGTTTCCAAATAGTATCCATAATGGTCACCAATGGCTATTTATTTGGCTCGGGTTCTCCAAGAATTCGGCTACCCCCGATCATCTACTGCCAGCTCTTTACCTATCCTTCCATTCGATCTAATTTCAGCTATCCTGTGCTACATATACCCTTGGCCTGTCTACACCCGTCCTCGTTCAAGTCTAAGAATGTCCAATCAGACCATTTCATTTTATCAAAACCCGTACATAGACCAATAGGTGTTCGTATTTAATAATACAAGGCTATGAGGTAATCCATCAATGATATCAAAGCTCAAGCCCTTCATATCCTCATCAGAGTAATCGAGAACACGGGGCCACAAGGGGCCACGAAAAATCATTCATTTGGGTATGTTCTATCATCGCCTCATATAGGTATTAGGGTCAAGGAAAGTGATAGTTTGTGGGCGTTTGTGGACTCGTGGGAATTGGTGACGACAATATAATGACGTTACTCAAGGCCGATCACCTACTACCATGAAAACACTTAAAACCCAATCTACACGACGGTATGACGTCACTCCCAACTGTGAGGTGAGATATCCTCCTCCTGCTGCTCGTTATAGTGAATGTTATTTCATTTTGTTGACGTCCCATCAGAAATGATTAATTGTCCGAGAGCTACAACCCGTCCTAGACACGTACGAGGAAAGCTAATAAGGTGGAGGGAAGGCTGTTAGTTGCTCTTAAGACTATTTTGTATGGTTGTTTTCCATCTCCTTTCAATACACTACATGATATATTTTCTTCGTTGGAATTGAAAGGAAAACGTTACCCGAAATGTCAATCGCAATCGCTTCTCTGTTTACCCCAGAAGACAGTTGTTTGCTTATTTTGGTTTTGACGTCAATATCAACGAAATGAAAATTCGTTGGGATGTGCGCACAGAAAAAAGATGGGCACAAGTCTGAAACACTCACGCCAGAGACGGCATGGCGGGTGCTTTTGGGGAATGAAGTCGCTGGCACGATTCATGTGCACATCGAAGTTTCGTCCCTCATCCTCCTAAGTACTCAGCTTGGAACCGACAAAGGTCCGTTGGGAGATCAGTATCGCAGTAAAATGTCAGCGTCAACGGTAAAAATAGGTCCAAATTTAAGCAAACTGGAACACAAATCATTTGGCAGTATAAACCAATTTGATGACCTGAAACTCAGTCTATCAACCTGGCAAAGATCACACATGTGGTTGCCTGATTCTAACAGACAATTAATACCGGATGACATTTTCCTTTTGTTATTTTCCTTGAATCGATCTAGATGTCTCAATAATTTGCTTAGGGGATTCGATCCATTGTTATAGGTGTCGTATTCTCATCACAGAACTGTGTGATACATAATCAGTTTCTCATTACAAATATCGCATATTGTAAAGGGCATTGCATTAGGACTCAAACGATTAGCCGACTAGTCGATGTCGACTCTGGGCAAACCAGTAGTCGACTCTCACTTGTGCAGTCGACTAGTCGGAGGAGTTCAAGCTTTTAGGTAAATAATATCCCTTCTGTGCCACTGTCAGACAGTTTGAACAGCAATATTGGGCAATCAATGTATACATCTATTGCCATCTAATAGTAGTGACAGTAGTTTGTTTTAACTGGTACTAGTAGAGTGCTGAATTATTTTGGACTATCAGGATATGTTATTTATTTGCCTTGTTGCAATTTATGGGAGAGTGCCTATAGGCACTCTCCCATAAATCGCAACAAGGCAAATTAAATAAGACTATATAATTTCACTCTTAGCATAATTAGAAGCACATTGACAGAATAATGTTCCAGTAAGTTGCTGTATATGAATGCCCAAGTGAAGCCAAATTTGGACCTTCAGCACTCTACCGGAACACCAACACTGTTATAAGGAGACAGGTTATCACCAATGACTAGTCGAAGTCGACTTGACTTTTGAGTATTGACTAGTTGACTTTGGAATTTACTAGTCGTTTGAGCACTATATTGTTGTTCCTATGGTGTGCGTTGGTGTTGAGTTAGTAGTGTATATGCCCCTTTCACCCCCTTCCCCTGCAATCCCACCTATGACATTAATCCTTTGAACCCTAATGGTATATTTCCATGCCAGTTCACAACCATCGACTGGTAGAGTCTATAAGCGTTACTTGGGGAAAGACTTGGGGCTGCACGTTGAAAATCGTGATTAGCCTAGCACACACAAAATCACTTTGTAACCATTTACTTTATAAAGTCAGATCGTTTCGTAATTCTGGAGAGGGGGGGGGGGAGGGGGTAAAGCAGTCTTTCTTGTTCAAAGGGTTACAGTTAAAACTAGAAGTCCTATCATGAAATGCGCACAAGTAGCACGTCGATCTGCGCGTTAATCTACGCGTTATGGTCATAGTAAGGCTATCAAATTATGTACATATGGTCTGTGCACATGCAATGCTTCAGCCAATGGACCTCCGGGTAACCCGGAGGTCCATTGGCAGAAACATTGCCTGTATTTTCAATGAGTAACCAGGAGAATCTGCCGTGCTTTGGATGCCATTCGATATGGCAATTGCGCGCAATTCCTACGCGCAATTAAGGAGAATATGCCGTGCTTTGGATGCCATTTGATATGGAAATTGCGCGCAATTCCTACGCGCAATTAAGCCTAGATAAGCGCACAATTCACGACAGGACTTCTAGTTTTAACTGTAATGTTTACAAATCATATTACATGTTAATAATAACCTGACACTGAAGTGATAAGCAACTGCTTGTATTCATAAAATGGTTATTAATTATCATATATGTCTGTTATAGTGAGGATTTAATTCAACTAAAATCCGACAACGTTCCACACAGTCAAGGTAGATAAATACCTTTTGATATTTGAACCGCGAAGACGACTTACAAACAATATACAGTTTTGTATGGTTTGAAACGTGAAGACACATGTAAACATGAAAAGATATGAGAGTCATACAGACATAACATTATATGTTGCTAACACAAAGGATTATATAATTTGACAACTGAAACGTTTAGTGGCTATTTGAATGATAAAAAGCCAGACATCATCATCGAACGCCATTCAAGGTGATGAATAGGATTACTTTATTATTTGGATGCAAGGAAGCATATTAGAAAGTCACTGCATTCTGAACGTATTACGGTAGCATTCTAGTATGACGGGTGGGGGGAGGGGGTGTTTATAGAATCTGTTTTTGTGGTAATTAGATTGACTCTTGTATATCGAACGTATAACTTTTACAAGTAGCGTTCTGGGGGAACCTCAGTCCGTTCAGGGATTTTGGAGGGTTTTTTTGTGATTTGGAGTTATGTCGGGTCTATCTGGACAATTAGATTTAATATTATTCAATCGAACTCACCATCCGGACATACCCCTGTCCTATTGTATATCATTGGGTCACATAGCAACCACGTACCACCATACAAACCAAGATGACTGCCTCCAGTGAACAAAACGAACGACGGAAACATTGTAAACTTTACAAGACGCGCTACGCATGCGCATTGACCTCACATATTACTATCTGGATGATGTCGCAATATGGCCGCTCACGCGGGATACCAAGGCAATCAAACATTACGTAACCGGGTCACGTGACTATGACATCACATGAGGGCTGGCATGAGATCCGACTTATCGGGCACGATCAGTCCCTCTCCTACTACTTACAGATCTGCGGGTGAGTACTCAGCTTCATGTACCACTTGCATCCTGTCTGACTTATGTACTCTACGGCTCAGGGTACATAACATTCTGACAGTGTACATGGGCAGTGTACCCTGCCAAAGGTCTGTACAACTAACATTGGACTGGTTTGTAGAAATTTGAAAACATCTGTTTATGACACGTTTTGGACATAAATATCCAATTAATGATTTGGGTTCAAAGATGCCACCGCAGAAAATAGGAAGTCCGCATAAATGTCACTTTCAGTTGGCAATATCCCTTCCAACCCTGACTCCCTGATTGGTGTCGTTTTATACACTGTTATGTAGGAAAATATGCGAGTCTAGCTTGTAATTTCGCCGTGGGAACTCAAGGAAGTGAAGACGTGCTTGTTTAATGTGGTAGACAAGTATTGTTTTACTGGTAAAATGGGACCCAGTGTTTGGGATGGAGTCCTCTAAAATAGACAATATGGGTATATACAGATTATCACGATAATGTGCATGTCCTGTGGTTTGTGTCAGATTCGAGGCGGTGTCCAGAATGGGATCTCAATGAGCCGACTTTGCCGGCGAGTTGTGATCCCATTTTTGGACACCACCGAGAATCTGATGCAAACAACAGGACATGCACATTATCATGATAATTCATTTATCTAACAATTCTGTCACATAAACAGATTAAATCTTAACCCTTTACCCAACTTAACGGCCAAAACCGGCCAACGCTATTCTCAAAAATCGCCAGTTAATTTTCATTATTTTTTCATTTTTTGTCTCAAAAGCATAGGTTATGATTAAATTAAAGGTTAAATTATTTTTAAACATTTTTGGGACATAATGTTCGGTCGATCACTGAAACGCACATAGAATGTATCCATGCGCCTGTTGTGATACCCCGTAGCGCTACCGGAAACGAGTCGTCTATATGATAGGGAATCAGAATGAGTCATCTATATGATACGGAATCGGAACACATTATGTGATACGGACCGTTTCTCGTGAATTTCAGGCCAAAATCTATATGATTGTTAGATAAAAGCAATGTACTGAATTTGAATTTATCTTCATGTTGAAGTCATGATTATACATTGTGCAGAAATATGTGACCTTAAACACCAATAAATAAATAAATAGTTTGTATTGATGAGAAGGTGCATTCATATTTTAATCAAAGACCCTTTATGGGTGTTTACGATTAATTACGACGGAGTTTCTTGTATTGGCTACTCACTAATTTCCGCAAAATAATTGTAGCTCTCTGAGCGCCATTGAAATTGTGTAACGAATTCGACGCTGTTATGGTCTGGAACAGTCTAGCCCTTAAAAAGTCCATCGCCTATGGTATAGATTCAATCGTCTGGAAAATGTTCGATTTTCCAACCATCTGGACTGTCCCAGAAAACTAAATCTAAAAGTATCCTAAACATTCGGTTCGCTTATCTGACCATCTGAAATATTCCACACGGTTTGTATCGAAAAGTAACATAAATAGAGGATATGGAATGGGTGTTTTTCTCATATAATATTTATGAAACGAGTCTAAGAATTTTCCGTTTTGACGAGCCTCTGGCGATCCCAAACGGAAAATTCGGACGAGTTTCATAAATATTATATGAGAAAACACTCATTTCATATTCTATTTATCATATGACACACGTACGCACAAATTAGCCACTTAGTATGACTTTTTAACCCATCACCTAACTTGAGTTGCAGACGGCACTTGGAAATATAATAAAAAAATTCATTTTTTGTTTCCAAAACATAGGTTATGATCCCTCATTGGAACGAGCTCATCGAGCTCGTTCCAATAAGGGGTCATAACCTATATTTTGGAAGCAAAATGTGAAAATATAAAAAAAAAAATGAATGGCGTTTTTCTTGTAGGTTAAAGATTAATACAATATAACCCACCCTAAATAGGACAGATAACGTAAATTCTCCCTTCTGAAATTATGCAAATGTGACCCAGTTGTATTTTGTTTAGCCAATCAAATTGTCCAGTTTTGAAATTGACCAATGAAAGCTCCCAACTCTAAGTTTGCAAATTATAAAATGTGGCCCAGTTGTATTGTCTAGTTTTGAAATTGACCAATGAAATTGACGGGTGGCTTTATTTATCACTGATTAATATGAAAACTAAATATCAAATGTTCTAAGGTGAAGAAAACGGACGAGTCATATGATAAACAAAAGATATCTACGCAGTTTTAGTGAATATCGGCAATTATCTCATGAATGTCAACCTGAAAGTTTTATATTTTACGAGCGTTTGCGGGAGTGAAAAATAATACTTTCAGGTCCACGCGAATAAGATAAATCCCGATATTCACTAAAACAGTGTAGATTTCCTTTTTATTATATACTGTGTGATATTTAAATGCGCAATATTCAGCCCAATTCGACTGCAAACAGTTGCAAGACAATAACAAAAAACTGCTGATCGTTCATTCAAGGCGACGTTATGTGCCGAAGCGTCACGTCATTTAGGAAGCTGGTGAAAAAATCATCGTGTGGACCTGAAAATATTATTTTCCACTCGCGCAAGAACTAAAATAAAACTTTCAGATCCACACTCATGAGATAATTCCAGATACTGACTAAAATAATTGGATTTTCTATTCTGTTATAATTATGCTCCGAGACATTTTATCGCGCAATATTCTGCCCAATTCGACCCCAAATACGTATTTATATCTGTTTATTTATTTATTGGTGTTTAAGTTCACATATTTATGCACAATGGTTAATCATGCCCGTGGCAGTTTTACGAGTGGAGGAAGTCGGAGTACCCGGAGAGAACCACCGAGCAACGGCGAGCAACTGTCCGCTCCCCAACATACTAACTCCACACAAGCAGGGTTAGCATTGGTTGAAGACAAGTGCACCATCGACGTTCAGTACGCATTAGTACACAACGCCATCGTGCCCCCACACGGGCAATGGAGATGAAGTGTCTTGCCCAAGGACACAACGCGGATGCCGTAGGTGGGATTCGAACCGAGGACCTCTCGAATTGCAGCCTGCACCTCTACCTACTGAGCCCCCGCGTTCCCGACCCCAAATGTGTATCTTTCAAAACAATAATGAAGATCAGCTGATCGTTCCTTCAAGGCGACGTGATGCTGCGTAGCGTGACATCGTTTAGGAAGCTACTGAGGGATATTCCTCGATATCCATCGAGCCGATGGATATAGAGAAATATATTTTAGATAATTTGCGATAATTCGCAGGCTAGCATATAATAAACATTCATTTTTTTTATTTTTTTTTGAGTCATCGCAAGAAATATTTCTCAATCGGGAACTGATAAAATCCCTGTCATTACCATTTCTATATTTCTATTGAACATGTTTTGTAACTGGATACTTATGAATTAAGAATCACAGGGTTGTAGTTTAATAATTATTCCACGTGGTTCCACTAATTATATTAATATATTAATGATTTTCAAGGTGAAAAAAATACTGGAATATCTATAACACAGGCATGAAAGAATATCTTTGTGAATAAAGAGGAATCACATCAAATCAATGGTAGTCTACGTGCAAGCTCCTAGAAAGGTGGAAAGCAAACAACCCATAAGAGCGTTGTATTCCTTACAGAATAAGTGACCTGAGAGCTTGGCTAGAAATGTAGGAATACAGCTTTGTAACTGCTCAGAAAATATTCTGTGGTTAGGTCGTGTATCCATTAAGTTCATGAATCAATTCGCTTCAAGCGCAAGTCATGTCAGAATTCATTTCTCTGCACTCAATAGTCTATAAATCTTTATGACGGATGTGCATTTTTAAAATGTCAGCTGCAACTTGAACAGCTGCGTAGATTTTCAATTGCTTCAATATGATGATACGTATTGGTGAGAAAATTGATTTTCTCTAAACAAAACACTGACTTATTTCATAATCAATATAAGTCAATTTATTTTATCCCTTTACCCAACGCACATGTCAACATTTATTATTTTATTTATTGTTATTTCATATTTTTCAAAAACTTTAACAAAATGATATCACGTGACTTCGCGTTGGAACGAGCTCTACGAGCTCGTTCCAACGAGGGATCACGTGATATGGTTCTTTCAGTTATTTTTGAAAAACAATATCTTCTGAGCTGCTAGATTTGTAAACTACGAGTAAGGAAGCGGCCGATGCGTTGGGTATAGGGTTGGATTTTGAATCTGTAACCACTGACTTTCGCATTCGAGTTACGTCACAAAGATAATTATATTTTTTCCAGTATTTTCCCTCATCTTCAACATTACTAGTTGCGTAGATTGCCCAAACGTAACCCATTATGGCTGACACATTAACCCTATACGGTTAGAGCTGATGGGGCAAACAAAAATTCCAGTATGCTCCCTTGTATTGGATTACCACCCTCCTGATGTCCTTAAGCCTTCGTCACGTATATGCCCTCTGAACTTACCCCAGACATAGGGCAGTCTCCACTTTATCATTGTGATGAATGTCATGTAGGTTATGCGAACCTTTAGCTCTGGGTTCATTTTTTTGACCTCCTGAAAACACAAAGCAGGAGCATTTCTCAGTTACCCTTAGCCAACGGTAAACGCCTTGGTGCCAATTTGTCGTGATTGTCCCAAAATATATTTGTTTCGTGGGTTTATAAATTCGTGGGACGCCCATAGCTCAAATCAAATTCGTGAGTCATTAGCCTGCATTATTCGAATATTAAAATGCCAAAAACGCTAATAACAAAGAGTGATGCATGTCAGGCGCCCCCTGCTATTGAGTATTAAGACATCGTCGCAGGGGGTTAATTATCACGTTAGATAATGACGTTTTGTGACTTCACCGGGACCGTTAACACAATCGTTTTGACACTACTCTTCAATTGGAATCACTAGTTAAAACTGCTTTTTACTTTCCAAAGTGTGATTTACTGTGATTTCCGGGTTTGATTATAAACGACAACTTAACAAGTGAATTATGCACTCAACAATTAGGTCATGTATCCGTGCGCGCAAACGAAGACGCTTTGCCGTGGGTGTAATGGGGACTTCATTGTTTGTTTTTAAAATAATATAATTATCGTTAATAATGAAAAGTAATAAATAGAGTAATCACTTGACTGGACTAGTTACGTGAAATAATTCATTCGAGGTGATGGACTGTATTGTAAAACACTCGTGCGCATTCGCACACTCGTGTGTGTACAACGTCCCTCACCTCTCATGAAATATTTCACGTAACCAGTCCAGTCAAGAGATTACTCTCTTCTTTACCGAAGAAATAAAGAGTGGATTATGTCCCGAATGATATAAACAGCAAGCGTCTGCCAATAAGCTACAAAGATGAGCCCGAGGCTGATTATACTTGCTGATTATAAGGCCCCTAACAACCAACTCTAAACGGCAGACTATACTTGCCTGGAGGTCAATAGTATACCCGAAGCCTCCCCCGCATACTTTTCCACCTCTGTTGTGATCGGACATGATGTTGTTACAAAATCTTCTACCGTTATAGACGATCGAAATGGGGCCTGCCTCAGGTCGTCCCTGTGCGCTTTCGGCGTGCGAAACAATTGATTTCGTTCAAGCTACAACGATCACTCGCACCTTGGACGCTAATGAATGAACATCAACCAACACTCTGCTGCAATCATGGAAATACTTGACAACACCGGTAGAGCCTTGCTAGCCCTAAACGCCCCTCTTACATGGACTATCAGAGTGAAGGACTAATGGTGGATTTAGGAGGTGAAAGTACACCAACGCATCTTTCGGATAGAGGTAGTACTTTTGTTGGACGACCGTCACCCAACATATCCTCATTTTCACACGGATCCTCACCAGAAGGAGTCTGGATCAGAACTGGACACCAGAAAGAAAACGAGAAAGAAGGGTCTCTCTGCCAGTCGACATGTCCGTCGATTGGCGGATTTTTGGAAGAATAATAAGAAGAAGGAGAAGGAGGTTTGAACGCCTTCCTGTTCCCCATACCTCGTACCCCAGAATCACTTGTGTTCAGCTCGGTCTACATCTCACTGGAGATTGAATTTAACTTCAGCATGACTCTGTCCTCTCAGGACGTAGAAACAGAGGAGAACGTAATACCCTTATTGAAGTGTGTATAATCCTTAATCTCTGAATTATTCTCTTCCTCACAGGCAGCGGTCTATCGAGGAGATGGCTCCCTCGGAGACCAGTAGGGCGAGCGTGAATGAGCTGGAAGCTACGGAAGACAGCAGAGAAACGACAACGGCGGAAATAAGACAACCGGAAACACGAAGAGTATGTACGAGAACAGATAGATAGGTCAACAGGACATGTTGGGCTAGAAATGTCACGCAAGTCGAATTCACATCGAAACAATCAAAAAAGATACAGAAGAAAATACATTCAAACCGACTTAAGATAGTCGCCTCTACTCCCAGTTGTGGACCGATATCTTTCACCACCAAGTTAAACGGCCACATATCATCCCTAGGCTCATTCGGCTCGCTAAACGGTCTTTCGTTTTCAGCTCGATACAAATTTTTAACTCTTCAGACCCTGATAGTATATTCCATGCCAGCTCAGAGCCATCAACAGTGGAACGTTAGGAATCCCTTGAGAATGAATGAATTATATTTTGTGGTAAATACACAGAACGACACGAGTGTGTGAATGGGTAACAAGATATGGCACGAGTGCCAGCGCGGAAAGATAGAACGAGAGGCCGCCGACCTCGAGTTTTATCCTTCCGCGTTGGCACAGGTGCCCTATCATTTAACCCATTCACACACTCGTGTCCTTCTACATTTATTACACGCCTTCACGTCTATAAAAAAAAACATTATTAGGAAGACACTTAGCAATTCATTTGATAATTATCAACAAAAAGAACACATTTTATCGCCAACCAAATTTGCGAACGGAACCTGTGTAACTATTTCGTCCCCAGAGTTCCAATGTGTTCTATGTGCCTGCTGGCACATAGAACACATTGGAACTCAGGGGACGATTTTCAGCCATAGCTAGCGATTCAGATTCTAAATGCGTTGCACGATTTGTAGAAAATTCCTGTGAAATTCCGCTTCTGTTTAAAAATAGTCGGTGAACGATTTCTGTTCCGCACATATGTGCGGAACAGATTTTCATATTCTGCATGGTTTAGTGTTGCTGTAGATGGGGATTACATAGAACAGGCGTGTGATAAAAATAACTAAACTCCTTCCAAGTAACTTATTTCCATCGGGTAAGGATGTTTCGAACCAAATTCAGTTTAGTTCGTAAGGAGACCCGAGGGTAGGGAACTATAATTTTGTTGTGTGAAAGAATCTCTCTAAAAGCATGACGTCACCTTATTCATTATTTGTAGAAGCGTGCCAATCACAATTAATGTAACATTACATTACAGTTCTCTCATTGTCTCTTTTAAGTATTGCGATTGTTTGTTTTTTTAGGGGAGTGGTCGCATAGTGGATTGTTTATATGCTAACATGCAGTGTATGTTCCGGAAACCTTGACTCATAATTCGTAGCAACGAGTCAGTTTTGAAAAGAAATGACGTTGTCTTTCGCGACGCCTTGTGACTTTTATTGTTAATGCAATAATGATAGATGATTTTTTTCATCTTCGATTTATTTTATCTCTATTCATATTGACACACGCGGTTGCGTTTTGGGGTAAATGGTAGATAAAATGTCTGATTATATAGTTCACGTCATCACAACCTTTAACATTAGTAAAAATAATACGTCTTATCCAAAGTGTTCCACAAAATGTGACTAAATGAGCCAAACATGTTGTTAGTTTTCATTCATCATAATCATTGTCTCTTTTGTGGCCTTACTTGGCGTACAATGCAATTATGAACACAGAACGTCGACAAGGAATTATTGATACAAATGTGCGTATATGAGTCTTCAGCCAGGTAGAAAATCATGTTCCCTGGAGAAAAAGATAAGATCACAAGCAAATTTTCGGTTAATGGACTTCCGGGTTAACACTTCGCTTGAGTTTCATATACCGTTTCAAAGAAGATGCAGATCATTTTATTGGCTAAGAAACTCCACAATACAGTCTTCCACAACATTGCGCTTTTCATGTACTTTGTTTCTACAGTTAAAACTAGAAGTCCTGTCACGAACTGTGCGCTTATTTTAGGCTTAATTGCGCGTAGGAATTGTGCGCATTTGCCATATCGAATGCCATCCAAAACACGGCATGTTCTCCCGAGGGTCTGATTCAAATATCTTTCCCCGAGGGTGAAATTTTCCTATTCCCACCTTCAGAGTCATCGAGAATGCTTTTTCTCCCCCCACACGAGGATTACGTCATTATAGATAATTGGCGGCCACGTGCTGACATACCCAATTTATCAAGTTGTAGTCCTTTCGAAAAACGAACAATTTCATCGGGAATATCGTACAAAAGTATTTACCATAGATTTTTACTAAAAAATTGATTTGTAACACTGACCGTTGAGGGGTTAATGAATTTGCGCGTGTCAAACTCTAATGTAAAGGGCATTGTGAGATTATTGATCGATCGATGAATTCGCGCAGTGATATTATTAAATCTGCAGAGAAATGGGGTTGAAACAAATCAACATTGTTGATTTTGAATGGCACGTGGATTACATGCGGGAAATCGTGAAGCAATTTTGTATATTTACAATTGTGCAGACGATGATGAAATAGTTCCGGCGACATAATAAAATATGCAAATGGGTATGTCACGTGGGGAGGGTGGGACTGCTGTTTCACACGGGACACGCGTATGTTTCACGTATAGTGGCGGGAGAAAAAAAATGATCCTGTTGAAATTCGCTATCCACTTTTATAATTACATGATTGTATGCAGTTATTCTTTCCGAGATTAAGGGTTGTGGAAACGGCGCACGGCGGACACAGCTGCGCATTGATCGCCAGATTCGAACGCGTGCTCAACGCGCCGCGGTGGCCGATTCAGCACCAGATGAGGAAAGGACTGAGAGGGGGAGTTCGCCTCTCACAGTAGTGAGTCCACGGGTCTCTTAACATCAAGTGGACACTGTTGCTTGTGTGAGGCCGCTCAAGTTTCACACAGTAAAATTAGTTTAGTGTCGCCAGCAAGACGAATTTTGGACACTCGTACCTGAGATCAAGCTATTTCGGGTTTTGCAATTGATGGGGAACAGCGAACCCACGTCCCCCTGTGTTCCTCCCGGACGTACCACGAATTGAACGACAGATGGGGGGCAAACATAAATGTCAACCATATTTCACGGAAGCAAAAGATAAACTCAAAACAATGAGAAGATAAAGGCAATAAGAAAAAGAATTATTCAAGACAGTTTTAATCAATATTAAACTTAGCTATCAATCATATGCAATAACTGGATTAAGGCCAAGAAAACGCAATCTGCATTGTAATTTGAATTGTAAATCAATTGTAGCTCAAACTGTCAGGAGCCAATACTATAAAAATTTTACAATTGTATTTTCTAGAATTGTATTTTCTATCTATTAATATGACTGAATACGATTAATCATTATCATTTTAAAAGATATGCCAACTGGCAGATTGCCACATCTTTGAAAATGCTAATGGTTCATTTCAACCCATTTAAAGTCATAACTAGAAATACAATTAGACAAAAAGACAATTGTAAAGGTTTTAGAGAATTGACCCCAGTCTACTCAACTAGCAACCAGTACTACAAACCTTGTATAATTGTATTTTCTGGTAGTGTATTTCCTACCTATTAATATAACTGATTAAACTGAATTATTAGCATTTTAAAAGATAAGGTAATTTGCCAACTGGCAAATTGCCATATCTTTGAAAATACTAATGCTTAACTTTAACCCATTTAAAGTCATAACTAGAAAATACAATTCCTAAAATACAATTGTAAAAGTTTTATAGTATTTGCCCCTGAAAGACGCACGTTTATCATAAATGCTCTGGCGATCAACATGTCGTCTGAAGAAACGACGAGCCCGTCGAAGTTTTTTTTTTTATGAAACCCTCCATGATGTTTACAATGCTCTTCTTTTTTTGTCTTTCGCTCAGTAAGAAAATATAGACCTCGTTTTAAAACGTCCACCAGGGTTCAAAAGCTTACTTTCGGTTCAAGAGAAATATAACATTATTTAGAATTCGTAGTTGTACAGTTGTCTATAAACTGAGGCCGTACGAAGCTTTGAAATTTGGCTCGATTCGAAATAGTCCCGATGATACGATTCGACTTGTGTCGCACTGATTCAAAACGTTTTGAATCGTCGAGACGGTCTTAACATTCTACCAAAGGTATCCACTTGAACTCTTCATCCGTTCTGTTTTCAGATCACTTGTACTGGAGACGTGGTGATATAAGAAGAGTTAAAAGAAGATCCGCTTTCGAAGTTACTACTTCGATTTCGTTCTGGAATATTCTGGAATATTCTTCTGTTTTAACTGACTTGACCAAACAGGCGCGTGGCCGTTGAATACAATGCTTGCGTGGAGACTGGCAATATTTACAGTTCCAAGAGGATACCAATAGAATAAATAAGCAAGGTAAAATCAACGTTGACGATGTGTCTAGCTGTCAATCAAGCATTCGCGTGCAGCCGGTAGTACTCTCCACAAGCGCATATGTGAACAAAACATACTCATGTATTTGCGATAGAAAGTGTCGTTTGTTCTCCATTTTTAGTGAAAAAGTCGGTTATTTATTAAGAGCATGGTATAAATAAAACAAATAGGGACTAGGGCCGGTAATCAGATTTAAGCCACGAATAGGATAATTATTTTAACCACGAGACTCTACCGAGCGGTTAAAACCCTTATTCTTCAAATGGTGTCAATCTGATTACCGGCACATTTACCTATTTGTGTTACTTATATGCTCGTAACTGGTTGAGTGTTGGGTTCCCAGATTGGGGCTTTACTCAGACATGTAGGTACCACGAGTTAAAGGCTTCATATCCCGGGGATGTCCTTCAAATTATCTTTGATGTCAGGTTATTTAGTCTGTAAGGATTTGCCTCGTTGCAGTTCATGGGAGAATAGGCACTCTCCCACAAATTATAACAAGGCAAAGAATGTTTGAATGAAACTGTGGCTGTATCGGAGTCGGCAACTTGAGTCATGTCCGAGGTCAAGTTGGATGTAATTTCTTTTATAGGTGTAAACGTTTGTAATGGAATCCTCACTGAAAATGTTTTAACCACAGAAGAAGCTTCACACCGGTAGTGGGGTTAAAAGCAAAAATTTAACATACAGGCCTGTCACAGGTAGTAACTTACACTGCAAAAAACATAGGTTCTCTTTAGAACCCAAACTGGTTCTAATCTTGTCCCTGAGATGGAACCAGCTCTGTTTAAACAGTATTTATTTCAAATGAAATAAATTTACCAAGATTAGCATTCAATTTTAACAGAATATTACATGAACTGAAGTAGATTCAGCACTAAACTTGGAGCTTATTCAACGCAGTCGCCAAACATTTTGAAACAAAGGAGATATGAACAGTTGGCATATCGAATCAGTTTTGGTTCTGTATAGAACCAAAACTGGTTCGATATGCCAACTGTTCATATCTCCTTTGCTTAATAATGATTTGAGACAACCTCGTATGAGCTCTAAACTTACGGCTGAAATCCCCTCAATTTATGTTTAATTCTGGTAATATTTAATGTTAATCTTTATAAATTTATTTGATTTGAAATAAATACTGTTTAAACAGAACTGGTTCCATCTCAGGGACAAGATTAGAACCAGTTTGGGTTCTAAAGAGAACCTATATTTTTTGCAGTGTGTGGTTTTTCCTCAGAAACAGTAAATAATAACTAAATTAAAAACTATCCCTCCACATAGGCCTTGTGTGGTCTCAATATTTTCCGTCTGTTTGATCGGTTCAGTTCGTGATTTAACTTCCCATCTCGCTAATAACGCATTACATTTTGCATTTGACAGAGCAAACGCACTTGTGTATTTCAGACTACTTCATTCTTCTGCTGTAAATAGCGTGTTAACTAACGAGCATTTTCTGCGCTAATTGTGACATGACTTTTAGTTTCAACTGTAGATGGCGATGTATTCGTGATGTACACTTGAACCACTGGGTCTAGATTCATGAATATAATATTGCTAAATTAATATCGAATAGAAAAAAAAATGAAAATAACTGATGAGATTTATTGTTCACACATTTATTTTTTTGACAACTGAGATTCTTTAGTATTGTGGGATTATTATGATCCCCGATGAGTCTGGAGGTGGGATGGGGAAATCTCACCCGAGGGGCAAGATATTTGAACCAGACCCGAGGCTTTACATCATGCCAAATGGAGGATCCAATCGAGGATGAAGAATCTTCAGCGGAAAAGAAATAAAAAAAATATCAATCAATTTAATGTCTCATATGATACCTTTCCATTGCTGTCAAGCATTAACCAGTAATCAGGAATGCAAATGCTGGGATTATTATGATCCCCGATGAGTCTGGAGGTGGGACGGGGAAATCTCACCCGAGGGGCAAGATATTTGAACAGACCCGAGGCTTGCCTCGGGTCTGTTCAAATATCTTGCCCCGAGGGTGAAATTTCCCCATTCCCATCTTCAGACTCATCGAGTATGATTTTTCTCCCCCCACACGAGGATTACATCATTATAGATAATTGGCGGTCACGTGCTGACATACCCAATTTATCAAGTCGTAGTCCTTTCGAAAAACGAACAATTTCATCAGAAAGATCGTACAAAAGTTAGGTATATACCACTGATTTGTAACACTGTCCGTTAAGGGGTTAATGAACTTGCGGGATAAGATTAGAACCAGTTTGGGTTCTAAAGAGAACCTATATTTTTTGCAGTGTGGGAGATCATGGTATAAAATACAACTTTTCGTTGATTTGAGATTCGATAATCCTATGCCTGATTCGATAGGGGACTGATTCTACTCAAAATGTGACATTCACGGTGCCCTACTGTATACTATATTGGGCTAACTTTAACACTTCGTCCAACGCATATGAAATCAAAATTATTATTCCATTTAATGTTTTTTAATTATTTTGAATTCAAAGTTGCACAATCGTCTATCAAAGAGATCACTGTGAAACTGCGTAATTCGATTCGGTTCGAAAAGGTCCCGATGATTCGGTTCGACCTGAGTCGCACTGAATCGAAAAGTTTTGAATATGCTGCGATAACTTTAACCATTTATCCAACGCACAGGATTTCAAAAATTATTATTTTAATTTTTTTTTTTATTTTTTATCTTTAAAAATAAATCAACAAAACCATTTCACGTGCTCTCTTCTTGGAACAAGCTAGACTAGCTCGTTCCATTGAGGGGTCAAGTGATATGGCTTAGTTGACATTTTTTTGTAAAATATATATTTTTGCATCTTAATTTGTAAATTACGCGGGCGGATTCGTCGATTCGCTAGATAAAAGGTTAAATTACATTTGGTAGACACTGTACTACTACGCTGTTTATAATCTTACCAATGGATCGATTATTTAAACTTATATATTCCATATTCAGAACATCAACAAGCCGCCCTTTCTCTGCACATTTATGAAACATATTTAAAACTATATATTATTGTCGGAAATAGCAACATAATACTGTTTAACATACTAATTTACTATGCCGCTTTCAATGTTTATTGACTTTTTGAAACAACAGATGCTCTTTACCACCTCACAGTTTTGAAAGCATGCTACATCGTCGTATAGATTCTCTTTCAATTCCATCTGACTCCTTCAGTTAATTTGGTGCGGTCGGATCTATTTCCGTTTTTTTTGCTCCTATGTTTATGGATCTGGAGATAGACTGGAAGTTCGATCGATGGTCTAGTTTTCCTCCCTCGCCTGACCGAAGCCAACATATACATCAATATGTTTTTCGTCGCAGTGATAGTGACCGTACATGTTTGTGAGTCAAACACCTGTTTGTTAAAAGGATATTGTTAGTTTTTATCGGGCTAAGCGACACAATAACATTACTAACAGTCCTTACCTCGACGGGAGTTTAAGGAGTAAGTGTATCCCATCTTAACTTGAAAAAAGTATCGAAACATTAATCATTAAAATGCATAATTTGCTTCAATTCAGTCGGCAAGATCCAATCATTTTTGTCTCAATGGACGACTGTGTAAGCGAAATAAACTGAAATAATGCTTAGGTTCCGAAAAGAAAATTCGGTGCGAGGTAGCCCCCATATCTGGCTACTGTGTCTTTTGAGGTATCGTTGCCCAATGTGACCTTCATCCCAGAAGCAATAGACTTTCTAGACTGCAGAACCCAACAGTCTGTCATATTCACAATGTCCCAGGGATTAGTGGAAAAGATCAAGACTCTGTGACGAAGCTTGGCAAAACATAATCGCTTGTTCAATTCCATTTTGAAGAGCAAAATAATTTTTGCCCCTAATTTCGCCCTTGGTTCTCAGTACGAAGTGACGCGTAACAAATTGGAGAGTATTTTACTGTAAGTGGACATGTGGATTGAACTTTTCACTGTGACAGTACAGTACCATTAATTCAACATCGGATAGAGAAATTCGATCTGATCGTGAATGGGTGGCGATATAGTCGAAATTATTTGTTCGCTTTCTCTTACGATTCTGTAGAACCTTACCACGTGTACTTTCTGTTGATGAAGTGAAAATAGTGAGAAAAATGCCACCATCAATACTATTAATTATAAACAAGGGACAGTACGGCCGTCGTGGTCTGGTCACTTTCCACAGGTGAGCAACATTTCCACGGCCGCGATAATTTTAAATTCCAGACACTAAATATAGGAATAATTATAGGAATATAAAATCATCAACAATTTAATTAATGAAGCACCGGGTACAACCCGGTGGTTCATTAATTAAAATTATGCTGACATGATTTTTATTACCTGGTAAACGACATCACGACCCACGTGTAGAGAACAACCAGTCCACGGCGACTGTACTGAATAACATTCGCAAATTCGGAAGTGAGAGAAACCCTGCCCTCAACTTTGAAAATGTTCATGTTTCAGTCGATTCCCAACAAGTACAGTTAAAACTAGAAGTCCTGTCACGAACAGTGCGCTTATGTAGGTTTAATTGCGCGCAATTGCCAAATCGAATGGCATCCAAAGCACGGCAGGTTCTCCTGGTTACTAATCGCAAACACAGGCAATGTTTCTGCCAATGGACCTCCGGGTTACCCGGAGGTCCATTGGTTGAAACATTGTTTGTGCACAGGCTATATGTACAGAATTTAATAGCGTTACTATGGCCATAACGCATAGGTTAACGCGCAGATCGACGTGCTATTTCTGCGAATTTCATAACAGGACTTCTAGTTTTAACTGTATATTATAAATTCACACCTGCCGTTTCGTAATATGCCTCTGGCTTCAAAATATTTTGTTAAGGTATAAGTTAGTTAAAATGGTATTTTTGGAAAACGAACAAACTCTTCCATGCGTTGAAATGGAACTTGAGTGGGCGCGATGTCTGTAGCTGCAGTAAAATAACAATAAAGTGCGCCTTTCTTCTAGTCTCTTTCAACTTTTTTGTAATCACTTTTAAAAAAAACCCCTCATACTAACCATCTCCACACCAACCATCTGCGCGACCAAGAGCAACTGCAATGTGCCTCGAATAGACAACGTTACTTCTCTGTGGCCTGTTGTGAAATCCGTTTCTGCCGAGTACTTTACATGTCAGTCAATTAAATATGCAGTACGTGAAGAGTGGATTGTAACTATATCACCCGCGGAGTGGAGTTATCACCCAAACTGTAACTTTCAAATTTTGTATATGTCGACTAAAAACACAAGCAATGTTTCAGCCAATGGACCTCCGGGTTTAACCCGGAGGTCAATTGGCTGAAACTTTGCTTGCGCTTGTTATGCTTTGTAACAAAATTGCAATTATTGCTTGGGGTGAATCTCCACTCTGTTGGTGATTAAGTGCCAATACACTTTTCACGTACTGTAGAAACTCACCTGGATAGGTTAACCAATCAGATCTCCTCTAAACGGAGGCCGTAAGCTCGTCGAATGGGTAGTGGTTTTGAAATCATATATTTCTAATTAATTTATTCTTTAATTCGCTAAATATAATTAACGCTTTTTGTGATGGACATATAGACATATTACGACAATTCAGGTGTAAAATTATAATACACCTGTCGGAAATCGACTGAAACATGGACCTCTCCAAAGTTGTGTCAAGAGGTTTCTCTACTTTCAGATTTGCGAGCGCTATTCCTTGATTATATTTATTATTAGTGGGGGCAGTGGCGTAGCGGAAAATATTGTGCCCCTACCGCGAGATAGAGACGGGGGCCCTTTCATAATGGTGTTTGCCTTTAAAACGGGAGCAAATTTAGTGCTGTTACCGTGCACAGCATACAGGATTTCACGTAGTACATACGCCATAAATTAAATGAAGGTACAGCCTATAGGATCGATTCTGAAAGTACGACTCTGTAGATTTTTTCATTACATGTTTTAAGTTTCACCCCCACCATCCAACGATACACACATGCACGCCCAACATGTGTGACTTGAGAGGCACCATGTATGTATATTGTTCATTTCTCACCCCTATCAGTTACAATGATGTAGCGTTCACCTAACCCTTTACCTAACCCGAAAAGCAGACGACACTTGCAAACATAATTCTTGAATAACTATTTTTTTTCATTTTTTGTCTCAAAAACATAGGTTATGACCCCTCGTTGGAACGAGCTCGACGAGCTCGTTCCAACGAGGGGGTCATAACCTATGTTTTTTAGACAAAAAAATGAAAAACATAATGAAAATTAATTGGCGATGTTTGAGAAAAGCGCTGGCCGGTTTTCACCGTTACGTTAGGTAAAGGGTTAAAAGAATAATACACAGACTACAAAGAGTACGTCGTGTGGAAGTGAGAGTTTGAAATTATGTGTATTTGGTACACAGTCTCTCTCTATATCTCTCTCTCTCTCTCCCTCTTTCTTCCAGCGTTGGGACAATCTTCAAGACGGGAGTCCCCTTTCTAGCCGCCCCGCCCCCGCAATGCGGGCCCTGCGGGCCCATCCCCTACGCCACTGAGTGGAGGCATTTTTTTCTCAGCATCTCCATCCAATGGCCGAGAGTAAGTACATGTGATCTCACCAAAAATGTGAATATATTGAATATCAGATGATATTTTCCTTTTTTCCCATCCGGTCTTGATTTTATAAATTTTATTCATGTTGTCTCAACAAATAATGGAAGTCTGTCGCGACCCTATCGCAATCTGATGGCGTAATATACCGCTTTTAGGATTACGTTCATTTATTACTTTCCAAAGTGTGATTTACTGGGATTTCAGGGTTTGGTTATAAACGATAACTTCACACGTGAATTATGCAATCAATAATTGTGCCATGTATCCGTGTGCGCAAACGAAGACGCCTTGCCGTGGCTGTAATGGGGACTTCATTCTTTTGTTTTTTTTAACCCTTTACCTAACATGAAAAGCCAATGATACTTGCAAAAAAAGTTAAATTCTTGAATAACTAATTTTTTTCATTTTTTGTCTGAAAAACATAGGTTGTGTTCCCTCATTGGAACGAGCTCGTTCCAATAAGGGGTCATAACCTATGTTTTAGAGACAAAAAAGTTAGCGATTTCTGAGAATAGCGCTGACCGGTTTTGGCCGTTACGTTAGGTAAAGGGTTAAATAATATAATTATCGTTAATAATGAATAGTAATAAACAGAGTAATCGCTTAACTGGACTGGCTACGTGAAATAATTCATTCGAGGCGAGGGATTAAATTGTAAAACACTCGTGCGCATTCGCGCACTCGTATTTGTACAACGTCCCTCAGCTCTCATGAATTTGTTCACGTAACAAGTCCAGTCAAGAGATAACTCTCTATGCAATTCCCAAGAATAACAAGTTTCAGTTACTAGTCCATTTTTGCGTATAATAATTATATCCAGAAATCGAATCCTTATCTGGATTGAAACTATACTAAAGTACGGCCGCCTTGGACTCGTCACTTTCCACGAGTGGGCAATATTTCCCGGACGAAATAATATTAGATTCTAAACACTAATTATAGGAATAAACATAAAAAAATTAATTGATGAAGCACCGGGTACAGCTCGGTGCTTCATTAATTAACATTTTACTGATGACGATTTTTGTTACCTGGTAAACGTATGCGTGGTCATCTCTGCCCACGCGTGGATTATGGCCACTCCACGGCGGCTGTACTGTGCGTGAAACTGTTGTACTGTTGTACTTACTTATATAGAGATCAGTGGTTATTGCTTGGACGAATTATTCACTACTCTAGTGTTGCAGTGATCAGGCACCCTTCATTCAATGTACGTGCCGCCAGGTGGCGCTGGCAAAATTCCGACAATAATTCAACAAGGCGTCCTATTGGACTTCTCATTGTTCCGATTTTCAGACTTATTGAAGCAAATCACATTCCGCCGGCCTGTAAATGTATGCAACGTATATTTATTTCTTTTCTGGGGTTTACGAGTGCTTTAACCCTTTACCCAACGTAACGACCAAAACCGGCCAGCGCTATTCTCAAAAATCGCCAATTAATTTTTTAAATATTTTCATTTTTTGTCTCAAAAACATAGGTATTGACCCCTCGTTGGAACGAGCTCGTCGAGCTCGTTCCAACGAGGGGTCATAACCTATGTTTTTGAGACAAAAAATGAAAAAAATTAGTTATTCAAGAATTTTTTTTGCAAGTGTCGTCTGCTTTTCATGTTAGGTAAAGGGTTAAACATCTGGGATAGCATCGTTTCGAACAGTTATACTAGTACAGGAGACCGGAGTACACGGAGAGAATCACTGAGCAGAGACGAGCAACTGTCAGACTCTGCAAGCTACTGCAGAGTCAGGAGTCACTGAAGGCTAGTGCGTCAGCGATGTGTAGCACTCATTAGGGCACAGTGCCAAGGTGACTCCGCGTGATGAATCGGGATAAAGTGTCTTGTCCATGGCCATAGCGTGGATGGCGCGTGTGAGGATCGAGGCGTCGACCATTCAGTTTAACCCGTTTACTGACACGCCCACTTTACCCATATATGGATGACCTCTATGTATACTTGTATGCTGGGAAGTTTTATAAAATGTATGACATACTTGAATCTCTATCATCTGATTAATTGTTGGAAAGGGCTCTCTGGGCACTTTCCAACAATTAACGAGGTGGTAGGTTTGATCTGCGCATTCCCGAGCGTATATATAATCATCATAACATAGGTAGCAGTAGTCGTTATCGGCGGCGTAAATGTTAAAGTCAAATTCTCTATGGAATGATCCACCGTGCTCCCGTCTAAATAGAGTACCTCTTGCGACGTGCGTGTGAAATTATTTTCTATCTGCCACCCGAATATTCTACCTCAAACAAAATAACTGAATGGTGATTGGCGTACCTTTAACCTGTGACACCACATCACAAATGCACAATATATGATGTGAAGTTGGGGGGGGGGGGGGGGGGGGGCTGTGGCTCAGTAGGTAGAGGTGCAGACTGCAAGCCGAGAGGTCCTCGGTTCGAATCCCACCGGCGGCAACTGCGTTGTGTCCTTGGGCAAGACACTTCACCCCCATTGCCCATGTGGGGGCACGGTGACGCTGTGCACTAAGCGTACTCCACGTCGATGGTGCACCTGTCTTCAACCAATGCTAACCCTGCTTGTGTGGAGTTAGGATTTTTGGGAGCTGACAGTTGCTCGGTGGTTATCTCCGGGTACTCCGGCTCCCTCCACCTGTAAAACTGTCGTGGTCATGATTAGCCATTGTGCAGAAAAGTGACCTTAAACGCCAATAAATAAATATGATGTGAAGTTATAGGTCAATGATACTCTTTTGTATACACGTCAAGGTTGTAGTGTATGCCTAAAAGTTAATGCAACGGTCTCTCTCTATGCATCGAATATTTGTGTAGATTTACCATGTTAAATATATGGATACAATGTATAATATGTTTAAAATGGCGTCCATAATATAGCATCCCTCGTTTGCAAGGTGGTTTTATTAAACTGCCAATTTCCCCTTCTGAGTCGGGATCAATGAGCTTGCACGTGGCGTTCGACAAGCATGTTTTTGAAGCTATGCATTTTTTATATGGCGGAGTGATAAATAATTTTATCAGTTTTTGAATTAAATATCTAATATCATTTTGAAAAATATTTGGTTCCAAATACACTTGTCGCATGTGATAGGTCTTCTGCCTGTTACCATGCTGTCGCAAGACGTATGCGTAAAGTTCGCGGCCTGACCTCTCTAAGGGTTTCATGATAAACCAATAAACACGCGCTGCAGTTCACAGAAGGTACCAATAATTCGAATCAATAGAAAAAGCACGCATATTTCGATATGCATGCAATTCAAACATGTCAAAACAAAAATCGATCTGAGGCTTAGAGCATTGATCTCATGTCAGTTCTGGTTATAGTCTGCTGCAGAACAACAGATACATCAGATTTTCAACAAGAATTATGCAGTTAAGTGGTACTTAAAAAAAATGTTCGACGGTGCTTCATCACTAGAAGCGGTGCATTGACTCCAGTACCCCTCGCTAAGTACGTATGTTCTTATTTGTTGCACAAAGTACATGCGGCGGAAATTAAAAAGATATGAGTACGTTTACAGGAAATATGTCAGTTGAAAATATCAATAGGCACATAAGGGACAGTAAGATAAAAAACAATACACCAGTCCGACAGTTTCCTGTGCATCTTTCTGGTAGACGAGAGACTGGGTTAGCACATTCCTAAGCCGCTCAACTCAGATCTTCTATTTGGACAACTGATTTTCACAAACAACCTACAACGAGTTTCCGCTGAACATATAACCTAACAAATGAATGCATCCGTTCGCGTAATTCACACACAGACCAGCTGAAAAATTGTTTTTCAAAAATGGTCAACAAAACCAGCACGTGACTCCTCTCATTGGAACGAACTCAGCGAATCGGAATCGTCGCTATGACATAAATGTTTCTGTATTCAACTGACGAAGTAGAAGCCCGAACGTTTTTCCCAGCACCGCGTATACTAGTTCCTTTTGGGGCTGCACGGTATTTCGATAAACCGATATATGCCGGTATTCAAACCGATATCGATTGAATACTGGTGTAATTACAAAAATATCGATTTATCGTAGAGCTGCACGATATTCAAAACAGAATACCAGTATCGGTATTTAAGAAAATATCGCTGTATACCGGTATATCGAAAACCTGTTCAGATATCTGAACATAAGTACCACAATCGACACTTGATGCATCACAGTCGGAACGAATCAGCATGCTTTGATGATGCGGTTCGAAAAACCCTTACACAACGCAGACGATATCAAAATTTATTATTTTAAATCAAATTTTTCCAATAATTTTTTCAAAACACTACCATGTGACCTCTCATTGGAACGAGCTCGTTGAGCTCCTTCCAATGAGGGGCCACATGATATAATTTTGTTGACATTTTTGAAAATTATTTTTTCAAATGCTGAATTGGTATTTTACGTGGGCACATGCGAACGATTCCTTGGATAAAGCGATATATTATTCATTCTGAGCTACAGTTAAAAAACTGAAGACATCTTGAAAATTAAATTGTGGGTAAATACATAATGACGATAAACCGATATTTTTGTAATTTCACCGGTATTCAATCGATATCGGTTTGAATACCGGTATATATCGGTTTATCGAAATACCGTGCAGCCCTAGTTTATCGTCATTATTTATTTACCCACAATTTAATTTTCAAGATGTCTTCAGTTTTTTTGTGCGAAAGCAGGGTTGAAAAGGTTATGACTTTATATAACATTATAGTTACCAAATTACCAACCCCATATCTTATATAATGGCCACATATACCGCCATCGCTATCCATAAACGTCGGCATTCTATGGGCATTGAAATGAACGATCTGTCGCGTTATCGGAGTATGAATGTGGGATGGACGTGTCAAGTTGTACGAAATACGTACCACTTCATATATAACTTATCACACCCATCCCGCATTCATACTCCGATAAACCGACATAAAATACATTTCAATTGTTATAATTTAATTTAGAGTGTTTGATTGTATTATAATACACCCATACGTGACCGAAGTCCCCGTCATTAATATTATATCGAACTTTGTGTACACGACAGATTTATTGATTCCAACATAGGCAAATACAGGTGGCCTCGATACTTAAGAGAAAGCTCAGTGTGAACAACCCACGTGAAGACAGCCCAACTTCAATAAGTACTTTGCTTGTATCTTTGGACATCCATATTTTTTTTTTATTTGACAATGGGGCGGGACAAAGCAAAACTATTTTACGACAGGAAAATTATTTACCGAGTTATGAAAAACACCTCTACCAATCAGAAGCAAGCAAATCGGATATCACTAACCATTTAAAACATGATGGTATAGTCTATGCCATTTCAGAGTCATCAGATTCGCAGAGTCTATACTCATTACTTGGGGGAAGCCCAATCAAATATTTTCAACGTGCAGCCTTGGGGCTGCACGTTGAAAATCTTGATTGGTCTACCTCCCAAACTCGCTGAGCAACTATTTATTTCATGAATTCAAATCCTAGACAAGGAAAGCAAACTTTCGAGTTCAGAGGGATAAAGAACATTCAATTATTATGTTTTTAATTAGGCCCCGACCACTGCTTACAACACTTATCATTGGAAGAAGCTGATCGAACTCGTTCTATTGAAAAAGCATAATGTATGATGTTTTGAGCCAAAAAAACAAAAACGTTTGGTTAGTCAAGTAGTGGCTTACGTGCTTTAATTATCATTATGATTATTATCATTTCAATAACTTTAATAATAATATCCGCAGGATATGGCCGTTTTGTTATTGGAAATTTAATAACTCTGTGAACAGCTGAAGCCATTATGATGTCGAAGAGTGTCACGGATGGAAAACGCCCGAGAACATTGGAAATCGCATCAAGCAAGTACGTGTCAGAATTGCTAAGGAATCGTGAGGAAAGTGTGACTCCCTTTAACATTTATTTATTGCACTAGCGCATCGTTGCGACAGCACACCGGCCTGAGTGTTCTATCCAAAGGAAGGGGGCAAATATCTCGGTCAAGAAACCAATACTTAATCTCTGCAATTAAGTGATTATTACTAGAAAAGGGTTCGCAACCCCTCAGCTAGATGTATGATGCGCAAACTACCGGGCCATCGTTTTCCCGAACCGCTCCGTGCTGTAAACAGACATACAGAACGTGGAGAGTGGATTGCAACTAAATCACCCGCGGGGTGGAGTTATCACCCAAGCTATTACTTTCAAATTTTGTACATATCGAAAAAAAACACAAGCAATATTTCAGCCAATGGAGCTCCGGGTTTAACCCGGAGGTCCATTGGCTGAAACTTTGCTGGTGCTGGTTATGCTTTGCAACAAATTTGCAATTATTCCTCGGGTGGAATCTCCACTCTGCGGGTGATTTAGTGATAATACACTCTCCACGTACTGTATAGACAAAATCAATTCATATAAAGTCGATGATTATAAATCATACAGAACTGTGATTACATAAGCGGCCTCTTTCTCGACTCGATCGCAATCAGTCCGTGACACACCTCCACCTGTAGGACGAGATTTTGTGAATAAAAAAAATACGAAATATAGAGAGAAACAATCGAAATGCCACCAAGAGTTCATGTTCACGTCTTTGTTTTTCAACAGGAGCGAGTTTACTATGCACCGGAGGGAAAAGGGGACATATAATGTTGACCGGGTCGCATCTGGTTAACATTTTCTGCCCATTTTCGAAATCATAGCCCTACATTCAAATCGTGACTTGTCAGTAAGACAAAGCCTCATCGGCTAACCACGTTGGTATTTCAATTATTACAGTTTTGAATATTGTCAAAAAGCAGATCGTCGTATCTCATCAGTCCATGACTTCTTTCATTGATCTGATTGATTAATGAAGGACAAACGTTTTGTCTGGTAATAAATCTTTGTTATAAAGGCCATGCGTCTCGACAGAAATGACTGTCCGCTATTGCATTTTATTATATCGTTCTACCGGCAATAACACAACAAAATGTCTTCTAGTCGCTGACAAATGTAGAGATTTGCAACAGAATATTTCATTCAAATTTATCGATATTTACAGTTCCAAATCGTTGTCTTGCATTATAAGGCACTTTTACGTATTACGGCAGTGTATTGACGCCATTGTAATTAATGATACTTAAAAATTATGAAGCTTCGACGTTAGAGACGAAACATCAACATTTATTTTTCACTGGATAAACGTTAAATGAAGTGAAATTTCTGTTCATTTTAGTTCCAAGTCATAATCCAAATACACAGTTGACAAAATACTGAAAATCCAACGTCAAACACCCGGAATATGAGGTTAATATCCGCGGGACTTTTTTTTTATCATTTAAGCCATTTCGAACAGTTTTCATTAAAAAACGCTATCTTGGGATTCGCGTAGCTCCTTATTTATGAATGACACAGCTATCAAACTTCATACACTGTTTTCTGGTTATTCGA
The DNA here is from genome assembly GCA_031216915.1 of Pictodentalium vernedei. NCBI lineage: Eukaryota > Metazoa > Mollusca > Scaphopoda > Dentaliida > Dentaliidae > Pictodentalium > Pictodentalium vernedei. The sequence goes on from CM062297.1 coordinate 866,318,173, forward strand.
AATTGTTCACAGTTTATTTTTATATTCCAAATGTATGCACCCCATGTCAAAGATGCCAATTGTACGTTCTTTTCTACGGTACGTGGAGAGTGTATTATCACTAAATCACCCGCAGAGTGGAGACCCCACCCAACAATAATTGCATTTTTGAATTTTGAAAAGGAGGTTGAAAATAAAAGATATACAGTATGTGGAGAGTGGATTGTAACTAAATCACCCGCGGAGTGGAGTTATCACCCAAGCTATAACTTTCAATTTGTGTATATATCGACAAAAAACACAAGCAATGTTTCAGCCAATGGACCTCCGGGTTTAACCTGGAGGTCCATTGGCTGAAACTTTGCTGGTCCTGGTTTTGGTTTGCAACAAATTTGCAATTATTGCTCAGGTGGAATCTCCACTCTGTGGGTGATTTAGTGATAATACACTCTCCACGTACTGTAACTGTTATAACAGTCTAACTAAACCGTTTTGGTAAACTGTTATAACAGTTTAGTAAGTTGTTTAACTTAGTTGTTATAACAGTTTAACTGAACTGTTAAATTTTAGTAAACTGTTAGAACAGTTTAGTAAGCTGTTTAATTAAACTGTCATAAAAGTCTAACTAAACTGTTAGATTTTAGTAAATTGTAATAACAGTGTAAATAAACGGTTTTAACAGTTTATCAATTCATTATTTTAAATTACAATCGCGCAAAAACGCTGCTGTACAATTTAATTTATAAGTTGTTCGTCATTTTTTTTCAAGAAATCCCTGTTTTTTCGCTTAGTACGAAATGTGGATAAAATATGAAACTGAATTCGGAGGTCTTTTCGTGAACTGGTTACAACATCGTCATCTTAAATACAGTTAAAACTAGAAGTCCTGTCATAAAATGCGCAGAAATAGCACGTCGATCTGCGCGTTGATCTACGCGTTCTGGCCATGGTAAGGCTATCAAATTCTGTACATATGGCCCGTGCACAAGCAATGTTTCAGCCAATGGACCTCCGGGTAACCCGGAGGTCCATTGGCAGAAACATTGCCTGTGTTTGCTATGAGTAATGGGGAGAATCTGCCGTGCTTTGAATGACATTCGATATGGCAATTGCGCGCAATTCCTACGCGCAATTAAGCCTAGATAAGCGCACAGTTCGTGACAGGACTTCTAGTTTTAACTGTATGGTCTCCTTCACGGTAAGATCGGAATCTAATCGTGAGAAACTTATATCGGTAGATCGAGATTTCATAACAAAATATTGCGCAATGAAAACCGAATAGAGAGAAAAAAACGAAAATATATTAAGGTTGTCACTTTCTTTTTCCACGGATGAGTTGGTATGGTGATACAGAGAGGAAATTGTGAAGACAATGTCGACCGGATCGCGACTCTCTCGATCCGGTCGGAATTCTCAATCCAGTTTGTAACCACGGAACTGTTTGTTTATTGAGGTTTAACGATGCTTTCAACAGCAAGGGTAATATCGTGTCGGACCGTTTTGTAGGTGGAGGAAGCCGGGGTACCTGGAAAGAACAACCGAGCAGCGGAGAGCAACTGTCAAGTAGAGTTGGAAGTGGTTGAAGGTAATTGCACCCTCGACGTACAGCAAGCCTCAGCACGCGGCACCACAGTTTCCTACGTGGGCAACCGGCATGAAGTGTTTTGTCCAAGGACACAACGCCGTTACCGCTGGTCTTGATCGAACCGTCGACGTTTCGTTTGAACGCCCAATGTTCTAACCACTGCGCTCCCAATCGCAGAAGATTTTTTTTAAAAAGTATTCACCTCAAATATACGTTATCTGCAAAAATATTATTTTTAAACAAAAGTAATCTCATTTACATGTAAACATCATTGGCGTACAGTACATGGAGAGTGGATTGTAACTAAATCACCTGCGGAGTGGAGCTATCACCCAAACTATAACTTTCAAATTTTAAATATATCGACAAAAAACACAAGCAATGTTTCAGCCAATGGACCTCCGGGTTTAACCCGGAGGTCCATTGGCTGAAACCTTGCTGGTGCTGGGTATGCTTTGCAACAAATTTGCAATTATTGCTCGGGTGGAATCTCCACTCTGCGGGTGATTTAGTGATAATACACTTTCCGCGTGCTGTATGTACAAGTTCTCAGAAGCTGACAGGGTTTTTTTATGAAATTGTGAAACAAGTTACGGGTTTTTCGCATGAAATGGTAAAGAGCGCCTAAGGCGCGTAGGGGCGCCGTGACGCAAGCCCCTTTCGACCCTCTTTAACTGTATAAGATATTTTGTAGTGACATGTCCAGGGGCGTTGAAGGAGGAAAAGGATCGGGTACTCGGCAGATGTCCGAGAATAGGTGTTCTTGGGAGCTGTGGCTCGTCCTTTTTATGTTCGTTGGTCTGAACCCTCGGTTGAAGACCAGAGTGAGAGGGGTCCTCTCAGCAAAGGTGCTACATCTCCCCGAGGGTGCTGTGATGGTATGTTTAGGCAAGTAAAGTCTGCCACTTATAGGATTGTTATGTTGTGGTGGTGGGCCATCATTGGCAAGCATAGTCTGCCTCAGGCAATAGATCGTTGGTAGAGTTTGTTTCTTCAATTGGATTTTGTTTGAGCACTTCGTCGGATCGCGGAGAAAAAGCAACAACGGCCCCTTTCGGGGACCACCCAGATAAAGACCCGAACTTCCCTGGTTCGGGGACAGGCCTGCATGGTAATCTATTTGGCCGGCGCAGAATGCGCGCTACCGGCGCTTACAAAAAGGGGCAAAAATGGGACGCAGGACCAACGCTCGCCTCCCAGGAATTGGATGACCACTTCTTGGGGTGGAGCGAAGGATGTTCAAAGTCCATAGTGGTTACTGTATAACATATCAGTTAGAGTTTTTCCATAGCGGTTATTGGGGAGCTGAACATCAAAGAGAAAGCATCTGTGTCAGTGGTGAAGCGGAAAATCATGTGCCCCCCACCCGCGAGATAGAGATGGGGGCCCTTTCATAATGGTGGTTGCCTTTAAAACGGGAGCAAATTTAGTGTTGTTACCGTGCACAGCGCACAGGATTTCACGTCGTACATACGCCATAAATTAAATGAAGGTATAGCCTATAGGATCGATTCTAAAAGTTCGACTCTGTAGATTTTTTCATTACATGTTTTAAGTTTCACCCCCACCACCCAACGATACACACATGCACGCTCAACATGTGTGACTTGAGAGGCACCATGTATGTGTATTGTTCATTTCTCACCCCTATCAGTCACAATGATGTAGCGTTCACTTAACCCTTTTCCTAACCTGAAAAGCAGACGACACTTGCAAAAATAATTCTCGAATAACTAATTTTTTTCAGTTTTTGTCTCAAAAACATAGGTTATGACCCCTCGTTGGAACGAGCTCGACGAGCTCGCTCCAACGAGGGGTCATAACCTCTTTGTTTTAGACAAAAAAAATGAAAAAAAAATAATGAAAATTAATTGGCGATTTTTGAGAAAAGCGCTGACCGGTTTTGGTCGTTACGTTAGGTAAAGGGTTAAAAGAATAATACATAGACTACAAAGAGTACGTCGTGTGGAAGTGAGAGTTTGAAATTATGTGTATTTGGTACACAGTCTCGCTCTCTCTCTCTCTCTCTCTCTCTCTCTCTCTCTCTCTCTCTCTCTTTCCCTCTTTCTTCCAGCGTTGGGACATCCTTCAAGACGGGAGTCCCCTTCTAGCCGCCCCGCCCCCGCAATGCGGGCCCTGCGGGCCCATCCCCTACGCCACTGAGTGGAGGCATTTTTTCCCCAGCATCTCCATCCAATGGCCAATGTGATCTCACCAAAAATGTGAATATTTTGAATCTCAGATGATATTTTCCTTTTTTCCCATTCGGTCCTGATTTTATAAATTTTATTCATGTTGTCTCAACAAATAATGGAAGTCTGTCGCGACCCTATCGCAATCTGATGGCGTAATATACCGCTTTTAGGATTACGTTCATTTATTACTTTCCAAAGTGTGATTTACTGGGATTTCAGGGTTTGGTTATAAACGATAACTTCACACGTGAATTATGCAATCAATAATTGTGTCATGTATCCGTGCGCGCAAACGAAGACGCTTTTCCGTGGGTGTAATGGGGACTTCATTGTTTTGTTTTTTTAACCCTTTACCTAACATGAAAATTATGTGTATTTGGTACACAGTCTCGCTCTCGCTCTCTTTCCCTCTTTCTGCCAGCGTTGGGACGTTCTTCAAGACGGGGGCACCCCTTCTAGCCGCCCCCCCTCCCCGCAATGCGGGCCTTGTGGGCCCATCCCCTACGCCACTGATCTGCGTGTTCCTGCTAATAAAGAACAGGCAGAATTAGAGGGTTTTAAAAATAACAAAAAAAATATGCAGCTGCACCGTTATTGGTAATCGATCCCTGAGAGCAGCCCATAATGTTCCTATGGCCTGTTTTTTATGTTCCTAGATACTTGCTATTAATGGTTAAGTGTTTATGATACAGTTATAACTAGAAGTCCTGTCACGAACTGTGCGCTTATCTAGGCTTAATTGCGCGTAGGAGTTGCGCGCAATTGCCATATCGAATGGCATCCAAAGCACGGCAGGTTCTCCTGGTGACCCATCGCAAACACAGGCAATGTTTCTGCCAATGGACCTCCGGGTTACCCGGAGGTCCACAGGCTGAAACACTGCTTGTGCACAGGCCTATGTACAGAATTTGATAGCCTTACTATAGTCATAACGCGTAGATTAACTCGTATATCGACGTGCTATTTGCGCGCATTCCATGACAGGACTTCTAGTTTTAACCGTAGCTGAATAGGTGAAGGCATCGCACGCTGATAAATTGTCTCAACTGAAATGTTTTCACTGCCTGTTTATTCGCCTTCCTTATATTCCTAGTTATCTGCTATTAATGGTTAATTGAAAATAGTTGATGGCGGCCCATTCTGATAAATGATATCAGCTGAACTGATCTTACTGCCTCTTTATTCACCTTCCCTGTGTTCCTAGTTACCCGTTGTTAATGGTTAAGTGATTATGATAGCTAAATAGGTGAAGGCAGCCCATTCTGGCAAATGGTCTCAGCTGAACTGATTTTACTGCCTGTTAATATTCACCTTCCCTATGTTCCTAGTTACCTGTCATTAATGGTGCCTATTAGAGTCGATATGGGTCATCACAGTTAGGTATATTAAGATTAAGATTGGTGGAGAATTTCAAGCTTTCACGCTTAAATACCACACCCGAAGGTGTTCTTTCCAGTACTTTTCTCCCCGGTTTGATTTCTATTAGAGTGGAGATTGGCCGTCTTAGCTACGTACGATGGGATCAAGATTTGAGGGAGGGGAGCGGGCGTTCACGTTTAAACACCACACCCGAGGGTGTTCTTTCCTGCTCGTTCCTCCGCGGTTTGATTCCTACTTACAGGGTGGTTAAATTAAATTGTAGCGTTTTTAGCTTTTTACCGGCTGGCGCAAAAGTCTTGGAGTTCGGATATTAGTTGGCTGTCGGCGAGGCGATCGCGATTTTTCCGCCTAGGGAGGAGAGGTGTTCCTCTATGGTTGGGATTCCGGCTTTGTCGTGGAGTATTTTGATGGGTGTATCCCAAGAAGCACGGAGGGCGACCCCGAGCGCGTGGTTTTGGACCTTTTGGAGTTTCCCCATATTGGTTTGATTTAGGTCGGTTAGGATTAGCGAAAGAGTTAATACGTGAACCCCCAACGCCCAAACATGGGTCAAACAGACCTGGGGTGCAGATTGTCAGTCAACACGGCAAAGGAACTTGCAACTTGATCGATTTTTATAATTCGTTGAAACAAAACTTGCACACGCAACCACTTAGACACTGAAACTTTGGGTGCATCCACTAACAGTACGGCGATCGCTTGTAGGAGCATCCGCCCTTTCTATAAGTACAGTACGCGGAGAGTGGATTGTAAATAAATCACCCGCGGAGTGGAGTTATCACCCAAACTGTAACTTTCAAATTTTGTATATATCGACTAAAAACACAAGCAATGTTTCAGCCAATGGACATCCGACTTTAACCCGGAGGTCCATTGGCTGAAACTTTGCTTGCGCTTGTTATGCTTTGCAACAAATTTGCATTTATTGCTTGGGATGAATCTTCACTCTGCGGGTGATTTAGTGATAATACACTCTCCACGTACTGTAGAAAATGCTAGTTGAATTGGAAATCCACCCTCATGTTTACGGAAGTAATAAACTCTTTTTAAGTGTGGGTGTGCTAAAACATGACCAATAGAGACTGTTACAGTACGGTCTCCGTGGACTGGTCGTAATCCACGCGTGGGGAGTGATGTCCACGCATGCGTTTACTAGATAATAGAAATCACCAGCAGCGAAATTTTAATTAGCGAAGCGCTGGGTTTTACCCGGTGCTTCATTAATTAAATTTTCGATCATTATTCCTATAATTAGTGTTTGGAATCTAATATTATTGCGTCTGTGGAAATATTGCCTACCTGCGGAAAGTGGCCAGTCCACTGTGGTCGTACTGTGCATACGGTACGCCCGGTGAGCGCTGTGATCTAGGCATTGTGGCGAGCGTGGCGAAAGAGTAAATCACATCTCACTTTGCGGTTCACACTTCTTCTCATTTGAGCTTTACAACAAACACATTTATTAATTAAACTGAGCTGAGGCAAATATAAAATCACAATATAATTTTGATCCAGCGATTCGTGGCGTCAAAATTATTTTCAGTGATTAAATGTTTGACTATGGATATTGAACTCAGCAGAATTGGTATTTGTCTTTGTTTGACGGCAAGGCTGAAATTAGAGGTATCCCGCTATGCTAAGATTAAAAATGGGAAAGATATTTTTCACGTTATCGCACAGCTCGCATCGAGATCAAGGTGTGAAAGTCTTAACGAACAGTTGATGGAGTGTGTTCTGAACACAGCGTAAAGGGGACAATACACTATATTGAGACAAAACTGGCATCATACCATTAACAGAGAGCCATCTAAATTTGCGTGGTCGTGTCCTCTAAAATCGCATTTAATACAACTGTTTGTTTTTATTTTTTGCCTCCGTTAAAATATACGGCAATACCGAAAAGTAGACGTCGTTTTTTAGAAACGTAACTTTCAGTGAAAATCTGGGTGACAATTTTATTTCCAGGACGACCAATTCCGTCTCTGAAAGCGATTCGCTGGCGATCGGCTGAGGGCGTTTAAAACTTTGCATTAATTTGGGATAAAAACGTAAAGATACTTTTTTAGAATAGGCAACGTATTTAATAAACAGAATATCTATGTTTTTTGTGTGGCTCAAAATTTACATTTCACCAGCAAATCACTACAACTATTATTATTATTAACACTTTGGTCGCCCGCTTATTTGTCGCGTTTCTAAGGCGAGAAAGGCCTTAATTATGCGCATGCTTCTTTTCTCCTCCCAGCACGCAGAAACGCACTGTTTCGTGACATTCCGTGCCTCGTTTGTATTGGTAAAATCTCCAGTTTCACGTACGAAAGTAAATTAAGTCAAAATATCATTGTATTAACGTTCATTCGTATGATAGATGAACTTAATAGTAAAATATGTCCTTGGGCAAGACACTTCACCTCCATTGCCCACATGGAGGCACGGTAGCTTTGTGAACTAAGGCGTACTACACGTCGACGGTGCACTTGTCTTCAGCCAATGCTTATCCTGTTTGTGTGGAGTGAGTATGGATTAAACATATTTTATTTGTCTCAAAAAGGGTACAAAGGATAAATAAATAAATAATAGTGACAAGGTGCGTTTCTTTTTGAAAGACTGCCTCAAATATCGAAGTAACGTATATTTTTATGTTTACTTTCATCCATTCTATTCGAACGAGGAATTTTAGCCGAATGGTGGATACATTTTAATGGTTATTTGTACATACTTAATATCGTTTTGTCAAAAGAACAACAGACACAAATTGAAATATGCTGTGTGCAGACCCTTGATGGTTTTCAAGTAATTACACCAAACCATTTATTTCCTTTGAGCACTTTTCTTCTTACAGGTGTATCGTTTCTAAGTAATCAGCATACATAACTGTAATCTGAAAAGCGGTCTATTTCGTGATCAAATCAGGATCCGATCGCGATACCACACGGCGACACATTTACACCAGTAACTTAGGACGTCTTGAGCAAAATACTGAAATTTCAGGACAACATTAAAAACAAGAAACGAAAGCAGTGTTTCCGATTCAATGTAATCACATTTCTTTTTCAGCAGGTAAGAGTCTACAGTCGCGATCCGGTCGAAATTCTCTGTCCTTTTTCGGAATCAAGGTACTATTATTATTTATTTATTTATTTATTTATTTATTTATTTAATTATTTATTTATTTATTGGTGTTTAAGGTCACATATTTCTGCACAATGGCTAATCATGACCTCGACAGTTTTATGGGCGGAGGAAGCCGGAGTAGCCGGAGAGAACCACCGAGCAACGGCGAGCAGCTGTCAGCCCCCAACATACTAACTCCACACAAGCAGGGTTAGCATTGGTTGAAGACAGTTGCACCATCGACATGCAGTACGCCTTAGTACACAACGTCACCGTGCCCCCCACGAGGGCAATGGGGTGAAGTATCTTGTCAAGGACACAACGCGGTTGCCGCAGGTGGGATTCGAACCGAGGACCTTCGGCTGGCAGCCTGGACCTCTCAGACTACTGAGCCACCGCGCCCCCAGTCAAGGTACTATACATGTGCTTTTGTCAGTGAAAATGGCAGCGATCTTGCATTCCTATACTCATATTTTGTATGCTTTAAGAAAATCGTGGTTCATTGTTGGATGTATCGACTTTGTAATGTTGATTCAATATGTCTTTCTGACCCAACGTGTGTTGATCGATCCAAATGCCAATTCAAGGCAAAGTGCAATTAATATCTTCCGTACATTAACGATTTTAACCCTGTTATTAGTGGTGATTATATTTATTATTAGTATTGCCTGTAGGTAGGTTTATTAAATTGTGCCTGATCTCTCACCAGACTAAACTAATATGTAGAAAAAATATGTACGTGTTTGAAATTGAATTGTTACAAATAACAGGGACTGGCAATGCCCTTGCGCAGTTCGCAGACTACTTAAGATTACACTCTGTCGAAGACGAAATGGTACTTGCTCATCTTCGGTGGAAACTTCTTTTCTGTGTTCAGAAGGCAATGAATTATAAGAGCTTGTGTTCTGTCGCCATTAATCTGTAGTTGACGGTGTACGTTTCGCCATTTGGGTGCCCGATGCCCAGAATCAGGTGGTGAGCAGTCAACACGCAGTCTTCAAACATAAAAAAAAACTCGCTTCCACCGTCCAAATCCTTTTATATCTGGATTATCTACAATAACTGAGATATTTGCATTACGGCAATTCAGAACGATTTCAGGAACTCGAGTTCAGTGGATTAGTGGATTGCCTACATGGCATTCTATATTAAATAAAACACCCAATGCACCAAGATTCATTGCATCTTTTGTCATATGAGTTTCAAGAGACACGAAGATTTCTTCCTGTTTTCGGATTTGAAGGATTTTTATAAAAATAGTTATTCTTTATTGAAAATAAACTGACTGCTCTCCCAAAGCACGCACTCGCCAGATTGGTCGATGGTTAACCCTTTACTCAACGCAGACGATTTCAAAATTTATTATTTTAAAAATCATTTTTTATTTTTTTTCAAAAAAGTTCAACAAAACTTTATCATGTGACCCCTAGTTGGAACGAGCTCGACGAGCTCTTTCCAACGACGGGTCACCTGATATGGTTTTGTTGACATTTCTTTGAAAAATACTATTTTTGCAACTGCTGAATTTGCATATTACGCGGGCGGGTGCGGCCGATTCGTTGGGTAAAGGGTTAAAGTATTGTTCTCACGCTTTCACTTACACTGTTGCATTATATCCTCCTGTTGGTTTATTGGTCATTTCCTTGTGGGACTACAATGTGAATATATTTTCTTAATGAAACTTTCATTATTTTTTCATCTGGAATTGGATAATGTCAAAATCTTAAATAACATTTAACACTTCAACACAGAAAAGAACTGTCGTATGCAATACTGACTACAGCGAATTAACGAAAATGTTTTCTATTCACATGGAAGTTCAGATAATAATATTTGACACCCGCGACGCGGAAGGACGAAACTTTTTTTTCTACTTGCTCAGAGGTTCGGTAATAATGTTTCCTGTGTTGCAACTCGGATGGATGAAACTTTTCTCTATTTACGTAGAGGTTCGGTAATAATATATCAAGTCGTCCCCTGAGTTCCAATGTGTTCTATGTGCCAGTAGGCTGCCAGTAGGTACACGCCAGTACGTACGCCAGTAGGCTGCCAGTAGGCACATAGAACATATTGAAACTCAGGGAACGAAGTGTCGCAAGTGGCGTGGATTAAACGTTTGTTTTTCTATTTGCATTGATGATCAATAATAATGTTTGACGCGTCGCAACACGGATGGGTGAAAGTTGTCTTCTTTTTACATAGAAGTCCGGTAAAAATGCTTCACGCGTCGCAACTCGGACACTCTAAAATCAGTTGGGGTTAAAAATGAACCCAAATCGACTGGGTTGAGTGAATATGAACCCAATTGGGTTCATATTCACTCAACCCAGTCAATTTGGGTTCATTGTTAACCCAACTGATTTTAGAGTGGATGGATACAACTTTTCTCTATTATCATAGAATCGGTAATAATATTTCACGTGTCGCAAGTGGGGTGGATAAAACTTTTTTTTCGATTTACATAGAGGCTCATTAATAATGTTTCACGTGTCGCAACTCGGATGAGTGAAACTGTTTTCTATTCACATAGAGGTTCGGTAACAATGTTCCACGTGTCGCAACACGGATGGCTGAAACTTTTCACTATTCACATACATGTAGAGGTTCGGTACTAATATTCACGTGTCGCAACTCGGATAGATGAAACGTTTTTCTATTTACAAAGAGATTCGGTAATAACGTTTCACGCGTCGTAACACCTATGGATCAAACTTTTTTTTTTCTATTTTCATATAGGTTCAGTAATAATGTTTCACGTGTCGCAACTCGATTAATTTCGTTCATGAAACATTACCTCGTCTGTATGACCGACGTCGCCATTTTGTCAAATAGGTATCAATTTCTTTTTTGCGGGGAGATGACTCACATGACCTCCAAGTTTCAGTCAAATCCCTCCATTACTAAGCAATTTGTTTATTGTTAAATATTATGTTATATTGTGAGCTGCTGTGTCTTGTACACTTACTTTATTGGTGTTCAATTATGTGAGGTATAACATATTCATTGAATAATATATTGTTTAAACTAACTTACATATTTAGCTTTCATTTGCAAAAAAAACAAACAACAAATAAACTGCTTTGCAACAGGAACGAATATATAGAGAGTAATCGCTTGACTGGACTGGTTACGTGAAATAATTCATGAGAGGTTAGGGACGTTGTACAAACACGAGTGCGCGAATGCACACAAATGTTTTACAATATAGTCCCTCGCCTCGAATGAATTATTTCACGCAACCAGTCCAGTCAAGCGATTACTCTGTTTATTACTTTTCATTATTAACGATAATTATATTATTAAAAAAAACCCAAAAAAACAATAAAGTCCCATTACACCCACGGCAAAGCGTCTTCGTTTGTGCGCACGGATACATGACCCAATTGTTGGTTGCATAATTCACTTGTTAAGTTATCGTTTATAATCAAACCCGGAAATCCCAGTAAATCACACTTTGGAATATAATAAATATTGTCTATTCTGGTGGGTCACAAGAAAATAGAAGTACAAATATGGCCGCCTCAAGACAAGCTTAAATTAACATTCGTAAGTACCTGGCGCGACAGAAGATAGTGTTTTTCACATCACCAATACTATAAGACTTTCACAACAGTATTATTTAGAATTGTATTTTCTAGAATTGTATTTTCGACCAATTAATATAACTGACTAAATTTAATCATTGGCATTTTAAAAGATATGGCAATTTGCCCACTGGCAAATTTTCACATCTTTGAAAATGCTAATGGTTCATTACAACCCGTTTAAAGTCATACGGTACGTGGAGAGTGTATTATCACTAAATCACCCGCAGAGTGGAGATTCCACCCAGGCAAATATTGCAAATTTATTGCAAAGAATAACAAGCACAAGTACAGTTTCAGCCAATGGACCTCCGGGTTAAACCCGGAGGTCCATTGGCTGAAACATTGTTTGTGTTCTTAGTCGATATATACAACATTTGAGAGTTATAGTTTGGGTGATAACTCCACTCCGCGGGTGATTTAGTTACAATCCACTCTCCAGTACTGTAAATAGAAAAACAATTCAACAAAAATACAATTGAAAAAGTTCTATAGTATTGACCACAGTCTACTCAACTAACAAGTTTGAAATATTCAACATTCAACTTTTGTTTCGCTGCAGACTGCTTTAAGTGTCGGATCTGCATTGACAGAAAAGATACATTCACGGGGAAGATATATTGGAAAAAGTTTCAAAAATTTTAATTCGATTTTTCAAGTTTTCGAGACATCAAATTCAATTCCATCTCCAACAAAGACAATTTCAAGGTAGAAACACAGTAAGTTGGTTGAATGTTTCATATCATAAATTTAGACTATCCGAATAACAAGTTAACCTTCACTACATTATTATTTATTATTTATTGGTGTTTAAGGTCACATATTTCTGCACAATGGCTAACAATGACCGTGACAGTTTTACGGATGGCGGAAGCCGGAGTATCCAGGGAGAACCACTTAGCAACGGCGAGCAACTGTCAGCTTCCCAACATACCAACTCCACACAAGCAGGGCCAGCACTGGTTGAAGACAGTTGCACCATCGACGTGCAGTACGCCTTAGTACACAGCGTCACAGTGCCTTCACTACATTCAAGTAACCGTTAAGCAAGGCCTTCTCACATGAGAACCGCGACAAATCAGCGGCCGGCCATAGTGTTAATATTATTATTATTGAAATACACATTTTTATGAGTTTTTTTCTTTTCTTTTTTTTTCAAACATGTTATAAAATCACTTCTATGAGTTTTGTGTCATGGCATAAGGTGGGGTGTGGGTGGAGAGGGTGGGAGTGGTGGGGACGTGTTATGTTTTACATTATTTACATTTCTGATTGTTTATATTACAATCAGCAGCACTGTGTCCGTGATTATTATAGGCTTTCGACAAGCGTTTGCGCGGGGCGGTATACGCTTCTATATTTGAAAGGGAAAAACACTTCTCAAATATAATTAATTGCATTATGAAACCACATTGCTTTCTTGCTTCTGTATCTGAGACATCCGACGCATTCAAGGTCAGCAGGCAGCACAGAGTTACAACTCGCAGTCTTTTCGGAATGTTGAATTTCCGCGCTCATTAACTGGTTGAGGGATAGATTATTTTTAGTGGTCTGCATCTATTCATCACAATTTGTTTTACTATAAATTATTGGAGAATGCCCATAGGCACTCCGATAATGTTATAGCAAAACAATTTTATATAAAAAAAATAATATTTGCATTTAACTGTTTATAGTACACGATTGTGGAAGATGTTGGCTTTTGCTCTGATACCCTCATTATTTCTGAAAGCCATGACAGTGGCTTTCAGCACCCAGCCAGTTAAATTTATTCACTGGTCACGAAAGCCCAATACAGCCACATAGAGTTTCTACAGAAAACAAAAGCGTTTTATGGGTCTGTTAAAAAGGAAATTTGAAATAAAAATGCTATTTAAAGTTGAGAAACAAAATTTACTGCAACCAGTAAATTCGAGTTGTGTGAAAATGGTGAAAGCATTAAAACTAAATTATATAGAAAAAAAAAATTATGAAGACTTTTTTTCAGGAATGAAATATCTTTAAAGAATGCATAAATAGGTTTTTGTAAACAGCATTTAAAGATTCACATAGAGCATTCAGATCCAATTTTTCAAGAAACTGGAAATAACTTCTGTGCATAGCATTAAATGTGTTCTATACAGATTATCACCACAGTGTGTGTCTCCGGGAATTCAGATCAAGTCGAGTTGTAGGAACAGAACAGTATTTCGACGAGCCCGTTAGGGCGAGTCGATATGCGATTCTGTGCCTACAACGAGACTTGATCAGAATTTCCGGAGACACACACTGTGGTGATGATAAATTTATCTCACAATATTGACCACAAAATGTGTTATAAAACTATTTTAAGAGGAACTTTTTTCATTTGCCTTATCGATGGAAAGACGCAAATTGAAAAATAGAATAGCGTTCATTGATCTCCATATTGAGGTCAGTGATGACGTTACACTTCTGAGAAAAGTACGTCACTGGGATTCACTTTACTGAATAGTGTCTTGTGAAGTGGAGCAACTGTGTGTTTCGTCAACGTGAATTTGGTCGTTACTTTTGCAATAATTACTGGTGAATTAAATATCCCTCTTGGTGTAAATGTTTATTATATTTTAAAATATGCCATTCATCGTTTACTGAGGTGGAATTTTCCACATTTCGTAGCGAAAGCTAATCCTTTAACTTCAAGAGAGAAGCCTTTACTCGAGCGTTCAGGAAAATCCCAATAATAGACTACAAACCAGCCCAAGATACCGAAAAGTGTGCATAATTTAACTATTCGTTGAGTTAACTTCCCAGTAACATTTTAGCACGCCGTGCATAATAAATGCGTTACAGGGCGTTTAGTTGGCAGATACAGTGTCATATACTGCTCAGAGAAAACAATATTAGGTTCGGCCTGGCATCACGTAATATTGTTTTCTCTGAAGGGAAAAACGCGAACCGATCGAAACATGATATTAATGCCGTTGTTTTGGCAACAGCAGAAACACGCGCTTGTATCAGGGGCCCTTGATACGGATTCGAAACAAGGGCCCAGATACATTAAACTTTAGTTGCTTAACAGTGCAAAAACGCCCCGATTGTGAGATAAATACAGGTGTCAGCAATGGATATGTTTGACTATTTTTCGTGTACAAATGCAAATATGTACTTCTGCAATGCATTAGGGGGTCAAAAATGTGATTACTAGCAATTCTGAAAAATGCAATCATTGACCATTGTGGGACCTTAGTGACCTTTACCCATGTTTTGAACCTCCATTGAGTTTCGACTCATTTGCTGTTGGTGTCAGATCGATATGTCAAACAATACTTGAGATATATGCATGACCCACTTTAAACAATTTTGGCCATGCTCGCACTTTATCGTATAACAATGGATATATGAACTTCAGGAATCCATTGGTAGGTCAAAAAATGTGATTTTCAGCAATTTTGAAAAATGCATTCAATGACACCTCGGTGACCTCAGTGATCTTGACCTATATTTTGAACGTCTATTGAGTTTTGACTCATTTGCTGTTGGTCCCACGTCCATATGCTATACCATTCTTGAGATATGGGGCGGACCCACTTTCAAAATTTTGGCCACGCCCACTTTTTTCATGTAAAAAATGCATGTAGGAACTTCGGGGATGCATTAGGGGTCAGAACTGTGATTTTCAGCAATTCTGAAAAATGCACTCATTGACCCCTGGGTGACCTCAGTGATCTTGACCCATATTTTGACCCAGCAATCTGATAAACATAGTTCCCCGAGATCTTGTGACTGTCTATCAGTATGCCAAAATTCAGTGAGATAGGACGATTCGTTTTCGAGTTATCGTGCGGAAAAGAAAGCGCAGAGAAGACAGCAGGCAGGACAATAAGAAGAAGAATAAGAAAAAAGAAAAAAAAAGAAAGAAAAAGAAACCATTCAAAAACAATAGTCTGAGTCTTTCACACAGACTAACAAGTGATTGGTACTACAGTTGAAAATTATAAGACAAATCTACCATCCGCATTATGTTTACGCACATCATGTTGAATCAGAATCTCGCTCGTGTTTCTAATGCTATATCTCAACTCGTTGATTTTGTCTGTAGAAAAAATGAGCTCCACTCTGCCACGGCGTTTTGTATATAAACATAGCAGTGATAACACATTTTCAACCCGGAGTTCCTGAATGAGATTGACTCAATACTGGCTCTAACGATTGGACAAATCGTCGCCTGAGTGCTAGACTGTTCTATGTCCTATATAGAACTTTCTAGCACTCAGCCGACGAAATGCTAATCCAGCTTGTGTGGAGTTATTGCGTGGGGGAGCCTCACAGCTGCTAGCCGCTGATCGGTGGTTCTCTCAAGGTACTCCGGCTTCCTCCACCCGTAAGACTGCCCGACACTAGGTGCCCCTGACTGTCGAAAGTGTCGTTAAACCCCATTAGAACAAAATAAACATAAAACATTTGAATACGTGTCGGCCAAGTGCCATTTTGATTTCTAGGAACCTAGAAATAGGTACCTACCCAACTGTGCTCCTACAATTTTAGGATCGTTTTACTACCAGTCTTTTCATTGGCTGATCCCCTCACTTTCTCCGGAATGATAATACATCTGAATTGCTGCTTCGAGAAAGCATTCAGTAAAGTCAATGGCAATAAGAGAATTTTATTATGCAAGGAAACGTCAATCATATTTACAATGAGTGCTTATTTTTTCCACTGTGATTATATCTTTACAACAAGTAATTGTTATATGTTTTGAGCCGGTTCACACAAGTGTAAATGAGCGAATTAATGTCATTACCATAAGAGTCACATGGACAGAGAAGGTTTACTTTTTAATTACAGAATCGATGTTCAAAAGCTATTCGCTGAGATTTGGAGAACAATATAGATTATTGAACCACTCAGTAACGTTTCCCGGCGTTATTTCATCACAAGCTTGCTTTGATAAACATATTGAGGGAGGGGGGTGGGGTGGGGAGGTGGGGGTCAATAAGGGTTATATGTAATGTTCCAGCGAACACATCGAATATTTTCCTTTCAAAAACGCAAATCGAATTCGGAACTGCGGACATGTGACTAATTGTTATAATTCATTCATGAACAATAATTGAAAATTGATTCATGTTACGTTTAATAATTTATAGGATGACATAATAGGGTTTACTGACGTTCTAAAAAAAGCTTATTTGTAACATTACAAAAACATTCATTAAAGATATATGTTTGCCAGTGTAAAATACGACACACAATGGAATTCTATCACCCACTAACTGCCAGATTCAAAATATATAATATTACTCTGTATTTTTGTTTCTTTTTTATTGGAGTTTAAGGACACTTTCGATAGCCAAAGTCACTTAGTGTCGGAACGTTTTACGGGTGGAGGGAGCCGGAGTAAACGGAGGGAACCGCCGAGCAGCGGCGAGCAACTGTTAAGACTCCGCAAGGTACTAACTCAGCACAAGCAGGGTTCGCATTAGATGAATGCAAATGCACCATCGACGAGCAGTACGCCTAAGTACACAGCCCCGCCGTGCCCCAAGAGGGCACTTGCGATTAAGGCCCTTGCCCAAGGACACAACTCACCTATCCCTAGTGGGGATCAATCAGTGGTAATACCTTGGACTTTAAATCGAAGGATCCACGGTTCGATCCCGGCCGGGGGCAAGGCACTTCATTCCGATTGCCCATGTGGGGCCATATGGCGGCGTTGTGTACTAAGGCGTATTGAACGTCGATAGTACACTTGTCTTCAACCAATGCTAACCCTGCATGTATGGAGTTAGTATATTGAGGAGTCTGACAGTTGCTCGCCGTTGCTCGGTAGTTCTCTCCGGCTTCCTATACGCGTAAAACTGTCGGACACGAAGTTAACCTGGCTGTCGAAAGTGTCGTTACACGCCAATAAATAAATAAATAAATAAATAAATAAATAACTAAATAAATAAATAAATAAATAAATAAATAAATAAATAAATAAATAAATAAAATAATAAATAAATAAATAAATTTCAGATACACAAGTCTTCTTGAAAATTCATTTGTGGATAAATAAAATATACATTCACTAGTCATTATATTTAATTAACACGTACCTTTCTGGCACTCAAAAGTAGTACTTTTGAGCCCCCAACATCGCGAATCGGCTTTGACGGACCTCGTTTCAATGGAAGCGATCATTATTTGGGAAGAGGGGGGGGGGGGGGGGTGGGTAGACCAATTAATATTTTCAACATGCAGCCTCGGGGCTGCACGTTGAAAATATTGATTGGTCTATCCCACACATTCACTTAACAGCCATCATACTTAATGAAGGTATGAAGTATCACGTTCCTGGACCGGAACTTCCGTCTCTCGGATTCAAAGGGTTAAAAAGAGCAAGTCGATATGTATGATGAAGATTTTCGACTGGACATAATATAGGGGAGAGGGTGTTGTCATCCCCCGAAACGCCTCTTGGTCGTGCCGCTGAGAAAAGAGTTAACAAATAGTCCATCACTGATAAAGCCTTACGTTCATGCGCCAAGCAGGATTGTATAAAGTGGAATTGGTACATACACACTAAAACCTAAAGTGTTAAAACTGACACTTTCAAGGTGTTAAAACCATTCTAACTCTTAGGGTTTTTATTTTAACACTCAAAGTGCAATGCTTTAAGCACTTAGACATTACAATCGTCAGACATCTGAAACTTGAATGGATGGCACTTCCCATGTGTCTAGCATTGGCAGTTCTTCCAGAATCGTCCATAATTTGATTTGCGCTTGGTGGGTACATAATTAAAAGGACACAACGCAGATGACGCGGATCAGGCTCGAGAGTTCGAGTCTGATCCGCGTCATCTGCGTTGTTTCCTTTTAAGTGTCACGACATTACACTTGTCAAGTGGTATTATTGTAACACCTGTCAAGTTCTGGGATATCTGCACTTGAACAAAGTGCTAGTTCAGCACTTAGTAAGTGTAGTTTTTAACACTTTAGTTTTTAGCGTGTAATTGGTTCAGTCGCCCTCAGCGGGAGAATTCTTCTCGCTGTACCTTGTAATAGATACATTAATTATTTGATAAATTAACATGACCTATTTTAAAAATGTGGAAATTGCACACGGGTTTACAAAAAACGTATTAAAAAACACGGAAAAGTTTAGGGATAAAAGTAAGAACTCTGGCTTACACTGCTAATGCGTAGTAGTGTTCGCAATAGTGGAGAGATACAAACTATGGCGATGAAAATCAGTAGCTTGAACATTAATGATTGATGATAAAAGCAGCTTAATGAATATTTTGTAAATCAGCCTGTAGACTTTGAGTCAACTTGAAGATAAAATCTAGTTTAAAATGATTAAAAACATTATAAGCTTTATTCAAAAAGTCAATTTCTATAAGAAATAACATGCCTGACTTATATCGTAAACAAAATCGACTTTCAATAGAGTTATTCCCCTTGGAATTATTAGACGCACGAGGAAGATCAAACTAAGAGGCAAGTGATTGTTGAGAAAATACCTTTGTCTTATGAAATCAGTAGAAAATAGAGTCAAGTGTCCTTTTGTTACTTTATATAAACGAAAACAGCCGACAGCTCCCGATGCGTTTATTAAAAGTAGCAGCAAAGTACTTGGCTTTTTAGGGCAATCTTAATAGAAGCAACTACTTCACCAACAGTCAGTCATTAAGAATAACTAGTGGTATCACACCTCCCAACAATAATCGCCCACGTTGGCTCTTTATTTAGCGAATGTGTTTTTACAGTAATTTGCAAGTTTTATTCTTCCTAGGAACAAAAGTCCCAACTCCAACCTCCTAGTCTCTTATGTTAAACCTTTAACCAACGCAGAGAATATCAAAATTTATTATTTTAATTGCTATTTTTTTTAATTTTTTTTTCAGAAAATGTTAACAAAACCATATCACGTGACCCCTCATTGGAACGAGCTCATTGAGCTCGTTCCAATGAGGGGTCATATGATCTGGTTTTGTTGAAATATTTTTAAAATTTTTTTTTTTTCAACTGCTCAGTTTGCAAATTACGCGAGAGGGTGCGGGTGATTAGTTAGGTAAAGGGTTAATCTCGAGGACGGTGTTTGTATTATATGTCATGATGCGCACCTGTTGATATAATGAACAAAAAAAAAATAACGTCACAGTACACGAAATATGGTAAAAACGTCGTTTTCCTATCTTTAAATGGGGTTTCAACGACGAATGAATGTCAGTCGTTCAAACTGATTGTGGAAAAATTGTAAAAAGCCAGTTTCTGTATTTTTATACAACTTCACTGAAAAATGCCTGAAATTTGTGAAATGACACTCCCATCGATGATACAAATTTTCTGATAGTTCGAAATCTTGATATGAAGTTCCCATGCTCATTGTGTTAAATTTACATACAGCTTTTGAAAATTAAGTGGAGGTAACTGTTCTGTAAATCTCTTCGAATGACGAAATTTGTCAGCCATAACATCTCTATGCGGGCTGGTATGATACAATAAATCTCCAAGAGATCCTGCAGTGAAAACATACCCTCTGACATCATTAAAATCGGCATAATGTAAAAGAAGAGGCGCCACCGTCAAAGTTTGTTAACAAGGAACACATTCTGGTCGTCGAGTATTATCCTTAACAAAAATAAGTTTGTGTAAGTATTACAATCATATTACTTTTCCTCCAGTTCCATATTTATAAACCTTTATGGAACACATGTTCCGTATGGATTTCCGTTGACGAACTATTTTTCCAGCTGACGTCATGGATCCATCGAAAAAACTGAACTCCTCTCATTTTTGGTAATCGGACAATCGAAGCGTCACATTCTGACCCAGATACATTCGGAAGATGCGGTGACAGCCGATGAATCGAATGTCAACTGGAAAAGGTTGTTGCTCATATCCACCAAAATTAAGGAAATTAAACGTAATCTATATATGGGGAGTGATTCTATAACACTCAAGTCTTGACTTAGAAGTGGATATCTCTGAGATAAGGCAGTTAAATCCTTAAAAATACGAACAAATGACCTATTTGGACTTTCATTTTATTTTTGTGTTTACGCTGAGCCCTGCCAGACCCACACGTGTTTTTGTCAATCACACATGAGTTTCGTTTTTGTTATTTATTTCAAGTATACTTCTGAACTGTCATATTCTACAATTGAGACCGAATTTTTCGCGATGAATTTAGAAAATGATAGTTATCATAGAGACGTGTAATAAACACAGACACCAATATTTGTGAATGCGTTGATCAGTACGTCACTCGTTCTATCCTTCCACACTGGCATGAGTGCCGTATCGAGGAACGCATTGACACATCGTGGCATTCTGTGTGTGTCTTGAATGGTCAATGTGACACCGTGTTAGAACCTTATTTATTTATTGGTGTTTGCGGCTACATACTTCTGTACAATGGCTAACCGTGACCACCACATGGATATAAAGTCAAATCCAAACAACCATGTATAGTTAAAACTAGAAGTCTTGTCACGAATTGTGCGCTTATCTAGTCTTAATTGCGCGTAAGAATTGCGCGCAATTGCAATATCGAATTGCATCTAAAGCACGGCTGGTTACTCATAGCAAACACAAGCAATGTTTCTGCCAATGGACCTCCGGGTTTCCCGGAGGTCCATTGGCTGAAACATTGCTTGTCCACAGGCCTATGTACAGAATTTGATAGCCTTACTATGGTCATAACGCGTAGATTAACGCGCGGATCGACGTGCTATTTGTGTGCATTTCATGACAGGACTTTTAGTTTTAACTGTACTTCCATGTTTCCCATTTCAGATGACTTCCGCCCCAGGGATTGGTTACTGAGGGTTTTTTTACCAGTAAAACAGGGCGTGTTTACCACAGTGGTTATTAGACTGTAACTACTATGCATTGCGATGCTGTGTAGACATCACACAAACAAAAATGAACTTCACAAGACTGCGTTGCCATTAATTTGTCAGTTCGAGAACAGACTTCAACATGCAATGTACGTTCGCATGATATAACTGCAGTGCTATTGATATCCACATGCGATTTGATCATCAGTCATCGATACACCCCGGCAAACAAAACACACAATCGATTATGAAACGCACAAGAGACTTCGATCCGATTCAAGTCAGAAAGATAGATTTCCCTTTCAAACGCTTTTTGTTATTGATTTGTCATTAGACAGCTCCATCAAATTATCAATATTTTGCTAGTATTTATTCCGCAGTGTGATTTATATTGGAGGCCATCCAATAAACAGAGATGAAAGTGGCGTGTTTCAATAAAAACGGTAATTATAATGGTTTGTTTGAGACTATAATGTTTGTTATAACAGTTTTGAATATATGTTGATCGGTATTTTTTCATAACATTTGCTTATGTATCTCAAACATTAGCTGTAATTGCATCGGTCAACCCTTACAGTACTGTGGCGGATTTACTAAGTACACCCATCGGCGGAGTATGGGAAACATGTTTTAAAAACTAGATTAAACCCCATGCAAGCGCGGAAGTAATCTAGAAAGGCAGTGATAATGAGCAAATATATATATATTTGCTCATTATCACTTCCTTTCTGGATTACTTCCGCGGATCATGAAGGCAGTGGTTCGATCCCCATCGGCTTCAGAGTCTTTCATCCTAAAAAAATGCATAACAGAAGTGCCGAATTCTGTATTCTGTACCTTAAGCAGGGAATTTGAAAAAGAGATTGATTCTCACTGATTTCATCTGCATTACATGCTTAATTATACCATGTAATGCAGATGAAATCAGTGAGAATCAATCCCTTTTTCAAATTTCCTGCTTAAGGTACAGAATACAGAATTCGGCACTTCTGTTAAGCATTTTTTAGGATGAAAGACTCTGACGCCGATGGGGATCGAACCACTGCCTTGATGAGAGTACACTTCTGGGGCACCAATCGCCTAGCGAAACTGGAACAGCGCCATAGACCACTCGACTACCGACAAACCCCGTAAAAGGCATGCTAGCAGATCGAGCGTCCATGGTACTGGCACAGTCCACACGAAATTACTCTGTATCCCCCAGAATTAGTTGTTTACAATGAATTATATAGTGGTCTAAGGCGCTGGTCCAGTTTCGCTAGGCGGTTGGTGCCGCAGAAGTGTACTCTCATCAAGGCAGTGGTTCGATCCCCATCGGCGTCAGAGTAATTCATCCTAAAAAATGCATAACAGAAGTGCCGAATTCTGTATTCTGTACCTTAAGCAGGAAATTTGAAAAAGAGATTGATTCTAATTGAGTTCATCTGCATTACATGGTATAATTCATTGTAAACAACTAATTCTCGGGGATACCGAGTAATTTCGTGTGGACTGTGCCAGTACCATGGGCGCTAGATCGATCTGCTAGCATGCCTTTTATGGGGCTTGTCGGTAGTCGAGTGGTCTATGGCGCTGGTCCAGTTTCGCTAGACGATTGGTGCCGTAGAAGTGTACTCTCATCAAGGCAGTGGTTCGATTACCATCGGCGTCAGAGTCTTTCATCCTAAAAAATGCATAACAGAAGTGCCGAATTCTGTATTCTGTACCTTAAGCAGGAAATTTGAAAAAGAGATTGATTCTCACTGATTTATATATATATATATATCCAGCGGTATTAATGGGAACCCTGTCGTTCCATGAAAGATTGAGGAATCTAATAATAGCGATGGCCAGTGTCCATTCAAACTTTCGCTTACGCCTAAAAAGGTTAAAAATCTGTTCTCAGGCTTTTCCGCATGGTCCGCATGGCTGACACATGCTCTTTTTATAGCAAATGCAAACTTACAAAAATAATAATTAAATAGTTTAATATTTCCCAAGTTAATAAAACTGATAAATTTGGCCCTTGAGTGAAAGAGGCTTTGCAATGCTTTTGCACTGCAAAGCCTCCTTGCACTCAATGGGCGAAATACACCATCAGTCTCATGCTATTCTGTAGATTATGAGGCCTAAACATAAAACAAACCAAGAACATGAACTTTTAAAAACAATGCCAAAGAATCCCCTCGGTTTTCATTTAATACACAAAAAAAAATAAAAAAAGACTTGAGCGTCTGATACTTTGCAATTCCCATTATCATGTCACCTGTTTAATTTGACCAATCAACGTGCTCTAAGAGCATAGGTGGACAATGCTATATCAGGTTATTCAATGGGGAACCAGCTATCGGATTGAGTCCATAAACAACCAGTGACCGTGTAAGAGCCCACACACTCCCTCTGCTGGGCGCTATTTTGAGAATTAATTTCCCCACCTCAAGTTTTCACATATTTTCGTGCAAATAAAGAACAGTTTCCTGATAAATATTCAAATGAAGCGATTCAGATTTTTAAATGTATTATTTAATTCCTTTGGTGGCAGGACAAATACGTTAAAGGACGTTTACTTGCCTGGTATGGTGTCATGTGAGGTTCAGCGCGATCAATATTAGGCGAGGCCGTAGGCTAATATTAATCTCATTGCGTCTCATATGACACCGTATCTGGCAAGTACACGTCCTGCAACTTCTATTATTTGTCGGGCTGCTACCACTTGAAAAAAAAATCCTGGTGTATATGCCCCTCTAAATCGAAAAGGGGCCCCAGAAAAAAAGCTCTAGTTTTATAACAGAAAACATACTCTAAACGGTATGTTCACGTCTCGTTGTCACCTACGATATGTTTCCACTATAATTTCTAGACCGAAGGACAGAAGACGAAAACATAATTGTAGAAAAGATATTATGGTTAGTTCCGTACAGAATCGATAAAAATGTAATTAATTATTTTCTTTATGAAAGTAGTCCAGAAATTAGGTCTAAATTCTTGGACGTGTTTTGGGGGCGCGCAGGCTCTGCGGTTAGAGCACCGAACTTCAAACCGAAAGGTTCGCAATTAGATCCCACCAGTAGTAATTGCCTTGTATCCACGGGCAAGGCACCTAGTTACAACTGGCCTGATGTGGGCGCGATGGCGTTGTGTACTAATGCGTACCGAATATCGAAGGTGTTCTGACCTATAACCAGTGTTAACCCTACTTGTTGAAAGTTAGTACGTTAGAGATTACTAACCGCTGCTCACCAGTCTTCTCCAAGTAGTTCGGTCTTCAGGTGACCCTGCCTGTCGAAAGCGCCCTAAGGCCACACAAATTAATTGGTCGTCATACATTTTTTGTTTCAAATCAGATGGGGAGGGTTATTTATACTTTTTATTTTTTCGTGCATATACAGTTAAAACTAGAAGTCCTGTCACGAATAGTGCGCTTATCTAGGCTTAATTGTGCGTTGGAATTGCGCGCAATTGCCATATCGAATGGCATCCAAAGCACGGCAGGTTCTCCTGGTTACTCATAGCAAACACATGCAATGTTTCTGCCAATGGACCTCCGGGTTACCCGGAGGTCCATTGGCTGAAACATTGCTTGTGCACAGGCCATATGTACAGGATTTGATAGCTTTAATTGGGTCATGACGCGCAGATTAACGCGCATATCAACGTGCTATTTGTGCGCATTTCATGACAGGACTTCTAGTTTTAACTGTAATCACCATGGATTGAGATGTTGTCCGCTGTCTTTTCATGCGCAGAATTTACAGATATCGCATAATTATACAAATTAACTTACTTAATTTTAACCCTCAAGGGCCTAATTCCTACTTTGATCACATTTTACTGCAACAGTACAGGCATGCCAAAAGGCTGTCTGTGGGGGAAACTTGCATTCAAAGTGCCTTGACAGTCGTTTCTGGGAAAATGTTGACTACCCATATAGGCAGCCACGACTCGCCAAGTAGCAACAGCAAAACCCCAGGGTATGGACTGTCTTCAGTTCTGCTCATCAGATTTCACTGCCATACATCAATAAAAAAACTTAAAGTTTCGAGTCTCCCGAATTTGTTGTACACTGCAAAAGTTATAGGTTCTCTTTAGAACCAAAACTGGTTCTGATCTTATCCCTGAGATGGAACCAGTTCTGTTTAAAAAGTATTTATTTCAAATCAAATAAATTTATAAAGATTAACATTAAATATTAACATAATTAAACATAAATTGAGGGGGTTTCAGTCGTAAGTTTAGAGCTTATACGAGGTTGTCTCAGATCATTATTAAGCAAAGGAGATATGAACAGTTGGCATATCGAACCAGTTTTGGTTCTATACAGAACCAAAACTGGTTCGATATGCCAACTGTTCATATCTCCTTTGTTTCAAAATGTTTGGCGACTGCATTGAATAAGCTCCAAGTTTACTGCTGAATCTACTTCACTTCATTTAATATTCTGTTAAAATTGAATGCTAATCTTGGTAAATTTATTTGATTTGAAATAAATAATGTTTAAACAGAACTGGTTCCATCTCAGGGACAAGATTAGAACCAGTTTGGGTTCTAAAGAGAACCTATATTTTTTGCAGTGTAATATTCAAAGACTCTGCAAAGCAATAACATTGTCCATTGAGGGGGATGGGGGGTATATTAGTGAGGAATTGCCTGAGAACCAAATTATTTGGTTCTAAACTTAAATAAACCTATTCATTTGTCGGGCTGCTACCACATTTCCAACTTTATTACTGTTACACCAGTACACCTAATTTTTTTTTTACTTTTATTTGATTCCCGGGTCAGTCGCGGGAATCCATTTTCAATTGTAAATTTAGAATTCGAGGGTACTGTCACACCATTGTCCTTCTGAGTGCAACCAGCTTATAATCCCTCATAAAAACCCCTCATATTCATATTTTTACTACAGTTTAACCTTTAAGGGCCAAGTTCCATTTGTGTGAGTTTGTATGTACTTGTAGAAAACATGTTCCAACATAAGGCTTTTAGTGTTTTGCTAATGGAAGTTACTGTACCCTGAGAGTAGTGTCCAGTGAAGCCTTGACTGTCTGTATATATCACTGCTAAGTCAAGGTATAATGAGGTATCAAATAATATGTCGAATTCGTCAGGGCTTTGGGCACACGTTGGAATCTATGACGAAAATCAAACGCGAGAATCACAATTGATACTCATTGTTTTCCTTGCCGGAATAATTTGCGAGAATCGATTCTAACTGTCGCATGAATTTTATGCCATGCAGTCCACACCGACGTCCATGCACAGTACTAGTATGGGAAGGCCATATGGCGTAAAGGTTTTACACTAAAATTCCGATCGCCGACCCTGGGGGCATTTTGGCGTAAAATTAATTTTAACACTGAAATTCTCATAGACGACCCTGGAGGCACTTAAAGTGCCTCCAGTGTCGTCGATGTGAATTTCAATGTTACAAATGTTACGTCATATGGCCTTCCCACACTACTCCCAGTTGTAGATAAAATGGAGTTTCTCCAATACTGGAACTCTGCAGTGTTATAGAAAAAAACAATACCACAGAAATGACCAAGAAAGTGCTAATGATTATCTCATGAAGTGTTTTCACGTTTCTTGAGAAACACTTCACTAACTAATCATTAGTACTTTGTGAGTACATGTGCACCACAGATACATGTACTTGTACTCTTTCGTCCTATCTAATTGGATTTTTGTATATCGAACGCAAATGAATCGAATTGTATCATCCCTTAACGATGCCGCATGAAAACATATCACATTATGATGTCCTCTATTGACAACATAAATTTCTTGTTTATTATTCTACTCAAGAATCATAAAGTAGGCCACCAAGGAAACACGCCGAGGAAGAAAAAGAAACATCTTGCCATATTTTTGTGTAATACATATATACACTAAAAACTAAAGTGTTAAAACTGACACTTTCAAGGTGTTAAACCCATTCTAACTCTTAGGGTTTGATTTTAACACTCAAAGTGCAATGATTTAAGCACTTTGACATTACAATCGTCAGACATCTGATACTTGAATGGATGGCACTTCCCATGTGTCTAGCATTGGTGGTTATTCCAGAATTGTTCATAATTTTATTTGCGCTTGGTGGGTACATAATTAAAAGGACACAACGCAGATGACGCGAATCAGGCTCGAGAGTTCGAGCCTGATCCGCGTCATCTGCATTGTTTCCTTCAAGTGTCGCGACATTACACTTGTCAAGTGGTATTATTGTAACACCTGTCAAGTTCTGGGATATCTACACTTGAACAAAATGCTAGTTCAGCACTTAGTAAGTGTTAAATACAGCAAATCAAGTGTAGTTTTTAACACTTTAATTTTTAGCGTGTACTTGAACAATGTCGAGCTGTACATGGAAAACTGGGAACTAAAATAGACGCACTGTACAAATTAAAAGTTCGAACTCCCGATTGTAAATTGGATACAATCGTTGCATAAAAAATATACTACTCACAATTCAATTAGGATCACCCCTACTCATCGACGTTTTTATACATAACAGACAAATTTGAGGTAAATAATCACCTACCGTAGTGCATGTAAACACCCCTCTCAACGTTCCATTTGTTATTACATGTGTATAGCCATCCATATTAACATCGAGGAACGTGAAAGTGAGCCACACCTTTCCGGGAGATTTCAATCCGTAAACAGAATAACTCACCTCTCACAAAAACAATTTATTCATGTCATGAACCCAATGCTACTATGCTCTGTGTCCATATCTAACATTCAACACTAACAGTGTCTCATCATTCCCTGGACAAGTCTCACGAACGTCTTCTCATGCATACGGCCATGCAATGGGGACAAAATCTCATCTATGTACTGTTTCCTACTTAGATACCCTTCTTGAATGGCAGAGAGGCCTGAGTGGGTGCTCAGACTGATACCTCCCAAAACCATTACTACCAACACCCATAACTTATCGGTCACGCCCCACAACATTGGCATGGGCGAACCTCTCAATGGGCCTTCTCCAAACGTCGATGCATCTATCCAGAGAGTCGATACAAAATCTGCACTCATTTGTAAACAAGACATTGAACTATTGAGCCTGTATCCAGCTCACATGAGTGTTGCATCACTGTACACTGTGGCATCCTTGCAGAGAGGTATGAATAGCGGATCTTCTGGCATGCAGCCAGGCATGATGAAGTCGGTTCCTAATAATCATAATTGTTTAATTGTTTGTCTGGAAGCAGTGGCTCCAGTTGTATTATGGTATTGTTTTGCAGGGTCGTAGTATTCATGATGCGATACCAGCATGCTGTGTTTTCAATTTAACAGTTCCGATGAGCGGTTGTGACCCATTGGGGACCTCCACCATGTTTTCAGTCAACTCTATCAGTTTTTCTGAACGGACTCCAGACCATAGAGACAACGCTCTGGCTCAACCCTAGCACTACAGAGACCTGTCTTAGTTGCATGTCACACTGTAGCATCTTTACAACTCCTGAGTGATCTTGGACACTCGAATGAACGTCTAGGAGACGTAACCTATCGACCTTCAAATTTATGTTTGAAAGATGAATACAAACGTTAAAATGCTCCAACAGTAATCTAAAAATGAGTCTAATAAGCTTTCTCATCCTCAGAAAGAGAGGTGTCCGATCTAGTTTAACTCTTTGAGACTTTAGTTATCCTGACGTTCAAACGTCACTGGGAATTCAGTTTCTTCAACGTTTTTCAAAATGCGACGTCTTATTAAACTGGCTAGCAAAGTCTACTTAAGAATTTTGTAATTGTTAAGAAACACCTATGGCACCAGT
Organism: Pictodentalium vernedei; assembly: GCA_031216915.1. Classification (NCBI taxonomy): domain Eukaryota; kingdom Metazoa; phylum Mollusca; class Scaphopoda; order Dentaliida; family Dentaliidae; genus Pictodentalium; species Pictodentalium vernedei. The sequence continues at coordinate 866,347,557 of CM062297.1, forward strand.
AGAAAATGAAGCGAAGTTCCCTTTGTAATTTTTAATAAACGAAAACAACAGACAGCTCCGGTAGCTGTCTGCTTTTTTTTTCGTTTATTAAAAGTTACAAAAGTAAACTTGGCTTTTTTATGGCACGCTAAGTAGAAGTAACAAAGTAACTGTTCACTTTGTCTCTTCGTTTAGCGAATGTGTTTTTACAATAATTTGTAATTTTTTATTCTTCCCAGAAAAATCATTAGCAAATCTTACCTCCTAATCTCTTTATATCACATGAAACGTCGTTAATTTCGACGTAACAACCCATGTCTTATTTCCTGATTATCAACTAGTGTCTAATCGGCGCGTGGTTCCATAGCAGCAGCATTGTATTCTTGTGCGTAATCCGCACGACGTCAATTATGACAACAGGTGTAAGTAAAGCGCATTCAAGACGTCATGGTGTGAAGCGTCTGAGCCAACGAACTGATTGTCGGTTGTTTTGGGAGAATTTAGCGATAATGAATTAAATAAAAAGTGTACAAAACATTCGAAAATTCATGTGATGTACAGAATCTTTAACTCGTGATGTTTGGATATAAAGGCTCGTTGTGAATCAAACTCGTTTCATAAAATCTTATATCCAAACATCACTCGTTTGAGATCCTCTATATACCATTACCAGAAAGGATGGCATCTGTATTATATATCACAATGCGCATACGGTTTATATAATGGACAAAAACACGTTAAGATGGTGAAAGCTCCGTTTTCTTCTTTTTAAATGGGTTTCAACAGAGAATAATAGTCAAACATTCAAATTGATTTGGAAAAATTAAAAAGCCATCTTCTGTATCTTTAGTCTGCAAGGAAATGTCTGAAGTTTGTAACATAATGCGCACATCGATAATACATCATCACCAATATTTCGAAATTTCAATTTATATATGCAGTTTCCATACCCAAAGTGTGAAAGGACCGACAACTTTAGAGAATTAAAGGGAGCTAACTTTCCTGTAAATGTCTGCCAATGACGAAAATTATCAGTCATGCCAAACACGATAACTCATACTCAGTTAACCCTTTACCCAACGCAGACGATATCAAAATTTATTATTTTAAATAACATTTTTTTTAAATTTTTCAAAAAATTTCAACAAAACCATATCATGTGACCCCTCATTGGAACGGGGTCAATGAGGGGGTCACATGATATGGTTTTGTTGAAACTTTTTGAAAAATTTAATTTTTTCAACTGCTCAATTTGCATATTACGCGGGCGGATGCGGGCGATTCGTTAGGTAAAGGGTTAACCCGCTATACAATGATGTCAACATCGCAGAATTTCAAGTCGCATCGCGTGTAGAGCAGTGGTATCAAGTCAAGCCTTGGTTACCTCTATTGAGAGCCTTGGTTAGAAATCACTGATAAGCCGCCAGACTCAGACGTCATGTGAAAATAAAGTTTAGGAAATCGCACAGACGCCCAAGAGTTAATCCTTTTAATGCCACGCCCATTTTAGCCATATATGGATGACCTCTATGTACGCCTGTATGCGACGAAGTTTAATAAGATCTATGGCATACTTGAAACTCTATCATCTGATTAATTGTTGGAAAGGGCTCTCTGAAAACGGATTTTATAATCGCGAAATTTTATCAACAACTTCATCGGTGGGCACTTACCAGTCCCTTTATTCTCACAACCAGGCGCGCCGTTGAGTGCAAGGACGATCGCTCACCTCAAAACGACAGGCTTGGCATTTTACAAGAAACTACAACAGAACACGAGGGTGGTGTACCGGAGACAGGAATCAACGACAACAGTTGAGTTTATCTAGTATTGGACGAAAATTAGGAGTTTTTCGTGTACCTTACGATCACGAGACACAGAACAAACTCCACCAAAGTTTGTTGATTCCAATCCCTGTTCTCCGCCTGAGAAATATTCTGTATTTATACCACGATTAAGCTCGAATTAAGCGCATGAAGCCGATATTTGTAAAGAAAAATATCACCTTCGGCGTCATGTTTAATTTCCCGCTTGACGCTGTTTGTGTCAAAGCATTTCATTCACGCCATAACGTTTGTCAAATGCGTGACGTCCAACAGATGCGTCCTTACATAACACTCTAACACGTAGGATGGATTCCACGCATAGGGCATCTATCACATTTCTCAATTGTATTGTATCGGGCAACATTTAAAACACGCAACAGTCGTAGTATAATGAAAGTTAGCTGTGGGAAAGTTGTTCAACACTTTTAACCCCCTTCACTCTGATGTCAAAATACCAAAATTTCAGGAAGCTGTTTTTTCGCATAATGCATCTAGAAATTTAACCAATTCAATCTCGTTTGACAGAGCTCAATGAGCTCTGTCAAACGAGATTGAATTGGTTAAATTTCTATTTGCATTATGGGCAATTTTTTCAGCCTGAAATTGAGATATTTTGACATCAGTGTGCAGGGGATTAAATGTTTATGCTTTACTTCATTTCACGTACACTCTAAAATCAGTTGGGTTAAACATCAATCCAAATCAACTGGGTTGAGTGAATATGAGACCAATTGGGTCCATATTCACTCAATCTAGTTGATTTGGGTCAAGTTTTAACCCAATTGATTTTAGAGTGTACTCTCGAAAATGCAATGGTAAAAGAAAAAAATATAGTTTTAGTCTCAGTACAGATCAACGCCCTGGATAGATTTCATCAGGTCAGGAAAATAAGATTCTGTTAATCATATGTGAGAAACGCTCAAGGAAGAAATCACAAAGTGTTATTGGGTTCATTAAGTCCTCTTAGCTAATTAAAGGATGGTCCTTTCTGTTCCGCTCGACCCTAACACTTCATTGAATAGGACGGAAACGAAAACATTCCCTTTGAATCAATAACGTTTACAATCGAGCGATTTGTATGAGCGTCAATACAGCTGGGACGATATCATATAAATGGAAATTTTATTCGCGGAATTCTGTAGTATACACGGAAGAGAATCGTTTTTAGGGATAATGCGATTAGATTGCATGGAGGCGACTGATAGACACTGGCGAATAACATTTGAGTAAAGTTGTGGTATTGTACTGCCAATCAGTATAATCAGCTTATACGACGAGAAACCCGGTAGTTTATAAATGTTATTACTAGTAACGAATTATTGTAACCTTCCGCACTGGTACTTCTTAGAAAGCCAGTTTTCTGTTTCTCGCTGATCGATATCCATCAGACAAATATTTTTTTTTTTAGTTTTCACAGCTGTCACACGATTTTTATGAAACTATTCTGGCGATCATTTTATATCCCATATTATACACTTATGGACTTTGTAGTGGTGAATATCATGTGATCTAAACCTAAAAACCTTATGTTGACAGAGTCGTTATATTCACCATCAAAAAAGTTCTTATCTATTTTTTTATATACACGATCCTTAAAAATACAATATTATATTTATCAAGTAAAAGTTCAATAATATCAATACGAAATACTTTTATTTAAAAATTGAATGGAAGTTTTATAGTCTTTAGTGGAGTATGAACGTGTGGGAATGGAGACAAATTATGTATGTTTGGCATTAAAATGCCCAGAATGGCTAAAGAATTTGGCACCAGACAGTTTCGGCCCAGAGTGAACACTGCTTGTATATTCATGTAATGTGAAGGAGGGGGAAAGAAGCATTTTTTTCTCGGTCTTTTTTTCTGGTTTTAATATGCAAATACATGTTTAACCCTAAATCTTATCACTTCTCGACTGGCCACATATCATTTTTATTTAAGAATTGAATGCAATTTTTATAATCTGTATTGGAGTATGAACGAGTGGGAATGGGTACAAATTGTGATCCCTTTGGGCTTCATACATAATTTGTACCCATTCCCACTCGTTCATACTTCCATAAAGATTTTAAAAATTCCATTCAATTCTTATAATTACATTCCGTAACTGTTTAAACTACTTTTTACCAAACAACAAAGCAGAAAGACGAAATAAAACATGTACGAACGAACGAGGCGAAAAAACACCCTCACACAAAAGACAAAGCGCACGACTCTGAGTTGAGCGCCGGTTATCGGCATTGACCCGAATTTGTCAAATTGACGTCTTTCGCAACGAAATTTGGAATGTTCAAAACAATTTATTTAATATATCAGTAAGCTATAATCATCTATGAAACGACAAGTTCAAGAATAAAATCACTGAAATAATTTCACACTGCCGATTGACATTTCTTGTAAGTTGTTTGTGATATCACAAATTATTGACTTGAACGTAAATGCGGGTCAAAGTTCGACCAAATGTATTCAATGGAAAATGAATTACATTTGGTCATGACGTTTTCGTCCAGCTGACCAATGGGAGTTGAGTATTTGGACCCAAAACGTATAACTACATTAACAATGTAATTATTTAACAATAAAATAGTTATCATCTACAAGATAACATAACAATAAACAATGTTATAGAGATGACATCGATTGAAATAGAACAAGAGAGGAGGGGATTTCCAAAAACTCTATTTATAAAGTTGATATTCACTGGAAAACCGGTGTACATGGATTTTTGAGTACCAGTCACATGTATAAAATCCAGCCAACAGAAATGTGGTTATTTATAAAGTATTTAACAATATTAGACATGGTTTTCTTTCCCCGAATTTCAAATTGGGTTGATATGGCAAAAAACTCGGCTGATATGGAGCCGATCTCAACCGAACTAAGCTATAGTTATCCCCCTTGGTGTGTTACTGGGCAATTTGTTTACATCGAAACGTTCACAGTTATTCGTCGAACGCAAACAAATGCTACCAGGCATGGTGGAGTGGTTTGAAGCAGTGTTTTTTGTATGATGAAGAATTAATGATGGCAGTAAATAAAGATTTGGTGGGTGGAGAGAAGAAAGAAGGATGCTGTCCAGAAAATTCACTGCAATATAAATTTAAGAGACGAGAACAGGGATTCGTCGAAGTGGGAGATGAGGTAGTTGATGTATGTCGAACGTCGCGGCTTCCCCAATGGGGAAGTCGACACGTTCGGATAACTGAACAATGAGTACTGTAGGACTTCGAGCTTGTGAAAAGGAATGAGAATCAATAACACTGTCGAGTTTTAACTGTAGAATATTTAACCCTTTACCCAACGCAGACGATTTCAAAATGTATTATTTTAAATATCATTTTTTAAATTTTTAAACAAAAATTAAAAAAAAAAACATATCATGTGACCCCTCTTTGGAACGAGCTCGACGAGCTCGTTCCAAAGAAGGGTCACATGATATGGTTTTGTTGAAATCTTTCGAAAAATAATATTTCTTCAGCGGGTGAATTTGCATATTACGCAGGCGGATGCGGGCGATTCGTTGGGTAAAGAGTTAAAGATGGCAATAAGCAAGCATTGGGTCGATGAAGAGAGAAGATTGAAAAAGGTTGTACAGAAAATTCAACTCAAACTAAGATTCGTAGTCGTAGATTCATCGAAGAGGGTGAAGAGATGGTTCAGTTATACGAATGTCACGGCTTTCCTAGTGGGGAAGTCGAGAGATTCAGATAGCTGAACTGGGGAGAAAAGGAGACTTTGGAATTTGTTAACAGAATGAGAAAGAGAAACCTGTCAGAAAACTGGGATAGATCTGAGAATGTTTGTAATTATTTGTTTCGAATTAATCAATAAAGAGGTTACTACTTGGTTAGTTTCATCTTCCGAGATGTCAGCCCTTGGTAAATTCACATCAGCCTTCGTCCTTCGGTTTCAGGCTAATATGAAGTTACCTCGGGCTGAGATCGCCGCCTTTAACATATGATAACCTCTAAATATTCTCGTCGACGAACGTTTCCCGGTGCCTTGTGAGTACTGTGTTGAGAAAGGCGACCAGAGAATTTCGACCGGATACCTTTGTTTTTCTTGACGTGCTCCAGATTTCGTAGTAGTTTTTATCATACATGTACGACTTCTGCATTTCCTCGGCTTATTACCGTTTCATATTTCCAATAAATATTAATTAGTGCTTCATAACACCTTCAGTTGATTTGATTGGTCAATTTTAAATAACGCTTTCTGTTTGGTTAAATTAATGCTATTTCAAAACATCAATGTACTGATCTTGTACTTGTGTTATTTTGATTTATGTAGCATGAAGTTCAAGGTGTAATTCTATTTTTTAACCATTTTCTACCTAAAAGCTGTGTTTTTTGGTAACTGTGGTATCATATGATAAACAGTTCTTGGAAAGAAGGAAAACGTTGAGTTTCATCCTCACGCTGTTCCAATACAGTATGTGGGGAGTGGATTGTAACTAAATCCACCGTAAAGTTGAGTTACCACCCAAAGTATCACTTTCAAATTATGTGCATATAGGCAATAAACAAAAGCAACGTTTCGCCAATGGACCTCCGGGTGTAACCTGGAGGTCCATTGGCGCAACATTGCTTGTGCCTGTTATGTTTTGCGACAATTTGAAATTGTTGCTTGGGTGGAATCTGTACGGGTGATTTAGTGATAGTGAACACTTCATGTATTGTAAACTGAACGCTACTGCCGGTTCAGTGTACGGTTTCAGAGCTATTCACTCTCCTCTTGCTTAATATTTGATGCTTCTATTTCGATTCTCAACATATTCAAACGATTAAACTATTCATCGTACAGAAATTCAGCAAGGGCGTCGTTTTTCAATGATGGCTCGACACACTAACACCAGGAGTGTCATATTTCACAAATTATTGGGGGCGCGGTGGCGTCGCGGTAACCGGTTCTCTTCAGATCACCGAAGTTAAGCAACGTCGAGCGCGGTTAGTAGTTGGATGGGTGACCATTTCAGCGACTGAGTTCACACTCCCGCGTTGTGTCCTTGGGCAAGGCACTTAACCCCGATTGCCTACATGGAGGCACGATGAGATGACGCTGTGTACTAAAGCGTACTGCACGTCGACGGTGCGCATGTCTTCAACCAATCTAACTCTGCCTGTGCCGCGGCGCAGAGTTCAGAGTTACGATGTTGGAGAGCTGACAGCTGCTCGTCGTTGTTCAGTGGTTCTCTTGGGGTACTCCGGCTTCCTCCACCCGTAAAACTGCCACGGTCATGATTAGCCATTGTGCATACGTATATGACCTTAAACATCAATGAATAAATAAATATTTCACAAATTATTACGAAATCAGGAAATAAACAGAAAAAAATGAAATATTCGTATATTCAGAGTCTTTGCATTTCATTTCGGCACGTTAGATGCGAAAGTGTTATGAGTGGGTTTAAGTGGGTCGCCACCCAGTCGAGGAAAGGGTAGAAAACGTAACATTGTTGATTTACACGGAGGTACGCGGCTAAGCATCACATCGCTCATTCGTGTGGTCAATAATTTTATGGATTGGCCATATTAAGAGGTGACCCTCCTGACGCATGCGCAATTCTTGAGAATTGGTGTCTAATAGGCACAAATGTTTCGATGCACTTTAGTAACCGGCATTTGTTTTAGCACGTGTTAATACGGGGAAGTTAAATCCCCTTAATTTAATAACGCTGTCAGTAGATTTAACACCAGGTTACAATACAGTGTTTTTTTTTTCATTGACGACAGTACTAATCGTTCCTCCTCTCCCCATCTTATCACGCTGATTTGGGCAAAAACAACCATCTATCCATTTAGTTTATCATCTCATGAAAACAATATACTGAAAAAAATATAAGTCGCCATGTGAATTTTGCCTTTAAATTTGGAGCTTAGTGTACTCCCGTCCAATTTTGCACTGAATGAAAAAGACATATTTTTACCTACCTACCGCCAACCCCCTACCCCCCCTCCCCCCCCCCCAAAAAAAATTAATCTTCTCTCACACCCAAAGCATGCACTTTAAAACTTTATTCACACTTACAAGTTCAGATCATTTTCCACCAATCGGATAATTCCGGGAACTTTCATCCTCCATTAAAGGTTGGGTGCAAATCACTAGAGGCGCTGTTTACCACGAAAACAAGAGTAGTGGAAGTTGATATAAGATTGACATTTCGAAAATGTTAACGTCTTTGTATCATCTATGTGCGTATTATTTCACAACTCCGTGCATTTTCCAGAAGAGTACTGTAAACATACAGTTTTCCCCCAATCAGTTTTGAGTATTTGGCTATTATTCTTTGTTTATTACTTTCCAAAGTGTGATTTCCTGGGATTTCCGTGTTTGATTATAAACGTTAACTTCACAAGTGAATTATGTAATCAACAATTGGGTCATGTATCCGTGCACGCAAACGAAGACGCTTTGCCGTGGGTATAATGGGGACTTCATTGTTTTTTGTTTTGTTTTTATAACCCTTTCCCTAACATGAAAAGCGGGGGCGCGGTGGCGTTGCGGTAACCGGTTCTCATCAGATCACCGAAGTTAAGCAACGTCGAACCCGGTTAGTCTCTGGATCACCGTCTAAGCGATCAATTCGGACTCCCGTGTTGTGTCTTTGGGCAAGGCACTTAACTCCGATTGTCCACCTGGGGGCCATGATGGCGTCGTGTACTAAGGCGCACTGCACGTCGATGGTGCGCATGTCTTCAAGCAATCTAACCTTGCCTGTGCTGCAGTGCGGCGTTACGATGTTGGGGAGCTGGCAGCTGCTCGTCGTTGCTCGGTGGTTCTCTCCGGGAACCCCGGCATCCTCCACCCGTACAACTGTCACGGTCATGATTAGCCATTGTGCATAAGTATGTGACCTTAAACACCAATAACTAAATAAATAAATAACATGAAAAGCAGACGACACTTGCAAAAAGAATTCTTGAATAACTATTATTTTCATTTTTTGTCTAAAAAACATAGGTGATCATCCCTCATTGGAACGAGCTCGACGAGCTCGTTCCAATGAGGGGTCACAACCTATGTTTTAGAGACAAAAAATGAAAAAATAATGAAACTTAATTGGCGAATTTTGAGAATAGACCTCGCCGGTTTTGGCCCTTATGTTAGAAAAGGTTAAATAATATAATTATCGTTAATAATGAACAGTAATAAACAGAGTAATCGCTTGACTGGACGGGTTGCGTGAAATAATTCATTCGAGGCGAGGCATTCGCGCACTCGTGTTTGTACAACGTCCCTCACCTCTCATGAATTATATCACGTAACCAGCCCAGTCATTCGATTACCCTCTATTGAAATCCCCTTTTTAAAAAAAAAATAGAAAAAACGGCGTTTTTACCATCTTTGGATTGTCTGTACCTTTTTTCTGTGATTATATCAACAGTGTGTGCATCATGACATATAATACATACATTGCCCTCTACATTAATATAAAAGTCTTGGAGGAGCGATTTGCTATTGTTTGTTCCTGGAAAGAATAAAAACTTGCAAGTTACTGTAAAAACACACTTACTAAACAAGGAGCCAAAGTGGACCCTTATTGTTTGTGGGTGTCATACTGATAGATATTCTTAATGGCGGATTATCTGTAAACAATGCGTTTCTAATTTGCTTGCCATAAAATTGGGAACAGTTTGTTGTTTTCGTCTTTTGAAAGTAATAAAAGGAAATCTGACTTTTTTTTACTGATGATTTTTTTCTCTCTCGACAGTTTCTTGCTTCCTAAGTGGGCTTTAATGACTCTTATAATAATTCCAAGGGAAATAACTCTATCGATAGTTGATTTTTGATGACGATATATGCTAGTGATGTCGGATCAACCAAATGTTGTGATACTGATAGATGTTTATAATGGCGGATTATCTTTGCAACTAGTGGTTTCTAATTAGTTTGTCATGAAAAGCCAAGTTTCCTTTTGTTACTTTTAATAAGCGAAACCTACAGGCAGAAACAAAAGGAAGCTAGTATTTTTTAAGGGAGATAACTTTATCAAAATTCGATTTCATGATGACATAAGCCAGGAATGGATAGCGATCTCCTCCACGCACGTATCCAGAGATGGACCATCCCACCACTGGCGTCGAAATTAAACTAAGCAAATAAGTGGTAAAACAACAAAAAACCGCTAACACGGTATTTTACGATTTTAGATGGCCTGTTGTGTATTGATCCCAGTTCCCTCTTTTGTGGCCAACGGGGAACAGTACATGGCACAGGAGCAATTGAAAAGTACGTTGGGTTTCACTGGGTTTTACGAATCTCAAATTTCGTGTCGAATTGAAACCCTTATCGAATCAATCGAATGACGAATCGAATCTCACGTTTCTTCGTGTTTTAGATATTGAACTTTCTTACAGTCGTAAACATTGTCAATCTTCTCTCAAGTGTAGCATTCAATGACTACTCGTCGGTTTCGGAAAGTCAACTAAAAAGTAGAATATTCCGGAACCGAATCAAAGCAGTTCAGAGGTGGAACACTCAAAAGTCTTCGTTTATCACCAGGTCTCCTGTCCAGGAGACCTGATGATAGACTAAGATTTCAACGGGAGACACTTCGCAGTATTTTAAGAACATCTCTACGATTCGAAAATTTCCGAATCAGCGCGACACGATCGAATCATTGGAACGATTTCGAAACGTGTCGAAAAGAATATTTATAATGCAAATAATGTTCACTGTTTGTGCACTACATTACGTCTAAACATGTCACGGATATGTAAGTGGGCGCGGTGGCGTTGCGGTAACAGGGTTTCGTCAGATCACCGAAGTTAAGCAACGTAGAGCCCGGTTAGTACTGGGGTGGGTGACCGTCTGAGCGATGGATTCGGCCTCCGCGTTGTGCCCTTGGGCAAGGCACTTAACGCCGATTGTCCACATGGGGGCACGATGACGCCGTGTACTAAGGCCTACTGTACGTCGATGGTGCGCATGTCTTCAACAAATCTAACCCAGCCTGACCTGCAGTGCGGAGTTACGATGTTGGGGAGCTGGCAACTGCTCGTCGTTGCTCGGTTGTTCTCTACGGGTACTCCGGCTTCCTCCACCCGTAAAACTGTCGCGGTCAATGATTAGCCATTGTGCATAAGTATGTGACCTTATACACCAATAAATAAATAAATAAATAAATAAATAAATAAATAAATAAATAAATAAATACGGATATGTAAAAGCTTAGTCACTTCCATGTTTCGTCATTTACAAGAAAAGAGTTCAACCTCTCTGAAAATAATGGGTACGACCCACTAAGGACCACTTATACTAATGCAAATGTTTCCATCCACCTTTGATGTGGCTCGTTTCGTCCGTTGTATTCAATGGGAACGCACAATGACAATCAGCCAAATCTGTGCTCAAAGGGTGAACAAACACAACACACAACTTGTGCAAACACCGTAGTGGAATTTTATTAAATGATAATACTATGATTAGAATGTGGTGGTTTCCGTAAAGAGATAATTAATTTCGTTACTCCAGAATGTCTCTTTGAACTTCAGTCAAGTGTTGTCTGTAGACCCAAGTGTCCAACTCCTGTGCTTACTTAAGGGTTGTGCTTGAAAACCGAATAATATTGAATAAATGAATAGGATTTGTAGAGAATGAGAAAATGCGGATGCCTGTCCAGAGCTGGTCTCCTGGCAACAGTAACCCTTTGAACGCGAGAGGCCGCGTTTCTTTTCCAGGAATATGATATGTCATAATTCCAGTAAGTAGGATGGCTGAATGAAGTGAATGTGTGGGGTAGACCAATCAATATCTTCAACGTGCAGTCCGATTAATGTGTCTCTCCCAAAATAATGAATATGAACCCTTCCCATTGCTACAATTGAACTGACTTGGAATATAACACCAGGTTTCAAAGGGATTAGAGTTTTATTACCCATCGCTTCATTTTTTCTGTTTACGGCTTTCGACCAATGCTCCACGGAACCTAGCTACTAGTACATGCCACTTCCGTTAAGGCAGCTATACAAAGCGTTTTTTTACCACGGGCGACCATGTTGCCATGAAGATGGAAGAAAAAATTCCAAACCACAACTGTCCGTGTTGGATAGAAAAATCTTTCCCTCAGGGAAGGTATATAATTCAGGAAAAGATTTCCCAATCGAACTACAACAGCCAAGCTCTCAGACCACCAGACAAATTCTGTAAGGAATTCGACCCTATCATGAGGTTTTCCTTTACCCACTTTTTGTGGAATTTACGTGCAGATTACTGCTCATGTTAAGTGATGTCTACTTGCTCACAAACTATAACGTTTTTTTTTTGTAGCACTAGAGTTATAGATATTCAATTAATTAAGTATTTAATTCACCCGGAAAGCGTAAAAATATCAACACAATTAGTGGAACAATGCGACGCAATTAAAGTTACAGCTGTAATGGGTCTCCATTCATAATATCATTAAACGTGTATAATAGTAATGGGATATCACCGAAGACATTTTAAACAGAGTCTAGATTGGGTAAGATACCTTGCTTGATTTAGAAAAACGAATGTTTTGGTACCTTTAGATCAGGCATGTCAAAGTACCGTCGGTAGCAACATAATCGATACCGGGACAGTACAGAGCCTATCCAACCCAAACTGGTACCGGGACAAATCAACAACTGGGTGATATATCGGAATCAGTTGGGAGAAATTCGCATTTAAACTGCCCCATTCATTCAGTGGCGACATCAAAGTAATCACAAAGCACGAAGATCGTGCTTTATGATTACTTTGATGTCGCCACAGAATAATCTCTATGAAGTAGCCGATGACAGCGCTTTCATTATCTTTGACGCCACGTTTGAAAAGTCAAAATGGTCGGCCTTATTGAGGTCGTGGTGCAAACAGAACATGCTCCGTTAGAGTGTTTTTGGTATGTTCATTCACGAATAAGTTGAAAGTATGTCGCGCAAGTGTGCCATACACGATTATCAGCCCGTTTACCTTCGTTCAATTAGGAATTTCCCTATTATATAACTTTGTCCCGGTACCGGCGGGACGAAAACTTCAGTGCCGGTACCGATTGGAGTATGAGGGAACCGGCGATACCGGTGCCGGGACAGGTACCTGTTGGCGTGCCTGCTTTAGATTCAATGAAAGCGTGATTATGTAACATAAAAAGAGATAATTATGTTCAGGTTCGCTTTTCCGACCACCCGATATACTTCATCCGATTGAATCTAAAAATAAGCGGTTTAATTCTCAATTGGTAGAGTGCTAAATAATGTTTTTGTTATCAATTTTACTAACATGTCTTTGCCTTGTTATAATTTATGGGAGAGAGCCTCTAGGCACTCTCCCATCAATTATAACAAGGCAATTTCCAGACAAGCATTTCCAATGATTTCATTTCAAAGATGCAGCACTTGCACAGAAAATGAAGCCTTTACGCATGTCAAAACAAAGCATAAATATGGGTTTCCAGCACTCTACTAGTTAAGGGCTACACTGGTCCAATGAGTGTCAATTTAGTTTAAGAATTTGAGTGACGGCTTTAGATCTCGATGAAAAACAAGAGCATTTGATTGACATGAATATCTGCTCCCCCATGTTAAAGGTGTCTATCGACAGTAATATACTATTCACAAAAGTAGGGGATATCGAAACTGATGTTGATACTGTCGGAAAATGGTATTGGATACGCGTGAGTGGACACATCAGTATGTTACCAAATTTAGTGCAGATCATGAATGTCACCGGGCAACGAAAACTTCATGTAGGTTTTTCGTTTTTCGAACGAGCGCCACATTAATGTCTGTGTGGTACGTTTTGAAATTTTCATTTGTACTGGAAGAATTTTTCGAAGGTCTCATCGTTCTTTTCTTGGTTCTCGTTCATCAATAGTTTCTCGTCGAAACGTAACCTTTAAGGTATGCGAAGACTGACACGAGACGAACATTTACGTATCGTTGGCATGTTGGAACCTGGCAACAGACAGACTGCAATGGCTAAAATTCTCAACGTTACTCAATTCGTAATTAGGAATTTGTACGCTCGACGACCTCGAATAATTCCACGTTTGACTGAACGTCACATCACAGCAAGGCGTAATTGGTGTGGAGCACGACAGCGCTGGGACAATCGTCATTGGAGCCACTCCATGTTGTTCCGACGAATCGAGATTCACCCTCGACTTCCACGACAGGCGAAACAGAGTGTGGCGGCGGCGGCGGAACGGACGATACCATTACGTAACAGTTCGGCTTTGGTGGTGGATCGGTTATGGTGTTGGGAGGCATAACCATGAAACGCAGAAGAGCATTACATGTCATCCAAGGGCGCGTCACAGGGCAGTACTACCGTGATAACTTGTTAGTATCTGATGTGGTGCCATTTGCGCGATGTCACGGCCGTCGATTGATTTTCCAAGATGACAATGCAAGAGCACACAAGGGCCCGTGTCGCTACAGAGTTCATCCAGGAGCAGAACATCACTACAATGCCTTGGACAGCGCTAAGTTCAGGCCTTTCACCAATCGCGCATGTCTGGGATATGCTTGGCAGGCGCCTACGACAACGCTAACAGCCCCCTAGCAATGTCCAGGAGCTCGCCGCTGCACTGCTGGAAGAATGTAATAACATAAGTAAAGCTGATATTGAACGTTTGGTGAGGACTATACCGCTTGTCTCGCGAACAGAGAAGGACTTACAAGGTATTGAGGTCTTGGAATGAATGTGGTAAATTCTCTGACTGACCGCCCATGTCTTCTACAGCTTAGTGCGTGGAATGTGTGCTTGTAAGACACCCAAATATCGCTGAAATAATTCAACAGATGTTGCAGTGCACTGCCATACCTGTCTTTTTGATAAAAATATAAATATATTTATTCATATATCTCACTTTTAACAGATATTCCCTACATTTTTTGAACAGCATATTACAATATTTCTCGTTTTCGTAAACTTTACCGCATGTGAGAACTGAGAAGGCGTTTTGTAAAAGTACTGTGACTGGAATGGCCTCTCTTTCTCAATCAGACCGAGATCTGACAAATCTATATCTCGAACATAAAATGTTGTGAAATCGAGACTGGATCAAAAGAACTGACGCAATGCACTGTTTCGTCAGTTGAGATGCACTGTTTTCAACTGGTCAAATTCGACTGGGCTATCTTAAAATAATCTTAATATTTTCTCCAGTACAAGTAATAAAGGCTAATCAAAATAGAAATATGTATTAAGTGTAAGAACACGACATGGACATGTGTACAGAATAAGAGCGATTTTAAAAGCTGCACTCGATCACAAAATTAATAAAATGTTTAAATTTTTGAGCATGCTGACGTCACTGCTTGATAATATTAATTAAACAAATAAAACTAATCTAACTGACTTAATATGCACAACAGCGTAAATAGCGCTCAGAAATCAATCGTTTAAGCTCATCTAAAACGGATATTTGCATTTGTATTGACATTTATGGTTTAATCTTGTGACGTGTCCTAACCCTCAGAGTGGTAATAACCTGTATTTATACCATGGTTACCTATTCTATTATATATGAAAAGCCTATGACATAAATTTCAGCTTTACACACCAACCGTGATGAACACGCCAGCAATGGGATTTCAATAGTACAAATTTACACCTACAGTAGAACTACACCCCCGTTGGCCTTTGGTGACGTCGACCTGGATGCAAACTTGTCTAAATTTATCGCACGTCGCCTCGCGAAAAGTGAAATGGAAATGGCAATTATTTATTACGTTTTTAAATGGGTTTACCTCATAAGATGCCAAAAATTAACAAACATGCATTGTCTCATGTTAATAAAGCATGCATAACTCGAAATAGTATGTTATTATGTTATTAAAACGAAAAAGGCTCAGTTTCTATTTTTCATTTCGTTTCGGCGATAAAATTGACAGCGGAAGTACCGCCCATCGATGGTCGGGTAAACAAAAACAGATTCGCTCGTATGTACGTCTGGTGCTCAGTAGAATCGAGAGAAAATAATAGCGACTCTTAATAATCTGACGATCATGGTATAAATAAAATATACCCAAAGTAGCTTGGTGTACCAAATGTTCACCACGAGTGGTGAACATTTGGTACACCAAGCTACTATGGGTATGTTCTATATGCAACGCACAAACGTCGCAGAACAACGTACCAATTAGAGCTTGCGGTTGACCGTGAATTCGGCTCGCTTTCAGTTTTGTTAGCAAAATCGAGACCGATACAATTACAGAAAGCCGGTTGTCCCGGTTTCCAAATTAACTTTTGAAAATCTCTAATCACGTCTTCACTTCCCAGATTAATGAGAGAAACAACATAAAGTTACCTTTATTTTGAAACTTTAGAGTCGCGATGCCCCTTTTTCAGAACATCTGCATAAGTAATTGTTATCACATTCGAACTTCGAGACCTGCCTTCACCAGAATACCGTGAAAATAGGTTACAAAATTGACTTCACATGCATCGGGTTTTTACTTGAGTTGAATAAAATCGTCAACACTTTTAGAGACAATGTTTCACTACGACACACATATGATTGTACAATAGACTCAAGGCAAGGAAACATTTTCTTAAATTTGCCACTCTTGAGATAATTTACACAAATACATGTATATTGCACTCAGGAAATCATAGTGTATTACTCAAGTGCTTTGCCACGGAGTCCCTCCTCCCGACAATGGGGGGGGGGGGGGGGGGGCATTAATTCCAAGTTTATTGAAATAATATGTCGTTACTCTCTCTTTGGGATTAAATTAATGTTTCCCGCCGCATTTTAACAATAAATCACCATTAGTATCCACTTACTGTAGTTCCATCAGTTGAGTTGAGTAAATTATAGTTTCAAGCAATTAGGCTGAGATGGGATACGGACGTTTCATCCTACAGCCGAATCATCCGCTTGCAATTTTACCCAAATAGTCCGACAGGGGTTTGCAAATATCAAAACATGGGACGGAAAATAAATTTAATGATATTTATTCAGTATCAAATAGCACAAGATAACGGTTAGCGTAATAATTTTAAATGCACACCATTGCCTAACAGATCTCCATTCAAGACACACTCCCCCCTTTTAACTGTTGATATTGTGCGCCCCACTTCCCAGGTCCCGGGCTCCCAGTGTTACTACTCCTGGCCAGGCTACTATCGAAAATTGAATTTGACGTGGATATTTCGACAAAGTGTCATGTTCTTTTTTATTTCTATAAATGGGTCAGTTACAAGTTTTATTTGATGCAAATTTATATATTGCAAATAATCTTCCAATAAGCAGTGTATACATTGTTATGTTTGTACAATGAAAACCGAAACCGTAAACCGAGGTTTTAAAAAACCGAAACCAACCTGAATTTTCAAAACCGCACA
Organism: Pictodentalium vernedei; assembly: GCA_031216915.1. Lineage (NCBI taxonomy): Eukaryota > Metazoa > Mollusca > Scaphopoda > Dentaliida > Dentaliidae > Pictodentalium > Pictodentalium vernedei. The sequence continues at coordinate 866,364,671 of CM062297.1, forward strand.
GCTCTAGTACCAATCATTTGAGCTAAAGAAAAAATTCCACACCGAAAAGGAGTAAAGACTGATCCAGTTGCCCTGCATGGTCCTTGTACAAAATTAGTAATGATCCTTCCTAACCGTTGGTACATTATGTAGTTTATTACCGATCAATTTGTTTCATGCACAGGTTCACCCTTGATCAATGGGGTTAATGTATTTTAGAAACAATAATTAGACGTCATTTTAATGTATCTTCATATTTTGATCAATACAAAAGTCAGGTATCAAATCGCCCTTATTGTGTGGCATGTTGCGAGTGGTTTGTCACTAAATCACCTTTCGAGTGGAGTTATCACCTTCAGTGTCACTTTCAGATATGTACATATGGGCAAACAGCTCCTGCGACGTTTCGGCCAATGAACGTCCGGGTTTAACCCGGAGGTCCATTGAATGAAACTTTGGAGATTGTCGTGCATTGTAAGAAAGTAGCAATTATTGGTTGGATGAAAACATGTCCGTTTTTTTCTAAAAATAACCCCAGCCTGCACTCTAACATCATTTGGGTTAACAATTTACCCAAATAAACTGGGTGGACTGAACATGAACCCATTTGGCTGATGTGAAATGTCCGCCCGTGTCCGTCGGGGGAAATGTCCGCTGGGGAAAGGGTGCGCACAACACCAAAGCCTGCACGATATGTCGAAGTCAGGTGTATTCTCATTTTACTTAACTGATTAATTTTCACGACATACTCTGTTTTTGAGTGAATTTCGGATTATCACACTGTGTGGAGGGAAATACCAGGACGTCCCTAGACATCAGGTCTGATTTCAAAGGACATATCACATGCCACGTGAGAATGAAGATTGTGGCAAAATACGTAACCAGCTGGGCATGCAAGCAGGTCGCTGTCATCGATCCAGTGCGTAACAAAAGAATTCGCTGAGCAAAAATAGTATTCATATAACAGCAATGACAGGAACAAAGACATGATCAAATAACTCAACCAAACAATTATCATAGAACATAATTAAATATCATATTTTAGTTTCGGTAAATGCCATCTCCATCTGGGTTTTATTTCTGTTGCTTTTTCTTTTGTGTTGGTCGTATGAATCTTCCTCCGCAAATTCAATATCCGGAGAAAAGTGGTAGTGAATGTGCTTTTATTAAAGTCGGCGTTTACATTTTTGGGATAACACCTTTAATAAAAATGTTGTTGTCCTTGTAGACAGGAGATGCTGACACAATGAAATTCTAATATAAACTTTGAGATGATTTATGTAAAATCCCTTGTCATTTTAAATTAAGATTGTTGTTAGGCAGTGAATTTGGGAAAGTGTTATACTGAGAATAAAACGGGAAGATGATTTTGCTCGGATCGCGACTCAGTCACGAATCGATCAAAATTCTCTATCCACTTACATTTTCGCAACACAAAATCTCTCCTGTCGGCAAAAATACTAGAATTTTAAATCCGAGGAGATATTTTTATTTGTTTTTATTGATTCGTTGGTGTTTTTTTTTATTTTACGAAATCTCTACCACTGGTCTTAGTGTGTGACTCGATCGGGTCACATCTGATATCAGTAGGGACCGCATTGATGGTACACATCAAATAGTGGTTCGAGCTGTACGTACGCACGGGGTGTTCTCACTTTGCCAGCAGGTATTGTTTTCATAAAAAGTAATACCTTATAAAATAGAGATATGAAGAACAGTCTGTACTATATTTCTGGGAACTTAGGTTGAATTCTTAAAAATACATATTACTAACACAGCTTTAAAAATATGTTTAATTGACTATTGTTGTCACTGACAATTTGGAGATAAATTAATTAAATAAATTAAAATAAATTAAATAATTTTCACATTTTAGACATTAATAAGTATTTTTATGGCAATATTAATCCATCAATCTTTATTCGACAATGTCACCACTCCCTTCCCCCCCCCCCCCCCCCCCCGCCCGGTTTAAACAAGTTTGCAGACAAAGAACAATTTTAACAAGTGGTACATCGTTGGGGGGGGGGGGGGGGTGCGGGGGGCATGGCCAGTTGGGCTGTCTTCCTGATGCTCCCCTTTGTTGAATTTGTTATTATATGAAAAGAACAGTGCAGTTACTTTACTAGTTATCAGGCAATTCACCTCAGGGTCGCATGACTGTTGGAAATGAAAACTATTATGGAAGCAAACAACGTAAGTACCAAATGGGGGATTTATGTAGGTGGGTATTAGTCTTTGAGTGGGGACTACTTTTTTACATACAATTTTTGCGCCTATATACATGCACTATTAATTAACATATATACAGTACGTGGAGGGTGGATTGTAACTAAATCATCCGCGGAGTGGAGTTATCACCCAAACTATAACTTTCAAATTTTGTATATATCGACTAAAAACACAAGCAATGTTTCAGCCAATGGACCTCCGGGTTTAACCCGGAGGTCCATTGGCTGAAACTTTGCTTGTGCTTGTTATGCTTTGCAATAAATTTGCAAAAATTGTTTGGGTGGAATATCCACTCTGCGGTTGATTTAGTGATATTACACTCTCCACGTAATTATTTCACACCCGTAACTGTATTTGTCACTATCACATGGATTTTAGGGGCATGCGGTAATTTTAACCAGAAAGCTCTAGTGCGATCTGATAAAAAGTACCCTTCGCGTGCACAAGTTCTCTCGTTAGCGTTAGACTGGTTCTTATAGTTTGCAGCGTTCAGTGGAATATAACCAATGAGAACCATCGGCTATATATTTATCTGTCGGAATTACCGATTCTCATTACAAAATGTTTTATGCGCAACTATGCTAAAATCTATTGATAGTCATGAAAGACACATTATCTCTGCCAAGAAATTGAACAGTGAAACACAACCTGTGCTTTTGTTATTGAAAACCGAGGAAAACTTAATTAATTTTAGGGGAAAAAAAGTCCAATAGGGTTCGATATTGGAGCCAGCCACTGGTATAGTTCCTATAAAATGTAACAATGTTGCCCTCACCGCTGCGTGCTGCCGATGAGTCGATACGAGGCCTACTGTGTTATCCAATTCGTTCCACATTTTGGCAATGAAGAAGCACGTTTGCCAACGCAAGAATACTTTGAATTGAAGAGCATGTTACGTTGAAGTAGTTCTCAGGAAGCAGGACAAAATCAATCTTAAAAACTGGCTACCGTGAAGCGGAAAAAAAACAGACGGCGACACGGCGACCATGCCTGCAGATGTTTGACAGCTAATACATGCAGTTATTGATTAACTATCACCAACTCCACCCTTACTAGATGACCAACACCCCCTCCCCCTCCAAAACACACCCTAGCTGAATAAAGAATATAAATTCGGAAGAATGAAAATCCTGACTTAAGAAAAACTCAGTAGTTAACATTTGTGGAACCAATGATTTTATTACGTGTCAGTGGGTGTTGGGACAACACGTTTTTTTATTTTAATTTTTTTTTTGTGGGGGGGGGGGGGGGGTGGTAGGGGGGGATGTTGTATTGCTAAAATATGACTTTTTATACTGGGGAAATTAAAAAATGTTACCACCTACTCACTACTGAAATTCTGAACAGTCTTGAGTAGGATGAGAATGAGACCACGAAGAGGGGATGGGTGGTAAATACATGTGGTCTGATGAATGCAATATATTGTCAATTTTATGAGATGGCTTCCATGAAATTCAAAAAATAATTATTAGAATATTTAAAACATCGACAATATGACAATACGTTCCTGATACAGATTGATGGTGTATTTTTAATGAATAATTAAGGCTTTTTGCTAGTATCTCTGTTTTATACAAGGTTGTTATTTTGCTTTAATTCTCAGCAACAAAACTTAAATCGAATGTCACCTATGTAGATATGAATTAGCTACATGTGTGCATGTGATGGGGTGGGGGTTGCGACACTCTCATCCCCTCCACCAACAACCAACTAATTTTGCAGTATTCATTGGAAGGGACTGGTATTTGCAGAACAAATTGTTCAGAGGGAGGGGGTATTTTTATAATTTTTGGCAGTGGACAGAGCATTTTCATGGGCAAATTCGAGGAAAGGGCCTTCATTTTGATTTTGAAACAACAGCTCTGGGCAGTTTGATTAGTCAGCCCCCATCCCCAAGAAAATGTCCTCCTAAAGCCTATCATTAGCAGCATTCCATCAGTTCTCTTTAAAACTACTTACTAAATGCAAATTCAGAATACATGTTCCGAATTCCAATTTTAAGATTGACAAGATATAGGAACAGACACATAAACAAATATTTTGTTTTGAACCAGACACGAAGAAAAACATTTTGATAGTACCGTTCAGATAACAAACTGGTGAAGTTTTGTATTAGTATAAAATAAAGTAAACATTGATCAATCTTTCAAAATATTATCAACCAAAATAAGTTGGAGCTTACTGGTGAGACCCCCCTCGCTCCGTCCCACCTTATTTCTCTTTCAGCCTTTGACTAATACTGTTGAATGCTCATTTCGTGAGCTTTCCAGAAAATGCTGTCAGGCTATAGATTGGTGGGGAGGTTGTAATGTAAAGGTGTACAAACTAAATTACTTGTGGAGACAAGACATAACATTTTCTTGCACTAATATATTTCTCCCTTTGTATATCTGTAGTAAATGTCGACAACCCAAAGCCTTTATTGTAAGTGCAGCCCATTTCAAACAAAGGTTATCAAGACTTGGGCTAAAATAAAGAAGAAGACCACATTTCAAGTCAGAAACTTTATAATGTTGAAAAATAAAGTGCTAACTACTAAACTAGTAACTTACCAAGACTGCAGATTCACTCAGAATGGAATCTCAAACTGCCTCAGTTACTCTAAACGATCGAATGAACGCACCGGAAGGTTAATTATTGCACAAAGATGTATTTTCTCGTCCAGTGTGTAATTTTGTTACAGTGCAGGACAGAAATGACCGATGTCCACACGCGATAGCCTAGTGGCCGTAGTGCATGTATAGTCAAACCGAGTTTTATTTTAGTTTCAGTTTAAAAAGCTGAAAATTTAAACAGAGCGTCCAGTTCACAACGTATTTAAATTAAAATCCTTGTACATTTTCCATCCTCAAGATATAATGATGCCTGCACACACACTTTTCAAAACACATTTCAGCCCTCATAATTTGTGATGTCTGATATGTTGAACGCAATATTTTGAGTTTTGAGTTTTTGGACCGACATTTCGTTTTGCGAATAAAATGAACCAACAGCGATTCTGCAGGTGGCAAGGTCAAAGACTTAAGACTGGTTCTCTGACAAAATTGCTCGTTTCTTAGTAAAATTCTTTCAACCGTTCAAATCGTCGACTATTTAATTCAATTAGCGATTAATTACAGTGAATTCGTTTTCAGGGTTGTGTGTGTAATAAATACAGAACCACACTTATATTTGAATGGGTTACGATTACTGGACGAGAGCGAGTGGCGCAGGGATACCACGAGAGCCGGTAGGCTCGAGTGGTATACAAGCGCCTCACCTTCGAGGTTCTGTATATTTATTTATAAATATCGTCCCTTCAGTGCAACAAGTCACCATCTGCAATGCTAAGGCAACAATGCTTGTTGCGTTCAAGGGGAGATATATTGTTGAATTAAATAAAAAAAATCAACTTTTTCCATAACGCAATTGTGAATATAACCAATGTATTTTATTTATGACGAACGCGGCAAGGTTTGCCCTGCTGAAATTAAATTTTAGACCTGATATGAACAGATCTTTGTAATGAGTTCTGATTTGTGCTTGGAAGTTGATGACTGCTAAGTAAGTGATTTGCCATTTGTGAGTTCCAGCTCATTGCCTGTTATCGCCGATTCAAAGTAGATACCGCTACCAAACGGACGAACTACGACTTTGAATAAATTTCTTATTCCAGCCTGCTGGTAAAGTGAGAATACACCGTATGCGTTTAAAAATCCGGTTATGCATGGGTTGGTTGTTTGTTTGTCAATATAAAAAAAATGTCTAAGTCACTGTCTTAGCATCCACCTTACTTAATATTACCCTGCCTACTTAAAGTATCCAAAGCACGCATACAACAGGAACAGGAAATACAACAGCGACAAATAAGACCTGACAATACATGAAAATCAATAGAATATTTTAAGTGAATAATGAAAGTTAAACAAAAAAATTCTCGCAGTATTTTTCGTCGAAAACTGATGGATGCCAATCGCGGTAAGGAAATCCATTTAACACCAAAAATGACACAAGATTTAGTACCAACAATATAATTTTGGTAAGTCTTGAATTATTTATTATTTCAGTTCGTTGTTTTCTATAAAAACAACGAGCTGAAATAATAAATATCTGTCGAGTAATCTTTAAGTAACAGTTTTAATCATGGCCTGCTTTGTTATTGGTCAACTGAATTAACACTGTGTCCATTTATTTATTGGTGGTTAATGTTACACACATCTGCACAATGGCTAATCATGACCACGACAGTTTTACGAATGTAGGAAGCCGGAATATCCGGAAATAACCACCGAGCAACGGCGAGCTACTGTCAGCTCCTCAACATACTAACCCCACACAAGCAGGGTTAGCATTGGTTGACGACAAGTGCGCCATCGGACGTGCAGTAGGCTTTAGTACACAACGCCACCGTGCCCCTCCCCAAGAAGTGTCTTACCCAAGAACACAACACAGTTGCCGCAGGTGGTATTCGAACCGAGGACCTCTCAGCTTGCAGCCTGCACCTCTACCTACTGAGCCACGGCGTCCCCTAAAAGTGTATCCATTTAATCTAATTCTTATAAAATACATTTCTTTGTTACTTAATCATTTTTATCTTGCTCAACATTTTTATAAGCCTTCCGGAAGATAATAAATTATTTACTACTATAGTTTATAAGAAGTGAATAAACAGTGAGTAAATAATCATCATGGAATTATTTTGTAAACATTATTAATAACTCTTTGAACTATTCATATATTGTTTTATTTATTATATCATTTGCAGGTTTTTTTTTTGCAATCAAAAGACATGAAAGAGCCATGTAATACTAAATTAAAATATAATACATTGAGTGCAATGAGATGCCATCTGCAATGCTTCAGCATTGCAGATGGCATCTCATTGCACTCAACAGATGATACATGATGGCATCTCATTGCACTCAACAGATGATACATGTTCCCATTTACAATCACCTTCCTTTTGGTACTAAAATCTTTTAACTTCCCAGACTGTTGGGTTTTTTCGTTGTGTGTTGGGGGGGGGGGGGGGGGGGGGGTCCGGGTTATTGTTGCCGCGGGTGGCGAGCGGTGGTTCGTACATTATTGAACAAGACATTGCATGCTAATGAATAATGCGTCTTCCACTTGCAAGACAGTGTTCGTTTCCCGGCTGTGCACGGTGCTGACGGCGGTCCTCCAAAGTCGTGTCCCTTACTGAAATGAAAAACGTTATCAGCGCTCGCACCCCCCCCCCCCCCCACTCCCCCGGTCCGTTGTCCATTAGAATACCCACATCTTATATTAGCGTTAGACTGCGATTTCCAAGTGAGTCAGTTCCCTAACTGTTGTCGATCAATGTTGATGTCTTTTGCATTCAAGTTGGCCCTTTTCAAATGTCATCCTTCTCCTTCACTGTTCCTCTCGATCTACTTTCTTCTTTTTTTCTCGTTTAAACAATATCTAAACAGACCCACCCGTTCTATCTGTCTAACTGAAATTGTGTAATCTTGCAGACTTGGGAGACGGTTTACATAAGCATACAGCTTTCTTCCGAATCCCATACTACAACAAGTTAGTTTGACATTTTAGGTGTTAAATGTATTCACTGAAATTTATGTACAAAACATTCAATACGTTTACACTTGTTTACATGTATACAGTTAACTTATCTTTTTTCAATAAATATTGTTTAAACTAAATTTTTTTATTTGGCACCATAAACTTCATTTAATAATTGTCTCTTTAGTTTCTTTATTTATTGTTTTATTTATTATCTTTATTTTTTATAATTTGTAGATTTTTTATTTGCGATTAAAATACTTAAAAGAGACATGTTAAAATTTTGTACTTTGATTAAAATATTGTACTTTGGATGTAACAAGGCGCCATCTGCAGTGCTTTAGCATTGTATTTAATCTTATTTGTTTTTCAAGGATTGGCGAACAAGTTATGCAACTTATATTAACGCCTCTCCTTGGCCCAATGACGTAGGTGCGTGGGATGACCTTCATAGCGGCAACTTCGTGGCCTAGCTCTTCTCGAATACTACGAAGGGATCTTTAGCCTACACGGAGTGTGTCTCTCTCCGCACAGAGGACAGCCATTTTACGTCCCCACCCGATAGGACGTACGCTGTGACAGCATCAACCCCACAACGGATGCTGGAAGAGAGTGTTCGGACACCTCGAGAACTTTCCCCGACCGGGGATCGATCCCGGGACCTCTGGCATCAGAGACCAGCGCACTTATCCAATCGGCCACCAGTCTAGCGTTGTAGATGTCGCCTTATTGCACACATAGGATGACACGTGGTTAATTTGCTCTAATCTATTATTAGATTCCATTTGGCACTAAAATCTTTCATTTGGCACCAAAAACTTCATTTAGAATAAAAATAGCATGGGCGGTGGTGTATTTCGTCCCTTGATTGCAAGAAGGCCTTGAAATGCTAAAGCATTGCAAGGCCCTGTTGCACTGAAGGGGCACATTTTTTAGTTTTATTAACTTGGGTAAATTATCAGATATAAATCATTCAATTTTTATTCTTTCAAGTTTGGACTGGTTATAAAAAGAGAGCATTCGGCAGCCAAAGAAACCATGCGGGAGGGCATGAGAAACATATTTTTGACTCTTTTAGGCCTAACTCAAACTACGCATATAACGAGGGGTGTTTACAACCAACTTGACAATGACTTTGACGCACAGCTACCCACACCAGCGGACGCCACAAATTGATAAACTCTTAACTCCCCAAAATGAATCAATATAAATAGAAATACAATCAGCATGTAAAATATACGATCAGTTCGAAAATAATTTGTCTGAGAAATTCCGAGCTTAGGAAAGAAGCAAACAATAGCCATAATTATCTCCTCCATAGGTTAAAATAGTTTTCAATAGAGCGGTTAATTGTATACGACGTAGCAAGAATCAATAGATATGTAGACTTGAAATATATATCAGGTTACATACAGCGAAGCCTACAGTACGTGGCGAGTGGATTGTAACTAAATCACCCACAGAGTGGAGTTATCACCCAAGCTATAACTTTCAAATTTTGTGCATATCGACAAAAAACACAAGCAATGTTTCAGCCAATGGACCTCCGGGTTTAACCCGGAGGTCCATTGGCTGAAGCTTTGCTTGTGCTGGTTATCCTTTGCAACAAATTTGAAATTATTGTTTGGGTGGAATTTCCAATCTGCGGGTGATTTAGTGATAATACACTCTCCACGTACTGTATGTATATATTGCTTATTTGAGAGGTTTGAGGTTATTTCACGCACAATAATAACCCTTTCTCTGGTTTGTTGAGGTCCTCTAACGAGTGTGTCGGGGGGGGGGGGAGGGGGGCTGCATTAACTCAGTCCCCCGCCGGACTATTTCAACCCCACTCTCCCTCCTAATTTCCCAGCATTCAGCCAAAGAGTGTTTCATAATACCCTCTCATCGGCGCTTTCTCGATCTCCCTATCTATAAAATTGACCCTGCTCCCATGTCATTCCCCATCCACTTATCCTTATCCTTCATGTTTCCAGTCCATTGTTCCATTAATTTCCTAAGGCGTCTTACACTACTAGGCAAATATTTGGGGCAATCTCAACTGAAATGTTCCAGGGTCTCCATCACCCCTAAATAACACTTTTGGCACACTCTTTCCTCGCCTTTCCCGATTCTCCCCATCTAACCCAAAAATGACTTCGATCTCACTTTGAACAGCAAAGACCCCCCCCCCCCCTCCACATAAGATCCATCCGGGTACTCCTCAAAAGCTAGGACATCTTTTGTATACAACCCGTCTAAAGAGCTCATGGTCATAATTCCAACTCGTCAGTTTATATTGCAATCCTCGAACACCCTCCACATCAAGTTATTTGATATACATATAAAATAACTGTGTAGGGTGTCAAAATATTTTTTCTCGCATGTTGGATGAATTATTAAACGCTGCGATCCTTGGCGGGTGGATTGAATAAATAACGCCGCAACTGAGATAAAAAAGAGATTTTGACACACTATGTAGTTTTTTTTCTATTTATCCAGTAATATATTTTTCTTTTGTCTCAACCTTGTAGGAAAAAAAATGAACATTTACGGTAAAAAGTTTCCGACTAAGACAAAAAGCTACGAGGGCCGATGCGAAGTCCTAGCATCAGCGACCCTTGATGGAGTTTCACTTGCCTCATCTTTAATACGCAGCCTGATGTCCCGATATCATTCCATATCATGTGCACTTTGTTCCCTTTTGTTCCTGCAAACCACTCTACAATAGCGCTTAGATATATATAAATATTTATAAGAAAAAATTATTAAATTATTAAAGTTCAAAACAAATACAACGACATCACTGACTATATTAGTGCTAACGCTTTCACCGCTCTCTATGCGGATCTATGGAAATGATCTATGAAGAGCCGCATAGAGAGCGGTGAAAGCGCTAGCAGGAATATAGTCAGTGATGTCGTTGTGTTTGTTTGAAACTTTAATATTTTTTTTCTTATAACTGCCAGCACAAGGATTTGTTTATAAACTTCTGATAAATATTTATAAGTATACCTATATTTATCACAGCACTATCCAACTTGTTAACTTTTCAACCAAAATGAATTGTATTGAACGTACTTCAAATACTATATTTTTATACTTTTGAGGAAATAAAGACCGCAAATCAATCAGTTTACATTCTCGTCTTCATTGTGTCAATGTTTTTCATTCAGATAAGACCAATCAGATAAGTTCTTACACTACGTTCTTAACGTCGACTAGATTCTGTATGTGGTATACCAGTGATGGCGCCAAGGGTGGTTGGGGTGGGGTGGGGGCTGGGGGGCTGGGGGTGGGGGGGGTGGTTGTTGGTGGGGTGGGTGTCGGTGGGGGTGGGGGTGGGGTGGGGTGGGGGTCAGGAGGGGGCCGGTCGGAGAGGTCCAGCCCCCCCCCCCCCCTGGAGATTTTTAGTCAGTCCGTCGGGGAGTCTTGTAAACCCGACTTCACGAGAAATTTTCGACAATCGAATGTAGATATCTCGTCTTGTGCAGCACTGGAACTTTGATAGAGAATAGTGATTCTCACGAAAGTCCTTAATGTCGTTCGTCAAAAAGGCTTTATAGATGAAATATTTCCCGACCTTATTATAATATGTTTACTTTAACCCTTTACCTAAGGTAACGGTCAAAACCGGCCAGCGCTATTCTCAAAAATCGCCAATTAATTTTCATTATTTTTTTCATTTTTTGTCTCAAAAACATTGGTTATGACCCCTCGTTGGAACGAGCTCGCCGAGCTCGTTCCAACGAGGGGTCATAACCTATGTTTTTGAGACAAAAAATGAAAAAATTAGTTATTCAAGAATTATTTTTGCAAGTGTCGTCTGCTTTTCAGGTTAGGTAAAGGGTTAAATAATCAACAAACATACTCAATTTGCTTCTATTTTGGTTCTCCAATTACCAATTTCCACTCATTTTCCTTCGTTTGGGAGGTCAAATCTTATAGCCCCCCTGTCGGTGAGGTCTTATAGCCCCCCCCCCCCCCTCCCTGTCGAGAAATATCTGGCGCCATCCCTGTGGTATACCAAGCGCGTTTTTAAATATATTGTATCAGATAACGTTGAATACACACAACAATCGAGATATAAGTATTATTTTTCCCTTAACCTTTTACCCAACGCAGACGATATCAAAATTTATTATTTTAAATACCATTTTTTTAAATTTTTCAACTGCTGAATTTACATATTACGCGGGTGGATATGGGCGATTTACAGAAGCTTTGTATCGCAACGTACAGTACGGTCGCCGTTATAGGAATAAGCATAAAAAATTTATTAATTAAAATTTTGCTCATGATGATTTTCATTACCTGGTAAACGCATGCGTGAACATCGCTGCTCACTCGTCTATTACGACTAACCCACGGCGATGTACTGTAAATGTGCAAATGTTAAAAAGTAAGGACGTCACAAAAACGTTGCAACTTTACTGTCCTACCATCTTAAGATAACGGCAAGTAAATGAGCACGGGGACGCTTTCCATTAGTGAAGTTTGATGACGTGGAATCTATTTTGCAGTGATCACAGCTTTGACGTGTTCACATCATCACATTAAAGCCTTCTCTGTCTCCGTCGTCGATTCTAACTGCCTGCCTCTCTCTCTCTCTCTCTCTCTCTCTCTCTCTCTCTCTCTCTCTTCATAGGTCATAGTTTTTATTTTGTTGTGTACTGGTAGAAAAACTTTGATTTGTTTAAAATTATTCCCCTCACTCCCTCTTTCTCCCTCCTCCCCCCCCCCCTCTTCATATGTCATAGTTTTTATTGTGTTGTGTACTGGTAGAAGGACTTTGATTTGTTTAAAACTATCCTCTCTCTCCCTCTTTCTCCCCTCTCTCTCTCACTCTCTCTCCCTCTCTCTCTCTCTCTCTCTCTCTCTCGAGAGAGAGAGAGAGAGAGAGAGAGAGAGGAAGAGAAAGAAAGAGGGAGTATCGGGAGAGACAGAGACGTAGAGTTAATGTGATTAATAGAGACGTAGAAACAGATAGAAAGGGCTCGAATCGGCCGCGGTGACAGAGGCAGGATTAAACAAAAGCCTAGCACCTGTGCTTGGAACACGGTGTAACTTCCCAAACCTGATACATGTTTTTGTTTTGAATTATTTCACAAAATGTTTTGTAAATGTTCAATTGACATTACCTCGAAACATATTGCATATTATCATCATATTAATTTTTGCAGACATTAAAGTGTAGTCTTCCTAAAGCGGTTGACGATTGCGAAGTTAGAGGGCAAGAGGCAATGAAGTGAAATGTGAAGGGGAAAAAGACTCATTGGGACGATTTTAAACCAAATCATATAGAATTATCGAGATTTCGAATGGCTCTGTTATGTACATTATGTATAGTCTCCGTGGACTAGTCGTAACCCACGCGTGGACAGTGATGCAGAATTTTAATTAATGCAGCACCAGGTTGTATCCGGTGCTTCATGGATTAAATTGTTGATGATTATTCCAATAATAATAATTTGTTTAAAATCTCAAATTACGTCCGTGGAAATATTGCCCATCCGTGGAGAGTAACCAGTCCTTGGCGGTCGTACTGGAGGTATTCTTTTATAAGGGCTCTCTGGTACATCCACGACAGTGTCGTTGTAGGTGAGATCACTGGCACACAGACGTAAATATTAACCCTTCGCACAAAATATCAAAGTTCAATTGCAATGTTTGTCCACGATGCAACTAGACATTGTATCAATTCAATCTTGTTTAACATAATACACTGAGCTCCGTCAAACAAGATTGAACAGTTTTAATTCCTACTTGGATTATTAGAACATTCCTTTCCTTTCGTGAAAATTCAATATTTGTCATCAGTATGTGGAGGTCTAATTACAATGCAGTTAATCAAATAACTCAAGACAAATATAAGAAAATTACTTCATTATTCACGTATGTCTCACTCACCTCTATACAACACGATTGCTGAAATTCTCATTGGTCGCATACAGAAAAGTGTCCCACGTGTCGCAATCTAAGGGGAGATGCGATTGTTTCAAAATAGAAACAACAAACAAAATCTCGAAAGTTTTCACTAGTTCAATGCTTCGCAACCGCCAATAGCTTTTTTTTGCATTGGATTTTCTGTACAATTCTCTTCTTTCCAGAGGCGTGGACTAGCGTATGATCCACCGCGAATATTCCAGGTGGGCCCCCTACAGTTAAAACTAGAAGTCCTGACACGAACTGTGTGCTTTTCTAGGCTTAATTGCGAACAGGAATTGCGCGCGATTGCCATATCGAATGGCATCCAAAGCACGGCAGGTTCTCCTGGTTACTCATAGCAAACACAGGCAATGTTTCTGCCAATGGACCTCCGGGTTACCCGGAGGTCCATTGACTGAAACATTGCTTGTGCACAGGCCATATGTACATAATTCAATAGTCTTACTATGGTCATAACGCGTAGATTAACGCGCAGATCGACGTGCTATTTGTGCGTATTTCTTGACAGGATATCTAGTTTTAACTGTATTGGGTTCCCCCTCGGGCCCCCAAAATTGATGCCGTTCAACACCTGTTGGTATGTGATATTTCGAGAAAATGACCAAAAGGCGAAATGGATCTCATTGCACTGACTGCCGGAATATCGAAATGTTCTATGTGTGGACTACAAATCCACATGGAGGATATTTCGATATACCAGCAGTACAGTCTGCAATTGATCCCTCAGGTGAGAGGAAACCGCGTTCCTTCAATTTCAAAAATCACAATTTTCTCGCATTGGGCCGTACAAGGTTCTCTTCGATGGATCCGCTCGGTAGAGTCATTTTTGTCGAATGATCGATGAAGATGACATAAAAATGTCAAAAGAAATGTCCTCTATATGGACTGCTGTTGATCGTTCAGATGCAAGGAAGCCGCGTTCATTCAGTTCGCAAAATCAAAGCTTCATCGGGACTTACTAGAGCCATGGTGCACTCCCCTAGGGCTGCACGGTATTTCGATAAACCGATATATACCGGTATTCAAACCAATATCGATTGAATACCGGTGTAATTACAAAAATATCGGTTTATCGTCATTATTTATTGACCCACAATTTAATTTTCAAGCTGTCTTGAGTTTTTTAACTGTAGTGCAGAATGAATAATATATCGCTTTACCCAAGGAATCGTCCTCATGTGCCCACGTAATATACCAATTCAGCACTTGAAAAAATATTTTTCAAAAATGTCAACAAAACTTTATCATGTGACCCCTCATTGGAACGAGCTCAACGAGCTCGTTCCAATGAGGGGTCACATAATATTGTTTTGAAGAATTTTTTGGAAAAATTTGATTTAAAATAATAAATTTTGATATCGTCTGCGTTGTGTGAGGGTTTTTCGAACCGCATCATCAAGGTATGCTGATTCGTTCCGACTGTGATGCCTCAAGTGTCGGTTGTGGTACTTATTGTCAGATATCTGAACAGGTTTTCGATATACCGGTATACCGCGGTATTTTTTCCAATCCCGATACCGGTATTCTGTTTTGAAGATCGTGCAGCTCTATACACTCCCCGGTAAATTTTCTTATCTCAGTCCGCCTCTGCTTCTTTCTTCTCTTTATCCTTACTTATTGCCACCATTAACCCCACGCCATACAAAAACTCAGCATCAAACTACTCCATTATTCCCGGTAACCTCAGTCCTCGAATAACAGTAAATGATGTCGATCTAAAGAAAATTCGTTGCGCCTCGTAACGCATCAACTCTTTTGGCGCGGAATAATCTGACAAACAGAATTCTTAGCGGCTAATATTCATCAGGAATTTTACAAAAAGTACAGGCTGTTAGACTAAAGTGTTATTATTTTAAAAGATGTTCTAATAAGCTCACTGACAGTTTTTCAAATGATTTTATGTGTATATTTAAATGGCACCTTTATACTTTCAAGGGACGGTATCGTTGTTCATGGATAGGACATAAATGGTGCATGAAGCATAGGAATACGTATGTTTGTTCACTTCTTTACCCAACGAATCGGCCGCACCCCCACCCCCCCCCACCCCCACCCCCGCGTAAAATGCAACTTCAGCAGTTGAAAAAATATTATTTTTTAAAACATTTCAAACAAAACCATATCATGTATGGTATGGTTTTGTTGAAATTTTTTGAAAAATTTTAAAAAATTACATTTAAAATAATAAATTTTGATCTGGTCTGCGTTGGGTAAAGAGTTAAAAACACTTGAAAATGGACACACACAATAAAATGACGACTGCAGCACCTTTCGCGTTCAGCCGTCTGTCGACTTTAGTCGCCTATCGCGTCAAAAAAGTTAAGAGGAGCAAATCTATCTAGCTTGTTTCATACCGGACGACATCGGATTCATATCAGCCAGGCTTGAAGTCATATCTGCCGAGCGTGAAAATGGGCAATTCTGGGTAAGACAGTCATGTCAAATAAATTATAAAACTTAATATTCTTTAATTTTAACGATAAAATGCTGTGACGTCAAACATAGGCTAAAATAAATAATTTCTTGAAATATGCCCCATTATTATAGATTGATCATTTCAGCATCTTTATTAACACTCGTTTGAACACCAGTATTGGGTACTTTTCTATTCGCCCTCAAAACTCCAAAATGTTTACCTTAATAAAAATTTGTGCACATGGGGTCAGATTGGGGATGGGGTGGGGGTGGGAGTGTAAACCAGATTTATCTCGAGTTGGATGACTCAAATGCAGACTGGTCAAATATTCCAACTTTTCCATCAAAGCAAGTTTTATTTGAGGACATACCTTGACGGTGTAATTGCAATATTTTGATGATGAGTTTGGGATATTCATCAATCGGGATTTTTGACAAATAACTCCAGACTTGAAGGAAACCTATAATCTAATAAATAAATTATATATCTAGTAGTCGCCACGCAACTGTTTAGTTAATTAGTTAATTAACACGTTTTGTTGTTTATTTATTTATTATGGTTTAACGACACTTTAACAGCCAAAGTAATATCACGTCGGCAGGGATGTGGCGACAGGGGGGGGGGGGGGTCACACTCCCACCCCCCCCCCCCCCCCCCCAGCTAGGCGTATTTTTTTTAATAGTTGTAAATTCCGAGGTCAAAAATCAAATAGTTGGAAATTAAATTAACACTGTTCATGAAAAATATTAAAAATTACAACCAATGATGAGAAATTTTGATCTTTTATTTCAAACTGGAAACTTGAGTTTCAAATTTCCTACTCTAAAATTGACATGGCCTCAAAATTTCGACTCTGACATCAATCCGGTAAATTTTCTGACCCAGACATATTATAAATGATGCTTTTTCCGCTTTAGGGCGAGTGAAATTTTCAGAAGGGTTCTTAATAGATATCACCCAGCGCTGAAGTGCAACCACCTATCGAAACCACTCACAGTTGGAATTTACACTGGTGGCACCCCCCATATGAAACCCTCTAGCCACACCCCTGCGCGTCGGTGACAGAGGAAGCCGGAGTACCCGGAGAGAACCACCGAGCAACAACGAGCAGCTGCCAGCTGCCCGACATCGAAACTACGCACTGCATCACATGTAGGGTTAGACTGGTTGAAGTCATGCGCACCAACGACGTGCAGTACGGCTTAGAACACGGCGTCATCGTGCCCCCATTTGGACAATTGGAGTTAAGTGTCTTGGCCTTTCCCAAGGACACAACGCGGGAGTCCGAATCGATCGCTCAGACGGCCACCCATCCAAGAACTTACCGGGCTCGACGTTGCTTAAATTCGGTGAACTGACGAGAAGCGGTTACCGCAACGCCACCGCGCCGCCAATAACGTTCTGTATCGGTATTTCAAATTGGTTATGCTGGACCCCATACACCCCTAATCGGGGTACTACATGTACATAATCAGCTCTAATTTAGCAAGAAAGTACAGTACGAGAAAGAGCGAATCGATATTCCCGAAGAAAATCAGGGAGGTAACTTTTGGCGGGGGAGGGTTGTTCCCCCGCCACAAGTTACGACCCTGATTTCCATTTAAAAAAATTTCCCGATGGTGAGTTTCGTCGGGCAGAGGTTGAGCAAGACATTATGAAATACTAAGTTAGATAGACGTCTTTGCTTGCCCAACGAAAATACACTCACGTTTTGGAGTATTCAGTCGGGCAAAATCTCTTGCTTGCCAGACAAAATATACACAGTTCAGAATATGTATTGGACGCTCGACGCAGTAAATCGATAGACTTCCACATGCAGGGAGAGAGTAATTAACAACAAATGAGTTTTTGAACAATCACCTGTTGAACCCACCCTGACGGTCACTTCTACCTAGTTGACGTGTAATTGGTAGCACTGTCATAAAACTCTAATAAATGCCATGTAGGTATTGTATCAAAGGGATGTATATTCATAGTGTTTACGTCTTTTATTATAAAATCAACTAGGTCTGTTCCAAATAGTTGGGCGATATGACCGAGCCGTCGAGCGCTGACATTCTACACCCCCCCCCCCAACCCCACCGTATGTATGACCAATTGTGTATGTGACATAAATCTAAGTATTAGTGCTTAAACGACTAGTGAATTCCAAAGTCAACTAGTCAATACCCAAAAGTCAAGTCGACTTCGACTAGTCATTGGTGATAACCTGTCTCCTTATAACAGTGTTGGTGTTCCGGTAGAGTGCTGAAGGTCCAAATTTGGCTTCACTTGGGCATTCAAATACAGCAACGTACTGGAACATTATTCTGTTAATGTGCTTCTAATTATGCTAAGAGTGAAATTATATAGTCTTATTTAATTTGCCTTGTTGCGATTTATGGGAGAGTGCCTATATGCACTCTCCCATAAATTGCAACAAGGCAAATTAATAACATATTCTGATAGCCCAGAATAATTCAGCACTCTACTAGTACTAGTTAAAACAAACTACTGTCACTACTATTAGATGGCAATAGATGTATACATTGATTGCCCAATATTTCTGTTCAAACTGTCTGACAGTGGCACAGAAGGGATACTATTTACCTAAAAGCTTGAACTCCTCCGATTAGTCGACTGCACAATTGAGAGTCGACTACTGGTTTGCCCAGAGTCGACATCGACTAGTCGACTAATCGTTTGAGTACTACTAAGTATCACGTCTAGTCTCCCACCATTAGTATGTTCAACTGTGTGTGTGGTATAAATCCATGTATGAAATCTAATCTCTCACCATGTTTATTACACGCCTGTTCTATGAGTTCCCCATCCACAGCAACATTAAACCATGCGGAAAACGAAAATCTGTTCCGCATATATGTGCTGAAAAGAAATCGTTGATGGACTATTTTTAATAAGAAGCGAAATTTCACTGGAATTTTCTACAACTTGTGCACCGCAATTTACAATTTGAATCGCCATCGATAGCTAAAAATCGTCCCCTGAGTTCCAGTGTGTTCTATGTGCCCGTACACATTTGAACCCAGGGGACGGAATAGTAACACGGATTCCCCTCATAAATTTGGTTGGCGATAAAATGTATTCTCTTTGTTGATAGTTGTCAAATGAATTTGCTGAGTGTCCTTCTAATAATTGTTTTTTTCATAGACGTGACGGTGTGTAATAAACACAAAACGACACGCGTGTGTAAATGAGTTAATCGACATGGGGCGAGTGCGAGCGCGTAAGAATAGAACGAGAGGCCGCAGTGTGTGTGACATAAATCCACGTATCAAGTGTAGTATCCCACCGTTTGTATGACATAAATCCAAGCATGAAAACTAGTCTCCCACCATTTGTATGACCAAATGTATGTGTGACATAAATCTATGTATCAAGTCTAGTCTATCACCATGTGTATGACCAGCTGTATGTGTGACATAAATCTAAGCACGTCAAGTCTCCCACCGTTTGTATGACCAACTGTGTGTGTGACATAAATCCAAGCATGAAAACTAGTCTCCCACCATTTGTATGACCAAATGTATGTGTGACATAAATCTATGTATCAAGTCTAGTCTATCACCATGTGTACGACCAGCTGTATGTGTGACATAAATCTAAGCACGTCAAGTCTCCCACCGTTTGTATGACCAACTGTGTGTGTGACATAAATCCAAGCATGAAAACTAGTCTCCCACCATTTGTATGACCAAATGTATGTGTGACATAAATCTATGTATCAAGTCTAGTCTATCACCATGTGTACGACCAGCTGTATGTGAGACATAAATCTAAGCACGTCAAGTCTCCCACCGTTTGTATGACTAACTGTATGTGTGACATAAATCCAAGAATGAAAACTAGTCTCCCACCATTTGTATGACAAAATGTATGTGTGACATAAATCCAAGTATGAAATCTCGTCTCCCACCATTTGTATGACCAACTGTATGTGTGACATAAATACAAGTATGAAAAAAACTAGTCTCCCACCATTTGTATGACCAACTGTATGTGTGGCATAAATCCAGGTATGAAATCTCGTCTCCCACCATTTGTATGACCAAATGTATATGTGACATAAATCCAACCCCTCTTAGCGATGTCTTAAGAGCGAAAAGAGAAGGTACAACATGCGGATACCCGTAGTGTACTTGCAATCCCTACAATACAAAATTCAACTGATTTAAATTGGTACTGACGTTCAATTCTAATTTTGAGGAAAGGGTTAAAATAACATAAAACCACGTGTTTACATAAATTCTGTACCCGGAAAACACGTAGTTTTAATGTGTCCGCTGTATTTGTTTACACAAGTTCAATAATGCTAATTTTTCCACGCTGTATGAACATCTGTGCGTCCGGAAATTAAAAGCACGCAAATAAGAAATCAAAATGTTCTTGCTGCCATATCTTTGATTGAACGGGAATGTATATACAACTGTGGAGGATCTAGGTGGGTCCCACTATTTTAAGAGATGTCTCGCCCTGCTATAAACGCACACCGTGTTTGAAGGACGCACTGGGGTTAGTAAATGTTTGATGTTCGTCCCACATGGTCTGGCGTGTTTTTGATAGCCAAAGCGTAGATTGTATGATTTAATTGTGACAAAGTATTTTGAGCATCCCTAGGGGTGTTGGCCGGATCACCACCGGGGACCACTGATAAAGAAGGCTGCTATATCCGTCTAACGTAATGACCACATGATAAAACACGCGAGATAAAAACAAGAGTACGTGTATTACCGTGTACGCAAAGTATTCGGGCCAAATAATTTATTAAACACAAACCATTTGAATTATATATTATTTTTCAGAAGGCAACATTAACAATTCGGCTGTAACAAAAAATGTTCACCTGTTCGCAAAATTGTCATCCAAGTATATCCCATTTTACAGAGCTAGGTCAAAAGTGGAAAACTGAGTTAGTTTATTTTATTTCATGGATGGAATAAGGTTTGTGCCTGAAGCATATTTTAGTGTTGGTGCCAAAATATATTTTATTGTCGGTGCCTGACATTCATTTGAAGAAAATACAGCCATAATGATTGGCGAACACCCTTATTCCAACTGAATTATTTTTCATACCTGTACACATGTGCCTGTCCCGAATCGTGCTGAATGGACTTACCTGTGCCAATACCCATGTCCATACCCGATGATGCAACCATCATCTTCTGAATCCCAGTTGGTACTGAAGTCAAGGGCACAACATCCACCCTTATTTTCTGGCACACTCCAATCTCCTCTAGTCTCCGGAAGATTTGTAACTGTGAATTATTCAACGTGAAATACTTTCCACATTTCTCTGTGACTTGAAGCTTGGGTAAACTCCCACCGGAGCTCACCCGTTTGGCAGCCTCGTCCACATCCTCGAATTTAGAAAATCCTTCAAACGTTTCCAAGTCAGAGCATCCCGTATAGTAAATACTAGATGGAGGTACACTCATGCCGTCCGTCCTTTCCGTTACAATTACTGCACTAACAGCAGACGTCAACCATATCGCTATTTAGAAGCAATAACTATTGGCGTATTGATCGAATGCAGCTCCACTCAACGAAACATTTTATCCTTCCAAAGATTGAGATTCCAACTGAACTCTTTCGCTATTCGATATTATAAAAGTGTAAGAATCTACTCGGAAAATACGAGCATGAGTAAATGTGTTTTGTTTCATTTCCGCCTAATAAGCCCCGCTGGTTCTTCCTAAAGTTATAATTAACGCTGCTCGTGTGAAGTAGGGTATGGTTCAGGGGTGAAGCAAGGATATGATGATGGGGGGAGGGGGTACTTTCTTGTGGACGAACCCGGGTATCTGTCTCGAAGCCACGACGCGTCAAGAGAGCGTTCGTGTCGTCCGGGATAGAGTAATGTAAGATGCGTCTGTGGTACTCCCCTGGGAGGGCAATTGTTTGTAAATCTTTTGTTAAAACAAGCAATTTGGTGGCCTTTCCATTAGTTTGAAACATGGTTTCTCTGCACCACAAACACATCCGATAATAAATAATGCCACGGAAACTTTGTTTCGAAACGATCGTACCACACGCAATTTATATCTAACTATACAAAACGAGTTCAGGAAATTGGGTCAGAATTGGGCTTTACCGTGGCGTAGGGGGTGGGCTCTCAGGGCCCTCATTTCGGGGAGGGGCGGCTAGAAGGGGGGTCCCAGTCTTGAAGGACGTCCCAACGCTGGGAGAAAGAGGGAAAGAGAGAGAGAGAGAGAGAGAGAGCGGGACTGTGTACCAAATACACATAATTTCAAACTCTCACTTCCACACGACGTACTCTTTGTAGTCTATGTATTATTCTTTTAACGCTTTACCTTACGTAACGGCCAAAACCGGCCAGCGCTATTCTCAAAAATCGACAATTCATTTTCATTATTTTTTTCACTTTTTGTCTCAAAAACATAGGTTATGACCCCTCGTTGGAACGAGCTCGTGGAGCTCGTTCCAACGAGGGGGTCATAACCTATGTTTTTGAGACAAACAAATAGTTATACAAGAATTATTTTTGCAAGTGTCGTCTGCTTTTCAGGTTAGGTAAAGGGTTAAGTAAACGCTACATCATTGTAACTGATAGAGGTGAGAAATGAACAATATACATACATGGTGACTCTCAAGTCACACATGTTGGGCGTGCATGTGCGTATCGTTGGATGATGGGAATGAAAGTTAAAACGTAATGAAAAATTCTACAGAGTCGTACTTTTAGAATCGATCCTGCAGGCTATACCTTCATTTAATTTATGGCGTATGTACTACGTGAAATCCTGTATGCTGTGCACGGTAAAAACGCTAATTTTGCTCCCGTTTTATAAGCAACCACCATTATGAAAGGGCCCCGTCTCTATCTCGCGGGGGGGGGGGGGGGGGGGGCACAAGATTTTCCGCTACGCAACTGGGGCTTTAGAGGGGTTCCGATCTAACTTACAAGACGAGTTTTGTAAATTTGGATATAATGTGGTGACGAGTAGAAGATTCTATAATTATATGACCCAAAAGCCCCACAAAAGACGCTTTAGGCCACACAAAATTAAATATTTGTTTTTTAAACGAATGGGGCAGGACGGTTTTTATTTTTTCTTTCTGATGGAATGGCCGCCGATGTCCAAAATCTCGTTGTTAGAGCCTAAACTTACATATTGGAGCTTCCAAGTTGATTTCACTGATATTTATTTTTGTAACAGTGATCATATGACACAAAATCAATACAAAACAACTAAAATGGAGATCAAAAATAATAAAGAGTTGTTTAACCGGTTGGGTGCTAGAACCACAATCAGGCCTTTCAAAAAATGAGGGTACCAGTGCAAAAGCCAACATCTTCCTTAGCCATGTTTCGTATTCAGTCAAACGCAAATAACAATTTGTTTATACAAATTTGTTCCATTACAAATTATTGGACAGTGCATGTTGGCACTCTCCAATAATTTGTAATAAAACAATTTTAGGAACAAATTAAAACCACCATAAATAATCTAGCCCTCAACCAGTTAAATAAATATTTATTTTGTACATACATATGAGGATCGTGTCGCATTTCGCGAAGAGAATAACAATACTGTATCAATGTATATGATATTCTGCATCGCAAATGGCGATGTGATACCGCTAAACTCACACCTTTTGATAGTTTTATATATTTTGAATTTTGCCTCGGAAATAAATTTGACGAACGTGGGCCTAAAAAACGAACGTGCCGCTGCCTGAGAATCAAAAGATTAATTTTCTTTAGCCTTAATACATTAAAGTATTCCCAGTGCTGTTTTTGTTAACGCATGGCTGTGCATTACCAAATGGACTTAATAACCAGAAGAAGGGGTAAATCATATAATAACGTTCATTTAGAGATCGCAGCTTGCCGTTTTCTTACAACTGGTACTAAAACACAACAAGGGGTGTTGACATTTATGTACGTGTCTTCGTTGTCTCGTAAAGAACAGTTCACTAATATTCATAAGTTTAATGTGAATAATGACAAAATGCTGAGTGTTTATAAAAAATAGTCAACAACTCTGTTGCAGGTTTAATTTCGAACGGAAGGAAGAATAAATAAAGCTAACCCTCACTTCAGTAGCTATGGGAGTGATTTCATTTAAGTTGTATACCTACATGTATGTACTATTCAGGTGCCGGGAACAGGTCATTTTCCACGAGTGGGAAATATTTCCACGGACGTAATAATATCAGATGCCAAACACTAATTATTGGAATAATCATCAAAAATTTAATTAACGAAGCACCGGGTTGTACCCGGTGCTTCTTTAATTAAATTTTCCCGATGATGATTTTTATTACCTCGTAAACCCATGCGTGGACATCACTGCCCACACGAGGATTGTGACCAATTCACGGCAATTGCACTGTTAGAAAATTCGACTCGATTGACATAGCACTGCGACAGATTCGTTCTGGGTCCAACTATCTTAAACTGAATGGGAGAACTACAGAACGTGATCCTGTGATAAACATCACGTTAGCCTCAAGACTGGGCTAGAATTGTATTTCTATCAGCTTGAATCGCCCATCCCAGAGAAGCGGGTATGATAGGGACAACGCCCCGCGCAAACATAACATCGAATTGTACTGGTAATATCGACCGCGATCAACATCTGAAAAAGAACGTTAGCCATTTCCTTGGAACAAAAATTAAAAATATCCATATATTTTCAAAAAGTACGTTTCTGTTTACACCTGTAGCAACTACATTCATTTACCATCCCATTAGTGCCTGAATGTTGGCACCATTATGCTATCAACTGGGAGCAAGATGGCTCTGCGGTTACAAAAGTCCATAATTCGATCCCCACCAGGGTAAGTGTGTGATGTCCTTCGGCAAGGCACTTAATCGCCATTGCCTACGTGGGGGGCACTATGACACTGTGTTGTAAGGCACACTGCGCGTCGATGGTGCACTGTGTTGTAAGGCACACTGCGCGTCGATGGTGCACTGTGTTGAAAGGCACACTGCGCGTCGATGGTGCACTGTGTTGTATGGCATATTGCGCGTCGATGGTGCACTATTTTGTAAGGCATGCTGCGCGTGGATGGTGCACTTTTCTTCGACCAGTGCTAACTCTGCTTGTGCTGAGCTAGTATATTGGGGAGTTGAACGGTTGCTCGCTGCTGCCCGATGGTTCTCTCCGAATACTCCGACTTCCTCCAACCGCAAAACTGTCCGACACGAGATGACTCTTGCTGTAGAAAGTGTCGCTAAACACAATATCCCCCCCCCCCCCCCCCCACCATTACAAAATCTATCAAGGGACGATTTGCTTGCATGGAGATGTTTGCAACATGACAGGCTGAGTGAAGACCAGCTTGACCTCCGGTATAAACCAAAACAGCCACGTGGAACACTTAGACTCGAGCAAATGTCTGGCAAACCGCTGTCCTTTCACCATAGCATCTACTGATTCAAGGGGGGAGGAGTTCGTAGTTTCATAGTTGTAAGCTGGAAAAAATCGATTTGTGAATCTTCCTAATCAAGGACTGACTCTCCCATGGTGCGTTATTTTACGGCTGCTGAAAATACTTTTAAATAAAGACGCTATTATCCAAGTGGTAGAGTGAATTTCGAGACAAACACCTGCATCCAGAAAATGATGTAAACTAATGAATGTAATCAAATGTGTGTGACGTATCCGGCAGATGTCACATTATAGGGTGACAATCAATAAGGTAACCATTAGCACATTCCTATATTCAAATGTATATGTACAGTTGAAACTAGAAGTCCTGTCACAATTAGCTCAGAAAATGCTTCTTGGTTAATACGCTCTTAACTACTGAAGAATGAAGTGGTCTGAAATGCACAAGAGCGTGTGCGCTGTACAATGCAGAATATAATGTGCTACTAGCGAGGAAGATAGTGAACTCACGAACTGTAGAGCTGTAGGTTAACCGAAACCGAACCGAGGTTTTTAGTTTCTTTAAAAAACCGAAACCGAAACCGTCGACATCCCGTAATTTAAGGTTTTTCGTTTTTTTTTTTTATTAAATACTCTCTTGCTGCAGAAATTTACAGAATGTAATCTTCCCAGAGTAGTGAGAGTACCCAGACACTGCCAATGGCAGTGTCTGGGTACTCTCACTACTCTGGGAAGGCTACATTCTGTGAATTTCCGATATTTCAGTTTAGTTGTGTTTGCAGCTTTCCTCAAGCTGCGTGTAGGTGTCAGACCTCGAAAAATGGCCAAGCACGATAAAAGTTCTGTATATTTAGGTAATTATTATATTGGCCTTCCTGATTCTTCATGTATTATAGCTTATTTCGGGTATTCATTGAGTTTCACTCAATTTCACTACCATTCAGTTATGACTCCGGACAAAAGAATGAGTTTTATTGAATTTTACTTGGCCTCGTGAACAAACCGAAAACCGAACCGAACCGAGGTTTTACTCCACCTGAAAAACCAAAACCGAAACCGAACAAGAAATTAAAAAAACCTACAGCTCTTACGAACTGAACCGATCAAATAGAAAGAAAATATTGAGATTGTTGTATGTGGATGGGAGGTTACTAGTAAATTGTCGTGGGATAGATTTTTATTTAGTAATTATCAACATTTTCTGAGAACAAAAACGCAAGAAGCACTTGCATCCAGTGGTCCATGTGATGGCGGTTCGAAAACGTCCCCTGTGCTGTTATGAGCAATCATAAATACCTTTGGAGTGGAGAATATATGGCGCTGCGATTAAGTGGTAATCCAACCTCTTAATTCTGTACAGTACGTGGAGAGTGTATTATCACTAAAGCACTCGCAGAGTGGAGATTCCACCCAAGTAATAATTGCAAATTTGTTGCAAAGCATAACCGGCACAAGCAAAGTTTCAGCCAATGGACCTCCGAGTTAAACCCGGAGGTCCATTGGCTGAAACATTGCTTCTGTTTTTTGTCGATATGTACAGAATTTGAAAATTATAGCTTGGGTGATAAACCCACTCTGCGGGTGATTTAGTTACAATCCACTCTCCACGTACTGTACATGTAGTCGCGTTTTAATATATATTCACATCATTACATAAACATGTATCCCAGTAGAGGTTGGGGATGATGTTAATCATTTATGTTTGTCAGGGACACCTGAGGCCCCGTAAGGCCTGGGCTGACGTGGGGTTATTTAGTCCCGCTGATGAAGTTGCGGGAAAATTAGACCAACGTGGAGGGTCGGAATCCTAGTGTCGCGAACTCGGCGCAGGGAGCTGAGTTAGACCGACGCCGTGATTCCTTCTCTGCCAAATTAGCCTGAAATAGGTTCGATTTCCGTTAGGTGTGATTCCTAATCACTCCAGGCTGTATAATGGAAAGAATGACTTAAAGTAACAACGATTCTTTTATTTACACATAAAAATAAATCCGTTTCAATATTTCAACAATCAACAATTCGATTCTTTTCACAGAAAATGGGTTGCTAGGGTTAAACAATTCTCAACAATCATATAGTCATTCTATAGCCCTGTACTGGCACTATAGTCTACACACTGGAAATGTTACTACCGTGAGCTCGCCGTAAGAGCTTCACAAATCTGAAATGTTATTACTGTGAGCTCGCCATAAGAGCTTCACCCGCTTAGGCTTAAATGGCAACGTCTGCGCGTAACTGTACCTCTGGCTGCCGGAGGGTTCCGACCAACAATGTTCGTCATCTATAAAGCCACCGTACTTCTGATTTGGGTCAGATATTGTCTACTCATACCTTATGTGCCTTTTGAAAGTCCTCTGTGAAAGTCCTGTTGAAATATTCACCGTTCCTGGTTGAATTCACGATTCACAAATGCCCCTTTTTGTGCTAGGGCGAAATTGTCACTCACACCGATCTCCAGTCGGTATTACGATGCTTCGACAGCAAAACAAACTACTCAGAACGTAATCAGTCTGACGCCTCAAAGGTTTAATACGCACAATACAATTAACCTACACTTATGACTATTGCAGGCTGATACCTGCTACTCGACAATCTAAACTTTAACGTTCCACCTGGGTTTTTGCCTTCTCAACGAATTTGGCACTCAGCCGCCTATCAACCTTAAGCTAAATCAATCGTGGAATGCCCTCTCTGGCGATTCCAGCCGTTTCAGGGTCCTGTGATCGAAGGTACCCCTATGCCAGGAAACAGAGTCCGCCTGTCCTGGACTTCACCAACGTGTGTGTGACCCCAAGTGTGTGTCCAATGCTCTGCTCTTCCGGGTATATATACTTTTTACCCTAAACTGTCAGGTGGACGGACGCTCATCCATCCATCTGTCAAAACGGTGGGAGATGACGTATATCGAGACAGAATCGATACAAGTCATCTCGCGCGTGACTTAACGGTGATTTCACTTGTCGAGAAAACCGATTCGTTCTTGTCATTATTGCTACCTAATGATCAGGTGACGATACGGTAGACATTTCTATCGTTTTAGAATCTCGTTTCTCAATTGGCCCTGACGATATCTTGCCACCAACCGATTACGTCTCGTAAGACTCGCGACTACTGCATAAATTAAATGAGATTAGACTTTATCTAACATACCGTTTCTCCCCTGGGTCCCTGCCCTGAAGCTGGATATACACCACATGTGTTTTTTCCATGTCCAGCTTTGCAGAGAGGTGAAATTCAAGTAGGGTTTTCGCCTTGATGCGGAATATATTTTGAACTTACAATATATTTAAATATGAGGCCCCTTGCCCTTATATTTAGGCTGGCTTTGCCCTGACAACTCCCTTCCCGAGAGAAACACCCTGTGTATCTCTTAAAACACAAGGGGCAAAGCCACGCACGCTCGCCTCTCACACCTTTTTACAATCTACCCATCATGTTCAAGACTACAAAACTGTACCCTAGTGGTCGTGGGGTTCATGACCGGGCTCATGCGTCGGCCATACCGATTCCCACAACACACACGCTACCACATGCTCCCGTCTTGCGGGTTTACATATAATGAGTAGCCATATTCTTAGATTTGCAGCACTCTCTCTCTCTGTAATACTATATATTTACACCTAAACATACACATTTTTATACACATTCGCCCATTTTGCAAACAGTTCACTTGGTACTCACTCCTACGAGTAACACCGTCCGCGCCTTTGCGTCAGATGGGTTAATTCCAACGGAGTGTAACTTCACCTCCCGTTCCCCTATGTCTTGTGAAGGGGCAAACGACCCCTGCATTATGTTGAGCCTCACCCTCGCAAAGCTCAACCAAGGGATTAAAATTGTGCCTCACACACTCACACATTCAACACACAGATTTCCCGACCGCGCCTTTGCGACAGACGGGGTTAGTGTATCCCACACTTACAAAAACTCGACACACAGGCTCCCCGTCCACGCACACGCGACAGACGGGGCAGTGTATCTCACATTCGCACTCACAAACAACTCTAGTCAGCAGTCAGAGCAATAATAATACTAAAATAAGAAAATTTCCCCCGGGCCTTAACTCCGGGTTACACATGTAACTCATCACCTCACCCACAAAAATATGTGCGACTGGAGCCCCCGTCCCAGACACCAGGCCCACAGCCACCCAACTATTGCTTCTTTATAACCACCGACCATTGGTAGGGGCCCGGTTCCCAGTATCCCCTTGGGTAACCCTTGACACACCCCTACTTCTCGCCCCGTTATTTCTACGGGTATTCCACCAGGGTCCCCATACCCTGTCATTGTCGCATTCCCAAGAGCTTCCCTTGGCGCTATATCCCCCAGGCTCACTCGTCCCGGCGATTACCGTCGTTCGAACGACACTGGCCGTCCTTGGTCCTTGTGCCGTCGACCTCCCGGTCCATTGCGACGACTTCTTGCGCACCTTGGGCGCTGTGCGCCCCCGGCACTCACTGCGTGGTCTCCGCCACCTAGGATGCTTCTCCTTTGATTTGTGGACCCTTTCCTCGGCCCCCTGGGCGCCCATCTTAGCGGTCCCACCCACTTTAACGCCCTCAACTTGTATTGACCCGTGCCCTCTCAATTCTTGTGAAGTTTGCCCAGCCATTTGCGTGGGTCTGGCCTCCGATCTCCACACGGGTGACACCGACTTCCTGGGGCGCTCAACTCCCCCACATAAATTTGCTTGAAGGGCCATCCCCTGGACCATCGGGTTGGTTCCTCCTGGGAACCTTCCCTTCCTTACTCAGTACGTTACCGAGTGCAACCGCCGGGGTCCTTGCCCACCGACTTGAACTTCCTTTGCCCTCGTTGGGCCCTCACTTAGCCCCCTACCCCTGGACCATAACTCATCAGGGCTTGCCCTCACCCCTGGGATATTACCTATGACCAGGTCATACACAGGTGATTCAATGTACATGGCTTCCACTTCGCCACAATAAAATGGGGTATCCCCAGTTATCCGTGCGATGGGGAACTTTCTAACGGTCCCATCTATCAAAATACACAAATGGTCGCGCCCCAGCAATTTCTTGTCGTCAACCAGTTGCCTTCTAACCGCTGCAGAGGAGCACCCAGAATCCCGGAGCAGACGGATCTCCCTTTGTCCCACATACCCTGGGTACACTGGCATATTAACCTTCTCCTGTGAAGTTGTGAGCCTCTCACACATGCCACTTATTATCGGGACAACTTGCCCGCCTTCCAGCCTTAATTCTCCCTCTTGTATACATTCCCGGAGGGGACTGTGTTCTGGCCCGATAGTTTGACAGAACGCTGCCGTCTGTCTACTGGGCCCTGGATCTACGCGGTCACCTTGCTTCCAACCCCTAGGTGCTGCGTTCCTGGCCCCCTGCTGAGGTGGTCTAATGTTCCCAGTGGTCCTTACCTGCTTCTGCCAGCAGTCCCTGGCAATATGACCCCGCTTGTTGCAGATGAAACAAGTTGTGTCTTTGGGGGCGTTCCCATTCCGGCTGGCCTGCGACGCAGGCGGAGATGGGTGGTGTTGCCTTACAGGTGCCATTGCCAACCCGTTTGCCCCACCCCTAGCCGATTTGGGTGCGTTTACACTCCCACCGTGGGCCTCGATGTAGCGTTCTGCCACAGTTGCCATCTCATCATAGGTGGGCGGACCCCTTTCCTTGATGAACAGGCCCAACTCCTTGGAGCATGTAGTTAAAAACTGCTCCCGGAGAAATAGATTTCGCAGGGCTCCATATGACTCATTCACTTCTGCGAGATCAGTCCAGCGGTCAAAGTACCGCCTAGCTCGGGCAAAATACTGAGGTACTGTTTCTCCCTTCTCCTGCTTAATTTCTCGGAACTTGGTCCGGAATCCTTCTTCAGTGAGCTGGTATCTCCGAAGGATGGCATTCTTCAGCTCACTGTAGTCGTTAAGAAGTGCAGGAGGCATACTGGTATAAGCCTCGAGGGCTTTACCTGACAACAGAGGGCTCAAGCACATAGCCCATGTGTCTTCTGGCCACATTTGACTGGAGGCAAAACGCTCGAACCTCTCCAAGTACGAGTCCAAGTCATCTGTGTTTTCATTAAAATGAGCGAGGTGGGGGCGTGGGGCATGAATTGCTACCCCTGCACTCCCGTCCCCTGAGCGCCGACTTTCATTTTCCACATCGGCCCTTGCTTTGAGGAGCTCTAATTCTCTCTCGTGCCTCTGTTGTTCGAGCTCTCGTTCTGCCTCCCTTGCTAATTGGGCTTCCCTCTCTCTCTCACCTCATTTGCTAATTGAAGCTCTCTCTCTTTCGCCTTCCTATCTAATTGGGCTTCTCTCTCCCTCGCCTCTCTTGCGTCTTTCTCACGCGCTCGTTCTAAATGGGCTTCTCTCTCCCTTGCGTCATTACGTAAGGCAATCTCCTTAGCCTCACGTTTCTGCTCATCTTTAACGAACTTATGAAGTTCGGCCCCCCTCAAGGCCCATTTCCGTGCCTAATGATACCAGTTGGGCGAGGGGTGTAACAACATCCATTTTGATTTTTTCTTTCTATCTTCAACACTCGTCAGAAAGAATGAAGAAGGAAAAGAAAGAAAGAAAAAAAATATGGCAATTAATCCTAATTTACCTGTGTAATTTAACGTAATTAAACGCCTCAAATATTCTGAAACCTACCGCAGTTATAGTGGCTATTAAGTATCCTCTTGGGGACTACTGTATTGCGATATTAAACCCTTGAACGGCATCAGCTGACCGAACGCGTCAAAACATAAACAGAACCGCCGTTAAAATAAAACCAAATTTCCATATAGCCATCTTTTACCTTTTAGAAATATCCTGGTAGCCTCGCCAATCAATGTCAGGGACACCTGAGGCCCCGTAAGGCCTAGGCTGACGTGTGGTTATTTAGTCCCGCTGATGAAGTTGCGGGAAAATTAGACCAACGTGGAGGGTCGGAATCCAAGTGTCGCGAACTCGGCGCAGGGAGCTGAGTTAGACCGACGCCGTGATTCCTTCTCTGCCAAATTGGCCTGAAATAGGTTCGATTTCCGTTAGGTGTGATTCCTAATCACTTCAGGCTGTATAATGGAAATAATGATTTAAAGTAACAACAGTTCTTTTATTTACACATAAAAAATAAATCCGTTTCAATATTTCAACAATCAACAATTCGATTCTTTTCACAGAAAATGGGTTGCTAGGGTTAAACAATTCTCAACAATCATATAGTCGTTCTATAGCCCTGTACTGGCACTATAGTCTACACACTGGAAATGTTACTACCGTGAGCTCGCCATAAGAGCTTCACAAATCTGAAATGTTATTACTGTGAGCTCGCCATAAGAGCTTCACCCGCTTAGGCTCAAATGTCAACGTCTGCGCGTAACTGTACCTCTGGCTGCCGGAGGGGCCCGACCAGCAATGTTCGTCATCTATAAAGCCACCGTACTTCTGATTTGGTTCAGATATTGTCTACTCATACCTTATGTGCCTTTTGAAAGTCCCCCGTGAAAGTCCTGTTGAAATATTCACCGTTCCTGGTTGAATTCACGATTCACAAATGCCCCTTTTTGTGCTAGGGCGAAATTGTCACTCACACCGATCTCCAGTCGGTATTACGATGCTTCGACAGCAAAACAAACTACTCAGAACGCAATCAGTCTGACGCTGCAAAGGGTTAATCCGCACAATACAATTAACCTACACTTCAGACTATTGCAGGCTGATACCTGCTACTCGACAATCTAAACTTTAACGTTCCACCTGGGTTTTTGCCTTCTCAACGAATTTGGCATTCAGCCGCCTATCAACCTTAAGCTAAATCAATCGTGGAATGCCCTCTCTGGCGATTCCAGCCGTTTCAGGGTCCTGTGATCGAAGGTACCCCTATGCCAGGAAACAGAGTCCGCCTGTCCTGGACTTCACCAACGTGTGTGTGACCCCAAGTGTGTGTCTAATGCTCTGCTCTTCCAGGTATATACACTTTTTACCCTAAACTGTCAGGTGGACGAACGCTCATCCATCCATCTCTCAAAACGGTGGGAGATGACGTATATCGAGACAGAATCAATACAAGTCATCTCGCGCGTGACTTACCGGTGATTTCATTTGTCGAGAAAACCGATTCGTTCTTGCCATTATTGCTACCTAATGATCAGGTGACGATACGATAGACATTTCTATCGTTTTAGAATCTCGTTTCTCAATTGGCCGTGACGATATCTTGCCACCAACCGATTACGTCTCGTAAGACTCGCGACTACTGCATAAATTAAATGAGATTAGACCTTATCTAATATACCGTTTCCCCCCTGGGTCCCTGCCCTGAAGCTGGATATACACCACATGTGTTTTTTCCATGTCCAGCTTTGCAGAGAGGTGAAATTCAAGTAGGGTTTTCGCCTTGATGCGGAATATATTTTGAACTTACAATATCTTTAAATATGAGGCCCCTTGCCCCTATATTTAGGCTGGCTTTGCCCTGACAATGTTTACTAGTATAGAACTGTACAGGGTTGGTCGCGCTGTCTTTCTACAGAAAATGAGTTACGGTAATGGTGCAGAATAAGCAAGTAGTCTGAAATACACAAGAGTGATTGCGCTGTGCAATGCAAAATACAGAAAAAAAAATATTGAGACTACAGTTTATGGAGGGCAAATTACTACTAAAGCACTGTGGGATAGATTTTTCAGTTTGTAATTATTTACAATTTCTGAGTACAAAACACAAGAAGCATTTGCAAACTTCCATCACATAGACCACCGGGTTGCACCCGGTGGTCTATGTGATGAAAGTTTGCAAGTGTTTCTTGAGCTGTTATGAACAATTATAAATACATTTCGAGTGGAGAATATATGGCGCTGCGATTAAGTAGTAATCTACTCTCTTCATTCTGTATATGAAGTCATTTTTTAATATTAAAAATTACATGTATCCCAGTAGAGGTTAGGAGTGTTGGTAAACTTCCATCACATGGACCACCGGGTTGCAGTCCATGTGATGACAGTTCGAAAGTGTTTCTTGTGCTGTTATGAACAAATATAAATACTCGTCGAATGGAGAATATATGGCACTGCGATTAAACAATAATCCACTCTCTTCATTCTGTGTATGGAGTGGAGTTTTAATATCTATTCACATCATTACATATACATGTATCCCTGTGGAGATAATTGTATTCCTTAGGGCTGCACGATATACAAAACTGAATGCCGGTATAGGTATTCAAAAAAAATACCGCGGTATACCGGTATATCGATAACTGTTCAGATATCTGAATATAAGTTCCACATCGAGACTTGAGGCACCACAGTCGGGACAAATCAGCATGCCTTGATGATGCGGTTCGAAACACCTTTACCCAACATAGACGATATCAAAATTTATTATTTTTAAATAATAGTTTATCCGATTTTCCCAAAAGTTTCTAGCTCCTTCCATATAGGGGTCACTTGATATTGTTTTGTAGAAAATTATTTTTTCAACTGCTGAATGTGTATGTTACGAGGGCACACGAAGACGATTCCTTGGGTAAAGGATAATTGTACTCATTCGGAGCTACACTTAAAACACAAGACATCTGAAAAATGAAATTGTGGGTAAATAAATAATGACGATAAACCGATATTTTTGTAATTACACCGGTATTCAATCGATATTGGTTTGAATACCCGTATAATATATCGGTTTATCGATATACCGTGCAGCCTTAGTATCCCCAGTATCCCTGTAGATATAATGAATGGTGTCAGTGATTTCTTTATTTACTCATTTGAATTGTTGGGCACGCTGTCTAGAGTAATTGAGGTACGCTGATGGGGCAGTTTGGGTTTGATAGGGACAAAAAGTGCACTTACCCAGCGCCGTATTATTTCAAAATAGTACACAATACAGGACGGCAATGGCGTAGGGGATGGGTCCACAGGGCCCGCATTGCGGGGGTGGGGGGGCTAGCACCCCCCACCCCCGTCGTGAAGGACGTCCCAAAGCTGGAAGAAAGAGGGAAAGGGAGAGAGAGAGCGAGAGAGAGAGAGATAGTAAAAAAGAGTAGAGGACGGTGCCTGGTTGTGTATGTATTGATATGTTTACTTGTGTGACTGTTGCTCACTCCACAGTGAACCAAATACACATATCATTATTTCAAACTCTCACTTCCACACGACGTACTCTTTGTCGTCTATGTATTATTATTTTAAGTGAACGCTACATCATTGTAACTGATAGGGGTGAGAAATGAACAATATACATACATGGTGCCCCTCAAGTCACACATGTTGGGCATGCATGTGTGTATCGTTGGATGGTGGGAGTGAAACTTAAAACATTTAATGAAAAAATCTACAGAGTTGTACTTTTAGAATCGATCCTGTAGGCTATACCTTCATTTAATTTATGGCGTATGTACTACGTGAAATCCTGTATGCTGTGCACGGTAACAACACTAAATTTGCTCCCGTTTTAAAGGCAACAACCATTATGAAAGGGCCCCCGTCTCTATCTCGCGGGGACCACAAGATTTTTGGCTACGTCACTGCTGTGACGGGACTTCTAGTTTCAACTGTGCGTTACGCGGAATGAAGGTCATCATTAGACTACCTACAGACTGGATTTTACACCAGACAAAAAAGTACTGTTATCACAAAACGATCCCTCTCGCGACCATATCGCGACCTAGTAGCAACACACTTACAACACTAGGTCGAAAATGCATGAGTAAAATGCAGCGACGTTACGACTGAATAAACAAAACATACGGAAGCAGTGACGCGGAAGATCGATAAAACTGGAGGGGAATAAATTTACAATGCTACTAAGGGTATGGGGATTTCATATAAAAATGAAATTTCCAAATGTTAGGGATGTTGTATCACCGATGTTTGCACCATTTCACAAAACACCCGCCATTTTCTTGTAGAGTTATAGAAAAATACAGACGCTGGCTGTTTAAAGATTTTTCCCATTCAGTTTGAACGTTTGACTATTAATCTCTGTTTAAACCAATTTAAAAATAAGAAAACGCCGCTTTTACTATATTTTGACGTTCTTTAACCTTTTTTCTGTTAATTATATCAAAATTGTGCGTATCGTGACATATACTACATACACTGCCCTCTCCATTAATATTAAAGTCCAGGAGGTGAGGATTGTACATTTTTTGGACGGGAAGAATGAACATTTGCAGAAGAGTGTAAAAATACGTTACCCAAACAAAGAATCAAAGTAAATGGTTACTTAGTTGCTTCTAATTAGCTTGCCAAAGAAAGCCAAATTACCTTTTGTCAGTTTTAATAAATGAAAACAACACACAGCTGATGTCACATGTGTTTTCTTATGCATGCTTCTTAATTGGATTTTCTTCACCAGTGGGGCGCGGTGGATCAGTTGGTAGAGGTGCAGGCTGCAAGCCGAGAGGTCTTCGGTTCGAATCCCACCTGCGGCAACCGCGTTATGTCCTTGGGCAAGACACTTTTCTCTCATTGCCCAATTGGGCGCAAGGTGACGTTGTGTACTAAGGCGTACTGCGCGTCGATGGTGCAACTGTCTTCAACCAATGCCAACACTGCTTGTGTGGAGTTAGTATGTTGGGGAGCTGACAGTTGCTCGCCGTTGCTCGGTGGTTCTCTCCGGGTACTCCGGCTCCCTCCACCCGTAAAACAGTCATGGTCATGATTAGCCGTTGTGCAGAAATGTGTGACCTTAAACACCAATGAATAAATAAACAAATAAATATTTCCTCACCAGTAAAACAATTTCAGGGGAGGTAACTTTTTCGAAAATTATTTTCATGCATGATCAGATAAGTCATGTATGAGGCATCTGCGGATTTAACACGCTCACTTGTTTGTTCGTCGGTTTAGATTTCACAGTTTTGTTGGGGAGGAAAGTGGAACATGAATTTTGGTCGAATCGGTAGCTGGTCAGAACTTGGTCGTGATCTGATCTGATAAATGTTGTAAGTGTACTGCAATATTCATATTCTGTGAAGAATGTTCACTAAATGTCCACGAAGGCTCAATGCGGCGATCCACTAACTTAAATTGTGGGCCGTGTGTTCATTACTTTTTGACATATGAATTACAACATGAGCAGAAATTTCACTTCGCGGTTTTTTCCGATAATGTCGCTTAATGTATAATCTATAGTTTAAAAATGTGAAGGTTCTCGTTACATTACCTGTACGCAACATTACATAATTAAATGGCCACTTCGGCACTGAAAATTACTCCGCTAATATATAGAGGATGTGTAATGAGTGATTTTCTCATATAATATTTATGAAACGAGTCTAAGAATTTTCCGTTTTGGGCGAGTCTCTGGCGAGCCCAAACGGAAAATTCAAATTCGGACGAGTTTCATAAATATTACATGAGAAAAACACTCATTTCATATTCTCGTTATCATATGACACACACACGCACAAATTAGCCACCTAGTATGACTTTTTAACCCATCACCTAACTTGAGTTACAGACGGCACTTGGAAAAAACATCCTCGTATAACTAAAAAATTTCATTGTTTGCTTCCAAAACATAGGTTATGACCCTTCATTGGAACGAGCGCGACACGCATAACAGAACCTATGTTTTGGAAGCAAAAAGTGAAAATATAAAAAAAAATGAATGGCGTTTTTCAGGTATTGCGCGAGACGATTTTTGGCGTTACGTAAGGTGAAAGATTAATACAATATAACCCACCTTAAATAGGACAGATAACGTAAATTCTCCCTACTGAAAATATGCAAATGTGACCCAGTTGTATTTTGTTTCGCCAATCAAATTGTCCAGTTTTGAAATTGACCAATGAAAGCTCCCAACTCTAATTATGCAAATTATGAAAATGTGGCCCAGTTGTATTTTGCTCAGCCAATCAAATTGTCTAGTTTTGAAATTCACCAATGAAACTGACGGAAGGCTTTATTTATCACTGATTAATATGAAAACAAAATATCCAATGTTTTAAAGTGAACAAAACGAACGAGTCATATGATAAAAATATTTATTTTATCGGGTTTTGGTCATTCTCCTGTATTCTTAAGACAAACTGTGTATTTATTAGTCTGTGTGAAACACCCAGACTATTGTTTGATATATGGTTTCTTTTTCTTTCTATTTCTCTTTTTTCTTATTCTCTTGGTCTTTCGTCTTCTATGCACTTCCTTGTCCGCACGCTAACTCAAATATGAATTTTTCTATCTCATTGCTGTTTGACACACTGGTAGACAGCCAATAGTACTCGGGCACCTATTTTTTCGGCTTCGTGGGTCATTTTGGTGCCCCTAATGGTGTTTTGAAAGCGGGACACACTCATTTCTCAGGCATAGTATAACCAATGGACCTCGGACCAACACCAAATGAGTATGGAGGTTCCAAATATGTATCAAGGTTTCTGAGGTCAACCAGTGGTTATTGGGTGCATTTTTCAGAAGTCCGGAACTCGCATTTGTTTACCCCTAGTGCATTCCCAAAGTACATACATGTATTTTGACACGCAAAAAGTGGGCGGTGGCAAGAAATATTGAAACTATAGACCTGGGGCCAGCACCAAACGAGTCGAAACTTGATGGAAGTTCAAAATATGTTCACAAAGAAATCGTTCGCAGTTATTCGTCGATA
Source organism: Pictodentalium vernedei (assembly GCA_031216915.1). Taxonomy (NCBI): domain Eukaryota; kingdom Metazoa; phylum Mollusca; class Scaphopoda; order Dentaliida; family Dentaliidae; genus Pictodentalium; species Pictodentalium vernedei. The sequence continues at coordinate 866,403,682 of CM062297.1, forward strand.
GCAATCAGGAACATTGGCATTACAAGGCATACAGTACGGTCGCCGTGGATAGGTCACTTTCCATGGGGTGGACAGTATTTCCACAGGCGTAATAACAGTAGAGTACAAACACTAATTACAGGAATAATTATGAAAAATTTAATTAATGAAGCACCGGGTTTTACCCGGTGCTTCATTAATTAAAATTTATCTGCTGGTAATTTTTTATTACCTGGTAAACGCATGCGTGGACATTACTGCCCTCGCGTGGATTACGACCAATCCACGGCGACTGTACTGTTAGAGATTAGTGAGAAGCTGAGATTTTGTATGCTGAGTAAGTAACTGTTGGCTGCAAAAGGTAAGGATTAGGTGGATTAAGAGCAGACGGAAGAGAGTTTTACATAATGGTCAACGCAAACAGTCGTAAGCGGTAATCCATCGAAGTGGGCGAAGAGACAGCTGTGGAAGCCGAGACCTCCGTATAGCTGAACTAAGAGGAGAGAAAACTTCGGACTTGGTGTAAAGAATGAGAAACAACAACCATGTCAGAAAACTGTTGCAGATCTGAGAACAGTTTGTGATAATTTACTTTGGTTTGACTGGTTGCTCTCTGCCCGCTGACCTGTCTGAGTCGCAGTCAGAATAGAAGAAGATCTGGATGTATGTGAGTGTGCGAGTGCGTGGATCTGCGTGTGTTTGAGAGCGATTTTTGTGTTGGTGCATGTGTGAGTCTGTGAATGTGTGTATGCGCGCCTGAGCCAGCCCGACCCTTACAAACTTAACCTAGCTTAGTGGAAAGTTTTATACACCAATTATTTAATCAATGCATCTAAATTAACTAGAGATCTTTTCCCTTCGCTTTGGCATTATCTTTCTGCGACACATTTGTTCGTTAATGCCTTTGTTCTTTTCCTTTTGTCTTTTTAATCTGCAAAAAAAACATTATTATTTGTGTACATTGTAAGCTACTAGTATAACATACTGGATTGTTATATGTAATGGAGAAGAGGCGTAGCTTAGTATTGAGCATTTGTCATCCAGTTCGCCCATAAAATATGTTTAATCTAACTGCCTGAGGACTAGAAACCACTGTCAGTGCTTTCAAAATAATGAGGGTACCAGGGCAATGACAACAGTTTCTGTCTTCATGTATCGTATTCACTCAAATGCAAAAAAAAGACTTTGTTTATCTGAATTTGATTTATTACATATGATTGGAGAGTGCCTATGGGCGTGGTGCCTATGGACACTCTCCAATCATTTGTAATAAAACAAATCTTGAATAATAAATTCAGACCACCAAAAATAATCTCGCCCCCAACCAGTTAATAAATAAATACGTTATAACTTAGCTTCATATCGGCCGAGTTATCAGTCCTCGGCAGTATCGCTTCAGCCTTCGGCCTTAGACTGATCGGGCTGATATCTGCGCCCATATTAAACTAACTAAGTAATAACCTCAAATTACAATACAGTCGCCATGGACTGGTTTTGAATCCACACGGGGCACTGATGTCCACGCATGCTTTTACAGGGTAATAAATATCATCATCATCAGCGAAATTTTAATTACTGAAGCACCGGAATGTATCAAGTGGTTCATTAATTAAATTTTTGATTATTATTCCTACACTAAGTGTTTGGAGTCTAATATTACCGTGGAGATATTGCCCACCCGTGGAAATTAACCAGTCCACGGCGTCCGTACCTTATCTGCCTTATATGCTACCTTTTGTTTTAGGTCAAGTGATTAACCGAGAAACGACAAATGCGGAGCTGGAAATTGCACCCCTCCTCGTGCAAAAAGAGCAAGCAACGCTGCAAACAATACGTGTGACTAGGGAGCGCAGTGGCGTCGCGGTAACCGCGGTTCTCGTCAGATCACCGAAGTTAAGCAACGTCGAGCGCGGTTAGTAGTTGGATGGGTGACCATTTCAGCGACTGATTCGTGCTCCCGTGTTGTGTCCTTGGGCAAGGCTCTTAACCCCGATTGCCTACATTGGGGGCACGATGACGCTGTGAACTACGGCGTACTGCACGTCGATGGTGCGCATGTCTTCAACCAATCTAACCCTGCCTGTGCCGCGGTGCAGAGTTCAGAGTTACGATGTTGGAGAGCTGACAGCTGCTCGTCGTTGCTCGGTGGTTTCCTCCGGGTACTCCGGCTTCCTCCACCCGTAAAACTGTCACCGATATGATCTGACCCTGGCTGTTAATGTGTCGTTACAGCCTAATAAGAAAAAACAAATACGTGTGACTAGACCGCGCAAAATAAATACAATTCAGATAAAATGCATTTTTCCACATATCTGCTGATTTGCAACACACTTACCCAAACTGGTCGATATTTGATAAATATAATATTTCAAAAAGCAAGAACAAGCGAGAGAATTGTTCTCGCTTTTCTTCCTCAACTGGATTGATTCTACAGTGTTGAGTGGTGGAAAGCGGACAGAGCATTTTGACAAGTCCGAGACGCAGTTGTGATGCAGTTGAAATTCTCTGCCCGAGATTACAGTTGAAACTTGAAGTCCTACGAATGTATTGTGCATTATTTTGAAGTAACAGCGTGCTGAGTAAATGCACCATTCCCGTGTCAAACGGCACCATTGGCGTTACTCAATTGCTGTGGGAAGCAGCATGCCCAACTCTGTACTAGTCTATACTAGTAAATAGAGATGATTCATATTATTCCTAACCTCTACTGGGATACATGTTCATATGATGACGTAAATAGATATTAAAATTTAATACTTTCCAAAGTGTAATTTACTGGGATTTCCGGGTTTGATTATAAACGATAACTTCACAAGTGAATTATGCAATCAACAAGTGTGTCATGTACGCACAAACGAAGATGCTTTGCCGTGGATGTAATGGGGACTTCATTGTTTTTAATCCTTTACCTAATATGAAAAGCAGACGACACTTGAAAAAATAATACTTCAATAGCTATTATTTTCATTTTTTTGTCTCAAAAATATAGGTTATGACCCCTCATTGGAACGAGCTCGACGAGCTCGTTCCAATGAGGGATCAATCATAACCTATGTTTTAGAGACAAAAAATGAAAAAAATAATGAAAATTAATTGGCGAGTTTTGAGAATAGCGATGGCCGTTACGTGAAATGATGTAAAAATATATTAAATTCGGCTCAATATACAGAATAAAGTGAATGGATGACTACTTGATAACCTCTACTGGGATACGTGTACATGTAATGACGTAAATACAGTTAAAACTAGAAGACCTGTCATGAAATGCGCACAAATAGCACGTCGATCTGCGCGTTAATCTACGCGTTATCACCATAGTAAGGCTATCAAAATCTGAACATATAGCCTGTTCACAAGCAATGTTTCATCCACTGGACCTCCAGGTATCCCGGAGGTCCATTGGCAGAAACATCGCCTGTGTTTGCTATGAGTAACTAGGAGAACCTGCCGTGCTTTGGATGCCATTCGGTATGGCCATCGCGCGCAATTCCCACGCACAATCAAGCCTAGATAAGCGCACAGTTCGTGAAGGACTTCTAGTTTTAACTGTAGATATTAATGTTCGACACCATTTCCAGAAGGAAGAGAGTGGATAACAACTTAATCACAGCGCCATATATTCCCCACTCGAAAAGTATTTATAATTATTCATCGCAGCACAAGAAACACTTAAAATGCTTTTATTACTTGGATCCTCGTGTACAACCCGGGGGTCCATGTGATGCAAGTTTGCAAGTGCTTCATGTATTTTGCAGAAATTGTAAATAATTACCAAGTGAAAAATATATCCCACAGCAACTTAGTCGTAATCCAACCTCCACATACTGAAGTCTCAATATTTCCTTTCTGTTTGTTCGGTTCTGTTCGCAATTTCACAATCGACCCCGCTAAAGCGGATTATATTTTGTACTGCACTGCACAGAGCAAACGCTTTTGTTTATTTCAGACTATTTTGTTCGTTTGCATTAAAGAGCCCGTTACCTAACGAGCTTTTTTGAGCCAATTGTGTCAGGACTTCAAGTTTCAACTGTATAATCACAGTTCTTTATCCGCTAGTTCTGCGAATTGAGAATGCCCTACCATCATTTTGAATTTAATAGTACACTTTTATTTCACAACGAGTTTACCAGTTACGTTCTGGAAATCGTTTTGATCGGATTTCGTAGGTTTTGATCGATATAGATTTTTCTTTAGATTGTTTTTGCAACTACATCACTCAATAGTACCATGATCACGTAAGCGAACAGGGAACCTCGACCGAATAGCGAACCATTATCTGTCATATTTCTTTCCCACAAGACTTTAGAATATCACCCGGCTTGACGCAATGCAAGCACATTGAATCTGAGACTTGGATTTGCTTTTCTTGATGACAATCGCGAACTGATCGGATGAAAATACCACTTTTGTGATCGTAATAGTGTACGTACAGTACGGCCGCCGTGGACTGGTCACTTTCCTTGGTAGGCATTATTTCCACAGACGCAATAATATTAGATTCCATACACTAATTATAGGAATAATCATCACAAATTTAATTAATGAAGCATCGGGTACAACCCGGTATTTGTTTAATTAAAATTGTGCAGATGATATTGTTTTATTACCTGGTAAACGCATGCTTGGACACCACTGCTCAGACGTGGATTACGACCAGTACACGGCGACTATTTGTAATAGATTGGGTAATATTTTGTCTAAAAGCAAATGCGTGTTGCAGGCAAAGAATGATTATTATTTTTTCCCAAGCAGAAAAAAAAAACATTTCACGATATTTAGCGATACGATTGGTATCGGGTTTTATTTATTTGATATGAATTTTATCTAACAATCATATAGATTTTGGCCTGAGAACCACGAGAAACGATACGTATCACATAACGTGTTCCGATTCCGTATCATATAGACGTCTCATTCTGATTCTGTATCATATAAACGACTCGTTTCCGGTAGCGCTACGGGCTATCATAACAGGCACATAGATACATTCTATGTGCGTTTCAGTGGTCGACTGAACATTATGTCCCAAAAATGTTTGAAAATAATTAACCATTTACCTATCATGAAAAGCAGACGACACTTGCAAAAACAAATTTTCATTAACTATTTTTTTTTCATTTTTTGTCTCAAAAACACAGGTTATGACCACTCGTTGGAACGAGCTCGTTCCAACGAGGGGTCATAACCTATGTTTTTGAGATAAAAAATGAAAAAATAATGAAAATTAACTGGCGATTTTTGAGAATAGCGTTGGCCGGTTTTGGTCGTTACGATGGGTAAAGGGGTTAAAATTTAATCTGTTTATGTGACAGAATTGTTAGATAAATGAATTATCATGATAATGTGCATGTCCTGTGATTTGCATCAGATTCTCGGTGGTGTCCAAAAATGGGATCACAACTCGCCGGCAAAGCCGGCTCGTTGAGATCAGATTCTGGACACCACCTCGATTCTGATACAAACCACAGGGCATGCACATTATCATAATAATCTGTATATATCCTGCTCGCCTATGTTTCCCAGATTTACTATTTATCAAGCTCGGCTGATGTGATTTCACACTCGGCTGATATGACGCCGATCTCGTCCGATATGAACCAAGGTAGATTGTTCCCATTGATGCGTTGATGTGCGGAACCAATTTATTTGCACCTAAATCGTTCATCGTTGTTCGTCGAATGCAATCTAGAAAATTGGCGTAAGAAGGTAAAAGGGAGTAGATTTTGTATGATAAGGAATTAATAATGACAATACGTGTACGATGTGCAGTTAAAACAAGAAGTCCTGTCACGAACTGAGCGCTTATCTAGGCTGAATTGCGCGTAGGAATTGCGCGCAATTGCCATATCGAATGTTATCCAAAGCACGGCAACTTCTCCTGGTTACTCATAGCAAACACAGGCAATGTTTCTGCCAATGGACCTCCTGGTTACCCGGAAGTCCATTGGCTGACACATTGCTTGTGCACAGGCCATATGTACAGAATTTGATAGCATTACCATGGTCATGACGCGTAGATTAACGCGCAAATCGACACGACTTCTAGTTTCAACTGTAGGTGGATGAAGAGACGAAATAAGAGACCTGTACACAAAATTCAATGTGAACTAAGATTCAGAGTCGGACGCAGAGATTCGTTCACCTGAGAGAAGAGATTGTTCAGCTATCCGAACTTCTTGCAAGTAAATTGGTTAATTAAAATGTTGTTGCAGGTGACAGTCTTGGGCTGAAAAGTAGACCATGTCCCTTTCTGAGAAGGCCAAGCCTCATTAGGCTCATTTCCAGATCACTGTTCAAATTTTGCGAATATAATCATTATGATTTCAAACATTACTTTGGCCGTCTACATATGCATGTGAAAATCAGTACATGTTACGCCCCCAAGACATTCCCAGTGTTATCACAACATACATCTATTACACGCCTGTTCTATGAAATACTAACCCATGCGGAAAATTAAAAAAAAAAGTTCCTCACACATGTGCGGAACGGAAATCGTTGACGGACTATTTTAAATAGAAGCGAAATTTCACTAAAATTTTCTACAAATCGTGCCCCACAATTAACATTTGAATACCTAGCGAAAGCTAAAAATAGTCCCCTGAGTTCCAATGTGTTCTTTTTGTCAGTAAGCACAGATAACACACTGAAACTCAGGGGAAGAAATAGTAGCACGGGTTCCCCTCGCCAATACTGTTAGCGATAAAACGTGTTCTTTTTGTTGATAGTTGTCAAATAAATTACCGAATGTCCTTCTAATAAATGTTTTTGTAGACGTGAAGGCGTGTAATAAACCCAGAACGACACGTTCGTCTGTATTAGATAATCGATATGGCACAAGCTGCCTCTTGTTTTATTTTTTCGCCCTGGCCCTCGTGTCATGTTGATTGACCTATTCACACGCGCATGATGTTCTGTGTATGTACTACATCATTGGTGCAACAGCTCTGCGAAGCAACATCCCCCTCCCCCCTCCCCCCTCCCCACCCGTCTCCCATAATGTAACAGGACCCACAATATCCACACAAACAAACATGAATCGCGGACACAGAAAAACAGGGTTGAGTGGTACAGAAATCGTTGAACGAGACACAGGCTCAATAGAGCACCGTAGGTTTAAATGTTTTGTTTTTTTTGCCTTTCTGGATAGATGCAACGGAATGTGGATAAGAATCAATGAGAGGTTAGTTGATGTCAATGTAACGCAGCATGGCCGATTTGATTGTAGTTACGTAATGGTGTGAAAGACCGTCATTTCGGACGACCGCACATGCCCTGTGTCGTATGTAGAATGAAATTCTGAATGGCTTTTGATACAGTAATGAGATTTTGAAACATTTTGGGAGAGTACGTGAAGGGGAAGAATGCCCAGATTTGATCCTAATGAATCATAATGCAAGCCCCATCGAGCCAAATTGGGGAACCATGAAGTGGAGGGAGGGGGGGGGGGGGTGGACTTAGATGGGCATACAGGCTAGAATGGTCACTCGACCTTAACTCCGACATTCCAAATGTAGGCCAAGGAAGGAGAAACGCTGTTAGAAAAATGTTGAATGCCACTGGGTGATATATTGCATAATAAAACTGTTTTTACTCACATGAAGTGTTACCACATTCCTTGAATTCACCACGTACAATTGTACAAAAGCAATAACAAATGGAAAGGTTATGGGGAAGTTTATTTGAACTAATTAGAAACGTATTCTTTCCACTCATTCACCTTTTTTGTACAAATATGTCGATGAGTATGGCGCATAGCGCAATCCATAGCACAATTTCCCCTATAAACCGAGTGGTTTCAGTCATTCTCGCTGATAGTTTGGATCTACATTGTCCTTATTTTGTGATGTTCGTTAGGATATGACGAATGCAGTATTATTTAATAGTTGTGAAACACAATATGTGACACAGTCCTAATAAAGTAGGATCGTTTGTAAAAAAGATAAGAAATTCTATTACAATATTAGAACGTTTCTTTTCATGTTCTATCGGTCGATAGTACCTGAGTTTGTGTGATTTCTGAAATAAAACCTGAAGCAGCTTCAGGTTTTATTTCAGAAATCACACAAACTCAGGTACTATCGACCGATAGAACATGAAAAGAAACGTTCTAATTATTTTATTATGCCGGACAAAAAATAACTTTCATTGTTAAGTGTTAACTGTAACATGTCATCAATCTTGTAATAACAATGTAGTCGAATCCAAAAACATGACGTCATTTCGAACGAATGACGTCTCTTCGAAAATGGCTTGTCACAAGTGCCGTCGCTTTGGGAGTTTCCATTTCACCAAATGCCAGTGTTTACAGCTGCATCATGCTGGTCATGTTATAATTCATTGTTAATGCTTGTGTGATAAGTGGCATAAATTAATGGAATATAAATTCATGTTTCTTGGGCGACAACAGTTGTTAGAATTAAGCGGTGTGGAACAATTTATTTTGAACTTGATGCGGAGGCCCAGTGAGGTCGAGGAGTACTAAACTTGTGGAAATATAATTGATTGAAGTCATAACTCATATTCAGGATTCAATGAAGTGGTGAACAACACGCGAGTTTTTAATATTTCTGATACTTTTGAATTCATTGTTTGCAGTTAACATTGAAAACACACCCACTGAAGATGATATATTTGTTGGTAAGTTTGTGTCTATCGGTGACGAAAAAAGTTAAACGGACACGGCGCCAGCGTTTGGTGTTGAGAAATTCCAATCAGGGCGTGCCTAATCGATGCTGATCAATGGAAGTGGCGCTTACATTTTCTTTGTTCTCTTGTCTCCGGGGAAGAACGTTCCGATAGTACCCGTGCTTTGTCCCAAAACTCCACTACTATGACTTTTACAAGTTGTCAAATTGTCAAATTAACCAATCACGGCTGATGTTACAAACGTGAGGCATAATAAGATATAATATAACGTTAAAAGCTAAAGGCTCCAATGTTTGAGTAGGTTTTCGGAAACCCGAAATAACGAACATTTATCTGTGACAAACATTTCACCATTGCCCTGCAAGTCAATAAAATAAACTGTCGATTGTTACGAAATATTCAAATATTCGTCTTGTGATGAGATGTAGCTTTTTACTCAACTTAACACATATCGTTTAAAAAAATATATCACTGACGGATGTTTGTGAACAAAATTAAATTTAAAAAAGCAACTTGTCGCAAAGTTTTTCTTAACAAAATATTGAATATTCGTTTTTAAGACTAATCTATGATACTCAGCAATAGGCTGCATTTAGGGTGAAAGACATCCCATGAGATAGATTTATGAAGACAAAATAACTGAAAATAAAAATAAAAAATGGAAATAAAACAGTTCCACAAGATTTGCATATTCTATTTTGTAATACGACAGGTGATGTGAACAAATTTAGAAACCAATGTTGTCGGAATTAACATCCAGGCGAAACGAATCAGGGATACCATGACACCCGGGCTATATAACCATCGGGGACGACCAGACGTTGGGGCGAAACCTCTTCGGGGCGGACTTAGATCGCGGCAAAATGACCTCTTACTAAATCGAGCGATAAGTATGATTTATAACATAATCTCACCAGGAAACAACTAGTAAACCGATTTTTGCAAATGAGAAATGACTCTCTCCTAGAAGATGACGACTATGGATCTCACAATACAGAAATCGAAACTGGTAACCACTAGTAACAGCGTTATCTCCTGTAGCGACACGCTGTATTGATTTCTTTCCAGAACGTTGCCATGCAGGAAACGCGAGAGTGTGCATTCGTTTTTGACTTTTTCTTTATTTTGTGCAAGTTCCACTGGATAAATGCCAACTCGTATGAGTCTGGAATGACTGCGTTAACCCTTTGATAGTTTTCTACGTCTTATGACGTACGAAATCAAACAGCGCGTTGATACTTTCTGGTCATTTGATTTGTTATTATTTTTCGATTTTTTAAAGTGTTAACCTCAATTCGTATCTTCTCCCAAATAGTACTCAGTGACAACCGTTGAGTCAAATGTTATTGCCGCTTAAAATATTAATATAATCTTGCTGTCAAGTAGAGATGGACAACATACCAAAAAACCGAACCGATACCGATATCATGGGGACACCGAAAAACCGAACCGACCCAAACTTTGAATACCGAAACCAACGGTATTTTCAATTTTCCCTGTGCATTCGCTATTTATAAGGCCTTGATGAGGATTGACAGCAGTTGAAGTGTTCATTTTCATGAAAGAAGTGACTGATTTTATTTTTCAGTTTTGTTAAGCCTTAAGGACCAGGGCAGTTGTACTAAATTATCAATAGTCTACGACCTGCACATGTCCAGTTGCTTAGCAGTGATTTCTAGCCAAGTCTTGGCTGCCTTAACAGGCAGCCAAGACTTGGCTAGAAATCACTGACCAGATAATTTTACTACTGTCATCAGGTCAACCTAAAGATGACATCTTCAGGACACACATTCTATGATTACAGACGGACGCCTTAAGTGGAGCTTGAAAAGTTAAGGCGTATTTAGAACAAGTCACCAAATTACTGTAGATATGATCTGTGTTGACAAAAGAATGACAATGTTGAGCCCATCAACAATGGCATGTGTAGCACTATGATAGAATGATACAAGAACAACTCTGTATTTTTCTGACATGGATTCCCCTTTGGTACTATCAGTGAATCTGAAGTCACATACCGAATACCGAACCGATACCGCGGTATGCCCACACAAAAATACCGAAACCGATACCGAACTCAAAATTCCGATACCGCCCATCTCTACTGTCAAGACTTCTTAACTTGTAAAGTGCAAGAAGCCACTATCAGGGCTTTCAAAAAAAAATGAGGATACCAGAGCAAAAGCCAACACTTTCCTTGCTTATATTTCATATTCAGTGAAACACAAATAATATTTTATTTTTATAAATTTGTTCTATTACTGGGTACTCTTCAATAATTTGTAATAAAACAAGTTTTGAATAACACATTCAGACCACCAAAAATAATCTAGCCCTCAACCAGATAATCACTAATGTGAAAAATATCTTGCTATTTGTACTTTCCGACGTTTGACGTCGCATTTTGAAAAACGTTGAAGAAACTGAATTCCCAGTGACGTTTGAACGTCAGGATAATTAAGGTCTCAAGGGGGTTAAACGTTGTCCAGACTTATGACCTTGTTGTTTAGTTGAGTTTATTTTCGTAAATCGTTACAAACAGTAATAACATCCATAAACATATTTAGTAAAAAGCACCCGGCCCTTTGGACCAAAATGTCACCTCTTCAAAAAAAAAAAGACGCTTTCCAAATGTATGCTCGTTTACATTCACACACCCATTCATTCTTACACTTTTATTCTCTGAGTCATTCGTTCATTCATTCGCAATTCTTTCATACCCATATTGCATTAATGCTCAAATATTTTACGCATGCACGCACGCTGGAGGCACACCACAGCCGCTTGGTAACCTTTTAGTCTCTTACGGAAACCAATCAACTTTTACCCCTTTCAGGAGTAATTTGAGGTAGTAATCAACAACGGCTTCCTTAAGGCGCCTTTCTAAATGAAACAAGGCAAGACCCTTTGGAAGCAAAGCAACGACTGCCCCAAGACTGGCTGTTACCACCACCACCAACTACAGTAGGTGGAGAGACTCCACCCAAGCAATAATTGAAAATATGTTGCAAAGCACAGCATGCACAAGCGAAGTTCCAGCCAATGGACCTCCGAGTTTAACCTGGGGGTCCATTGGCTGAAACATCGCCAATGTTTTTGTTCATATGTACAGAATTTGAAAGTGATATTTTGGGTGTTAACTCAACCACACGGGCAACCTACCCGCAACCCCCCTCCATGTACTGGTGTCTAAGAAAGAGATCTCAAATTCCTAAACGTTTGTTCACAATCAACATCACCAACAGTTTGTATTCACGAACAAACAGACATACTGAAAGGAATGTTCTTAGTCTATTGATTTTGTAATAGAGGTTATAGTTCTAAAATTTGTGTCAGTAGTTTTAGCGATAAAGATGATCCTTTCTTTTATTATAAGCTTCAAGCAGATAATTTTCACACTGTCTAGAATAGTTATTTATCCTTATAGCTGTATCCAGTTAAGCATCATCTACCAGCCTAGTTACAACCGACCAACTTGTTCGCTCTTTCCTGCTGTCTATTATCCGGCCCGTCGATATCACGTGTTGTGCAACATCGAATGCGGTACGTGGCTAGAGGGATGTTGCGGGGGAAATCATTAAATATATTCTGCTATTTATAGTTCGCGAACGCGATACAAAGTGCACCGCAATTGTAAATAAAGTACGTTATAGCTGCTTAGAAATGGAAAATCACGATAGAAACGGCATGACAACCTGTTTCGAATGAGGAATACTACACACCACGTGCAAAAAGAGAACTTCGAAACTCGAAAATAAAGTAGATTCTTTCAGTATAAGCCAACGTCGCGTGTTCTACTCACGGTATTACCCACATCCCAAAGTGTATTGTGTAAAGTGCTTTAAACACCAAGACGCGTTGAAAATAAGAGCGACTCCTTTCTTCGTATATACTCTTCCGAGATGAAGAACTCTTGGAAAAAGTACATTCCATTTGCTGATTATTATTGTCTTGGTTTTGTAACAAAGCGCAAATTGTTGACATCACATTGCGTGTTAAATGTTAGCTGAATGGCAAAAGCAGTGATTAAATTTGAATTCACTGCGTCGAGTGTCGCACGTGAAATGCTGCGCCCTCTACATTGTCAATAACCAAATGTAGAATGTTCAACGAGTATTTAGTTTTCAGTGAAACTTTCGAAACAAGCTCGTTAAATTAGGTCTGCACCGGGATTTGCCAAGGTACAGATCTAATCGTTTTGGGACGTTTTTCCCGAACTGCCCAGTAAGCTATGGACGATATAATGATTCTGCTTTTCACTTGTTTGAACAGCCGATTAACTCATTGCATGTTGCTGACAGGTATTTCGGCTGGGACAACAATACTCTTGCCAACGGAAAGTGTATAAATGGGTTTCTGTTTAATAGAATGCATCACTTTAATTGGACCAGTCATAGCACGAGTGATACACTGCAAAAAAAAATATAGGTTCTCTTTAGAACCAAAATTGGTTCTAATCTTGTCCCTGAGATGGAACCAGTTCTGTTTAAACAGTATTTATTTCAAATCAAATAAATTTACCAAGATTGGCATTCAATTTTAACAGAATATCACATGAACTGAAGTAGATTCAGCAGTGTACTTGGAGCTTATTCAACGCAGTCGCCAAACATTTTGAAACAAAGGAGATATGAACAGTTGACATATCGAACCAGTTTTGGTTCTGTATAGAACCAAAACTGGTTCGATATGCCAACTGTTCATATCTCCTTTGCTTAATAATGATTTGAGACAACCCCGTATAAGATCTAAACTTACGACTGAAACCCCCTCAATGTATGTTTAATTCTGTTAATATATAATGTTAATCTTTATAAATTTATTTGATTTGAAATAAATACTGTTTAAACAGAACTGGTTCCATCTCAGGGACAAGATTAGAACCAGTTTGGGTTCTAAAGAGAACCTATATTTTTTGCAGTGTAGCTGGGCTTCTTCTGATTGATTTTTTCATCACATCCAGTCATGGCTGCTGTGATTTTTATGAAAGAATTCAAGGAAATGCTCAGTGAGTCAAGAGTTATAGAGGAATGGACAAACAAATATCGCTTCATATCAGACCTTGAAATATTCGGACAAAGGACTTGGGGTGGCAATCGGAAATACATTATCTGAAAAACAAACTTCGTAATGTCTATCGTTTCTTTTTATGACAATAATATAAATCATTATTGATTGGTTTCAAACTTCTCGCCTTGTGTGTTCCTGAGTGTTTCCAGTAGTAATCCTCTCTCTTCCTTCTATATGTAATTCTGTATTATTAGACTATCAGCCTATAATCAAGTTAGCGGCACGCTCGTGCTATTATTTAAATATATTTCAGTTCAAACAACGACAAGCGCAGCACTTTAAGACATTACTTTTAAAACATCTATCGATTTTTCTTTATTACATTTCTGTAAAATGAACGAGCAGACAAATTAAATCTGACTGCCATAAGAATTTCTATCTTCAATTTTGCAATGGCAAATATTGTTGAAACCTTTAAAGAAAATAGAATGAATGAGTGCTCTTTTCGGTATATAGGTATATTAAAACACTTGAATGAAAGGAAAACCCGGTGGTTTCATAAATGGATTTTGGAGGCAAGAGAGAAAATGATGACAATGAAAAGGAAGAATATCTGTGCTATATAAATTATTTAACACCTGCGAGCCTGAAGCTCACTCTATACGCAAGGGACGTTGCTCAAGATGCAATGGTGTGCCTCCTCTGAATTTCAAACTGTACCACCCCACCCCCTCCCCCTCCCCAACCACCACCACCACTCCGGGTACATCCATCTTTTGAGAAAACTCCCTCCTCTCTCATCCACTTTAGTGAGAACGTTCAACTGTTGAAGAATCCAAATTTATTACAGGCCTGTTCTGTTACGCGATTCGGTGACATACTCTCGACTAGCTGGCAAAGGAACATAAATTCGGACTCAAAGATAAAATATATGCTATTTATTGACAAACAAACTTACGAAACCAAAGAAGACAAATACTAATTACGATCCACGAAACATCCCAAGACACAATTTACACCAAACATGAAACCAAGATGAACCAAGATGAAATGATGATTACAAAACAATGACACAAAAAAATGACAGATGAGATCACATTAGCTATCTGATTTGTTTCAGGAAAATTGATCGTATCGCACGCCAATCGTTTATATCACAAAAAATGTTTTAAACCAATCACAATTCCCAACTGCAACGTTATCGGATATTACACACATCTGCAGCTTCTATGGAGAAAGTTATATTATTCACAGTCAAAAGTTCAATTAATGTACACTTCAGCGTCGGCATAACTATATGTCAGCAAAGTAATTATATGTGGCCTTAAATCTCCCACGACTTATATAAGCAGTGAATCTATACATTAAAGTTTCTGTTATTTACTGTTACAATTTTCAACACTGGCGTTCCGTAACCACACCATCTATAATTTCTGTTTCCATTGGCGTCAACACAAACTGCCGTTCATCCATTAATACAAACATCCATTCCAACACAACATGCTATACGTAGGTCGACATCATTGTAAAAACCTGAATAGGGAAACGACCTTAATTTACTACGGGTACAACTTACACGCGAGCGATTTGCAATTATAAAACGCAAAACACGAACGCGCATGCAAAACAATAATTATTATTCGCGATTCCACATACTAAAACAGCACCGATAGCAACCACAGCTATACAATATACAAACTAATTTCACGAACAGCCTAAAGTCTGAAATACACGTACTCGAAGGCACAATCTAACACGTGCCTAGGGGCACAAAACGTACACGTGCCGTAAAGAAAAGGCACAAATATCTCGTAGCGAACAATGCATTTACAAGCTTACCCGAGTAAAGGCCAACTAAACGAATCGCTATGAACAAAAAATTATTCTGACATACCTCTGGTCAAAACTTCACAAATATCAAAACTTCACAGAAAATATTTCTTTGTCCAATCTTTCCACATTCTACCGCAAGCTCAACAACACACGCTTCCCATAAATACCAGCGGACACCTCTCAGTAATACCAACGTACACCCAATATATAACCACATTCCCACTTTCAGCACGGACCACTTGCATTTCACCCGACTACTCGAGAATAAACAACGCCATTAGACGGAAACATTTCCAGTTACTGACAATACTATTTTCAACACAAACAATTACAGAGAGCTTCACGCACAACCTGAAAGCAATACTGAACATCATCGCCAATACCGGCTTAAAGTTAACCCTCGCTTTACTAGAAATACTTGACCATCTAAACTATATTTTCCGAGCGGTGAGAATTTGTACAAAGATCATAACATGTTCTATGAAATCCCCATCTACAGCAACAGTAAGCCATGCGGAAAATGAAAATCCCTTCCGCACACATGTGCCAAACGGAAATCGTTGACGGACTATTTTTAAATAGAAGCGAAATTTCACTGCAATTTGCTACAAATCGTGTGTCGCGATTACCATTTGAATCGGGTTCTCCTCGAAAATGTAGTTGGCGATAAACTGTGTTCTTTTTGTGGACAGTTCATCCACTGTGTTCCAATGCGTTGTTTGAATACTGGCGCATAGAACGTATTGGAACTCAGGAGACGAGATGTCAAGAGAATTGTTGAGTGTCCTTCTAACAATTGCGGCCTCTCGTTTTATCCTTCAGCGCTGGCACGGGTGCCATATCGATCATCCCATTCACACGCGAGTGTCGTTCAATACATATACTCTAACCCGTGTGTTCCAATTTTATGATTTTTGGGTTCTAAAGTGGAAAATCGCCTCTTCAATGCAACAAAGCGCCATCTGCAATGTGTTTGAACTCAAGAGACGAGCTATTGGTTTCAGTTAGAAAATTTCACGAAATATTGTTACAAAATCACTGAAACCGTCACGGTCAAACATATACTACTCGAAGTTTGCTAAGCACCAAGTATATCCAACTACCTGTTTTACGTTTTAGTTGAAATACTGTAATGAAAAGTGTATATATTTTTTATTTAATTATATCTTTAATGATTTAAATATATAAATTGAGATTTTATTTGTGTTTGACATTATGTTTTAGCTTTTGAATACGATAACCATGGAAAATGGATATTATTGGTAAAAAATTTTCAATTTGCCAAAAAGTTGACGGAGCGATAATGCCCGTCCAGTATTGAGTATGAGACCCATTACTGTTAATTACATCTTTACAACGCATTCTAATGCTCCCAATCAGGTTCCTGGTGGTCCTTTGTGGGATGTTGTTCCATTCTGGGACCAGCATGGCTCCAAGCTCCTGCACACTTACTGGCTGGACTGGATGGGCTGAAATTGCAAGCTGCAACTCATTTCAGACATGTTCGATTGGATTGAGGTCAGGAGATCTTGGTGGCCAGTCCATACGCTCAATCTCCTCCCTCTGTCGGTACTCCCCGACAGCATGGGCAACATGAGGACGGGCATTATCGTCCATCAGAATGAATCTATCACCCACTGAACCTGCATACAATCTGACGTGAACATCCAGGGTCTCATCAATATGCCGTTGTGCAATCAATGTACCACGTTCAATGACACAGAGCTCTGTACGTCCATCCCAGCTGATGCCGCCTCGGACCATGTTTGACCCTCCACCATAGCGGTCATGCTCAGCAATGTCGCCTGCATGGAATCGCTCTCCTGGTCTTCTCCAAACCCTAGAACGCATATCTGTGTGCTCTAGGCAGTACCTTGACTCATCTGCGAAAAGGACAGGTCGACAATCGTCTCTGGTCCATCCAACGTGGTCTATGGGCCATTCATATCGTGCCTGGCGGTGGCTCTGTGACAGCGGAATGCGAATACATGGTCTTCTCGATCGGAGACCATCTTCATGCAATCTTCCTTGCCCGGAGAGTCTGCGTCCAAACATATACCCCGGATGCATTATGAAGGTCACTGCGAAGGTAGGTTGCTGTGGCAAAGCGGTTCCCACGGGCCTGAATGATCAAAAAACGGTCTTCAGCTGCAGATGTTGCCCAGTCTCTGCCACCACCATGCCGTCATACTGATGTGTCATACTGCTGAAATCTTGCCCAGTCTCTGCTGATCACCGTATGGTGCACACCGAAGGCTTCACCAACTTGACAACGGGTAGCCCCCTGCTCCACCACCCCTACAGCCCGCCACATTTCAGCTTCAGACAAATGTCTTCTTGCATTTGCATTCGCCATATTCAATCATTAAATCACAAGTGTTTGTGTTAAAATGAAGATTGTATACCCTACACATGTCATGTATATGTAGCAAGTACACGAAAACATCATGAAAATCAAGGTGTACATGCTTTCCATGACTGTCACGAAACGTCTGCCTGACAAGAGAGCTAATGAAAACACTGGGGACCATCTCAATACATTCCGCAATCATATCCATCAAAAATATCGGAAATATGTCACCAGCAAATTTCACAATGATGTGTCAAATAGTTGGTGCTTAGCAAACTTTGAGTAGTATAATATTCCACGAATTCTACTACCATGTGACTAGACTGACATGACTGTCACGAAACGTCTGCCTGACAAGAGAGCTAATGAAAACACTGGGGACCATCTCAATACATTCCGCAATCATATCCATAAAAAATATCGGAAATATGTCACCAGCAAATTTCACAATGATGTGTCAAATAGTTGGTGCTTAGCAAACTTTGAGTAGTATAATATTCCACGAATTCTACTACCATGTGACTAGAAATTCCCTACTGTTGGTGGGTTTGAGGCTTACAATTTCTACCCTTTGAAATGTTTGATTGGGATTGGTGGGGACTTTTACAGATGAGTCTAGGTACTGCCAAAACTATGCAGATAGGCATTCTAGGGTATGCAAAAAACCAGGAGAGCGATTCCATGCAGCCAACATTGCTGAGCATGGTGGAGGGTCAATCATGGTCTGGGGCGGCATCAGCTGGGGTGGACGTACAGAGATCTGTGTCCTTGAACGTGGTACATTGACTGGACAGTGGCATATTGATTAGATCCTGGATGTCCACGTCAGATTGTATGCAGGTGCAGTGGGTGATACATTCATTCTGATTGACGATAATGCCCGTCCTCATGTTGCCCTTTCTGCCGGGGAGTACCAACAGAGGGAGGGGATTGAGCGTATGGACTGGCCAGCAAGATCCTGACCTCAATCCAATCGAACATGTCTGGAATGAGTTGCAGCTTGCAATTTCAGCCCGTCCAGTCCAGCCAAGAAGTGTCAAGGAGCTTGGTGCCATGCTGGTCCAACAATGGAACAACATCCAACAAAGGAGCACCAGGGAACTGACTGGGAGCATGAGAAGGCGTTGTCAAGCTGTAATTAACAGTAATGGCCCTCATACTCGATACTGAAGCCATACCAGTTGGCTCCGTCATTTTTCGGCAAATTGAAATATTTCCTCTTTTGCCAATAATATCCATTTTCCACGGTTATCGTATTCAAACGCCAAAACATAATGTCAAACACAAATGAAATCTTAATTTCTGCACTTAAATCATTAATGATATAAGTAAATGAAAAATATATACACTTTTCATTACAATATTTCAACTAAAACGTAAAAGAGGTAGTTGGATATACTTGGTACTTAGAAAACTTTGAGTAGTATAGATTTTTCATACAACTGGTTTTGTTGGAGAGCGAGAACTGGTAGGTCTGGGGTGTGGAGTAGAATCATAGATATACCCCGTTACTTGTATTTCTGGAGAGCGACGAAGAGGTAGACCTGGGATGTGGCATAGAGATCATAGATATATCCTACCGTTTGTATTTTCCGAGGGCGAGAACAGGAAATCCTGGGATATGGCGTATGCATCATAGATATATCCTATCAGAGGTATTTTTTGGAGACCGAGAACAGGTAGGTCTGAGGTGCGGCTTAGGCATTATACGACCGGTATTTCTCGAACATAAAACATGCAGCCTGAGGTAAGGTGTAGTGTTACAGAGACAGCTACTAGAACAGGCAGAGCGATGCTGGTGCTTTGCTAGTATATGCGATGCTATTTCATGTGACGTGGAAAAACGCCTTCCATGCTGCTGGTGGGTGTTCCTGTTCTGAACAGGATTTCTCTCACCACTGAAATATTTATAATTTAGGCACATTTAATAATTTCCGCCATGTACATTGAATGGATCTTTTCTCCAATAAATTCTTGAGTTAAATTTAAATGAATTTTTCATCAAATCTAGTCATGGCTGCTTTACAGCAGCCATGACTGGATTTGTTGAAAAATATCTCAAAATACTAAACAGATTGAGAGTTAAATAGTTCTTGTGTGAAACATATTTTATTTTGCTCGCTATAACGACCACTGACACAAAAGCTAATTAGTAAAAGTTTTAGTATTTCGAGTGTAAAATACATTCAGATGAAGAAATAATATATATTTTCTAAAATCTCTTATATGGGACGTGTGTCTTGATATGTTTAGCTCGCCTCGCAGCGCATCTTAATAATTTAATGCGCACTATATGTTTCCTCACTTTGTCCTGACAGAAATGAACCATCGCTATCATCCTTTCGCATAAACAGTGTTAAAGTCTCTTACAGTGACCATTTGTCCCTCTCTCCCACACATTTATCGTTAACTGTTGACTTTTACGTCCTTCATTATTATCTCGGCCATAACTCCCCCTTTGTGGGCCATCAGCTTTTATACGTAGCTTGTCTTACGTTATTTGCATATTGCTCCCCATATCCGTGTACTTTATCCAATGATCGTGCTCCCACGAATAACACAATTTTGTGTTTGATGTAGTTATAAAACAAGTTTACTTTGAGATCAAATGACCATGCAAGGAATGGTTGCAAAAAGGAAGGGAAAACTGAAAATTCAAGGTCCGTATGCTGAAATAAACGTAAATATTTGCCCATTAATACAGCGACACCTATAGCACTATGCCCGAAGGAAGTACACTAAGGAGCGTACACTGTTGTCAAAATACAGATATCTCGAGCAGCAAACTTTTCCTTACAAGGTAACTAGGAATTTAACCAATTTTGTCTTGGCTGACAAGTTATGTCAAACAAAGCTGAATTGGTTAAATTGTTTTTTTGCATTTACAGCTGGGAAATGTTGATTTTTCAGATTCGGTTTCGAATTTGCTACGTTTTCAAGACGAATCCTCGATTTCAGTTCAGTGTTTCTATTCATTAACAACGTATAGTTTATTACCCGCCTGTTTTTTTAAATCCCCATCCCCAGCAATACTAAAGCATGCGGAAAATGAAAATCCGTTCCGCACATATGTGCCGAAGGGAAAGCATTGACGAACTATTTTTAAATAGAACCGAAATTTCAATGGCATTTTCTACAAACCGTGCACCGCAATTATAATTTGAATCCCTAGCGTTAGTCAAACACAGTAACACGGGCGCCCCTCGCAAATTCGGTTGGCGATAAAATGCGTTATTTGTTTGTTGAAAAGTTCGTCCCCTGAGTTCCAATGTGTTCTATGTGCCTACAGGCAGCCTTCTGGCACATACAACACATTGGAACTCAGAGGACGAAGTAGGCACATAGAACACATTGGAACTCAGGGGACGAGTTGTCAAATGAATTGCTGCGTGTCCTTCTAATAATTGCTTTCATAGACGTGAAGGCGTGTAATAATCATAGAACGATACACGCGTGTGAATGTGTTAATCGATATGGTACTTGTGCCATCTCGGAAGGATGAAACTCGAGGCCTGTGGCCTCTCGTTTCATCCTTCGCGCTGGCATTCGTGCCATATCGATTAGCCCATTCAATCGCGAGTGTCGCGCTGTGTATCAATCACACTTCAGACTCCTAAACTTGGAAAATATCCGCAATAGATTGTATGACACCACTCACCGTAAAACGGCCATGTACGTAAATATCCCCATTGGGTTCAGCCCAACTTCTCTTTGACAATTGTTAGAGGTTTTAGTGGATCAGTCGCTTAGCCTATAGGATCAGAGGAAATCATTTTATTGTAACACATGAATAAGGTTGCGTTGTGTTCTCATTGTCACGTTTTCTACCTTGTTGACTCGTCTGGAGTAGTTTTTGTCAGATGAGGACGTTATGATGGCAATACGTAAGGAATACGCGAATGAAGAGACAAACGAGCAGAGTTGAATACGACAATAATCGTAAACTACAATCAGGGTTGTAAGCGGAGATTCCTCGAAGTGGGAGAAGTATTTTATCTGTGCGAACGACGCAGGTTCCCCGATAAGGAAGTCGATACTTTCGGACGGCTAAACTGAGAGAAGATTAATCTTTATGAAAAGAATGAGAAAGAGAGACAATAGCACTGTTAGAAAACTGTAACAGCTCTGAGGATTTCTATTTCTTTAATTATTTGTTTTGGTTTAATAAATAAAGAGGTCATTGCCTATTATCAGCCCTCGGCAACTTCACATCAATCTTCGATCTTCAGTCTCAGGCTGATATGTAGTTACCTGGGGGTAATATCTCGACCGGTATGAAAATAACCAAGTAATAACCGCTAATTAGACACACAAACTTCTCGAAATCCGCTAATGAATTTACAGCTATGTTATGTGATTCCTATAATTTGGAAAATACTGCGATAAAGATATTGTCCTTCTCAGTGAGCTCCAATGTGTGAATCGCGTCCTCGTAAAGAAACTGGCTGAATAATCACATCCTGTAAGGGCATAAAATACACCCATGACACCGCTCTACTCTGGTCTTATTCTGTGATAATCTCGATACATCAATGTATCTTCTAGAAGTATTGACACTAATCCCAACATCCGCGCATGCGTGTGCAGGAATCATATGTGCAACTATGATCAATGTTGTGGGTACATCAGTGTCAGAGGACCTACCTATAATATTCCCTGTTCCCATCCATACTCGATACATGTAGGTGCATCTGTTATGTGCTTGAGATTATAAATCGAACACAAACAGACGTCGGCTTCCTTGTGGTTGCATGTTAGACAGGGGATCTTGGTCACTTTAAAGGTTTCATAGACAACTGCATACCGAGAAGCCTATTTGTGAGACATACATATAACATGCTGTCTCTGATGTGCTATATGTATCGGAGACTTCTCAACTACTTTACACGGGATCGTAAAAGAGTTGTTTTGAAAAGAGTTGTTTTGAATATAGTTCGACTGGGTGCCGTCTTAAGGGTTTGGGGCTGCTTTTGGTCCGATTCAGATATGAGTGAAACTGGAGACTGTGATGTCACCA
The DNA here is from genome assembly GCA_031216915.1 of Pictodentalium vernedei. NCBI lineage: Eukaryota > Metazoa > Mollusca > Scaphopoda > Dentaliida > Dentaliidae > Pictodentalium > Pictodentalium vernedei. The sequence continues at coordinate 866,426,520 of CM062297.1, forward strand.
TGCCCATAGTCTTTGATAGAACGGATTTTGTAGGAATGAAACACAGTGGACAATCTAATAACACTGCAGTTATCCGTTAACCTTTTGAACACCGGTGGTATCTTTCGTGTCAGATCAATGGCAGTAACGGGAAGAGTCTTTATTACACGTCTGTTCTATGAAATCCCCATATATGGTAACTCTAAACTATGCGGAAAATGAAAATCTGTTCCGCACATATGTGCGGAACGGAAATCGTTGTTCGACTATTTTTAAATAGAAGCAAAATTTCACGTGAATTTTCTACAAAACATGTAACGCAATTACAATTTGAATCGCTAGCGATAGCTGGAAATCGTCTCCTGAGTTCCAATGTGTTCTATGTGCCAGTAGGCAGCCAGCAGGCACATAGAACACATTGAAACTAAGGGAACGGAATAGTAAAATGGCTCCCCCTCGCATGTTTGGTTGGCGATAAAATGTGTTCTTTTTGTTGATAGTTGTCAAATGAATTGCTGAGTATTCTTCTGATACAATTTGAATCCCTAGCGATAGCTGAAAATCATCCCCTGAGTTCCAATGTGCTCTATGTGCCAGTAGCCACATACAACACATTGGAACTCAGGGGACAAAATAGTAACACGGGTTCCCCTCGCAAATTTGGTTGGCGATAAAATGTGTTCTTTTTGTTAATATTTGTCAAATGAATTGCTGAGCGCTCTTCGAAAAACTCGATTGTTATAGACGTGAAGGCGTGTAATAAACATAGAACGACACAAGCGCGTGAATGGGTTATTCGATATAGCACTTGTGCCATCGCCTGTGGCCTCTCGTTTATCCTTCCGCGATGTCACTCGTGCCATATCGATTAACCCATTCACACGCGTGTGTCGTTCTGTGGCCGTATTCATTATTTGGAGGTAAACCAATTAACATTTTTAACCTGCAGCCTTAGGGATGCACGCGACAATATTCACTGGTCTACCCTACACATTCACTTAGCAGCCATCCTACTTAATGATAATACCATTTATCATATGACTCGTCCGTTTTGTTCACTTTGAAACATTTGATATTTATTTTGCTTTCATATTAATCAGTGATAAATAAAGCCTTCCGTCGATTCCATTGGTCGTTTTCAAAACTAGACAGTTTGATTGGCTGAACAAAATACAACTGGGCCACATTTTCATAATTTGCATAATTAGAGTTGGGAGATTTAATTGGTCAATTTCAAAACTGGACAATTTGATTGGCTAAACAAAATACAACTTGGTCATATTTGCATAATTTCAGTGGGGAGAATTTACGTTATCTGTCCTATTTAGGGTGGGTTATATTGTATTAATCTTTTACTTGCAAGACAAACTCCATTCATTTTTTTTATATTTTCACTTTTTGCTTCCAAAACATAGGTTATGACCCCTCATTGGAACGAGCTCGACGAGCTCGTTCCAATGAGGGTTCATAACCTATGTTTCGGAAGCAAAAAATGAAAATTTTTAGTTGCACGAGGATGTTTTTTCCAAGTGCCGTCTGCAACTCAAGTTAGGTGATGGGTTAAAAAGTTATACTAAGTGGCTAATTTGTGCGTTTGGGTGTCATATGATAAATAGAATATGAAATGAGTGTTTTTTTCTCATATAATATTTATGAAACTTGTCCGAATTTTCCGTTTGGGATGGCCAGAGGCTCGCCAAAACGGAACATTCTTAGGCTCGTTTCATAAATATTATATGAGAAAAACACTCATTCCATATCCTTTATTTATTACATTACAAAAATGGCCCCTCGTGTTCAAAGGGTTAAAACTCACTTTGGCAAGATCCCCAAATGTTGCTGATGTATTCACTAGACAACGCATTGGATACATTCATGAACAGGACATGAGATTTCGCTTATATCTTTAGACTCTCATTACCAGTTTGTTTATACATTAGCTTAGATTTGTGAGTTTTGTTGCTTGAACCATCCTCGCATGCTTATCTGAAAGGTATTCAAAATCCAAGTCATTATTTACCGCCACAAACTATCTTGAATGGGTTTTCATCTCCCCAGCTGTGTGTCTAAAGCACGGTAAAGCAAATGTGTCTAAAACCACACTGCATACTAACCTGCTTCTGTTACCATTGGGGATTCTTAAATAAAACCAACTGCCGCGAGGATCATATCTTCCCTTGTTTCCTCCCAATCCAATGAAGATATTTACTTTCAAAACGTGAATTTATTAATCGAAGCGCACTATTTCACCATCTTTCACAAGCGGGAGTTCTGCAGGAGCCAATGCTATAAAACCTTTACAATTGTATTTTTAGAATTGTATTTTCTACCTATTAATATAACTGACTAAAATGAATCATTAGAATTTTAAAAGATATGGCAATTTGCAACTGGCAAATTGCCACATCGTTAAAAAATGCCAATCGTTCATTTCAACCCATTTAATGTCATAACTGGAAAATACAATTCTAGAAAATACAACTGTAAAAGCTTTATTGTATTGCCCCAGATATAAAACATTACAGACTCGTATATACACATATAAATGTGTCTCTATTACCAGGAGGGAGTTCGTGAATAAAACAAAACTTACCAAAGTTGAAGTGTGGAGTTGGGAATGTTTTCAGATATGCAATATGGATCTAAGATTATGGTAATAGATGCAACGAGGAGAAAGAGCGAGTTAAATGGTATTGACCTGTAGCAAATGTGTCTAGACATCAGTAGGTTGGTTAAGAGAGGAGGCTCAGAGATGGGACTGCGATGTGTAGGGGTTTGTATTTGTGCTGGTGGGAAATTTAGTTGATGCATGGCATGGCTGCCCAGAGCAGTATGAGACGGACAGTAGTACTGGGTGCAATGTGGAGAGGGGGTATGGTTGTTGCATGCTTAATGTGGGAGATGGTCATGAGAAGGCGGGAAGGCTTTATTGTTGCGCATGAGGAAAATGTGATTGCTGCGTGCTGTATCTACTAGGTCCTTTTTACTATATATATATTTTGATATGTTTACACGAAGACGACGGATGACATATAAAGTCATGTGGAGTAGGATTAGAGGCGGCGTTTTATCCGAGATCATATCAGTATTACGGCCCGGGTGGAGGGGGTACTTTATTGGGGACAAGCCGAAATATTATAAGCAAGCGAAGTCACAATCTGTTACAAGAGGGAGGTCTTATATATACACGTTCCATCCTCATGTATGTAAAAACGCACCGCACGTGAACTTGCCTTTGTTGCCAACAGCTGCGAGGATCTTTTCTTCACTTGTTGCCACGCAAGGTAGACACAGTGCCAAAACGCGAATTTATTAAACAAAGCGCACCAACTCACCATTTTGTACCAATGAGAGTTCTGATATAAAAACATCTCAGGCTCTTGTAGATACGCAATACACAAGAACTTGCCTCTGTTTCCATTGGAGTTTTTGGATAAAATAGAACATACACAAGTTTATAATAAAATATTACGGGAAGGGCGTGGCCATCTTCACTTATTGACACACAAGAGTGATACAAGACGGAATTGTTTATTAAAAGATCCAGATCGGGGTCATCATGTTGATCGACAGTGTATTGCTGTGAAATACTCAATTAGACTTCGACCAAATGAGTTATCGGCATGAAGCGAAATTTTAAAATCCCGGTGACACGGTATATTTTGGTACGGCATTGCAACTGAATTGAGAATAGACAAAAAATGGAAGCCATTCTGAAGGGAGTCAACTCATTCCCCGAGTTTCAATGTGTTCTATGTGCCAGTAGGCGCATAGAACACATTGGAACTCAGGGGACGAACTCCGGAGCATGACAGTTTGATAACTGTATATATATATATATATGTATGTTTTCCTCTTTATCTTTAATTTAATTCTTTACTTGTTTGGGTAAATTCCTGTTGAAGAAATGTGGGAAATAAAAATATTTTTCACTTTTTTCTCGAAATTTTATCGAAAACAAGAAAAAACTGTTTGCACGTAAAACACAGAAGCAAATCACCTATGGAAAGCATTAAGAAATGGATTTGCAGAACCAGCATGACATTCTAATTTGGGAAACACCCTCAAACCATTAGCCTCAGACATGTAATTAAACGTCCGGTCCTGTAGCTCTTGGACTATTGTGCGTTACCCGTTTTTATCAGCTGTGTGCAAAACAGCCAAGAAATGGAATTTCAGAATCAGCATAAAATTCCAATTAAGAGAAAACTCCTATAAACCATTTGACCTCAGACGTGTAATTAAAATTTACGTAGCTCTCAGACAAACATAATAATCTACAGATTATAGATAATATGTCGCCAGTTCAAGGTCTTCGATATATCCAGTAGCTGTGGTGAGAAAATAAATGTTATCATCGAGAGGAAAGCCTACTGTTGTTACGAGGGAAGTTAAACGTATAAATAAACTCTTTACCTGCTGATCGCCAGGATTGTCGCGTATTTTGTGGGATGTTCTGCACATCCTGGCATGCGCAGATTAACACTATCATCCGATAGTCTCATGTCTCCCTGAGATCTTTCCAACATTTAATAATCAAACAATTATTGCCAACAAAAAGCAGTGCTGGGGTAGCAAAGTTAATACTGTGTGTTCATTTTAGGCTTTCGTTTGATGACTGGTGATTTTAAATCTGCAAAAAGGCACCACACCTCACCAAATGAAGTAGTTAACACGTTGATTGACTCGACGTCATCTTAAGAAAGGCGTTTGAGTGGTAACGCGTTTGGCTGAAGTGGCAGCAGTCCAGTTATATTGGACTCAGTGGTATGATGCAGTTACAAAATAAGTTTTCTTTGAGTTCAAATATTCGTACATGGAAAGGTGGTAAAGTGGAAGTGAGAATTGACAATTTAAGGTCCGTATGTTGAAATAACCATTCGACCAGTAATACACCGGCACCTATAGAACTGTGTGCATTAACACAATGAACACTGATTTCAAAAACCTGAAATCACAAACAGCACATTTTTCCCAGAATGCAACAAGTGATTTAATCAATTCAAAACGGTCTGTTAGACAAGACGGAATTTCGACGCCAGAGTGTCAAAGGTTAAGTATTATATATAAATTTTATATATATTAATTTCTATCAAACTCTCCATTATTTACGTGGATAATCCATAGGCAAATGTGACGGATCCCTATTGCAATGGCTCAGCTCAACAATATAACTCATGCGTGTTGGGGTGGGGTGGGGGTGTAGGTGGAGTTTCATACTCGACCATATGCAAATGTTACGGAAGAAAGAAGTGACCTGTGCTACCAAAACATTGTCATTATAACAATGACATGAATTTGGAGGGCATTGTGGTTTATTAACCACCAACAGGTGTGAATAACAGCCCGACAGTTTATAAAAGGCCCGAGACGAAACCGAGGGCCGTTAATAAGCTGAAGGGCTGTTATTCACACATGTTGGGCTGTCAATACACCACAATGCTCGACAAAGTCATGATATTACTATTATTACCATTGGGAGTCTGAGAAAGTTTTGACCCTGTGTCTTACATAACAGTTTTCAATTTCGACAGATCGTCCCCTGAGTTCGAATGTGTTCTATGTGCCTACCGGCACAAAGAACACATTGGACCTCCGGGGACGAGATGATAATATCGTCTGTTGTCAAACAAACTGGTGTCACATGATTATCACATGATCGGCACTTGTACGCTTTCAATTGCAACGAAGTTAGAAAACTTAAAACAGACCCGATGCTTACCGCTTTTAAGTCAGGAATGAAGGATTAAAATGTATACAGACTTACTAACATATATACAGATGCTTGTTCTTTTGGGGTTAACTTCACTGGACGTTACATATTTAATAATTTAAATAAAATCACATTGTTTACAAGTTGAAGCCATTTCCATTTCCAAGTGGAATCGGGTGACGTGTCGGGCTGTTAATGAGAGTTTCACTCATTAACGTCCCGACACGTCAAGTGATCTTTTTTAGTTGAGTGTTACGTTCTTGTAATACCCTGTTAAACTTTGTTAATGTACTGGAGAACGCCCGCTAAAGAGGTAATAATGACCATTCAATTGAGTGAGCTCACAGAGCACATTCCATAAACTGCGCCATATTCATTGTTTTGAAAATGGAAGAAAATTCATATAGCATTTATTAACAAAATTATGTTTGGCAGATTAGACGTTTTTAAACAGATGCTACCTTTAACACACCCTTTGCACGAAAACGTAGGCCACTTCCTACGGCCTGAGGCCAGTATCTGCAAATTTTGCAACAAGCCCGAAGCTGGGTGGGTGGGGTCGGCGGGGTGATTTTTTGTTGTCTGTAGCACACACACATCAGCATTTTATCTGAATGCCGCTACCGGACGTTTCAGGCCTGCCCAGCATATGGTAGTTTTAAATAAGTGCACTGAGTTAGATTTCATGCTCGTACCGACGGTCAACGAGCCGGGAACACTACCTGAAAATATTAATTCTCGCCCGGCCGTGTTGGAAAATTCATGTAGATAATGAAATGAATGAACATATACTTACATACACACACTAATACGTGCACAATATGTAAGGGGGGGGGGGGGGGGGTAGTAGCTACATATAAGCATCACTTGAGTGGTTTGTTTAGGTGAATGCACACCATAAACAATCTGAGAGAACGATCGTCGCGTGCAGTATTTGAGACATAAATAACTGGTGTAAAACAGTGCCCGGTGAAGCTGGCAGAGTACATTAGCAATGCAAAGCATTGCAGCTTATTACTGTTGGCACTGAGATGAGCGATACAAGTCACCATGTGCTACAGTTGGCATATACAGTACAGTCTGAACTGATCGTAATCCACGCATGGGAAGCGATGTCAACGGATGCGTTTACCAGGTTATGGAAATCATCATCAGAAAAAAAATTAATTAATGAAGCACCGGGTTGTGCCTCTTGCTTCATTAATTAAATTATTGATTATTCCTACAGTACGCGGAGAGTGGATTGCAACGAAATCACCCGGTGAGTGGAGTTATCACCCAAAGTATCACTTTCAAATTCTGTACATATGGACAAAAAACACAAGCAATGTTTCAACCAATGGACCTCCGGGTATAACCCGGAGGTCCATTGGCTGGAACTTTGCTTGTACTTGTTATGCTATGCAACAAATTTGCAATTATTGCTTGGGTGGAATCTCCACCCTGTGGGTGATTTAGTGATAATACACTCTCCACGTACTGCATAATAAGTGTTTGGAATCTGATATTATTGCGTCTGGGGAAATGTAACCCAACCGTGAAAAGTGATCAGTCTACGGCGGCCGTACTGTAGTTGCTTTCCAAAACATTGCCAAGCGCCACTGTTGCTATAGAAATCACCGATGGAAGCATCACTACGTACCCAATATTTGCACATTAATTACCGATACAAAGCGTGTCAGAGCTGATGCTGGACATCGCTAATTTCTGGTGGAATTGTTGTGGTCAGGACCTTTGTCTTGCTAGAGATGACACTTTTGTGTAACTTAAGCAAGAATAGACGTGGTAATTGTTGTGACTATAATTAAGAACTAATAACCGTTTCGCCGTTTTTAACGCAATCAGGTCATAATGTAAGTGAATGAAGTTTGAGAAACTCTAAATGCCAAACAACTTAATATTATCTCAAACAACATATCCTTGGGAGAACAACGAGTGTAGTTTTGCGTCCATCTGTATATATGTTATAACTATGGACTGTTCTAAACACACACAGACTAGGGTGACGAATATTAGCGATGTTAGTCCGCTTTTATGCGACAAATGTGTGTGTATTTTTTTCTATGGAATAGTGGTGAGCTATTAACGCCTCTGGCGGGAAGAGCATAAAAGTAGCTGCAAACACGAATTGGTGAAGCTGTGGAGACGCCTTCTGCTTGAAAAAAAGGTTGATGGCACCAACTGAACGCCGTCCATGCAGCCTGGAGAATCCGACGATTAAGACCTTGACATAAAAACACACCCGCCTTTAATCCAACTGACTGCAAAAACATTAAAGAATGTTAGAAATGGTCATGGATAGATTCTAGCAATAAACATGACATCTACCCATACTGGAATGGATATAAGTTGAGTTGCAAAATGTTGGCAGATTTGCGATGGCACCAGCTATAATCTCACAAGACAATGCACGAGCACGAGACAACACCACACTTACTACAGTTAAACCTAACAGCCCTGTCACGAACCGAGCGCTTATCTAGGCTTAAATTCGCGTAGGAATTGCGCGCAATTGCCATATCGAATGCCATCCAAAGCAAGGGCAGGTTCTCCTGGTTACTCATAGCAAACACAGGCAATGTTTCCGCCAATGGGGCACCGGGTTACCCTACGGTCCATTGGCAGAAACATTTATAATGTCTGAGAAATTCAGAGCTTAGGAAAGAAGCAAACAATAGCCATAATTATTTCATCTATAGATTAAAATAGTTTTCAATATAGCGGCTAATTGTATACGACGTGGCAGGAATCAATAGATATGTAGACTTGAAATATATATAACGTTACAGTTAAAACTAGAAGTCCTGTCACGAACTGTGCGCTTATCTAGGCTTAATTATGCGTGGAGATTGCGCGCAATTGCCATATCGAATGGCATCAAAAGCACGGCTGGTTCTCCTGGTAACTCATGGCAAACACTGGCAATGTTTCTGCCAATGGACCTCCGGGTTACCCGGAGGTCCATTGGCTGAAACATTGCTTGTGCACAGGCCATATGTACAGAATTTGATAGCCTTACTAGGGTCATAACGCGTAGATTAACGAGCAGATCGGCGTGCTATTTGTGCGCATTTCGTGACAGGATTTCTAGTTTTAACTGTAAACCCTTGTCAGCAGGACCAGTTGGAAATTAAATGAATGAATGAATGAATGAATGGATGAATGAATGAATGAATGAATGAATGAATGAATGAATGAATGAATGAATGAATGAATGAATGAATGGATAAATGAATGAATGAATGAATGAATGAATGAATGAATGAATGAATGAATGAATGAATGAATGAATGAATGAATGAATGAATGAAGAGAAATACAAGAGACATTATGTTGGCGTGCACCACACTAATGATAAAATTCAAAATGGTTCGAATGAATCACTAGCATTTTTAGAGACATGGCAATTTCAGCTCTAAATCTGCTCAGTATTTTCAAGATATTTTTCATCAAATCAATTCATGGCTGCTGTAAAGCAGCCATGACTACAGTTAAAACTAGAAGTCCTGTCACGAACTGTGCGCTTATCTAGGCTTAAGTGTGCGTTGGAATTGCGCGCAATTGCCTTATCGAATGGCATCCAAAGCACGGTAGGTTCTCCTGGTCACTCATAGCAAACACAGGCAATGTTTCTGCCAATGGACCTCCGGGAGGTCCATTGGTCGAAACATTGCTTGTGCACAGGCCATATGTACAGAATTTGATACTTACTATGGTCATTACGCGTAGATTAACGCGCAGGTCGACGTGCTATTTGTGCGCATTTCATGAAAGGACTTCTAGTTTTAACTGTAGATTTGATGGAAAATATGTCTAAAAAAATAAATTCTTCAAAATATAAGTCAAGAAATCATTGGTGAAGAAATTCAATTCAACGTACAGGTTACAAGTTGATTAAATACGAGCAAATTATACCTACTTCAGTGACAAGAAAAATTCTGTCCTGAACAGGAATACCTGCCATCAGCATGCAAAGAGTTAAACTATCGGAAAAAACATAGAAATATGTTCACAACAATTGTCTATTCTCAACCGGATCGCGTGCTGATGCAAACAGGCCAGTTCGTCGAGATTTTATAAATAAAATAATATGAAACAAAACACAAAAGGAAATAGAATCCTTACTTCAATGACTGTCGTTTTCACTGATGAAGTTCCACATTATTGTGCGAAGGTGGACAGAGAATCCCAACCAAATCGCGACACAATCCCGATCTGGTTAAAATGTTCTGTCCGCTTTTGTAATTACAGTACTGACACTGACAAGGAAATAAAAAGGCGATGGAAATTAAATAACCTCAAAACAGCCACCACTTTCTCACTGGCTTCAGATTGGGTACTTCTTGGGTTATATTGATGCTTTCAACACAAATTAGTAATATGAATCAGTGGAATGGCAATCCTACATTCCCAAAGGAAAACAGGAATTGATTAGTACACAATTTATCTGGGAATACAAAGTGGATTTGTTCTGTTTGTCGTGATGCAACTTCTTGTTTTGTTAACATATACCGCACCGGTACTCTAAAGTTATCATGCTGCATTCCAAACCGCTCGAATCGGGAACTACACACCCCAATTTCTATGACCGACCACTGTGTGTGTAACACGAGGCCAGGTATAAGATCTTGGCTTTTAAAATTATCAGAAAAAATAGAATGGATATCTTAGATTCCAATTCCGAAGAAAATATTCCAATTGGATTAATTATTAATTACTGAGGGGGGTGATGTTGTCAAATAAGTCCCTCAACGACGCGCACACTAACAACAGGAGACACTTGCAAAATATAGTACTGAATAACGTTTTTTTTCTAGTTTTGCCTTACAAACATAGGGCATGACATTTCATTGGAACGAGCCACCCTTGACTTATCTTATCATGAAAAAACGACTTTCGATTAAATTATCTCCCCTGAAATGTTTAGACAGGTGAGGTAGGTTCAATTAAAACGCGTGTAATTGTTGAGAAAACACCTATGACATCAGTAGAAAATAAAGCGAACTTTCCTTTTGTTACTTTTAATAAACGAAAACAACAGACAGCCCTCGGGGCTGTCTGTTGTTTTCGTTTATTAAAAGTTACAAAAGGAAAACTGGCTTTTTATGGCAAGCTAATTTGAAGCACCTAAGTAACTGTACACTTTAGCTATTTGTTTAGCAAATGTGTTTTTGATAGTATTTTGCATTTTATTTATTCTTCCCTGAACAAAAAATAGGAAATCTGACCTCCTGCACTTTCATATTAATGGAACGAATATTGTCTGTATTATATATGACGATGCGCATACTGTTAATATAATGAACAGAAAAATGGATTCAAAACATGGTGAAGGGACAGTTTTCTCATTTTTAAATGGGTCTGAACACAGAATAGTAGTCCAACATTCAAATTGATTGGGAAAACAATTGTGAAAAGCCAGCTTCCGTATTTTTATACAACTCAACAGGAAAATGTCAGAAGGTTGTGAAATGATGGGAATATCGATGATGAACCTTCGCTAACATTTCGAAATTTCTATTTTTATATGAAATATCAATATCGTTTGCGTTCAATTAACTATGATTTTTAGAAATTAAAGGGGAGGTAACTTTCCAGTAAATCTCTTCCAGTGACGTAAACTGTCAGCTATGTCTATCCAGTGGCAGGCCATTAGCTATGTTTTGGGGGCAAAAACTGAAAAACAAACTGAAAACATATAACAAAAGTAGTTTCCGGACACAGGTGTATCGTAGACGTGTTGAATGCGTTCGTACAAGGTACCGCCGTGCTCTTAATATTTATGTATTGGAGTTTCAGCCAAGGTCACGTGTCGGACAGTTTTACGGATGGGGGAGTCCAGAGTACCCGGAGGGAACCACCGAGCAACTGTCAGACTCCCCAACGTATTGATTCCTTACAAAACAGGGATAGCATTGGTTGAAGACAACTGTACCATCGATGTGTAGTAGGCCCTAGTACACAGCGATACAGTGCCCCCTCGTGAGCAATCATGATTCAGTGCCTTGCCCATGGACACAACGCAGTTATCCCTGGCGAGGATCAAACCCGGGGTGAGATCTCCCCATTCAGACTCATCGGGGGTCATAATAATCCCTGACGAGGATAGAACACCATGGACCTCTCGATTTGAAGTCCAGTGCCCTAACCACTGAGACCACCACGCTCCTGCGCCCTCACTATCGTTATCCTGATTAAACATATTTCCTCAGAACACAACATAGATGACGAGGGTCGCGACTAAACCTTTTAGTTTAACCCTTTACCTAACATGAAAAGCAGACAACACTTATAAAAAAAATTCTTGAATGACCAATTGTTTTTCATTTTTTGTCTCCAAAACATAGGTTATGGCCCCTCATTGGAACGAGCTCGATGAGGTATCATAACCTATGTTTTTGAGACAAAAAATGGAAAAAATAATGAAAATGAATTAGCGATTTTTGAGAAAATGGCTGGCCCATTTTTGCCGTTACGTTGGGTAAAGGGTTAAACAATATTTATTGAAGAAAAAAGGTTAACCGTATACACACGAAACGGTACAAACTATCCGGGTTTGATTATAAACGATAACTTCACAAGTGAATTATGCAATCAACAATTGTGTCATGTATCCGTGCGCGCAAACGAAGACGCTTTGCCGTGGATGTAATGAGGACTTCATTGTTTTTTGCTTTTTTAACCCTTTACCTAATATGAAAAGCAGACGGCGATTGCAAAAGAAATTCTTGAATAGCTATTATTTTCAATTTTTGTCTCAAAAACATAGGTTATGGCCCTTCATTGGAACGAGCTCAATGAGCTCGTTCCAATGAGGGGTCATAACCTATGTTTTAGAGACAAAAAATGAAAAAAAATAATCAAAATTAATTAGCGATTTTTGAGAATAGCGCTGGCCTGTTTTGACCGTTACGTTGGGTAAAGAGTTCAACAGTACTTATTTTGAAGAAAAAGGTTAACTGTATACATGCGAAACGGTGTAAACTGTTTGACTGTTTTGTACATAACTTTCAGTGAATGCAATTAACACATAATGCATCAAATTAAGTTGTTGTAGTAGGGTATTTAGAAGAGAAGCTGAAAGCTTATGTGAACCATCTCCCAAGTCACTGAACCTTTTTGATGTGGCATGCATTGCGCTAGCTAATGGGTTAAGCTCACAAATGCGACGAATCTGGTGAGTATGTTTTAACCTCTGAAACTCGATGGCGGGCAAGGGCGGCTTAAGCATCTGAGGGAAAGGTGCGCAGGTGTATCAAAAAGGAAACTCGACTCGGATCACGAGGTAAAACCGGGTGTTTACAGCGCATCATAAGTCAGATGTATTGAGTGTCTAATGTATACATATTATCTGTAACAATCACCATCACTGGAAACGCACAGTACAGTCGCCCTGGACCGGTAACTTTCCACGTGTCAGGGACACTTGAGGCCCCGTAAGGCCTGGGCTGACGTGGGATTATTTAGTCGCGGCTGATGAAGTTGCGGGAAAATTAGACCAACGTGGAGGGTCGGAATCCAAGTGTCGCGAACTCGGCGCAGGGAGCTGAGTTAAACCGACGCAGTGATTTCTTCTCTGCCAAATTGGCCTGAAATAGGTTCGATTTCCGTTAGGTGTGATTCCTAATCACTTGAGGCTGTATAATGGAAAGAATGATTTAAAGTAACAACGATTCTTTTATTTACACATAAAAATAAATCCGTTTCAATATTTCAACAACCAACAATTCGATTCTTTTCACAGAAAATGGGTCGCTAGGGTTAAACAATTCTCAACAATCATATAGTCATTCTATAGCCCTGTACTGGCACTATAGTCTACACACTGGAAATGTTACTACCGTGAGCTCGCCATAAGAGCTTCACAAATCTGAAATGTTATTACTGTGAGCTCGCCATAAGAGCTTCACCCGCTTAGGCTCAAATGTCAACGTCTGCGCGTAACTGTACCTCTGGCTGTCGGAGGGTTCTGACCAGCAATGTTCGTCATCTATAAAGCCACCGTACTTCTGATTTGGGTCAGATATTGTCTACTCATACCTTATGTGCCTTTTGAAAGTCCTCCGTGAAAGTCCTATTGAAATATTCACTTTTCCTGGTTGAATTCACGATTCGCAAATGCCCCCTTTTTGTGCTAGGGCGAAAATGTCACTCACACCGATCTCCAGTCGGTATTACGATGCTTCGACAGCAAAACGAACTACTCAGAACGCAATCAGTCTGACGCTTCAAAGGGTTAATACGCACAATACAATTAACCTACACTTCTGACCATTGCAGGCTGATACCTGATACTCGACAATCTAAACTTTAACGTTCCACCTTGGGCGTTCTTTCTCAACGAATTTGGCTCTTGTAGCCGCCTATCAACCTTAAGCTAAATCAATCATGGAATGCCCTCTCTGGCGATTCCAGCCGTTTCAGGGTCCTGTGATCGAAGGTACCCTTATGCCAGGAAACAGTCCGCCTGTCCTGGACTTCAACAACGTGTGTGTGACCCCAAGTGTGTGTCTAATGCTCTGCTCTTCAAGGTATATATACTTTTTACCCTAAACTGTCAGGTGGACCGACGCTCATCTGTCCACCTGTCAAAACGGTGGGAGATGACATATATCGAGACAGAATCAATACAAGTCATCTCGCGCGTGACTTAACGGTGATTTCACTTGTCGAGAAAACCGATTCGTTCTTGCCATTATTGCTACCTAATGATCAGGTGACGATGCGATTGACATTTCTATCGTTTTAGAATCTCGTTTTTTAATTGGCCGTGACGATATCTTGCCACCAACTGATTACGTCTCGTAAGACTCGCGACTACTGTATAAATTAAATGAGATTAGACCTTATCTAACATACCGTTTCTCCCCTGGGTCCCTGCGCTAAAGCTGGATATACACCACATGTGTTTTTTCCATGTCCAGCTTTGCAGAGAGGTGAAGTTCAAGTAGGGTTTTCGCCTTGATGCGGAATATATTTTGAACTTACAATATCATTAAATATGAGGCCCCTTGCCCCTATATTTAGGCTGGCTTTGCCCTGACACCACGCGTGGTCAATATTTCCACGGACGCAATAATATTAGATTCCAAACACTAATTGCAGGAATAATCATCAAAAATTTAATTAATGAAGCAACGGGTACAACCCGGTGCTTCATTAATTAAAATTTTGCTAATGATGATTTTTATTACCTGGTAAACAGATGCGTGGACATAACTGCCCACGTGTGGATTACGACCAATCCACGGCGACCGTCCTGTAGTATCACGTCGAGTGGAGGAGATCAGATTTCCGAATCAAACGAGCTGCCTTAGTGGTGGAGATAAAAGTGATTTTTTTATGGTTATAAAATACGCTGTCTCTTTCTATCTCTTCTAATAAAACATTGTGGTCACAAGAGTGGTTTATTACCCGCCTGTTCTATGAAATCCCCATCTACATCAACACTAAACCATGCGGAAAATAAAAATCTGTTCCGCATGCATCTGCCGAACGGAAGTCGTTGAACAGACTATTGATCATCCGAAATTGACACGATTGCGAAATAATTAAATAAATATGTCTAAAATCGAAGGATATGGCGAGTTTAATGCGTACGAAAATTGCGAAGAAGAGATTGAGTCAATATATGGAGGGGATAATGAATATCCAGAAGAAGAGGAGTATGAGTACGCAAATTTTGTTGACGATAAAATGGGTTCTTTTTGTTGATAGTTGTCGAATGAATTGCTGAGTGTCCTTCTGATAATTGTTTTTTTTATAGACATGAAGGCGTGTAATAAACACAGAACGACAGGCGCGTGTTAGTGGGTTAATCGATATGGCACTTGTGCCATCGTGGAAGGATAAAAATCAAGGCCTGCGCCCTCTTGTTTTATCCTTCTGCACTGGCACTAGCTAAAAATCATCCCCTGAGTTCCAATGTGTTCTATGTGCCAGTAGGCACATAGAACATATTGGAACTCAGAGGACGAAAGTGTAACACAGGTTCCCCTCGCAAGTTTGGTTGGCGACAAAATGTGTTCTTTTTGGTGATAATTATCAAATGAATTGTTGAATGTCCTTCTAATAATTGTTTTACAGACGCGAAGGCGTGTAATAAACACAGAACGACAAGCGTGTGTGAATGGGTTAATCGATAGGGCACTTGTGCCATCGTGGCCTCTCGTTTTATCCTTCCGTGCTGACACTCGTGCCATATCGAATAACCCATTCACACGCGCATGTCGTTCTGTGTAAGTCTTTATGCATCAGATCACATTTCGATAGCGATACACTTACACCAGTGGGTCACAATTTAATAAATAGCATAATGGAATAACCAAGACAACTGCGAAGGGAAAAATAATCGAGATTCAAAAGACACTCTAAGTTTGTGTGATCGAAGACTGAATCAAGAAGAAAAGCGAACGAAAAAAAACTCAGAGATTCTCCAAGTTCAGTGTTGTGAGGATGAAATAGCACCGAAAATTTCGAAGGCGTCGCGACTGGGTCGAGATCCGGTCGACACTCCCAGTCGGCTTGTGTAATCGCAGTGTGTATATATGGACTACCGGGTGAAATAAATTAAAGAAACAGCACCTCTGCTAGCACAATATATAAAATACATAACATTAATACTGGTGATGCGAAAAACCTGAAATGGGTAGAGGGTACATGGGAGCACGTGTCATGCCCAATACACCTTCTTCCACAAGTATGCTACACTTTCTACTGCTTCAGTGTATTTCTTTAACATCGACCATCTTTAAACACCTTGGAATATACAAAACCATGACAAGATCATAATAATGATATCACTAAAAAAGTGGCATTAGTCGCTAGGAATACATCGAAAACTAATAGTGGAAGTTTTTGGGGTTTTTTTTATTTTTTATTTATTTTGTATTTATTTCTTTATTTTGATTGTTGTTTCCTTCTTTTTTCTTTTTTGTGTATCCTGTGGCTCTTTCTAGTAACATCGTATTGAGGTATATTTCATCTCCGGCCACCAAGGGCACCTGATGCGAGCGGGGGTATCTGTCTCTTGCCCTGCGGCTGGGGTGACAAAGGTAGCTGCGCGTGCCCTTTTCACCAGAAGTGTACTAGAGGAGAAAAACTGTACTTGGTAAAAGGTCATGTAAACTGACAGAGGCTGGTTGTTAATCAAGACACTAAGACATTATACCTTGAGCTTAGATATTTCGTCCCTTGAGTTCCAATGTGTTCTATGTGCCAACTGGCACATAGAACACATTGGAACTCAGGGGACGATTTATTATATGACTTTGTAATTTAACCGCTAAATATCACTACTGTTTGACGATCATTTCCTGGTACCCTAAAACAACTGGGTAAAATTGGACCTTCTGGACCAAACAGTGTTCAGCACAGTTGGAAAAATATACGCAAAAACTTTGAGGCTTACTGTATGACGGACTATTTACCGGTGCGTTGGAATTTCATAATTTCCTATTCCTGAATTTGAGTCATAGACAGCGATTCTGGATGAAGATCAAGAATTCAAACACGGATTCGAAAAGAAAGTTGACTGTTCACTCTGTTACGTATTCATGCGCATCGGGGCATTCCCGAAAGTGTGCAACTCTTACAAAAATAAGTGTACACAAAAATAGTTATTTTTCACTTCAATCAAATTTACCAAAAAAGGTTGGGGTAATTGTTAATACTAGCGTTGGCATGCTGCGAAGCTGAGCTTTTAGTCATATAATAAACATTTTATCGCTTCAAGTGAAGTGATCTGGGTTGTAGTATCACGTCGAGTTGAGGAGGTCAGATCGCCAGATCAATCTCGCTGCCGCTTTGTAGCATTCCAAAGCCTTCTTGCACGAAAGGGATGAAATATACCCCACCCATGCTGTTCTGTATATTATGAGGCCTAAAACATAAAACAAACCAAGAACATTAAATTTGGATGGCAAAGAAATAATTACAAAAATAAAACAAATCGCCCACCACATGCCATTTTACAAAAAATTGGCCGAGAAACAGAAGATCTACTTTGAACTCTGAACTTTACATATTACAATTTCTTCAAACGACACTACATAGTCTAAATAATTGATGGAATGTAAAACGTAAAAATAAATCACATGTCGTGTGAATTAAAAAAAAATACGTATGTACCGCAAGAAGATGAGTGACAATTCCAGCGGGCGAGAGCAATATTCTAGTCCGCGACAGATGGTTTGAGAACATAGTTGGATTGTCACTGACAAAAATCGGAAACATTGATGAATTATCACATTTTCTGGAATTCAGAATGAAGAAATGAAAACGTGTCTGGGTGCTAGCGGCCATAAGACAGTTGCGAGTTATACAACATCATTACGCGTTTATAGAAACTTCGCGTGTGTGCTGTTATGATCGTAAAAATGTTATTGATTAGGGGTATGCTGATGCACCGGAAGCTTTATACGCGTAAGGCGCTTCATCAGCTTGGTCGTTGGGGTTTGGTACCTGGTTCCCAAACGTCCACACCCAAGTTCCAAAATAATCAGGTGTCGAAGAATAATAAAAGAACACAGACGACATACGCAAGCTCTTTTCAATACGAAACATATTGGTGCGAGATGAGAAGAAACAAACCCTATACTGGGTTAGTACAATTTTTTTTTTCGTTCCTGGACACGGATGACCCTAATGTTTTTGTAGTGTGCTGTGGAAGTTGCGAAACTATTTCAGTTCACTGGGATTGAAGCTCGCTGGAGACTTGCTAAAACCCAAACTATTGTACTGATTTCCTAACAACCCTTTGAACTCTAGTGGTATCTTTCAGTTCAGGAAAAACAATTAGAATAGTCCATATTCATTATTTGGGGGTAGACCAATCAATATTTTCAACGTGCAGCCTCTGGGCTGCACGTTGAAAATATTGATTGGTCTACCCCACATGTTTACCGAACAGCCATCCTATTTAATAACGTTATGGCGTATCGTGCTCTTGTCTTGAGAAGCGGCCGCTAGGCTTCAAAGGGTCAAATGTGGGCAAGTTCAGGATTATTTTCTGCACATGCCATTAACTATGTTTATGTCCTAAGCAAAGTCTAAGCAAATATAAAATTTATTAATGCCTTTAGAATGCTCAGCTCATGCAAGTGCATAATAAACTGTATATAATAATAACTCATTTTGCAGGTTTTGGGGAGAATTTCACTTTTAACTCTTTTGCGAAACATGTCGATATATAAGTCAAGCTTTGTATTACGTCCAGCCGATGGAGTATATTTCGATTTATTCTCATCTTTATCAACATTTATAGATTGTTTAACTTCGTCTTGTTCATAATCAAATCCCTTTAATCTGAACCTTCTAAATTTCAGCTTCAGATGGTGTATAATTTGAAAGGTTAACTGCATTGGATAAAGTGCAGTCATCAGAATCCTTACATTTCGCGCGCTCATTCGCAGCGGCCTCGTTAAGTAATGTAGACAGATTTTGTTTTCTTTATGGTATCACTGAACTAAATATTTTAATTAGAAATATCCGCCTTGAATGAAATGTTGCACTCGGAATTGATGTAATCTTTAAAAATAAACAGCCTTGGGAAAATAAATTGTTTCAATAAACGTTTGAAACATTCTATTGACATCTTGCATTATTGATGAATATTCCAGAAAAAAAGAGGGTGATTTGATGACTTTTGGACCTAAAAAATACAATTTACATGTGGTGTGTTTTTCTAGGGAATTCCCTGAAAAATATGTGCACGTGACCGATACTTCCCTTGCTGTCAATTTTCTCTCTTATTTGTTGCATGACCTCCTGTTTTGGGGTCAAAAAAAGTTGTCTGAGGGGCTATACTTGACAAAGATATTTGAATGCCAAAATTAAAGTGATGCGATCATATTTTTTTGCCTGAACGTTATAATGGTCGCCAATGGGAAAATATTTATTTCCGTGATACCTAATACGACTGATGTCAGAAGAAAGGAATTTTCTGTACTTGACTTATACATCGGCACGTTTCGCAAAAGAGTTAAAAGTGAAATTCTCTCCAAAAACTGCAAAATGAGATATAATTTGAAACCAACGGAGAAATGTGCAATTTACAGGCTGCGATCATATTGTTTTTTGCCTGAACATTATAATAGTCGCCAATGGGAAAATATTGAGTGCCGTGATACCTATAGGAAATATGTTTTTTGCTTCCAAACCAGATTCAGTTATTATTTTGGGAATTATTTCTCAATTAGATGTTCAATGGAGGACCACACATCCTAGAGAACTGTTTTATTGTTTTGAAAAGTTGCATTTTTGTCACGGTCAGCAACAAAGGCTATATATTGCCAAAACTAAGGCTGTTAATGCAAGCAAATTTACATCTTGAGCAAGTGTATTCCCCAGGAACACACTATAAGTCTGGCAGCTGCTAACTAACAGCCCAACTTACCCTATTAACACATTTATTTAAACCATGGTTCCCCTTCATAGTACTAAGAACAGGGTGATTCCAACATTCAACCCCCACCCAAAACACTATTCAAACACACAGCCAAACAACCTAAACTGCACTTCTATTCCCTGGTATTCAGAAGTTTTTCTCTTCTATATTATGCTCTTTAAAATGTTAGAAAGCAAGTCCTTCATTGAAAGAGTATTTTGTAACACAAAGTTGGGGAGGGGAGGGGGCTACAGTGGAAGCATAACATAATAAAATGACAAATGTGAATGACTGACATTTGTGCATAGCTACCAATATAGTAGTCTGGTACTAGTGCGGTCATAGTTCCCATGATACGGTACAAATTTACAGTGACATTTGTGAAATATTGATCTTTCCTTGAGCCAAGTCCCCCTCCCATACACACTTAACCCTTCTGCTGGTGATAAACATTTGGAAAGACTGTACATCATATCTTTAGAGGCTGAAGTTAATATCATAACTTTCAGTTTCTTATAATTTACTTTGAGACTGCAGCACTCATGGCCCACTGAGTTATTTTTCTATTTGACTATCTTGTCCTGGCTCCTCCACAATATTTTCCTTTGTGTGTCATTCAGTGCTATAATGTAGACTTCCTAAATGTGTGACTGAAATTCTGTATGTCTGTCTGACTCCTGTCTGTCTATCTGTATGTCTCTTCATCAGACAAGTTGTTTCTTTTTTTTTTCATTTACCTGTGTCTGCATTTTCAATAATTGGCAGCTGGCTACCTTTTACCCCCCCCCCCCCCCCCCCCCCCACCCCCACCCCCTTCACACACACAAACACATTGAACATCAAAGACCACTAGATTCTTGATGCAAATCCCCGATTCATCCTCTTTGGAAACATATTTTCTACAGTTTCAATCTTTTTGTCAGAATGGATGTCTGTGGGAATTGAAACAAAAGTTGTGAAAGTGCACTGATGGGCACTTGCAGCACAAGCATAGCACTACAGAATCAATAGTTGATGGGTTTAGGCATTTGACATTGTTATGAGTTACCACAGTAGCAGGTACTGGTCTTTCCTTTGGAAAAAGGCACTGCTTTATGTTCTGTCAGTGCCATACCAATGACTCTAGGTGCCTTAACTGAGAAAACGGATGCTTTCTTTCACAAAAATTGCTATTCAGGGCTATATTTTAGCACTTGAGTAGGTAGAAGGACATTTTACATCAGCGCTTAGGACAATATGGCAGAGTCCTTTTATATTGGTGAAATATATAGCTGAATTCCCAATTTCTGAAAGAAAATTGACCTTCATATTGTTTCGTGAGTGTTGGGGCACTGTTTTGCTTGCGGTATGGTTAAATGAGACAGATTTTTTCCAAAAATATTGTGTGCTGATACATATTTTAGTTTTATTTTTGGATCAGGGTAGTTTTTAAAGAAAGGTATAAATTTTCATCTCTCTCAGCTAATTTATTAGGTAACGGGCTAGAAAAATCTTTTGGAGGCAATACCAGTTTTTAAGCTCATTTGACACAGTTTGGACACTTTTCCTTAAAAGAGCAAATTTCCCATGCTTTTGACTCAGTAGAAGACAAAAGTTGGATTCTAATGCTGGAATGATTCTTTTATATCATGAAAGTGGTAAAAATGTCTCTTTGGTAGGGGATGATTATAGGTATCACTGAACTAAATATTTGAGTTAGAAATACCCGCCTTGAATGAAATGTTGCACTCGGAAGTGATGCAATCTCTAACAATATACAGCCTTGGGAAAGAAATTGTTTCAATGAACATTTGAAGCATTCTATTGACATCTTACATTATTGATGAATATTCCAGATAAAAAGAGGGTGATTAGATGACTTTTGGAACTAAAAAATAATATTTACGCGTGGTGTATTTTTGTAGGGAATTCCCTGAAAAATATGTTCACGTGACCGGTACATCCCTTGCTGTCAATTTTTCTCTCTTATTTGTTGCATGACCTCCTGTTTTGGGGTCAGAAAAAGTTGTCTGAGGGGCTATACTTGACAAAGATATTTGAATGCCAAAATTAAAGTGATGCGATCATATTTTTTTGCCTGAACGTTATAATGGTCGCCAATGGGAAAATATTTATTTCCGTGATACCTAATATGACTGTTGTCAGAAGAAAGGAATTTTCTGTACATGACTTATACATCGACACGTTTCGCAAAAGAGTTAAAAGTGAAATTCTCTCCAAAAACTGCAAAATGAGATATAATTTGAAACCAACGGAGAAATGTGCAATTTACAGTCTGCGAAAGAAATCCAATAAAACCTGCAGAACAGTGGGGTACCACCGTGATTTAAGACAAAAATGACCACGTCGGAGAAGCATATAGTCAGTTACAATTAAACTAGATGTTCTGTCACGAAATGTGCGTTTATCTAGGCTTAGTTGTGCGTAGGAATTGCGCATTGCCATATCGAATGATACCCAAAGCACGGCAGGTTCTCCTGGTTACTCATAGCAAACACATGCGATGTTCTGCCAATGGACCTCCTGGTTACCCGGAGGTCCATTGGCTGACACATTGCTTGTGCACAGGCCATATGCTCAGAATGTTGTAGCCTTTCTATGGTCATAACGCGTAAATTAACGCGCAGATCGACGTGCTATTTGTGCGCATTTCATGGCAGGACTTCTAGGTTTAACTGTATCTAACAGCGGCTACTACACTCATCTCAACAATGACCCAACTGAATCCTACCAAGAAGAACTTGATTGTCTTATTGATTGTGGAATTCCGGAAGGAGATAGGGAACGAATCAGAATCCAAAACCGGGAACATTTTACACACTACCGAAGATAAATAAGGAGGGTGTACCGTATCGTCCCAAAGTATCAGGGTCGGTACTATTTCAGAAAAGCTTTCTGACACACGTGGATTCAATTCTCAATCCTGAAGTTCGAAATTGTGATAGCTTTATACAGGACACTACCGATTTTCTTAATAAAATCTCACAGGTCGGACAAATTAAAGTGAAAACTCACCTTGTCTCACTCGATGCTACTTCATTCTAAAACAACGTACCATAGAAAATCGACTGAAAAATACCGACTGTAAGGGAATATCGAAGCGATCAACACAGTACAGTTTTACCTACAGAAGATTGATTGCAGCATGGGATCGCCGCTGTCACCGCTGTTTGCCAGACCTGGCATTCTTAAAAACACAGGAGGTCTAAAAATCGCTCTCCTCACATGGCCTAGGGGAGCGATTAGCTCTCCTCAAGCTCACAAAAGCCAAAAGCGGCAAAACGAAGTTGTACTATTCATGAATTTTGCCTAGTGGGCTTTGTACATACATTTTATTTGGCGTTGCTAACCAGGTAGTCTCTGTGAGACGGCTACATTGCCCTTCCCACACCTCCGGGCCTTGGTAAGGCCCGGAGGTGTGGGAGGGGCAGTGTGGCCATATTGCAGAGATCACTAACATAGCAGAGATCTGAAAACCTGTCGGTTTTAGGAATAGGCTGTTTTGGTAATCATTATTTCCTGAGGCTAGGAGGGCTATTTTTCGCCCTCCTCAATTTTTTTAAGGCGAGCAGTAGGCGAGCGAATAAATCGCTCTCCTGAAAACGCCAAGCCTGGTTTGCTTAGCTTTTTTATGGCTGTCCTTGAAGAAAAATTCATGCAAACTCAGCCCCTAAAGCATAGACTATATTTGAAATGCATTGATGATATTTTCTTTCTGTGGGATCATGGAAGGGATGAGCTAGAAAGATTTGAGAGCGAACTCAACGCGTATCACGAGGCTATAAAATATTAAAATGGAAAGTTCGGATAATAACATCAATTTCCTGGAAGTAACTGTTTATAACAATAGCACCAATCTCTTCACTAACGAACCCCAACCGACTGACAGTTACACCTACCTCAACCCGAAAACTTTTACCCGGACCACACGAAATGCTCAGTTATTTATAGTCAGGGTTTGAGACATACAGATTACCAGCACAGTGTGTGTCTCCGGGAATTCAGATCAAGTCGAGTTGTAGGAATAGAACAGTATTTCGACGAGCCCGTTAGGGCGAGTCGAAATGCGATTCTGTGCCTACAACGAGACTTGATCAGAATTTCCGGAGACACACACTGTGGTGATGATAAATTTATCTCACAATATTGACCACAAAATGTTTTATAAAACTATTTTAAGAGGAACCTTATCATTTGCCCTATCGATGGAAAGACGCAAATTGAAAAATAGAATAGCGTTCATTGATCTCCATATTGAGGTCAGTGATGACGTTACACTTCAGAGAAAAATACGTCACTGGGATTCACTTTACTGAATACTGTCTTGCGAAGTGGCGCTACTGTGTGTTTCGTCTACGTGAATTGGGTTGTTACTTTTGCAATAATTACTGGTGAATTAAATATCCCTCTTCGTGTGGAGGTTTATTATATTTTAAAATATCCCGTTCATCGTTTATTGAGGTGGAGTTTTCCACATTTCATAGCGAAAGCTAATTCTTTAGCTTCAAGAGAGAAGCCTCGACTCGAGCGTTCAGGAACATCCCAATAATAGGCTACAAACCAGCCCAAGATGCCGAAAAGTGCGCATAATTTAACTATTCGTTGAGTTAACTTCCCAAGTGACATTTTAGCATGCCGTGCATAATAAATACGTTACAGGCGTTTAGTTGGCAGATACAGTGTCATATACGGCTCAGAGAAAACAATATTAGGTTCGGCTTCGCCTCACCTAATATTGTTTTCTCTGAAGGGAAAAACGCGAAGCGATCGAAAAATGATATTAATGCCGTTGTGTTGGCAACAGCAGACTCACGCGCTTGTATCAGGGGCCCTTGATACGGATTCGGAACAAGGGCCCAGATACATTAAACTTTAGTTGCATAACAGTGCAAAAACGTCCCGGTTGTGAGATAAATACTCAAATCAATTCAGATACTGAAACTCGTGAGCGATAGCTTGATACTTTATCTAATGTATTGCAGGCTCTGGGGTATGATCAACATCTTGTTCGTTCTCAAATTGACAGACCTAAAGGGAAGGACAGGGCTAATCTACTCGTGTACAACAAAAAGTGTCAGCCGGATCGTGTTCCCCTAGTTATAACGGGTCATCCAGTTTTAGAGAAATGCGTGGTATGTTATTCGAGGACTATTATTTAAGTAAAGTTTTTCCAGAAAGTACTCTGGTGGCAATGCGACAACCGCATGATCTCAGAAATAAACTTGTGTTAAGTTCTTTGAAGGTTGAGAGTAACACACCTGGGATTCGAGCATGCAATAGAAGCAGATGTGGAACATGTAAACTCATTAGCGCGAGTACTCAACACACAAAAGGCGGTCGCTTATATGTGCCAAACGGCTGTTACTCTTGTATTTCAAGTGGTATTGTGTATTTGTGGACTTGTGCTAAATTTCCTGGAACGTTTTATATAGGCGAAACAGATCAGACACTTTGCAAACGAATCACAGGACATCGCCAGGATATACGAGCCAAAAACTTCAGACTGTCATTTGCGTTCATTTTAATTCCCCCAATCATTCAGTTTCTGACATCCGAATTCATGTCCTGAATGGTGGTTTGAAGGAGATCAACATCAGAAGTGTTGTCAAAACACAATTTATCCATTTAATTTGAACAAGGCATAAATAAAGACTGGAAATCCATGTCTCCGTGGAGAGAATGATTAATTTGGCTGAAGATTGAACTTTTTCCAGTCTGACTTCGTACAGGCCAACCTCGCGGTCACGACGTTCTCTGTTTGTACTAACGTAAACTTTGTCAGGGACACCTGAGGCCCCGTAAGGCCTGGGCTGACGTGGGTTTATTTTGTCCCGCTGATGAAGTGGCGGGAAAATTAGACCAACGTGGAGGATCGGAATCCAAGTGTCGCGAACTCGACGCAGGGAGCTGAGTTAGACCGACGCCGTGATTCCTTCTCTGCCAAATTGGCCTGAAATAGGTTCGATTTCCGTTAGGTGTGATTCCTAATCACTTCAGGCTGTGTAATGGAAAGAATGACTTAAAGTAACAACGATTCTTTTATTTACACATAAAAATGAAGCCGTT
Source organism: Pictodentalium vernedei (assembly GCA_031216915.1). Lineage (NCBI taxonomy): Eukaryota > Metazoa > Mollusca > Scaphopoda > Dentaliida > Dentaliidae > Pictodentalium > Pictodentalium vernedei. The sequence goes on from CM062297.1 coordinate 866,452,664, forward strand.
TCAATATTTCAACAATCAACAATTCGATTCTTTTCACAGAAATTTGGTTGCTACGGTTAAATAATTCTAAACAATCATATAGTCATTATATAGCCCTGTACTGGCACTATAGTCTACACACTGGAAATGTTACTACCGTGAGCTCGGCATAAGAGCTTCACAAATCTGAAATGTTATTACTGTGAGCTCGCCATAAGAGCTTCACCCGCTTAGGCTCAAATGTCAACGTCTGCGCGTAAATGTACCTCTGGCTGGCGGAGGGTTCCGACCAGCGATGTTCGTCATCTATAAAGCCACCGTACTTCTGATTTGGGTCAGATATTGTCTACTCATACCTTATGTGCCTTTTGAAAGTCCTCCGTGAAAGTCCTAATGAAATATTCACCGTTCCTGGTTGAATTCACGATTCACAAATGCCCCTTTTTGTGCTAGGGCGAAATTGTCACTCACACCGATCTCCAGTCGGTATTACGATGCTTCGACAGCAAAACAAACTACTCAGAACGCAATCAGTCTGACGCTTCAAAGGGTTAATACGCACAATACAATTAACCTACACTTCTGACTATTGCAGGCTGATACCTGCTACTCGACAATCTAAACTTTAACGTTCCACCTGGGTTTTCCTTCTCAACGAATTTGGCACTTGTAGCCGCCTATCAACCTTAAGCTAAATCAATCGTGGAATGCCCTCTCTGGCGATTCCAGCCGTTTCAGGGTCCTGTGATCGAAGGTACCCTTATGCCAGGAACAGAGTCCGCCTGTCCTGGACTTCACCAACGTGTGTGTGACCCCAAGTGTGTGTCTAATGCTCTGCTCTTCAAGGTATATATACTTTTTACCCTAGACTGTCAGGTGGACGGACGCTCATCTGTCCATCTGTCAAAACGGTGGGAGATGACGTATATCGAGACAGAATCAATACAAGTCATCTCGCGCGTGACTTAACGGTGATTTCACTTGTCGAGAAAACCGATTCGTTCCTGCCACGCATTGCTATTACTAATGATGACACGACATTTCTATCTTTTAGAATCTCGTTTCTCAATTGGCCGTGACGATATCCTGCCACCAACCGATTACGTCTCGTAAGACTCGCGACTACTGCATAAATTAAATGAGATTAGACCTTATCGAGCATACCGTTTCTCCCCTGGGTCCCTGCACTGAAGCTGGATATACACCACGTGTGTTTTTTTCCATGTCCAGCTTCACATAGAAGTAAAATTCACGTAGGTTTTCGCCATGATGCGGAATATCTTTTGAACTTACGATATCTTTATATACGAGGCCCCTTGCCCCTATATTTAGGCTGGCTTTGCCCTGACAAACTTCATTTGTTTGTTGTGAATTGTCTGAACTGAACCAGACGAAGGCGTAAGCCGAAAGCTTGTTTTAAAGACAGATGGACTATTTATGGTAATCCAGGTGTGTTCATGTTTCCATTCTACTTATATTCCTATGTTCACATACCCACACGGCTATTGGATAAGTAAAACTCCAAAGACGTATATTATGATCCCTTATTCGAAAGAGCTCGACGAGCTCGTTCCGATGATGGACCATAAGGTACGCCTTTCAGACAAACATTGAACAAATAATATGTCAATGGCAATGTTGAGGAGTACTGCACGTCGATGGTGCTCTTGTCACCAATCAATGCTAATCCTGCTTGTGTGGAGTTAGTACGTTGGGGAGTCTGACAGTTGCTTTCGTTGCTCGGTGGTTATATCGGGACACTCCGGCTTCCTCCACCCGTAAAACTGGCCGACACAAGGTGACCTTGGCTGTCGAAAGTGTCGTTAAACCTCAATTAATAAATAAATAATGATTATGTTTTGAAAAACACTCGCTGGTTATGTCGATACGTTCGGTAAGGGAGATAAACCTAATTACTGTGTTTTACCTTACAATCAACATGTATTTTGTCTGTATTAACCCTACAACTGTCGTGTATCCGACCTCCTGATACAGATGTTTGTATCAGGGGGTCGGATACAAGCACGTTCCTTTCGCGTGAGTTCCATTTTTTTTCTTTTTGTTCATCCGTACGAATAAATAGTTCGTTATATATTCGTCTACATCTTTGACTTATCCCCAATATATTGTACGATAAAATGATTATTACCATTATGTGGATGTACAAAATATGTATCCGAGTCTCTCTCCGGGTTCTAAAGGTAGATCACGACTCGTCTTCGACTCGTCTGATCTACCCTTAGAACCCGGAGCTCGACTCGACGAGTCGTGATCTACCCTTAGAACCCGGAGCGAGACTCGGATACATATTTTGTACATCCACATAATGGTAATAATCTCTATTTATCTAACAATCATATACATTTTGGCTTGAAAACCACGAGAAACGGTACGTATCACATAATGTGTTCCGATTCCGTATCATATAGACGACTCATTCTGATTCCGTATCATATAGAGGACTCGTTTCCGGGAACGCAATGGCCTATCATCATAGGCGGATGAATATATTCTATGAACGTTTCAGTGATCGACTCAGTTGACCGATTTCAATACAAAACTAAATTTCTTACAATTAGCGAGGGACCCCCCCCCACCCCACCCCCACTCCCCCACACACACACGCACACACACAATAAAGAGAAACTGCACAATTAAATATTACACACTTATAAATTCAAGTGCATCATCACAGGAAGTGACACTGAGAGTGAATAACTGTACAGCGCAAACAACTTTGAAAATATTGTTTGTTAATGTGCACAACAATATTGTTCCATAAAGTATGGGTTTTTTAAAAAACTTTTTCTCCCCCAACATTATGTCCCAAAACTGTATTAATAATTTAAGATTGAATCTGTTTATGTGACACAAGTGTTAGATAAATGAATTATCATGACAATGTGCATGTCCTGTGATTTGCATCAGATTCTCGGTAGTGTCCAGAATGGGATCACAACTCACCGGCAAAGACGGCTCGTTGAGATCCCATTCTGGACACCACCTCGAATCGGATACAAATCATAGAACATGCACCTTATCATGATAATCTGTATTTATACGAAATACATCGTGCCGAGCTTACAAGCAATAGGTGCAGAAGTGTTTTGTTTGTGTTTAGAAATATTGAACCTAATATCCTATAAATATTGTACTTTGATTAGATTTTTTCTATTATTCATCAAACGAGACCTATTATAGCTTATTTCGTTTGCTAATTACCACCAGCAGTTATGGAATTATTGATTTTCTGCGTAAATGTTATATTCATTTTTCTCTGCGTGTTGCCATCTATGTCAAATGTAGAAATGGATTATATTGGATATGTCCCAATGCGTCAGACCAAAACACTTGCACCTATTGTTGGTCATCGATGTGCGTTGAATTTCCACTTTTTATTTCCTAAATGTGTTTCCGTTTTATTGTAGATTTGCACTTTATGCGACATGAATACAAACAAGACAATGTGTTATTGTGACTGATAGCGTGTACAGCGACAATCAATCTAATTCCTCGAGTTGTAAACAAAAGTGTCTATTTACATAGTACTGTTTGAGAAAATAGCCTCTTTCTCGGTCAGACCAGGATTCCTCGCTCCGTACCTATATCAATAGATCAAAGTTGAATAGTGCGAAAATTAAGAAAAATAAATGAAAACAACCTGGGATGCAACGCTCTCGTGTTTCTTTTTCCGACAGCCGGGGCTCTTCGATGTTGTAAGCGCAAAAGAGGACAAAGATCCGCAACCCCGTCCCGATCACGTCGAAGCTCTCTATCCGTTTTTCTAGTGACAATATTGTATGTCTCTAATTCAATAGGAACGATATTGTGACCAAGAAAGCGGCTTTCATACAGTAGACCGGATATGAGTGTTCTGCGTGATGATATTATTATCCCCTTGAGGTCAGGTGTGAGATGGCGAAGTTTCACCCGAGGGGGCAAATATTTAACTCAATACACAAGGCTTGGGGAGTGTTTGGGCCAGATATTTCTGCGCGAGGATGAGATTTACCCATCCTACTCCATACCAATCCAGATGATTTTTTCTCTCACCACACCTCGCATGACGTCATCGAAATAAGAGTACTTGCTCCAATGTCACAACACCGTGCATGTCTATGTATATTACGGAAGATGGCCCACGGGAATCAGGCGGAGAGGTACGTATCCATAGCTCACAATTGGAAGAGATTTACGGGAAAGTTAGCTCCCTTTAATTTTCCAATTTAACTAGAGGGCATGGAAATTTCATATGCAAATTTAAATTTCGAAATGTTGGCGAATTTGTTCCATCGATGTGTGCATCATTTCTCAAATGTCAGGCATTTTCCTGTAGAGTAGTGTAGAATTACGAACGCTGGCATTCTACATTTTTTCCCAATCCGTTTAAACGTTTAAGTAGTATAAATAAGAAAAGACGGTCTTTTGATGTTCTGTATCTTTTTTATCTGTGAATTATATCAACAATGTACGCACCCTAACATATAAGTTAAGCAACGTCGAGCCCGGTTAGTCCTCGGATGGGTGACCGTCTGAGCGATCGATTCGGACTCCCGCGCTGTGTCCTTGGTCAAGGCACTTAACCCCCACGATGACGCCGTGTACTTGAACCACCGAGCAACGACGAGCAGCTGCCAGCTCCCCAACATCATAACTCCGCACTGCAGCACAGGCAGGGTTAGATTGGTTGATGACATGCGTACCACCGACGTGCAGTACGCCTTAGGACACGGCGTCATCGTGCCCCCACATGGGCAATGGGGGTGAAGTGTCTTGCCCAAGGACACAACGCGGTTGCCGCAGGTGGGATTCGAACCGAGGACCCCTCGGCTTGCAGCCTGAACTTCTACCTACTGAGCCACCGCGCCCTCATTCCATCAATATAAAAGTCGTATATGAGAAATTTCATATAAAAATTTGTAAATTATTGTAAAAACACATTCGCTTAACAAAGAGGTTAAGTGGACATTTAGTGTTGTTAGGTGCGATACTGATAGATAGTCTTAATGACCGATTATCTGTGAACTAGTTTCGTTTAATTGGCTTGCCATAAAAAGCCAAGTTTCATTCTGTTACTTTTAATAAACGAAACCAACAGACAGCTCTAGAGCTGTCTGTTAGTTTCGTTTATTAAAAGTAACAAAAGGAAACTTTATTTATTTTCTGCTAATGTCGTAGATATTTCCTCTACAATTGCCTGCTTCTTAACTGACCCTTCCTCCCTCATCTAATAATTTCAAGGAAATATTTCTTTATCGAAAGTAAATTTTCATAACGAGATAAACCAGGGATGTCCGAAAGTACGTTGCTATTCTATTCATCTGACACTTTTCTGTCGATATTTTGCTCTGGAAATGACCACAACTCATCAAAGTTTCGACATGCTTCCTGTTTTGCTCATATATCGCGTGAACGAATGATTGCCTGTGTTTGAAGTGGACGCTGTTTCAGTTTTCGAAGTTCGAAGCGGTTACCGATATGATTTTTCCTGAATTATCACCTTTCAAAACAACAACAGCCAATATACATATCTTCTTCCTTGAATGTGGTAGAGTGTTGTTTACCACAGGATGTCACCAAAAGTAGTTCAGTATTAATGCATTTTTATTTTGAAAAACATGTATTGTTGACGTAAGCCAATGCGAATCACATATTTCAATTCGAATCGATTCGAGTATATTATTCAAAATCGAATCAATCGTCGAATCGAATATAGGCATCTCGAAGTTCAGACTGATAAAATATTCGTCGAAGGCATGCCTTGATGATGTAGTTGGAATATTACCCAGTAAGGATTTTTGTTCAAAAACAGAAAAGGGTGCGAGAATTCTCCTCTGAGCGGTGCATCTGGCAAGCCGCTAGCAACCGTGAGATCATCATTGATATTGCTTGAACACTTTAAATTTGCTTTCAGCAGTGGTAGTGAATAGTGAAACTGGAATTAGAATGGATGGTGGCATGACTACAGGTGCTTTCTAAGTACGTGGAGAGTGTATTATCACTAAATCACCCGCAGAGTGGAGATTCCACCCGAGCAATAATTGCAAATTTGTTGCACAGCAAAACCAGAACCAGCAACGTTCCAGCCAATGGACCTCCGGGTTAAACCCGGAGGTACATTGGCTGAAACATTGCTTGTGTTTTTTGTCGATATGTACAAAATTTGAAAGTTATAGCTTGGGTGATAACTTCACTCCGCGGGTGAATTAGTTACAATCCACTCTCCACGTACTGTATGTTAATAAATCGGAAATTAGACTCGTCTTTATTTTCAATATTATTTATGTACGTTTTGTGAAACGACTAAGATAATTGATACCAAGCAATATTCCAGTTAAAAGATTCGAAGGAAAACGAGTAGGAAACCGATTTCGAATCGAACCGAATATCAACTTGAAATTCGAAATCGAATCGAATCTCGAAGCTACGCAGGGCCCTATGTTGACGGTGTAGACTACATCGAATTTTACCGGTTTACATTTGAATGAATATTTTCACTGTGTTGACACAGATATTGTTCACAGAGTGCACTATATAATGTTTTGAGTAGCGAACATTTCGTATTCACAGGTCTTCCATTGCAGACCACCTGATTTTGTTTATATAAAAACAGCCTAATAACTTCTTCTTTATCGTCAATTCCAATTCGTCGATAGGAAGCAAACGGGTGGCATTTACAATGTTGGAATATTGCACTTGGCACATTTATGAACGGAAGGGACGAAATAATGTACAGTTTTTGAGTGGAGTTTTTATAGGGCTTGGTTTGTCACAAACTATTTTTTTTCTCCAGTTTCCTTTCCAGGTCGATCCAAAAAGAACACAATATTATGTTAAAAGTTCTCGGAACTTCTAAAAGGTTTGAATTTTCTGTAGATTTTCAGAATAAAATAATTTTTTTTTATATGGAAATATATTACAAAGCGCACAAAACAAACAGGAATGCAAGCGATGAAAGTTCTCTGGTATGAGTTTTCTCTCCCTTCACTGCATCTAGCAAAAAGTAACAGCATTTGGAATAAACCCTAGTGGAAGCTAGAGTAACAGTGATAGTTAATCGACCATTCAGCATATATAGAGGATATGGAATGAGTGTTTTTCTCATATAATATTTATGAAACGAGTCTAAGAATTTTCCGTTTTGGCGAGCCTCTGGCGAGCCCAAACGGAAAATTCGGACGAGTTTCATAAATATTATATGAGAAAAACACTCATTTCATATTCTATTTATCATATGACACACACACGCACAAATTAGCCGCTTAGTATGACCCTTTTAATCCATCACCTAACTTGAGTTGCAGACGGCAATTGGAAAAAACATCCTCGTCTAACTAAACATTTTCATTTTTGCTTCCAAAATATAGGCTATGACCCCTCATTGGAACGAGCTCGTCGAGCTCGTTCCAATGAGGGGTCACAACCTATGTTTTGGAAGCAAAAAGTGAAAATATAAAAAAAAAATGAATGGCGTTTTTCTTGTAGGTAAAATATTAATACAATATAACCCACCCTAAATAGGACAGATAACGTAAATTCTCCCTACTGAAATTATGCAAATGTGACCCAGTTGTATTTTGTTTAGCCAATCAAAGTGTCCAGTTTTGAAATTGACCAATGAAAGCTCCCAACTCTAATTATGCAAATTATGAAAATGTGTCCCAGTTGTATTTTGTTCAGCCAGTCAAATTGTCTAGTTTTGAAATTGACCAATGAAATTGACGGAAGGCTTTATTTATCACTGATTAATATGAAAACAAAATATCAAATGTTTTAAAGTGAACAAAACGGGCGAGTCATATGACAAATAACAGTTCACTGCACAAATAGAGGATAAACATAACCGGTGGTTCGTGCTTTTCCGCTTCACGATGTAGAAATTAAAACTGACTTTTTCTAAATCTTGTCACAAATGAATTTGGAACACGATTTAGAACACAATTCAGCCGTTTATTTGAGCACGTCGGTAAATTATTTATTGTTTCACAGTTTGTTGAAAATTCTGGCCTGAGGAGTGACATAGTCATACTTTGTGTTTTTAGAGTTGGTAGTGTTCCAGTGAATATGTTAAATTCTGAATATTCGACGTCTGTTCTGTTAATTTGAAGTATTCACTTTTCAGTGCTTCCTTTTAGAGCGAATTTGGTCCCTCCGCCACATGTGCTTGGCACCACAAGCAGGCGTGCAGAAAACGACACAATGTTCTCGATTTATTTCCATGCATTACAGACTCGTTATCTTTCAAAACAACATCGTTATTAAAAAAAAACAAAACGCCGAACAAGGACATTGTACTTCACAGAAATTGTGATTCATATTTCGAACAAGGACGCCGAACAAGGACGTTGTACTTCACAGAAATTGTGATTCATATTTCATTTGTCAATTTGTTGTCACTAAAATATGCTTTATGACCCCCTCATTGTAGTGACCTCATGGATCTTATTACAATGGTGGGTCACAAACTATGCGTTTCTTAGACAAAACATGAAAATGTTTAGTTATTTAAAAAGTGTTGTGCCAGTTTCGTTTACTATTTGTGTTTTTTTCAAAAGGTTAAACAGAATCAATTTTATCCAAATTTCTGTCGTTTGAGGGACGAATTAGACAAAAATTGTTTTCCACAATTTGCTGACGGAAACATCTGAGGCTTTACAATAATTAGTTATTGGTGTGATGCACGAGCTATTCGCTGTGGCTAGCTCTCAAATCAGTTGAGTAAGATCAATGTGTTCACTGTTCATTCTCGCTTTGTAGTACTCGCAGCAGGTTTAATTTTAGGCAATATACATTAGGATTTATTTAATTATGTATTGCGGTTTAACGACACTCTTCACAGTCATGGTCACCTCGTGTCGGGCAGTTTTATGGGTGGAGGAAGTCGGAGCACCCGGAGAGAAGCACCGAGCAACGGCGAGCAACTGTCAGTCTCCCCAATGTACCAACTCCACACAAGCAGGGTTAGTATTGGTTGAAGACAAGTGCACAATCGACGTGCAGTACACACGCCCCAGTACACAACGCCACTGTGCCTCCGCGTGGGAAATTGTGATTAAGTGTCTTGCCCATGGACACAACACGGGTGCCACAGGGCGGATTCGAACTTTCAGAACTCTCGGCTTCGAGCTTGTATATCTACCTATTGAGCCACCGTACTCCCAATATATATTAGTAATGTCCTCACTAGACGTGTATCCCGTTCACTGATATTCCACTTTATCTAACAATCATATAGATTTTGACCTGAAAACCACGAGAAACGGTACGTATCACATGTGTTCCTATTCCGTATCATATAGACGACTCATTCTGATTCCGTATCATATAGACGACTCGTTTCCGGGAACGCAACGGGCTATCATAACTGGCGCATGGATACATTGTATGTGCGTTTCAGTGATCGACCGAACATTGTGTCTCAAAAATGTTTTAAAATAATTTAACCCTTTACCTAACATAAAAAGCAGACGACACTTTTATTGAATAACTAATTTGTTTTCATTTTTTGTCTCAGAAACACAGGTTATGACCACTCACTGGAACGAGCTCTACGAGGGGTCATAACCTATGTTTTTGAGACAAAAAATGAAAGAATAATGGAATAATGGAAATTAATTGGCGATTTTTTGAGAATAGCATTGACGGGTTTTGGTCGTTGAGTTGGGTAAAGGGTTAAAATTTAATCTGTTTATGTGACAGAATTGTTAGATAAATGAATTATCATGATAATGTGCATGTCCTGTGATTTGCATGAGATTCTCGGTGGTGTCCAAACATGAGATCACAACTTGCCGGCAAAGCCGGCTCGTTGAGACCCCATTCTGGACACCACCTCGAATCTGATACAAATCACAGGACATGCACATTATCATGATAATCTGTATATACATAGATCTAGTTTCGGCGGTGCCCTTGTCAGAAATAGTTGAACGCTTCTTAACAAACGCCCCTAAATGTTCTTGTGGAAACGTCTATGGGGATGCAGCTCACTTCATATCATCGTGTCCTAACTTTCGTAACCACCGTCAATCTTTTCATCTAAACATTGAGAACCAAACAAACAATGTCAGTTATATACTGTACGGTAATCCAGCATGGCCTAGTTAATCAAAGAGTCTTTGTAGGCTTCCAAAAGTACATTGAAGAAACGAAGAGATTTGAGTAGAGGCTATCTCCAACCCATGGGATAGATATAATAGATTTATACAGTCACAAATACATCATACATCTAGTTATCACAGCAGACAGATTGCTCCGTACAATTCACCCGTTCAAGCACCATTATTGTTTGTAACTTCTTCAATGTAACGATGAGGTATTCAAACAGATTTAGCCTGTTTACCAAACCTTTTTGATTTCGACATAAAATATGTTCAAAAGAGAAATATGTTCCGTGCTTGCATGTATGTCATATTTGTATTTTTGTTTTGCACAGTCTGTTGGTGCTGGAGGTGAAGCTGCCATTGCAGGTTGTATCGGCCTTTATGGATTTTGGCATGAAAACCCGAATGCTTACTGTATAATCTGATAGATTCGTATTCCTGCTAATATGTTGCAATTCTGCTGGTAATGTACGGACTTACGGCGGTGCATGATATACGCCCTTGTTAATTTCAGGTACTTGCGACATGGAGATAGTCTTTTTTTGTATGTGTATAGTGAAATGAATGTTTATAGCAGGACGTCAAAGCCTTTACCAAATGTTGAGTTGTTCAGATGTTTCTGTCAGGATGGGGGTTGTGTGATGATGTTGACGCGACAATTCAATCGACGTTGTCATGTCAGTCGTGGAGAATATTTATTCAGCGCGATTTATTACGTCCCTCGTTTCTCCAATGGGCAAAATTAGCAAATGTTTGACGTCGTACAGATAGAATAACTGAAAAAAGAATAGATTATTATGTAAATACTCTTCGCATCTTGCGCCTTGCTCGCCATGAGAGCGGATTGCGACGTGCATAATATGTACTTTTAGCACGCAAAGAATATTGTGCTGTTCCTGATGGACATTTAGACGCTTATTTTCTCATGAATCTCCCCGAGGAAACTGCATTTCTTCTTCCCATGATGAGAGGCGCCAGCGTGAAGTAATAATTTCTAATGCGGGCGTTTGTATTTTAAAATTGCATGTAATAGCATTCGTCAGCTAAACTGCATAATTTATACTCGAACTGTACCAAGGCGTTATATAATCGCCACGGATTCGCATTCAGGGACAGTAAACCTTATTGTATTAGAAAAGTTACGAGATGAAGATGGAGGATTCTGTGTTTGTGTGTTGAGGATGGGGAATGGGCGCATATAAACCTAATTTGTTCTGACTGCTATATTACTGGCGGCTGACAGACTGAAATAATGTTTGGTCGGAAACAGTTTTATGCCTCCGCGACGAATAGTCGGAGGCATATTGTTTTACCCCTGTTCGTCCTTTCGTCCGTTGGTCTGTACGCCGTCCGGTGTGCGTCCGTTTGGCCGTCCATTATCCGTCCATCTGTCCGTATCTAGGGTACATTGCTTGTCCGGCTAACTTCTCTCACATTTTTCAAGCAAGGACTTTTTTATTTCACAGGCTGTTTGTACATAACCCAGAAGTGTGCATATTGTCAGGATTTTGATTTGCTTCAGTATCTCACAAAATTACAAGTTGTTGAAATTGGTCATTTTTTTTTGTAGAATTTCACCTGTATGGTACGTTGTTTACGTGTTGGAGACTTCGCAGCGGCATCATATGTGTCTTACAGACAAAGCTCATGTAGGAGAAGCAAATCACAGTTTGCAATTCAACGTCCTGTGTCCATGTTCTTTGCGGTGGCATGCTTCTGGCTAGTTTTAATAAACACTCTATATGTCTCACCAGACTCACGGCAGAGTGAATTGAGAGGTTGCAAGTATAGCGTCTATCGGAAAGTGAATTGTCGTTCTTGGACTAACTACTACCGGTTGGTATTTACGGTATTGTAAACATTATGACTCGGATTGATAGCGCATAGTCAAATTACGCCTGGAGCTAACACCACGAAATACCTTGCGACCCCCGACATCAACTCACCCCAGTCGGGAATGGGTTAGGGACGTTGGGTCCCGAGGTGTTCTCCAGGAAAAAATGTGCTTGGAAGTCAAGTATTGGAAGCATCCGCTCATACACTGCACATCTCACAAATCAACGACATGGCCATTGGAAACTTTGTCGTGGTACAGTACGGCCACCGTGGACTGGCCACTTTCAACGGAGGGGGTAGTATTTCCACGAACGCAATGATATTAGATTCCAAACACCTATTTTTCGGAATAATCATCAACAAATTAATTAATGAAGAGCCGGGTACAGCCTGGTGCTTTATTTATTAACGTTTTGCTGGTGATGATGTTTATTACCTGGAAAACGCATGAATGAAAATCACTGCACACACGTGGATTACGACCTATCCACGGCGACGGCACTGTAATTATGACACACAATTACGCGGTAGACTTTTTCCATTAATAGGATCACAGTTTTGACAATGTTATTTAATTGAATCACAATGTACACAAACAAACACTCAGAAACAAAGAATTTCTCATACCAACCGGAAGTAAGTCGTATTAGTCTACACAGCGTAGAAGAGTTCATGGAATCAAGTGGAGATAACATTTTTATCGATAGAGCCTATCACAAAATTTACAGTAGGTAGAGAATTCACGTGACCAACAGTTTTAGGGTTTTGCGTTGCTTGTACCTAAAAACTCGTAGAATAAAACGGGGCGCTCATGGTTGGCCCCATTCAAACCATTTTTTTTTTGCGCTATAAAATTGTGACATGCAATATCCTTTGTTTGTCACATTATAACTACCAAATAGCTTATCACGGAAAATATCGTTCACAAAACGTCTGATGCCAGTATGACGTCAGACGTCAACGTCCACGTAGTATGGTGGTGAATGAGTTGGTTTCGGAAGTTGAATTAAATTAATCTTCTCTTATTTTTCATTAACTGTCTGGCTAATCCAAATTGTCGACGACATTTTCAGAAAACATTTCCCAAAATCAAATCGATTTTAGTGAAGTCGGTACAGAAATTTTATATGAAATCGCGACTCATTAGATTTCCTGTCCACCTGAAGAGAAATTCCTTATTTGTTGTTTACCTTTTGTTGGTAGAGATCGCCCGAAAGTTGATAACTCAACTGTGCAGTTTACTCAATGATTACCATTTTGAAATGTGTACAGTACGTGGAGAGTGGATTGTAACCAAATCACCCGCGATGTGGAGTTATCACCCAAGCTATAACTTTCAAATTCTGTACATATCGACAAAAACACAGGCAATGTTTCAGCCAATGGACCTCCGGGTTTAACCCGGAGGTCCATTGGCTGAAACTTTGCTTGTGCTGGTTATGCTTTGCAACAAAATTGCAATTATTGCTTGGGTTGAATCTCCACTCTGCGGGTGATTTAGTGATAATACACTCTCCACGTACTGTACGTTATCTAACACAACTAACTCCGGAACATATCAAGAATGTACAGGAAAGGAAATAGATTATATTTTCCGACTACCTTTTCCCCTTTGCTAGCTTTACTCACCCCCCCCCCCCGCCCCCAAGTTGAAAGCCCTCTCATTTTGATGCTTCGTGAGCAGGTGAATACTCTCATGTCTGACCAATATGATATCGTGTTTTCCTACATACTGGCGATGTTGGGATCTCCGATAATACCAGGGCAGAAGTGCAGCGAGTCAGACTTTAAACAAGTTAATCATTGAGTTTACATTTTTTTCAGCGGTTTTAAATCATATATCGGAAATTTCATCAAATATATGTGACAGGCGGAGTAGAATGTAACAACCAATAACAAGCTCCATCGCTTCCAACCAAATATCAATGATAAAAATTCGTGTAGTAACATGTGCAGAAAATACCATATAATATTGATACGATGTCATGTTGATCCTGTCGTCTCAGACGCGAGGTGAACTGGCTGTCGATGGTATAAATAAATAAATAAATAAATAAATAAATAAATAAATAAATAAATAAATTATGTCTTCATCATTCAATTGTAATTTATTTAAGAAATAACTGTTGTTTTCCTTCGGTTTATGCGATATAAACCGAAAATTTTCAGCACAAGCTTCATAACTCGCGTAGCGAGTTATGATTAAGCTTGTGCTGAAAATTGTTGGTTTATATCGCATAAACCGAAGGAAAACAACAGTTATTTCTTATAATTTAATCTGGCTGTAATATTAAAATATAAAAACTATGTGTACGTGAACCAAAAACTTTTAATTTTCGCAAAAGACAACAGTCAAACTCAGGAAAGTGTGCCACAAACAGGTCACTTCAGTCATTGTCAAATTGTTTGTTGTTTTGATTTTCGAAGGCAGACGACGGATATTTAGCAAGTCACGTAACAATATCATTAAAAACATTTTTTTTAAGTTCCCCCAAAATCATGTTTGGATGTATGATCTTTTATTCGTCTCCCACTTCGGTATATTTTATTAAATTCAATTGTTCCCGAGAAATTATCATTATATTCTCGCTGGCTGGAGGCGATGAAAAATCGATCATTGATCTTTGTTCACAGGCTTGTTATCCATCTATCAGTCTGCCGTCACGCCCTCACGGTGACAATTAGATTGAGTGGGCGGGGCTTCCAGTGTCTTCAAAGTTGGATCGGATGTGCGAACGTGTAGACATTCTAAATCATTACGTGATTTGGTTTATACGATTTTGACGACTTTCACGCTGTATGCTTTCAACCAATCAAACGCAGAGGCGGGGCAAATGATTAAACTATTCCTGTTTTTAATCAATCATGTTACACTCATAACTCATAATTACTTGTTTTACGCTTCTACAGTTTCCTTTCCAGGATATAATTAAAACTAGAACTCCTGTCACGAATTACTCACAAATACTTCGTCTGTGGGTTTGATCTGCGTGCTGTGATGAGAGTAAGACTATCACATTCTGTACATATTCCCTATGCATAAGCAATGTTTCAACCAATGGACCTCCGGGTTCAACCCCGAGGTGCTTTGGCTGAAATATTGCTTGTGCTTCTACAGATAACCAGTTGAATCTGTCATGCTTTGGATGCCATTCGATAGGGAAATTTCGCACAATTCTTGTGCGAAATTATGTCAAAATAAGCTCATAGTTAGTGACAGTACTAAAAGTGTTAACGGTATAGCCATAGATGTTGATGAGACGTTAAACACAAATACATGAATAAATAAATAAATAATACAAATAAATAAATAACATCCACTGTAAGGGGCGTAGCTGTGGGGTTTCTTTCGTCTGAGTTGAAGGCTTAGACACCTATTTGCCATTGCGGGAGCCAATGCTATACAACTTTTACAATTGTATTTTCTAGAATTGTATTTTCTTACTACTAATACAACTTCCTAAAGTGAAGCATTAGCATTTTAAAAGACATGGCAATTTTCCAACTGGCAAACTGCCACATCTTTGAAAATGCTAATGGTTTATTTCAACCCATTTAAAGTCATAACTAGAAAATACAGTTCTAGAAAATACGACTGTAAAACTTTTATAGTATTGGCCCCAGGTGATCATATTCTTTCTTACAAGACTGGACTTGATACTTGGGCTTATAGCATATACACAGTATTAGATGCAAATGGTGAATGCGATATATCCGGACCAGGCCTGTTATGGGCAATGAATTAATGCTTTCATGATGCAGCTTGTATTTTAGACAGTCGGGATTAAACTTCAAAACCTCGAGTTACTGAAAATTTAGGTGTGTTTGGTTAACTAGCAATCGGAGCAAGTATATTTCTCGGCTTCTCGTTTAATTAGCGCATACCTTACTCCAAAATGGTCATGCTAGTCCCTACAAGCCTGGCGTGAGTACCGCATACCTCCCTTTGTATGATGGACCGTGACTTTAACAACGATTAATAGAATGAGCACAGCGTTGATCGACACTATTACTCCAGTTGTATTATTTAGCATTTTCGAAACTGTAATGTCCATCTAACACATAAGCCCCCACCCACCCACGGGCATTGTCGGTCAGCTCTGTCTTACTCGATTTTCGATGACCTAGACTCGTAACTATTCATAAGTTCAAATCCCCGCACCCTGATGTCGAAATATCTAAAATTCAGGGTGCAAACATTTCCCATAATACAACTAGAAATTTAACGAATTCAATCTTGTTTGACAGAGCTCAATGAGCTCTGTCAAACAAGATTGAATTCGTTAAATTCCCAGTTGTATTATGGGAAAAATGGCTACTTCGGATCTGGATATTTGAACATCAGTGTGTAGGGGGTTAACCACCAAAACAATTGATAAGAAAGTGCATGATCACTAACAAAAACTAACCTTTATCTGAAACTCCAATCAAAATCCAGATCCCACATCCGCCATAGTCTCAATTATTCACTCCTACTGATTTCTATACAAGTGAACTACTGGGATGTCAGCGAAAACTTTCTCAAATCAATCACCTCCCACCCCTCCAACCACCACCGCCAAAGTATGGTGTCAGGTCAATGAACGGGGCAACTCCTCTTATCGATGACGTTTAATCACGAGAAAGCGTAACAGCTTTCAAGTCATCAAACGCCGTAGTGTTTATCTAGCACGAAAACTAGTAACACCGTAACATAATAATAATAACACTTCGGCCGGCCGTTGATTTGTCGCGGTTCTCGTATGAGAAGGCCTTGGTTACCCATGTTCTACCAACTGCCTCCCCCTATTCCCGCGCTTCTTCTCTCGTCCCAACACTCGGAGACGAACTGCTTGATGACATCCCTTGCACCATTCTTCCCAATCTCCCCGATTAGTATATTAACCTTCTCCTTTGATTCGCCCCCTAACCACATGTCCTTCATTCTCCCATCCCACTTCTCCATTATACTCCCTGTGAATCTTGTTCTTTTAGACTGGTATTTTGGGCATTCTATAAGAAAGTGTTCCAGGGTCTCCACCACGCCCACGTTACACATCTGGCACTCCTTTTCACTGTTTTTCCCAATTTTCCCCTCAGCTCCAGGGACCGCGACCTCAGCTTGAAAAACAGTGACCCCCCAAAGGTGCCATCAAGGTACTCTTCAAAACCAGGCTTCTCTTTATCACGCAGGCCACCCAAAGACCTCTTTGATTTGACCCCCTCTCGCCAATTACGGTTACAATCCCCCATGACCCTTTCTCTGACGATCTTTTTGCCCTGGTTTGCCCCAACGTCAAGGTCCGAGATCTCCATTGAGCAGTTTTCTTCTAGCTCCCTCACTTGGGCCATCCACCCCGTCTTGATATTTGAGTTGAAAGTTCTCAGGAACATTACTTTACACCATCGGCTATCGGGGAGATTTACCAAATAATTAAGATAACCGAGTTTCAATAGGTCTATCCTGTCCTTGATCCTCATCCACCCAAGCTCGCCCCTGATTGCTTCTAGTGCTGCGGCATTACTCGAGCCTGTTATCCATCGGCCTGCATCGTTCGGCAGGATTTCCAAGCTCTTAACAGCTGTCTGGTTTAGGGGTACAACTTCCGTACCGTATGTTATACTTGGCAGACCCACCATTTCACAAATGGTTTTTCCCACGAAAACTTTATTGAAACTGTTTCTCCCTATAAGTTTCATTTGGTTAAGGATTCGCTCCCCCTTCAGAATCAATTTATTTGTGTGGTTTCGGTAGATGCCTCTTCCTGTGATGTTTATATTTACCCCCAGGTATTGATAGTCACTAGTCTCTCCTACACTAAGAAGTCTACTGCTACCTTCCGGAATGCAGAACTCCCCCACTCTCCACCTTCGAGTGGGGTCCACTTTGCGGCCCACGGGTATAACTTTGCTCTTGCTTTCATTAAGTTCGAGTCTCCATTTGCTCCCATATTTCCCAACAATTCCCAGCATCTTCTCTAACCCCTCTTCGCTTTCTGACACTAGCACCATATCGTCTGCATAAAATAGCCCTGGGATCTTCAATTCACCAACTGCAACCCCCTCGTCGCTATGCAGGAGTTCATCTCCTAAACCTTTGATGTACAATGCAAAAAGAATTGGCGAAAGGATACACCCCTGTTTTAGGCCTATCTCCATAGGCACACGTTTTGTTGTAATGTTACCCAGGCTGAGTTCACTCTGTACATCTTTATATAATGCTTTCATAATCCCAACAAACTCGCCCCCCAAGCCCAGAGCCTCCAGCTTGCGCCACATACCCTCCCTCCATACTCTATCGTATGCCTTTTTAACATCCAAAAAGGCCATGAACATCTTTTTCTTTTTTGCTTTCGCGGATTCTATCATTTGGGATAGCGTGAAAAGATGGTCAGTGACTCTCCTTCCCTTCCTGAAGCCATTCTGGATTTCTCCCAAAAACCCTTCTCCTCAATCACCTCCTCTAATCTCCCATACAGGACTTTACAGAAAACCTTTCCAATGTTGCTACTGACAGAGATCCCTCGATAGTTATCCAAGACGTCTTTTTTCCCCTTTTTGTGAATAAATGTCACTTTACTTTCCCTCCACTCCTTTGGGACCTCTTGTTTTTCTATGGCTTTGAATAGGGCAGTTAGGCTTTCCAAGAGTTCCTCTCCCCCTTTTTGATAAACTCGTTAGGAATTTCGTCCACCCCTCCCGCTTTTCCATTCCTCAATTTTGAGATCACTCTTCGCACCTCCTCAGTTTTGATTTCGCTGCACACGAAGTCCGAGAGAGTTTCCTCGACCTGGTTCGGACACTCCGGTGGGTTCCCCATGCCCCATCGCTTATCGTTTACCTTTTCTCAGTGCTTGACTAGTTCTAATGCGATTTGATCTCGCTCTTCTGTAACTCTGCCATCTACTTTAATGCTCTGTTGGTTATTCCCTTTGTTACGCTTGTTCACCCCTTTCCAAAATACGCTCGAACTCGACCCCCCTGTCATTCTTATCGTCCTAATAAGACTGCTATTTCGCACTCTCCGGTTGGCGTCTTTAATCTTGTTTACTTTATTTCGTGCTTGTTGGTATTCTTCCTTTGCTACCATGGCCTCATTGCTTTCCACCACCTTAAGTTTCCTACTTCTCCTGAATGCAGCACATTTAGCTTTTCTAACCTTTATGGCCCTTTTCAATTCTTCGTTCACTCTGTACCCAAGTTCCCGTGTTGGCACCCTAATCTTTCCTACACTTTCCTTCTCTGTCTCCACTAGGCTCGCAACTATGGCGTCGGCCATCTTCTGGACACTACCCCCCTTGTGTACGGCTGCAAGCTTTGGTTTCAGTTTTTCTTCGAACTTCGCCCAGGCGGCATCCTTTTTGAGTTCCCAAATCTCCCTGAAGCTTCCTTTCCTTTTCTCTAGGTTTTTCGCCCTCATCGTCACTGTAATCAACCTGTGACCACTATCCAACTCCATTTTGCCCTCATCATCCACTTCTACCATTATCACCTTCCTCAATTCATATCTGTGAGAATGTAGTCAATTATTGATTTTCTGTCGTTTCTCTCCCAGGTCCATTTCCCATTACATCTAGCGTCCCTGTTCAGAATCTTCAGACCGAGCTCATTTGTGAAGTTCAACAGCTTCTTTCCATTCCTGTTGACTTTCTTGTCCCCACCCTCTATGCCTTCTTCATTGTCGCCTATGTGTTAAAGTCGCCCATCAGAATTATACCGAGCCCCCTGTTTTCTAGTTCAGTGATATTGGACCTTAGTGTTGAGTATAGCGAGTCATTCCACTCGGGTTTACTTCCCTCCACCGCACAGTACACAATCCCAAGGGCAATACTTTTGTTCCTCAGACTGATCTTTACCCATCCAATTTCTTTTGACACATCAGCCGAGGTGATGATATCTTCCAGATCTGTAACCAGCGACGGTTTTAAATCTTCTTTAATGTACATGCCTACCCCTCCCCCCTTTTTCTGGCCTTCCGTTCGCCCTACACCTACCCACACACACCCGCTTACTTGGTCTACCCGTTCCTCGTGTCTTACCCACGTCTCGCTTAAGCCCATGACATCAACAGTGTTTCAACTTTCCAATCTCGGCACTGTCGTCAATAATAGCTAATAAGATGTGTTGTTATACGCTAAACGCTAAATTATTTACGAAATTGCGGAAAGATAGAAATCGTATCCCCCACTATGAAGATATAGAAATATTTACTTTCACGGTATCAATCAAAATGGCGGTTTTCAAAGCATCACTTCAAGGTGAATAAGAGTCAAATTATCACTGAAAATGATCAATTTGTTCTAAAAACGTACAATGAAAAGACAATCAAGTGTTTTTGAGTGGATACCGATCATTTCCAGCAATAATTCAACACGAATTCACCTTGAATTGATGCATGAAACCCGCTAGTCCAAACATGGTCTGAAAGTCCGTAATATAAGGTTTTGGTTTGGTACGTCCTCTCAGAGGACGTACCAAACCAAAAACTTATATTACGGACTTTCAGGCCACGCTTGGACTAGAAACCCGCCAGCTGAATCAGATTGCACGACGCTATCTATTCCGAGTATCGATCAAATCACATTCCGCGAATCAGTGATTCAGTGCGCTGTTTCATTTCATGTTTCCTTTCAGGTTGAAACGAGTGGAATTATCAGATTCTTATGAAAAGCGATTAATAAAAAGAAAATCTTGTGTTTTGAGTGGATGCCGAAAATTATCTCACTTGTGACCGAGATAAATGGCTATTTTCGCTCGCGCAAGCGCTCTCGATACACAAACATTTGCATACTCACTTATGAGATAATTTCCACTCAAAAACACGAGATATCCTCTGTGTATTATTCAATTTCAAATAATTTGTAAAATATCCCTACGGAGAAACAATTATATGGAGGTGTCGCACCCCTAACCACCACCCCAGGCGACGCCCCTGGATCATGTCTGTTGGTGGTCGAGCCCAGCATATTGTGTTCTTTTCAGCTAGAAATACAATACATCTCAAAGTGGACTAATACCAGCGTAGGACCAGGGTTAAATGCAATGAGAGATATGCATGCCGAAAGCTCTGGATTCGTTTGGTAAATGCCTTAACAAACTTGGGATCCGTTAGAGTTCCTCTATATAATTGATTGGTAATTAGGAAATCGTGAGAATTTTCCTGACGATAATGAACCCCTTAATAATTACAATGTTCTCCCGACGGATTTCAAGCTGGAATTGAACCATTGAAAAGAGATCAATTTAATTTCCGGTATTATATTATCTAAAATTACATTTTGTGTGAAAACTGCAGAGATACAACAGAGATGTGTGAAAGGACAAATAACTTGTTTTCTAAATGACTTTAACCATTCTAATGCAAATCATTATGCAGTGCCTCTAATTGATAACTCACCGACTTTATCGACAGGTGGGTTTCAAAAGAAATTGCCCTTTTCACAACCTTTGGAGTGCTGGCAAAGTTTTAATGTGTTGTAGAATAGAATAGAATAGTACAGCTTTAATGAACAAATACACCAAAACGCAAGGCAGATTGCATCACCACAGTAGGATAGTTAACATCAACTGAAAGTTAAGTATACTGAGTTAAAAAAGAAAGTATAATAAACTTTGAGGAGCAATTTTTTAGTATTATCGACTCTAATCCCAAACAAATTAGTGTAAATTCATATTTCGAGTCTAGCTGTATGAATTTGAATAATCTTATGTTCCGACTGTTGTTAGTACGCCGCAATTCAGACTTGGGGTGTAATGAAAAGTTCACACATGCAGTCAACAATAGCCTGTATGTCCACCGTTTGCCTCTTGGATGGCAAGACGTCGACGGCGCATGGACCCGATCAGTCTCTGGGTGTCACCCTGTGGTATTGCGTTCCACTCCTGCCTTAGAACATTACGTAAATCGCCTAACGTCGGGCGACCATAAAGTCGTACCCGACGGTCCAATTGATCCCAAAAATGCTCGATTGGCGACAAATCTGGCGAAAGTGGGGGCCAGGGAAGAAGTTCGATGCTCTGCTCCTCAAGAAAGTCACGAAAGATACGCGCCAAGTGACATCGGGCATTGTCTTGTTGGAATAACTGCAATCCGACGTTAACGTTGAACAACGGGACAACAACAGAGTCACGAATTTCGTCCCTATATCGCTGTCCATTCAGATTACCATCGATCAAGATCAACTGGGTACGATGGTGCAAGGAAATTTCAGCCCAAACCATTACACTACCCACGCCGAAACGGTCGAATTCCCGCACGCAAGCATAAGAAAACCGTTCTCCTCATCGGCGATACACTCCTGTCCTACCATCAGCGGCCGTAGACAAAATCGTGATTCATCACTAAAACGAACTGTGCTCCAACGCTCCTGAGTCCAGCGAACATGCTGACGTACCCATTCCATTCCGACGGTACGATAACGTTGGATAAGGATTTATTAAGTAGTATGGACGCCTACGTCGGATGCCGTGTTCAACGAGTCAGTTGGGGACAGTTTGTGCACTGATTATATCGTTAGTTCTTCCTGGAGTAATTGCTGCTGTCCTCGTCGCTGGAAGGAAGCGATCCCGCAAGTGAGACGTCCTGGTGTGTTGGTCTTGTACAGGGGTTGTAACTCTTGGTCGACCTGAACGCGGTCGGTCGGTAGTAGATCCAGTGCTTCTATACCTTCAAATCAGACGGTAAATAGTAGCCACAGTAACACCGAACTCAGCAGCGAGCTCATCTGGAGGTATCTCAACCTCATGCATACCAATGACACGCGACCTCTGATTTTCGGTTAATCTCGACATTTTTTAAAATCTCGGAAGACAAAATCTAGCGTGTTTTTTCAATAAGCCAGGCTCTCCAACACAACATAACACAAGGGAAATCGTCGGTCACCCATTCAATTTGACATTCTCGGGTAGCACGTGCTATTTTGAAATCCGTAGCAAAATTGTATACGGTTGGGTGGACAACAACAACATGTCATTAAACTCTTTGCACGACTTCTTGTCCACAAACATGCAACATTATAACTATTATATTTCATCCTTTGTGCTATTTTTTCACATTTGTTTCCATTATACTTTCTTTTTTGACTCAGTATTTTATTAAATAAGAAAATTTATCATATGACTCGTCCGTTTTGTTCACTTTAAAACATTTGATATTTTGTTTTCATATTAATCAGTGATAAATAAATCCTCCCGTCAATTTCATCGGTCAATTTAAAAACTAGACAATTTGATTGGCTGAACAAAATACAACTGGGCCACATTTTCACAATTTGCATAATTAGAGTTTGGAGCTTTCATTGGTCAATTTCAAAACTGGACAATTTGATTGGCTAAACAAAATACAACTGGGTCATATTTGCATAATTTCAGTTGGGAGAATTTACGTTATATGTCTTATTTAGGGTGAGTTATATTGTATTCATCTTTTACCTAACATAACGGCAAAAACTGTCTCGCGCAATACAAGAAAAACGCCATTCATTTTTTTTCATGTTTTCAGTTTTTGCTTCCAAAACATAGGTTATGACCCCTCATGGGAACTAGCGTGTCAAGTTAGGTGATGGGTTGAAAAGTCATACTAATTGGCTAATTTGTGCGTGTGTGTGTCATATGATAAATAGAATATGAAATGAGTGTTTTTCTCATATAATATTTATGAAACTCGTCCGAATTTTCCGTTTGGGCGAGCCAGAGGCTCGCCCAAACGGACAATTCTTAGACTAGTTTCATAAATATTATATGAGAAAAACACTCGTTCCATATCCTCTATATAACACATAAAAAGTAATCACCAGAGTGATGATATATTTTGTAAACATTTCCGTAAGATTCTATGATCAGTAATTGATTATTGTTAACTAAGCTTTATCGCTAGTTGTTTGAAGAAAGGTTGTGTCACATTACAGATGATATTACATAAAGGGTGAGGGTGGGGCTTCATTCTTCATCAGGAATGTGAATTTCACTTCGACGTTCATAGGGTTTGTGTTCGCCCTCCAGTCTGCAAAAAAAATGTATTTCCTGAGAGACACATATTCTGAACACATAACGAAATGAAATTCCGCCTCCACATTCTCGAATCACAAAGTCAACAAAGTCGTTCGTTTACGGGGGTGGGAGGGGGGGGGGGGGCGGTGTAGATTCCCGCCTTTCTCTATCATTAAGGAATGATTACTTATACGAAGTCGTGTGAACATAGTTTTTGCTTCATTTCCATGTCGTGTTTGTCAAATAATTTTCTAATTTATAATGTTTTTTGAACCGACGATAAGTAAGTTCTAAGTATGTTTGATCCCATTTTTCACGTATCTTCGTGGATGTTTTTAAAAAAGGTGTCGCGGTGGATATTTTTTCAAATTATCTATAACTTTGGCATATTCATATACATCAAATCACGTTGAATCTCGTTGTAGGTACTTTTTCAATTTCCGATAGAGCGTCCAATAATAATTTTGACGACGAAGGTTGGAGGAGTTTTGACATAAACGTTATTAATTGCATCCTTGCGTCGATATGTAATGGATATCCACCAACTTCAGCTCTAACAGCATGATTTGATGATTTACGGTGTACGCACAGCACAAGTTTGTAGAACTGAAGTTGAACACGATCACATGGGGATAAAAAGAGGATTAGTCGGAATTCGGGTGATTTTTTACACGTGCAGTACTACTATGACCAGACTAAGTAACCCGTCTGATTTCTGCTTTTTGGGGAATTCTACTCGCTATGGCGTTCGAGGCTGGATCATTGGGTACATGGGCCCTGTTGAGAGAAAACCAGATGTTACCTTTGATCGCACACTGCTTAATATTGAGACTTTTGTCGTAATGATACAAGTACAACATTACGTCAAAAGTCACCTTTTATAGTCTGCGACCCAAACAACATCCCTCCCAGTCAACAAACAGCGGATAATCAGCGTCGCTAGTAACCGTGAATAATAATCGAATGAGAATAATATACTAATAAGCCCTGAATAAAATAAGGCAAAATTAACTTTAATTCTAAGCAGCAAACCGGTATTGAGACCTGTAGCTGGCAGGTTATTGTTAATTATCTATTGTTTGCACTGTATCGTTCACCGTTAAACACACCCCAAGCCTTCCAGTCAAAACAAATTCTTTACCATCCCCTTTCTTTTCATATTAATGACACTCTTTGTTTCTCCTTGCACACGTGTAACATAATCATTCACATAGTAAACAAGTTTCTAAAAAATAAAATATATTTACAAAAACGAACTCTCATCACGCAGCTTGCACCCTGATACTACTGAGTGCTTTTAGACAACAAAATAGGTGAGAAAATGTGGAATCCATCCTTATCTCTTTCAATCCTGGCGCCCCAAATGGTATCGTCTTCCATTCTATATGTAGAGCTGAATGGGTCAGTCTATCTTGCATTTGTGTGTTGTTCAGTATTACTCATGGCTGATAATTTTCGTCATATGAACTGATTTACAGGAAAGTTAGCTCCCTTAATTTTCGAAATTTCCGAAAGCTGTCAGTAAATTTTGCACTAAGGGTATTGGAAATTCATTTCAAAATGGAAATTTCGAGATGAATTTGTATCATCGAAGTGCGCATCATGTCGTTATCTTAATGTATTTTCCTGAAAAGTATTTATTTATTTATTTATTTATTTATTTATTTATTTATTTATTTATTTATTTATTTATTGGTGTTTAAGGCACATATTTCTGCACAATGGCTAATCATGACCTCGACGATTGTACGGGTGGAGGAAGCCGGAGTACCCGGAGAGAACCATCGTGCAACGGCTGGCAACTGTCAGCTCCCCAACATACTAACTCCACACAAACAGGGTTAGCATTGGTTGAAGACAGTGCACCATCGACGTGCACTACGCCTTAGTACACAACGACGCCATGTCACTACGTGGGCAATGGGGGTGAAGTGTCTTGCCCAAGGACACAACGCGGTTGCCGCAGGTGGGATTCGAACCGAGGACCTCTCGGCTTGCAGCCTGCACCTCTACCTACTGAGCCCCCCCCCCCCCCTCTCCCCCCCCCCCCCCCCGAAGAGTAGTATACAAGTACCGAAGTTTTTTTTTTTTTGCTGTTTGCTCCAATGAGTTTGGTCATTCACTATTATTGTCTGTTGAAACCCATTTAAAAATAAAAAATAGCATTTTCATCATCTTTTGATGTTATGTAATTTTTTTTCTGTTCACTCGCAGTGAGCGCATCATATTCCTTTTGTTACTTTTAATAAACGAAAACAACAGACAGCCCTCGGGGCTCTCAAAGCTGTCTGTTGTTTTCCTTCATTAAAACCAACAAAAGGAATCACAGATTTATTCTCTATTATTCTCATAGGTGTTTTCTCATCAATTACTTGTTTTTTAGTTGGATATCCTCGCGCGTCGACTAATTTCAAGGGAGATAACTTTATCACAGGTTGATTTGCATAACGAGGAAGGTCAGGATACCAATTTTACAGCTCAATATACGAGCGCATGATTAAATAATCACCGATCCTCATGTCAGTTTAACTGTTTATTGATCTCCCCGTGGGAACCCAGGAAAGAGAAGCAGTGCAGGTTTACTGTGGTAAACAAGTTCTGTTTTACTGTAAACTAGGACCCAGTCACCAATACAGGAGAGGATGTCCTCTAAAATGAGCAACCTGGGTATAGACGATTGACTGAATTTGACTTTATCTCCATGTTGCGGCCATGATTGGCCATTGTGCAGAAGTATGTGACCGTAAATACCAATAAATAAATAAGTAAGTGTTTATTGTGTTATCCACTCACAGGCTACCAAATTTACTTTTCACAAATATTTTCGCATATCGACTGCAATGAATAACACTTTCTTTGCTTCTCAAACAATTCAGGACAAATGTTAAAAGAGTTCTATATCTTTGGCATAGGGTAAACACCGCGTTTATTAACATGGTTCAAGCATTTTGTCAACAGAACCAGGTAACTCTTTCGATGTTCCCATACACTTTACTGTCAGCTTTTCTCATTAGGCAGCACATTGGGTTTAATATATCACGCGCAAAACTCCGGGAAATTGATTGGGTAAAAAACTATTGTATATCGCGGCCGAACTAGTGATTATTCTCACCTATTCTGTGTGTCTGTGTATGTCTCTGTTGCCTCTTGTATTTTCTAAGCTCGTCGGATCAGCTGCAGCGACGTTCTTGTTTGAGGAACCACTGCAGATGAAGAAAAGCACATCTGGGAGTGATAGCTCCC
Source organism: Pictodentalium vernedei (assembly GCA_031216915.1). Taxonomy (NCBI): domain Eukaryota; kingdom Metazoa; phylum Mollusca; class Scaphopoda; order Dentaliida; family Dentaliidae; genus Pictodentalium; species Pictodentalium vernedei. The sequence continues at coordinate 866,479,792 of CM062297.1, forward strand.
TTGTATGGCTACCCGAAGGAGGTGTTCTAACTGGGTAGAGTAAGGTCGGGGCATGATAGAAATGGACACATAGTATTAAAAATATAATTGGAGGATACCACACTCCTCCCGGTTTCAAGAGAAGGGGGGTATTATGCTGGGCAAATGGTTGGTAGGCTGCAACCCTACCGGTTCTGTTGGGGTGCCAAAATGAAATGTGGGATGGGAGTGGAAACGGCCAAATCACCCCATTTTAAGATCTCAGGAAAAATCTCCCATCTCTAACCCATGCATGTAGGTATGTACGCAACCACATATACATATACATGTATAAAATAGATGCATATATACACAGAGTTGCGCACATAAATACATGCAATGGTATGTACTTTTGTATTGGATTATTTACTGAGGGATGTGATATATCCCACGCCCATTACGAGAGCAGATGGCCAACAGGTCATAAACTGAGGCCTTCCTCAGAACGGCAATGCGTTGTGTAACATCCCCAATATAGGCTGGTGTTGAGATGTCGATACCCAAGGGGCCATGGAAATAAGGGGAGTCAGTCTCCACCAAAAGACGGTCCGCTGGTATGGCCTGGAGTCCTAAAATTTGGCGATCCGAAAAAACAGTAACACTTTACACCAACACTGAAGTAACATCTTTCGAATGCCCCAATCCAACTCTTTACCATACCAACAGTGCCTGAAAAACAATGTAAATGGATGACCTGCTGGGGGCTACATATATGATTGACAATCTGAAGACCCCGCGAATACACATCAGACATGTTTGGGGCCCCTTCCCCAGGACCACGAAGATGCAAAACCAGAGGCTTATCAGGAATGGCCAACTTGCACACCTCCTCCAAAAATGCGTCCTGTAAGACCCCAAAAATACTGGGCTCAGTCCTATCTAAACCAACTTCTCCAAAAGCAGACACCTGGGGGAGAAGGGACCTAATCTGAGCCAGGTGTTGCTGAACGAAGACCACAGGGATTTTGCTGAGATGCCTGGGGTGCAAACCGATTCCACTAGCAATACCAGGGTTGGGATCAGGACCCCGGGGGTAGGTATCTGGGTCGCAATAAATTGCAACACCACCCACAAAACGAACTGGCACCTGAGGGGGACGGGACCTTCCCAGAGTGAGAAATGCTGTAGCAGACAAATCCGGCAAGGACAACATCGATCTCGACCTGTCTAAATGAAAATGGGAGTCAAATGCCTCTACCAGTGGAGTGGGACCTGAGGGCGAAGCTCTAGATAAACAATCAAAATCCAATAAAGGAGTGACAACTGATGGTGAAGGAGCAGCAAGTCCAGGTGGAGGCCTAACAACCGGAGCACCAGAAATCAATGACGGTTCCATGGTCGACTCAATCTGGGGAGAAGGAGTATCCACAACTGAAGATCCGACTACTGGAGAAGAACACTGAGATGAAGAAGGCAGATGCCCTGGCACTGTAATGGTTAAAGAATCCTGAGCCTGTAAGTCAGTGGGGGTTCCAGGCAATTCAGGGCGAACCCCAGTAGGAAGCTGAGCATCACCTGATAAAATGAGAGGGCGTTGACCCTGGGGAACCTGTGCTAAGCACCACATTAATGCTCTCCAATGGAGCAACCCAGCCCTAGTATTCAAGGGCGTAAGAACAAAAGTGGGAGGAACAGGCCATCCCTGGTGCTCACAAAGAGCTACCATACACTTACTCGAGGTCACAGAAAGCTCCGTATTGGAGGAGATTACCCCACTGTCATCCACCCCCGTACCAACCCATCCAGATCCACCCTTAGAGCTCTGGCAATAGCCATCAAACTATTTAGTTGTCTGGTTGGGTTAGGGAGAGAAGTTTCAAATTCTGGCTCCCAAAAATAACCAGGTAGGTGGGCAGACTGACAGTGCCTCCTCATGGACCTCGAGATTGCCCCACATTCCGGAAAAGGACACCTGGGAGCCCTTCCCCTCTGGCGTCGAACCTGGGAGGCCTCTGCACTCCCTACCATCTCAGAGAAGGTAACTTTATGTCCATCGGACTGATGGGAAGACTGTGGCTGTGTAGCAACCTCTACCCTTATCTCCCGCTTAGGATGAGGGAAAAGGAAACGACGTCTTTTCCCCCACGTAATATTTAATTCTGTGGCCCTGAGGGCCCCTGAGTGTGGAAGATCTAGACTTAAAAGACTTGGAACACCCCTACCTCTTCCAAATGGCACTTTAGGGATCACATATTGTGAACCATGATCCTCACTGGTGGACGCATCCACCGTTGTTAATACCGTACTTGTTGGGGTGGTGGGTTTCCCCACCGGAGTGGTTGGGTTGGCAATCTAGTAAACGACCCTGGGGAAGGTTGGGTCCCGTTTAAAACGGATGCCTTGGCATGAGCCTATCACTCCTGAGTTTTCTTGTGTGGAAGCTGGCCGCCATGATCTTTTGGGGGCTTTCCGCCTCCTCATTTTCTGTACCTGTTTTGGACATATCTGAAAAGAAGAAGGGTGACTCAGAGTCAGCTCGCACCGCAGGCACGTAGTTTTAGTAGGTTAGCCCGATTTTGTGTGCAACGAAGCGAAGTTAATCCTTATTAATGAGATTTCTTCTTCAAGGTAGACTGTTATTAGTGAGTATATTGTGCCAGACATTCTTCAAAAAGAGTGAATCGTGCAGGACATTCTTCTGAAAAGAAGATTAGTTTTGAGTTAAATCGCACCGAGGACAAGAGTACTTGTCCAAAAGTTCTGCGTCGTGCTCTGATACATTCACACACACACCATGGTACCATTCCAGACAATAATCGCACTGAATCATAAATGTGCCATTATCGGGATAACGACAAGTGCAGTACAGGGGAACTGTAGATCCCAAGGCCTGAGTTCTTGACAAATGTCTTTGTATCCAAGGGGGTAAAGTAGTATCTAAACAAAGCTTCAATTTATCATGGTGAATGGTGGAAACTTTGTTATGGAGTTGAATTTTGTAAAGATATGGTTGTATTACCTGTAAAATGATTCCTGGGCCTTGCCATACTGGGTTCAATTTCTTAGTTTCCCTTTTTTTGTTTCCAGAGTTCAAAACATAGACTGTATCTTTTGGCTTGTAAGTTGAAGTTCGAGTGTGTTGATCATAATGCTGCTTCATTACCTTTTGTTGAGATTTCAAAGTAGAACGAGCAGTATCATGGGCTATTCGAATAGACTCAACTAGGTCATTCACATACTCTGGAATGGTACTTGATTCAGGTTTCGGTGGACACCCAAAAACGAGGTCAGTAGGGTGGCAAACTTCCCGACCCAACATCATTTTATTTGGGGTGTACCCTGTGTGTCGATTAACAGCTGATCGCAGAGCAACCGCCAATTGAGCCAGATGTAAATCCCAAGTGGATTGTGTTCTACCTACAAAACATCGCACTGCATCCATAAGGGTGCGATTATATCTCTATACCTGGCCATTGGCGGATGGCCGGTAAGCTGTGGTTCTGGTCTTAAAGATGTGCAAGGCCTCACAGACAAGGGTGAATAACTTACTTTCAAAGTTAGTTCCCCTGTCTGTAAAAAACTCATTAACAGCAGCAGTGGCTGTCACTTCTGCGGTCTGACAAGGGAGGGGAATACACTCCTCTCATTTGGTGAACTGATCCACCATCATCAATATAAACTCATTACCACGTTCTGTACGGGGTAGGGGTCCTAGAAAGTCAAGATGAACCCGCTCCATGGGTGCACCAGCATGATAAAGGGTAAAAGGATGCCTTGCCCGTCTGGAGGGTTTCTTTCTCTGGTTGCAAAAGGCACATGCTTTTACATATTGTTCAATATCTTCTGACATTCGAGGCCAATAATATTTTTGTTTTAATCGAGCTTGTGTGCGATTTATTCCCTGTTGCAAGGAATATCATGCCCAAATGACAATGCTTCGGCCTGGAGGGATTTGGGAATCACCAAGACAGTTTCCTCATTTTTGCGCCGTTTACATAACAAGCGATTTTCAAGATAGAATCTATGTCGATTGGTCCAATATGTTTTAGCAGTTGGGCTTGCCAAGAACAGGGTGGACTCGGAGGGGTCCTCTTTGGACAGTAACCATTTTACGAAGAATGTTAGGTCAGGGTCCGACCACTGCTCTGTCATAAGGTCATTTTGAGAATAACATGCAAAGCTATGGCTAGCTCGGTCTATAACTGTGTGAGTCACACAAATTGTAGGGAGGTGTAACCCATCCAAATCAGAGAGACCAAAATGTCCCTCACTATCCAATGTACTAGCTTTATATGGTTATGTATGGTAGGGAGGTTCAATCCGTCCCAGTCAGAGAGACCAAAATGTCCCTCACTATCAACTGTACAAGTTTGATATGGGTCACATATTGTAGGGAGGTTCAATCCGTCCCAGTCAGAGAGACCAAAATGTCCCTCACTATCAACTGTACTAGTTTGATATAGGTCACATATTGTAGGGAGGTTCAATCCGTCCCAGTCAGAGAGGCCAAAATGTCCCTCACTATCAACTGTACTACTTTGATATGGGTCACATATGGTAGGGAGGTTCAATCCGTCCCAGTCAGAGAGGCCAAAATGTCCCTCACTATCAACTGTAGTGGCCTGATATGGTGGTGAGTGGTGTAGCTTTCCACCCTCCACCCACAAGTCTAGGCTATAAACTTTGGTGCCTTCCAAGTCAGTATGGGTATAAGCCACTTTTGGTGTTGTGTCTGTGTCTAAAAGGGGAAACGTACTCAACGGAACCACATTATCCACTTCAGTAAAGAACTTCCCCCACTCTTTGTCTATCCGAGAGCAATAATTGCACCCCCCCCCCCCACAAGGCAAATCAGATAGGGAAATACCCGCCCTGTAATTTGGACAGGTGCCCTCATCTGGGAGGCGTGAACGAGCATCAGCATTGACATGCTTGTTACCTTTCCGATGTTTGATGGTAAATTGATACTGGCCAAGTTCTTCCAGCCAACGCGCTATCTGTCCCTGGGGATTCTTAAAATTCACAAGCCATGTAAGGCTGCTGTGGTCCGTTCTAATTGTAAATTTACGACCCAGCAATAAATGTCTGAACTGCCTGGTGAAACGAACAACCGCTAACAATTCCTTCCGGGTTGTACAGTATTTCCGTTGTTCTGAAGTTAATACAAAACTGCCATAAGCTATAACTTTTTCCTGGCCATCCTGGAACTGCAAGAGTTCAGCTCCAATGGCGTGACCGGAAGCATCGGTGTCCAGAATAAAAGGGTCACTCTTGGTCGGAAAAGAAAGAAGGGGGGGGGGGGGAGGTTAGTGCATGCTTTATATCACTAAATGCCTTGGATTCCTCTTCCCCCCAAGCAAAGGCATTCTTCCCGGTTATATGATAAAGAGGAGCTGCCAATTTTGCGTAATCCTTAATAAAGGACCTATGGTAATTAGCTAACCCTAGAAACCGTTCAACATCTTTTGTCGATCTTGGTTCGGGCCAATCATGAATGACTTTCGTGGCATTATTTCCGACTTCTAAACCCTCAGGGGAAATGTGGCGACCCAGAAATTCAGTTTGTTTTTGGAAGAGCAGACACTTTTTAGGTTTCAGTTTTAACTGATATTGGCGTAATCTGCTTAAAACCTGTGTCAAATTGGAAATATGATCCTCAAAATTTTGCCTAGCACAATTATATCATCTAGGAATGCCAACGCTATTTCCCAGTTTAGTCCTCTGAGGATTAAATCAATGACTCGAGAAAAACAGACCGGCGCGTTACATAATCCATAGCCCATCAGATTAAACTCATATAGGCCATACTTGGTGATAAAGGCAGTCTTTTTCTTATCACTTTCCTCTATATGAATCTGCCAGTATGCCTGATTTGCATCCAGCTTGGAAAACCACTGATTGCCGGCAAGGGTGTCCAGGCAATCATCAACAATGGACAATGGAAAGCTATCTTTAACGGTCACAGAGTTTAACCCTCGGAAATCTAAACACCACCTTACTCCACCACATGGTTTCCGAATCAGGGCAGGAGCTGCCGCCCATTCTGAGGTGGAGGGTCTGATGATATCGGCATCCAGCATCTTCTGCAGGTGAAGTTTTTCTTTATCCACAAAGCATGCAGGAGTACGACGCATATGTAATTTGATGGGTTTAGCCAAACAGTGTCAATAGTGTGTTTAATGGTGGTGAAATTTCCCAAATCAAACTCATGCCGAGCAAATACATCTTGGTAATCAACTAGCAAGTTAATGAGTATGGTTGTCTGCTCTTGGATTAAAGGCGTAGATGATTTTTGTAGCAAATCTGCTAAGTGGTCTGGAACTTGAGCCATGTCCCCGTCTATATTTGGATTTAGATCGGCTAGTGGGAGGGGTTCACCATCAACCGCCTTCCCTATTACGGTACCCCTTTTTACAGTGACAAAGTGATCACTGGGGTTAATCAGGGCAATTACCGGTGGACTCTTTTCAGAGTGGGCTTTTCTTGGTATCAAGAGATTGGAATCGAGGTCGGGCTCCACTATGTACATAGGCATTGACTGGGGTAGTCTGCACTGCACCCTGACTACTGAGTTGGGAGGCACCACTGCCTTCCGTAAAAGAGAGACTGTAATTTGTTTAGAATGTCGGTGCCATATAGACTGCATGTCAAGCACTTCTGACCCGATTTGAATCTCATTTTGGGCCAAGTCAATCCGCACCTTATTGTCACTCATGAAATCCAGCCCCAACAGCAAATCATCCTCTACAGGAGCCACATATACCTGAATCTGGTAAACAGTCTTCCCTAATTTTAAATTTACCGGGCCCATTATTTTACCCTTCATAGAGAGTTTCCTACCTGCTGTGTGAATGGTTACTTCTTTTACAACAGGAGGAATTATGTCAAAATAATCTAATAGTCTATCAGAAATAATTGTGACCTCGGCTGCAGTATCAATTATTGCATTAAGGTGAATGTTTTCTAATTCAGCTGGGACGAAAACTGTTGAGCGAGATCTCAGACGGCAAAGAGCGATACTTTCTGGTAAAGGGGAATCAATGGGGTTGGAAAGGCCTTTTACATAATGTGGGGTCGAGTGTAGGCCTATTGGGTCGACCCGCTGGCGTTTAAATCCTCAGCAAAGGAAACTGAAGCTGATGGATTAACATTTGTACGATCTGCAGGTTTATTGAAGCCTTTCCTGGCTGGACACTCTCGTGAGAAATGGGATAGAGAACCACAGTCCCAGTAACGCCTTCGGTCAGGGGAGGGAGATCTACTCGTTTGGCCTCTATTGTTTGATTGGCCTCATCCCCGCCAGTCGGTCGAACGGCTTTTAATCTCTGCCATGAAAGATGTTATGACATGCGTAAGAGCATTAATATCCTTGGAGACTGTCTGCATCTCCTTGGCAAGACTGGTGGTCATGTTTTCCACCTGGTTGGAGAGATTTCTTATTTCAGGGTCCACCGATCTATTAGGGGGAGATGGACACCTTGGTGGTGATTTCAAGATGGACTTTGGGACCGATGCCGCTTGGGCACGAGCAGGACTATATCCCCTGTAACGGTCAGGGCTTGGTGGGCGTGCCCTCGAGTGTGGGTTTGAAGAGGAACTGGGGGTAAATACCCCCGGGCCTGTAGAACCAGTACTGCGGCTCTGACAGTCAGATCCCCAAATTGCTTTATTGGTATACTGGTACCATTTAGTTTTATCGATGGCCTCTTTTAGAGTACGGGGGCGGAGATTGGAAGCATACTGGCCAGCATTTTTATCTTCCAATCCGTGACAAAAACGCATTATTATTTGTTAATTCATGTGTTCTTCGGGCAGTCTACCAAATGCATGGATGGCCAGGGTTTGAATCTCATCCGCCCACTCTTCAAGCTTCATGCCGGGAGACTGCTGCAATTGCGCAAGTTTCATTTGAGCTGTTTCGGAAAGGTCATAGAGGCCAAATCGTTTTTCCATTTTGTGTAGGATATCTTGGGTGTCCTTTTGGGGTCCTGATGTATGAGAGTCGTGAAGTAATCACTGGCTTTCCCTTTTAAGCACCAACATAAATTCAATTTGGTGTCTTGTGCTGTCCACCCCTGGGTGTGGGAGAAATGAATAAACTTGACCCGAAAAGCCTGCCAATTGGTGGTGCCATCATATGTCAAGTACTTAGGCACACGTGGTGACTGTCGATGTTGATCACCCTGTATTCTTTGGGATGTGTACCCACCAGAATAAGGCGGTGGTGGGTTGATCAACCCCTGTAACATGGACGGATCAGGCTTAACGTCAGCTGAACTGTCACTTTTTGGAGGAGGGTTTGGTGGGGGGCCAGATAACTGGGCTTTTGAAATAACCCCCAAAACGTTATGTGCAAAAGCTGACTGGGGCTGTTGGCGAGTTTCACCTTCTCTGCCACCTCCAATGATTGGGGGCAAAAGTCACGGTCATCTCCAGCCTAGTGTGGAGACAAATCAATGGCTGTTAAAAACAACCTAGTTACTTTTAAATTTGGAATGTCCCTCAATATGTCAACATCAACATTCCCATTCTCCTCCCTCTTCCACAAAATGGCTAGGGCTGTGTCAATAGTCATACCTGAAATGCGGTACAGTTCCAGAAAGCCACATTGGTTGACCAAAACTGGTGCCGTAAAAGCAGCACCCTTGGTCTGAAATTCATGGACGGGACTTCGTGATCATGGACTCTCAGACATTGTCAACAAGAAAACTGGAAAGGAGAAGGTCGTCGGTGCCGAAGAAAAAAAAAACACAAAAATGAAAAAACAACAAAAAATAATGTACACCAAATAAGGACCAAAAAAAAAAAAAATATGCAGAAAAAACAGGCACACGTGCAAAGAGATAGGTAGAAACGGTAAGGCACAAAATGCGAATCATAATCGCCAAAGGAAAAGTGGAACACGACGGCATGGCGCACCAAAATGACGGCGAATTTGAACCGAGGTGGAGAAAAAAAAATACGAGCACAGGACCGAAACCGCGGCGACGCCACTTATTGTATATCGCGGCCGAACTAGTGATTATTCTCACCTATTCTGTGTGTCTGTGTATGTCTCTGTTGCCTCTTGTATTTTCTAAGCGCGTCGGATCAGCCGCAATGACGTTCTTGTTTGAGGAACCACTGCAGATGTAGAAAAGCACATCTGGGAGTGTTAGCTCCCTTGTATGGCTACCCAAAGGAGGTGTTCTAACTGGGTAGAGTAAGGTCGGGGCATGATAGAAATGGACACATAGTATTAAAAATATAATTGGAGGATACCACAAAACATTCCATTTAGTACTATACACCTTGACTTCGGGAATACTACAATCCACAAGGGGACTGCGGGATGTATGCACTCGTATCTACATAGCTAGATTTCCATAACGCTCATAGTCGCATACAGAAAAGTTCCCCATTTAGGTGGCGGGGGATGGGGGAGGGGACAGTTGTCAAAATGTTTTAAAAGGAGAAACAATGAGAAAATAAACTACTGAGCGATGAAAATGTTTTTTAAACCATGATAGTTTTGTTTTCAAGTCTCTGTGTGTACATGCAGTTAAACCTAGAAGTCCTGTCACGAATAGTGCGCTTATCAAGGCTTAATTGAGCGTTGGAATTGCGTGCAATTGCCATATCGAATGGCATCCAAAGCACGGCAGGTTCTCCTGGGTACTCACAGCAAACACATGTAATGTTTCTGCCAATGGACCTCCGGGTTACCCGGAGGTCCATTGGCTGAAACATTGCTTGTGTACAGACCATATGTACAGAATTTGATAGCTTTACTATGGCCATAACGCGTACATTAACGCGCAGATCAACGTGCTATTTATGCGCATTTCAAGGCAGGACTTCTAGTTTTAACTGTGTGTGACCGTGTAGTGGTGATGAGCGTGTGGGGGTGGCGTTGCAGAGCTCCATACCATCTTCTCGATTGAAAAAAAATATAATTTTGAAAGTATCATTGGAATAATATTTTTGCAGAGAAAGTACATCAACGGCCGCAAGTGAAGCGAAATGAAAGAATGGCCTGTGCTAACCAAACGTGGGGAAATATATAACAAATCGTTTCCAGAAAACTCAGTTCCGGTAAAAAAAATGCATTCCGAAACTGCATGGGTCCCACTCGTTATCTATTTTCAAAATATTGAGTATCCCAAATACTTCAATTTGGAATTGAAAATGAGCGAAACCTCTCACCACTACCCATCCCTCAGACTGTGCCTTCAGTGAACAGAAAATTATTTCACAACAAAATCTTTTTTTGTTTATAAACAATATTTTATTCGTCATGAAATGGTTTGTTAAACAGGCAACTGCCTATATATATACCTCACCGATACATAAAATATATATTTTTATTTTAACAACAATGGTGCGTAAACAAGTGCAAAAGTTGCGAACTTTGTTCTACACTGCAAAAAACATAGGTTCTCTTTAGAACCAAAACTGGTTCTAATCTTGTTCCTGAGATGGAAACAGTTCCGTTTAAACAGTATTTATTTCAAATCAAATAAATTTATAAAGATTAACATTAAATATTAACAGAATTAAACATAAATTGTGGGTGTTTCAGCCGTAAGTTTAGAGCTTATACGAGGTTGTCTCAAATCATTATTAAGCAAAGGAGACATGAACAGTTGGCATATCGAACCAGTTTTGGTTCTTTACAGAACCAAAACTGGTACGATATATATAACTGTCCATATCTCCTTTGTTTCAAAATATTTGGCGATTGCGTTGAATAAGCTCCAAGTTTAGTGCTGAATCTACTCCAGTTCATGTAATATTCTGTTAAAATTGAATGCTAATCTTGGTAAATTTATTTGATTTGAAATAAATTCTGTTTAAACAGAGCTGGTTCCATCTCCAGGACAAGATTAGAACCAGTTTTGGTCCTAAAGAGAACCTATATTTTTTGCAGTGTATACACAGTTTCATATCAATCAAAGTTTCTGTCAAACTAACTTGTGGCATGAGTTTTGATAGGACTCTTCAGTCTGATATTGGGATGTAATGAATGATTGAAGTAAATTATTCTACTTCTCGGGTAATCGTTGGAATCTCATCGTTGGTTCGATACAGTCTAAATATGCGAATATTTTCTGAATCTGTTCTAGATTCATTTCCGCTAATAATGCTAATTTATTCAATGGTGTAACCTATACTTTGAAACATAATTTCTCTTTGGGTATTATAGATTGAACAATAAAAAAGTAGTGTTCAGAGTCCTCGTATTCGTGATTACAGGAACATTTCGGGTCATCGCGCAGAAATCTTCCATACATGTGGACATTCAAGTCGCTACACCTCAATCTTATTTTGCAGTGCCACATCTGTCCTCTTCTTCCTCCAACATAACAATACCCCGGAATGATAGGGTCGTTCCTTTAAAGAATGTTTTTTTCAGTACCGGTACAGATCCACAGCTTATCATATACTACTCAAAGTTTGCTAAGCACCAGATATTTGACACATCATTGTGAAATTTTCATGTGACACATTTGCGATATTTTTGGTGGATATGATTGAGGAATGTATAGAGTGTTTATATTAGATCTCTTGACAGGCAGACTTTTTGTGACAGTCATGGAAAGCATGTACCCCTTGATTTTCATGATGTTTCCATGCACTGTATACATGTACATGAGATGTGTAGGGTATTCAGTCTTCACTTCAACACAAACTCTTGTGATTTAATGATTGAATACGGCGAACGCAAATGTAAGAAGACATTTGTCTGAAGCAGAAATGAGGTGGGCTGTAGGGATGGTGGAACAAGGGGCAACCCATCGTCAGGTTGGTGAACCCCACGGTGTGCACCATACGGTGATCACCAGAGCCTGGGCAAGATTTCAGCAGTGTGGCACAACAGTCAGACGACATGGTGGTGGCAGAGACAGGGCAACATCTGCAGCTGTAGACCGGTTTTTGATCATTTCGGCCCGTAGGAACTGCTTTGACAGAGCAACCCAGATTTTCAGTGACCTTCAGAATACATCTGGGGTAAATGTTTCGACGCAGACTATCCGGGCAAGGTTGCGGAGAGGTGGTTTCCGATCAAGAAGACCATGTATTCGCATACAGCTGTCCCAGAACCAGCGCCCAGGCACAAAATGAATGGGCTATGGGTCACATTGGATGGACCAGAGAAGATTGACGACCTGCCCTTTTACAGATGAGTCAAGGTACTCCACAGACAACACAACACCTTCTAGGGCATGGAGAAGACCAGGAGAGCGATTCCATGCAGCCAACATTGCTGAGCATGTCCGCTATGATGGAGGGTCTATAATGGTCTGTGGCGGCGTCAGCTGGGATGGATGTACAGAGCTCTGTGTCCTTGACCGTGGTACATTGTCTGCACAACGGTCTATCGATGAGATCCTGGATTCCCACGTCAGATTGTATGCAGGTGCAGTGGGTGATAGACTCATTCTGATGGACGATAATGTCCGTCCTCATGTTGCCCGTGCTAACGGGGAGTACCGACAAAGGGAGGGGATTGAGCGTATGGATTGGCCAGCAAGATCCCCTGACCTCAATCCAATCGAACATGTCTGGAATGAGTTGCAGCTTGCAATTTCAGTCCGTCCAGTCTAGCCAAGAAGTGTCCAGGAGCTTGGTGCCATGCTGGCCCAAGAATGGAACAACATCCCACAAAGGGCCATCTGGAACCTGATTGGGAGCATGAGATGGCGTTGTAAAGCTGTAATTAACAATAATGGGTCTCATACTCGATATTGAACCCATATCAGTTCGCTCCGTCAACTTTTTTGGCAAGTTTGAAAAAAAAATCCTCTTTTACCAGTAATATCCATTCTCCATGGTTATCGTATTCAAAAGCTTAAAAAATAATGTCAAACACAAACAAAATCTTAATTTCTGTGCTTAAATCTTTAAAAATATAATTAAATATAAAATATATACACTTTCTTTTCATAACGATATTTCAACTAAAACGTAAACCAGGTAGTTGGATATACTTTGTGCTTAGCAAACTTTGAGCAGTATATTTATATCTATACAATTCCACAGTCTTACAGCAGACGGCAAAAAATAATTATAAAAAAAAGTTTAGTGCGACATTATAATTCACGTGCGTTATTTGATGAACGAAGTGGATAATTTGTATATTCCGACACATGGAGTGGAATCATTGCCGTGAGATATTGAGGCGCATTACCAGACATAATGTTAAACATAGTAACTATTTTGTGTCTTTTTCGGCACTCCTGTAATGCAATAAACCCAGTTTCGCGATATAGACGCTCGTGACTTGTGCATATTGTTCGAAGGGCGCCAAATTGTTAAGCTTCGAGTTCATCAAGTTTACCTTTTGGACAGTTATCCCAACTAATGTCGGCGTAGTCAGAAAGTGGGAGTATGAAATGAGTATACAGAGTTTCCAAAGCTGACCTGGACAATTATATTTTAAGCTACGAAGGCAGTTTATCATTGGACTGACTTTATCAATAATGCAATCTACGTGATTGCCCCAAGATTCCGAGTTTTGAAACGTTAGTCCTAGATGTTTATGTACGTTAACTTCTGTTATAAAAGAACCATTTAAATAGAGTTGCGGCTTCGAATTTGGCTTAAGTTTTCTTGTATTTCTTGTAAAGCTTTTTGGGTTTATGTTTTGCTTGGGTTAAAAGTCACTTGCCAAGTATCTGCCCATAAACCAATTCGTTCCATGTCACCATTCAGTATATTTGTAACCTCATTTTCATCCTCTACAAGAAGAAATAGGGACGTGTCGTCCGCATATAATCTCATATTCGATTGAATATCGTGGACGATATCATTTATGTATATACTGAAGAGAAGATATCCTAAAACAGACCCTTGGGGAACTCCAGTAAGTATTACTTTTCTTGTGGAGCTCTTTCCGTTAATGACAACTGTTTGTGTACGATCATTCAAATAACTGTCAAACCACGTTAAAAGTCCACGCCTTACTCTAATAGCATCACGTTTGTGTAGCAGACCACCATGCCAAACTCCATCAAACGCCTTGTTCATGTCATAAAAGACAAAATTGACTTCTGAACCTTTATCCAGTGTGGATTTTATATAAGTGTATATAGAGATTAATTGAAATGCCCTACTACATGTATCTCCCGGCCTAAAACCCGACTGTAGGTCAGTAAGGCGGTTATTATCAACAAGGAATCTATATACGCGATTAGAACTATCTTTCTAGTACTTTACTAACACAACCAGTGAACGACACGGGGCGGTAATTTTCTTTATCGTTTTGTGACAATTTTTGTATAGATTGGTATAACATTTGCATGTTTCCAGTCCTTGAGAAAGTCTCCAGCTGACAGAGACAGGTTAAATAATTTGGAGAGTGGAAAAGATAGCTGCCTCTAGAGAGAATTGTTTCAATATTATATTGCTTATTTGATCAGGGCCCCTAGCCTTTGTCGTATCTAATTTTGATAACAATAATTCAACCTCCATCTCGTCGGTTTCTATAGCCTCTAACGACTCTTAGAAATGCAAGGTAATTCTTTTTCGACGATAGTATTGCATTGACCTGAAAAATAATTGTTGAAGATGCGCGATATTTTCAGGATCGTTTATAAGTTCATCATTCGCGAGCAACGGGTGAAAGGTTGCGCTCCCAGACCGCTGAGTGATAACATTTTTCAAACTCTTCCACCACTGCTTAGAGGATTGTTTTCATATAGATACAGACTTTTCCAAATTGATATCAAAACTTTTTTTGCATCTCTAATACAATTTATCGTAAAATTTCGAACTCTCCTGAAATTTTGCCAGTCTTCAGTCCTATTTGTTCTTTTCGCTTTTTGGGTGCTCTTTTACATATGCGCATTTGTCTTCTTACAAAGGATGTCATTCAAGGTTTGTCGTTTGGACAAAATAAACTCGATACGGCAGGAGTAAACGATCTCACAGTTTCCACGATGTGGACTGGGTTTTTTTCTGTTATATCGTCAACTGAGCCGGATTCGAAAAATGAATTCCCGTTCAAATTCAGAAATGATTGTGACAGGCCATCTGCACCCATAATTTTGTAATGCCAAACAAATCTTTTATAAGCGGAATATTAGGATTTGTAGATTTCACTTTAATACTAGTGGCATGGTGATCGCTAAAAAGGAGGAGTGACTTCGATACTGGAGATCAGGTTCGGGGAAGAGGTGAGCACTAATTCTATTAGAGGATTTGAGTTCTCCCTGATTCAAGTTGGCTCCTTAACAAACTGGACAAGGTTGGGTGCAGTTTCAATCTTCTAATTTTTGGGTGGGTTGTCGGTAAACAATTTGCGTTGAAGTCACCGACAATAACACATCTCAAAGAGAGGTCATTTCTAGCTGATAATATAGATTCATCGATGAGGTCCCAGTATGACAGACGTGCAGAGGGTGCGCGGTAGAAAATACAAAGAGAAACCTATGTTTTTAACTTCTTATTCCAATTCAGCTTGTTTCCAATTCAGGAAGTTCCAAATTACTCTTCCGGTTGTAAATTAACCCCAATTTTAAGTAAACTAGTATTCAGCCGCGGCGGCCATCTTCACGGTCCTTACGAATAGGAGGATACTGATATCCTTCTATTCTGAGGCTTTCAGAACCAACATTCGAATTAAGAAAATAAAAGGTTCAGTAACAGCAATGATATTATGTTGACCGAGCCCCGACTGTATCACTTACGTATTGTTCCTAATACCCATAACATTGATGTGTACTAGTGATATGTTGCTGCCCGTGTCCGTGTCCCCTGGGTTCTGCTCAAAATTCCACTAACTCTTAGTAAAAAGAATATCAGTACAACAAGACACAATCTCCCGAGCATGACGGCAATTTGACAAAATTATAGAAAGTATTTGATGAAGTGTATATGTGAGTATACCATGGGTTATTTGTCACGTATTGGTTACGGACGCCATTCTCCTGAAAAAAATTACGGCAATAACTTTATTTTAACGTCCTAGAATAGTTTAGTCGGAAATAATACAGCCACGTACAGAATGTGTGCATTTTACACAGGGAAATTGTGGATGTGGTTGCTGGAAATTCACAGCATATGCACAGTTCAAATAAACTGTATTCTGTCCGGTTCAGGTGGGTTTGTAAAATTGGAAAGAATGGGGACCAAATCGGTAGTATTTTTTGAGTACGATACATTTGAAATTACGTATGATGAACGCGCGAATTCGTTTGCGATTTTATGGTTGCGCTCGCGTTGGCTCCTCTCTTTCTAAGTGCTGATTCGGACGCGATTCAACATTGATTTTATTTGATAATCTACATACAATAGAAGGTTATGCATAACAATCCACAACCCCGCCCTCGATATACGTTTTTTTGTTATTAATACATGATGTATGGAAGAGCTGTGTTGATGCCGGTGTGACAGGAATGATAGTCCGTAGGAAACTTAGTCCCTCTGGACTATTATTCCGCGGAATTATAGTTCTAGGTCTACCATTTCTAGGAATAGTAGTCCGGCGGACTACTATTCCTAGAAATGGTAGACCTAGGACTATAATTCCGCGGAATAATAGTCCAGAGGGACTAACGTTCCTACGGACTATCATTCCTGTCACACCGGTTTACTTGGTAGTGCTAAATTTCAACAGTACACTGCAGTACAGTACGTGGGGGTACACTGTCGCTGAATCGTGGTGATGTAGATTTTCCACTCGTAAAATGTCTATAATTTTGCATCAAAATACAAGAACCATCAACAAATTTCATATCATAGGCCATCGGGTTGCACCCGGGGGTCCAATAGATGACATCTAATAGAGCGCGTTTTAGCGACAATCCACCCCCATGCACTGTACATGGATAACTAATTTCATTGCTTTGCCTTCCACCTCCGAAGGAGGATTCGGGGATATCTAGGGAAGACTTCCGTCTGTCTCTGCGTCCGTCTGTCTGTCCGTACAAAACGTTTTGGATTGCAATTTCAAAGCCATCGGTGGGATTTGAATCTTTGTTATGCTAACAGACCCGCATGGGGGAACAGATATGCATATATGAACGGGTTCCGTCCAATAATTTTTACCAGAGTTATGGCCCTTTTTCACTCTTTCGACATAAAAAATGTTTTTGTCCCACAATACCTTTCAGGCTATCGAACATGCCTACGGGTCGAGGGGAGTAGCCCACGCTTTGCGTAGCCCTTGTTAGTATTGTTTCGCTCAACTCCTTGTAGTTTAGGCCAATCCGTGCTTCCTCTGACAATCCGCCAGTTAAATCATCTGGGACTTAGCCCAGGTGTTTAAAGTTGTGCGTCAGAGGACACTCGGATTAGATTGAGACACACACCGATTACTTTTATTCTGCGTCATATCTAGCGCCCAAGTATACACATGTCGATTTTAGTGTTAAGGGCAGACCGAAATATCAGAGTGCCGACGGATAGGAAAATAGTGAACATATGTGATCTTACATGTACATATTACCTGCATCTCTTGAAAAAGTGTTGTATATATAATCCCACCAACCCACCCCATAAAAGCGCAATATTTAGAGTGGGATTATAAGTATACAATGTCGGCTTTTAGACTTTTAAATTACGCTTTTAGCCAGGCGAACAAGAAGAAACCATTTCAGGGGTAATTTTAAGCTCACCATGATCACTTTCTGTCTGTCGTCCGGTGTCCGTCGTCCGTTCGTCCGACCGGCTGGAACTTTACATTATTGACTTATCCTCGTAAACCACTGGACAATAGCACACATAAATTGATTTCCAAAATTAAAAAAAAATCTTCTTCTCCAGAACCATCAATTAGAATCTTCTGATAGTTGGTACGTAACATCTCTGGGGGTGGGGGTGGTGGGGGGGGGCAGATTCAAGTCTGTTGAAATCGAGTTCCTGGTTTAATATTTGGGCTCCCTATAGTTAAACTTAGTGCAATATGAGGAAATTTATTTAATAATCTTCTTTTTCAGATCCACCATTCAGAATCGTTTCAAATTTGGTATACTACATCTCTAGGGAGGTCAAATTCAAGTGTGTTCAAATTGGGTCCCTGGGATAATACTTGGTCTCTCTGAGGGATTCCGAATTTGAACTTTGTGCAATATGAGGGAATTTCTTTAAAAATCTTCTTCTTCCGATCCACTCGTCAGAATCCTTTCCTTTCACATTTGGTATACAACATCTTGGGGGCGGGGTCAGATGCAAGTTTGTTCAAATCGGGTCCCTGCGTTAGTGAATTTGTGCAATATGAGGGAATTTCTTTTAAAATCAGAATCCTTTCACATTTGGTATGTAACATATCTAGGGGGATCAGATGCAAGTTTGTTCAAAGCGGGTCTCTGGGTTAATACTTGAGCTCTCTGTGGGAGCCCGAATTTGAACTTAGTGGAATATGAGAGAATTTCATTAAAACTCTTCTTCAGATCCACCCTTCAGAATAATTTAATATTTAGTATACACCATCTCTAGGAGAGTCAGATTCATGTATGTGACATCGCTAGGGGGATCAGATGCAAGTTTGTTCAAATCGCGTCCCTGGGTTAATGTTTGGGCTCCCTATGGCAGCCTGAATTTTAAATTAGTGCAATATGAGAGAGTTGCTTTAAAAATTGTCTTTTTTCAGATTCACTAGTCAGAATCCTTTCATATTTGGTATACAACATCTCTAGGAGAGTCACATGCAATTTTGTTCAAATCGGGTCCATGGGTTAATACTTGGGCTCTCTTTGGGAGCCCGAATTTGAAGTTAGTGCTATATGAAGAAATTTCTTTAAAAATCTTCCACTTCAGATCCATCAGTCAGAATCCTTTCATATTTGGTATACAACATCTCTAGGTGGGTCAGATTCAAGTTTGTTCATGTCGGATTCCTGGGTTAAGAAAACCTTCTTCAGATTCACCAGTCAGAATTCCTTTATATTCGGTATATAACATCTCTATGAGGATCAGATTCATGTTTGTTCAATTTGATTCCCTGGAGTGATATTTGGGCTATCATGGGGAGGGGGCGGGGATAGGTTATGCTCAAGTTTGTTCAAATCCATTCCTTTGTGTTTTTCCATAAAATTTACCTTTCATGACTTAATTCCTCTGTAGCGTGATGAACCATGGCTAACGGAATGTGACCTCAAGTACTTCTTTGAACCACTTTGTCAAGTGAGCGATTAAGGCCCCCTGTGGCCTCTTGTCTTGTTTGTACTTGCCCCAAAACTACATTTAGAAGTAAAAAAAACGAGATTAAATTCTTATTGTGACACCCTATATGTTCACACAGGTCTGCTGTGTGTAAATTGAAATAAAAGTTCCTGACTCAACACGCAAAGACCGTTGAATTCATATCTCAATGGCTCACACACCCGCTGGTAATCAATAAATCAATCAGTCTGTCAATCAGTAAATCAATAAAGGGCGCGGATGATGAAATGGAAGAGCTTTGTGAGAATCCCCTTCGAGAATTCACACAATTTGTTGAATTTCTCTGTCGGTCAAAATGCCATTCATTT
Source organism: Pictodentalium vernedei (assembly GCA_031216915.1). Taxonomy (NCBI): domain Eukaryota; kingdom Metazoa; phylum Mollusca; class Scaphopoda; order Dentaliida; family Dentaliidae; genus Pictodentalium; species Pictodentalium vernedei. The sequence continues at coordinate 866,499,204 of CM062297.1, forward strand.
CTTATAACACCTATAGCTTCATTTAGTTGAAGGGGGTGTATGCTTATTCGCAACACTTCGCTGGGTGTTTTCGTATTGGATGGGTAATTCTTTGTCTGCGAAAGAAACATCTACAGTTCTTAGCACAGGAAGCTATATGGGTGTCCATTTCATATTTATGTTTAATAAGATAATATGTGATAGAATATCCGTGTGTACCACTCAACCAATATACCGATGACTCGATCTGATGTACTTCATAAATTGGTCAAAATTATATACTTTGTAATACTTCTATTGGCAAAGTTTGGCTAGGAAGAATTATTATTTGTTTTCGACCGAACTGAGTTACATGTGATATTGATCAGTTTGTGGTAACTATTCCGAGAAGTCTCGATGATTTGCTTTGCAACGAATCTGAGCCATTCCAATCTGCCTGCCTACGAATCAGCTCCATTGATGGAAAGAATCAGCGCCATGGTATGTCTCAAAATTTTATCATTGGCTTCAAAACTACGTAGGATAATATTACTATTTAACTATGCTGAACTTATGGTTTATAGAATTGAAGATTTCGTGAGTAATTGCGTTTTACTGTTATGTTTTTTTATACAACAATATTGTTCGGAAATCAGGTTTTGCGGAAAAGCTTCGATAACTGGACTGATCAGTGCTAGTTTTCACACACATGGAAACCAAAGACGTTCTCGTTTTGTAACTGGAGATGCCCGACGACTCAGTCTGACCCAGAACAGTTGTAATAATCCCACTGTGGTCTTTTCTGGTTAAATACTCGCTATATCTACATCAGTTGTTGTCGATAAACGCGCATATTCTTGTTAAAATCGGAAGGAGTCTGCGCAAAAATCGCGAACGAATCCGAGCGGGAGAAATGAACGAACTGATTCTGTAAGCGCCGGTCACCCCCAGTGTTCATGGCTACTGAAAATTCTCTGCTCATGTTCTGAAAATTGCTAACATTAAATTGAAATTACCAGCCTAGGATTTGCCCGGTGAGTACCCTGTATTTTGCCCTGAAAACTTAAACAAATGTCCTGGCCCTTAAGACGGGAGCGATGAAGCCGCAGCCTCGCCCAGCAATAGTTGTGATACTTTGTGCTTGTAAATATAAGAGTATTAAACATGTCAATATTTTACACCCATTTCGAGGCATTATGAGGGTATACTCTTTTATTCGGGTGATTAGGTGTGCCGATTATATCCGATGAGAAGTGCTTTCCAGGTAGGTGTAATACATGCCCCGTGAAAACTGTTACTACTTCACAATTGCATGGGTCTTCATCATAATTTATATCGCAAAATGTCTGAAATGTACAGTATTACAATTGTATATAATAATACTGAGCTTAGACACATTAAAGTGTCCTTTAGTGAACAACAAAACTATTTTTCAAAGAGAATTTCTAGTTTTCTGCCTAAATGGAAGAACCTGGCTCGATTCGGACAGACATTGGTATCTATAAGTTCTCTTCGTTCACCATGTGAGAAGATGCCTAGGTCGTTCGTATCCCGATTTTTATTATGTCTCCCCTTCCCAGAAGGGAGACATATCGTTTTAGTGCATATTCTTCTTCTTCTTCTTCTTCTTCTTCTTCTTCTTCTTCTTCTTCTTTTTCTTCTTCTTCTTCTCATACAAACTTTGTCCAGGCCATCACTTTTTTTTGTCTCTTGACCTACACCTTAGATACTTGGCATGTGGATGTATCGCCATGTGCCGGTGTGCAGTGTACCATAGTGACCTTCATGTGACCTTGACCTTTGACCTGACGGTCAGATTTACGTGTTTTTTTTAAGGGAAACATCACACAAACTTTGTCCGGGCCATAACTTGTTTGTCTTTTGACCTACACCTTAAATACTTGGCATGTGGATGTATCACTATGAACCGGTGTGCAGAGTACCATAGTGACCTTCAAGTGACCTTGACATTTGACCTGAAGGTCAAATTATTGCACTTTTTGAAGGTAAACTGTCTGGACCAGAACTTTTTTGTATTTCGAGTCAGGCTTTAGATATTTGGCATGTGGATGTATCACCATGAGCCGGTGTGTAGCGTACCATTGCGACCTTCATGTGACCTTGACCTTTGATCTGAAGGTCAGATTTGGGCTTTTTTCAAGGAAACTTTGTCCGGACCAACACTTGTTTGTCTTTTGAGCCAGGCCTTAGATATTTGGCACGTGGATGTATCACCATGAGCCGGTGTGTAACATACCATTGTGACCTTCATGTGACCTTGACCTCAAGGTCAAATTTATGTACTTCAAATAGGGAGTAATTGTCCAGACCAAAATGTTTGTGTTTTTTGACCTAGGACTTGGTTATTTGACATGTGGATGTGTCACCATGAGACCGCATGCCTTGACCTTCATGTGACCTTGACCTCAAGGTCAAATGTATGTACTTCAAATAGGGAGTAATTGTCCAGACCAGAATTTTTGTTTTTTGACCTAGGACTTGGTTATTTGACATGTGGATGTGTCACCATGAGACTGCATGTCGTCTACCTCGATGACCTTCATGTGACCTTGACCTCTGACCTTATGGTCAAACTTATGTACTTCAAATAGGGAATAATTATCTAGACCAGAACGTTTTTGTCTTTTGACCTAGGACTTAGATATTTGACATGTCGATATATAGCAATTAGACCGGATGTCACATGTAATCATGTCATTCATGTGACCTTGACCTCAAGGTCAAATTTATGTACTTTAAATAGGGAGTAATTGTCCAGACCAGATTTTTTTTATGGACATGATGTGTCACCATGAAACCACATGTCCGCTACCTTCATGAACTGCATGTGACCTTGACCTCTGACCTCAAGGTCAAATTTATGTACTTCAAATAGGGAATAATTGTCCAGTTCAGAACTTTTTTGTTTTTTGACCTAGAACTTAGATGATTGACATGTGGATGTATCACAATGAGACCACATGTAATCATGACCTTCATGTGACCTTGACCTCAAGGTCAAATTTATGTACTTTAAATAGGGAGTAATTGTCCAGATCAGAATTTTTTTTTTGACATGTGGATGTGTCACCATGGAACCGCATGTCCGCTACCTTGATGAACTGCATGTGACCTTGACCTCTGACCTCAAAAGGAAGGGGAGACATATGTTTTAGTGTGCTAAAACACTTTCTAGTTCTAAATGAACAAAAATGGTGTTAATTATTATACGTTAAACGATAAATTATCGAAGATATTGCGGAAAGATAGAAATCGTATCCCCCACTGTGAAGATATAGAAAGTTTCAGTTTCACGGTATCAATCAAAATGCCGACTTTCAAAGCATCAATCCAAGGTGAATACGAGTTAAATTATCACTGGAAATGATCAATTTGTTCTAAAAACGTATAATGAAAAGTAAATCTAGTGTTTTTGAGTGAATACCGATCATTTCTAGCAATAATTCAGCACGTATTCACCTTGAATTGATGCATGAACCTCGCTAGTCCAAACATGGCCTGAAAGTTCGTAATATAAGTTTTTGGTTTCGTACGTCCTTTCAAAGGACGTACCAAACCAAAAACTTATATTACGGACTTTCAGACCATGTTGGGACTAAAAACTTGCCAGCTGAATCAGATTGCAGGACGCTATATGTTCCGAGTATCAATCAAATCACATCCGTGTTTCAATGCTTCAATGCGCTGTCTACTTCCATGCATCAACTGAAGGTTGATACGAGTGGAATTACCAGATTCGTATACACAACGTATAAAAAAAGGAAAATTTAGTGTTTTTGATTGGATACCGGAAGCGCTCGCGAAATATAAACATTTGTCTCGGTTACTCATGAGATAATGTTCGGTATCCACTCAAAAAGACCAGATATCCTCTAGAAGAGTGAAATACATCATGTAATCAAAATGTTTTGGTCGAGATCACATGGTTGTGGTAAAAACCATGTTGGTAATTTTATTTAAGTTGTCACTGGCGGTTACTGGACGACTGTAATGAAATGTATGGAGTCTAGGAACTAAACTGCAGTGTGCTGAGTGGAATGATTTGTTGGTGTATTATAAAGCTACAATACGGATGGGTGGATTAGGAAACATTCCACCAGACAGGTGTTTACTATTTGTGACAGACAGCGCAAGGGACACTAACATTTTTTTCTGCTTATGAACCATCACGTTTAAGCTTATTGTCTATAAGCTTATATTGCCATCAAGCCTTTGCGCTTTTCCTCAGACATTTTCGACAATAATTAGGTGGGTGCCTCCCTAGTGTTTTGAGAGCAATCAACTCGGCTCGCTATGAATGTGTTACAAATCAACTCGAAATAGACTGTGAGAGATTTCCGTGAATAATTAAACCCATTTGGTAACACTAATAAGAGACGGAACTTGCAAACAAGATTCCGGAATAACTAATATGTTCATTTTGGCTCAGAAGATATATCTTATGAGCCCTCGGTGGAAGGAAATCAATAAAGAATACGTTCTCCTTTCTTCAAGATCCTACACAAAGCATTCATACCAAGCTTTCGGTCCAATAGTCTAACTCTGTACGGTATTCAACGGTGACGGGTTGTTTGTTTACCCACTTTTCATGGAGTCTGCGCACAGACTATCAGTGATGTAATGTGATGTTCCTTTACACTCACAGATATACAGACATATTATTTCGTGCTTCAGTTATAGATGTTTGGAGCCGGAAGTATTTAATTCACTTTGAAACAATCAAGATATTTACACAATTAGTGCATTTAGGGGGCATCAGAATGCCGCGTGATCAAAGTTTGATGCTCTAAAACTCTTTAGACTCCGAGATGCCACCGTTCCTAATTGATTTCGTGCTATATACCTCTGGTATATACATAACTTTTGCATGCTCTTTCCGATGGTGTCATTAGTTTTTCAAAACAACGAATACCAAATGAGCTGATTATATCAGCACGTTACCGCCGATTACCTCTGGCTAACGTAACCACTGTATGGTGGGGGGGGGGGGGGGGAGGGATAATCCCTGATGGGTACTGTAATTACAGTTTATCATATGGCTACCACAAGTAGGCCCCATATCACCATCCGTTAACAGGCCTGGCAATCTAGAAAATCAAGGAGTATAAAACAGTTGCCCTCCACAGATTGCTTGGGAGTGCAATTACACCTGAAATTGTCAATGTAAAAACTTGTATGTTATTCTGGATATATTCACGTCAAGGTATTAATATTGAAACTGAAAAATTATACTACATTCAGCTATATAGTGAAAAAAATGGCACACACATCTTCTAATTATTCAAAATGTTGCATTCAATTCTTATTTGACTGTCTTCTACACTCAATATATCGAAATACAACAGAGAATGGGTCATGAATTATTGCGAATCAATGCAACATTGGCAAATCGTCCCCTGAGTTCCAATGTGTTCTCTGTGCCAGTAGGGACGAAATGATATCAGATTTTAAAGGCAGTCCCAAACAGGTCTGGCATTCCATAAAATCAAGGGGTGCAAAACATTGCGCTCCTCAATTATTTATAGGCGTGCAGTAGGCGTGTAGCACTCCTGCGCTCCTAAAGAATGCCAGGCCTGCGCTAATCGCCAATGGTTAGTAATTTCAGGTTATCATATCACTACCACAAATAGGTTCATTGTCGCAATCCGCTACTCCCTATGTTTAGTAATTGCAGTTTATCAAATGATTATCATAAATAGATCCAATAACGACATAGTTTGCCCATCAATTCAATTTGATGGAAACTGAGAGTCTCAGCTTTTCGACATTCATATCATCCATATCTAAAACGAGGCTCAGGTTAAGTGCGTAGAATTTTGAGATGACTAATTAAAAAAACGCGAAAAACTACCTTTGTGCGGGACAGTCGCAACAAAGATTTAATCTGAGGTTTCTGTATGCTTGTACAGCAGTTTCCAAGCAACTAATCCTGTTGGCGAATCCTCTAAACGTAAGGGAATCAGCTGTTCTTGAAAGCAAATCTCTTATTTTAAATTTAGACTTCTCGGTATTGCAAGATATTACTTGTGCCCGCCGCCTCCTCGGTTCCTACATCCATGGGAGTTATAATGTGCTATCTGGTTAATATACATTTTTTTCTTCACATTTCAACTTTTTTGTCCATTGTTATATAATAAACACAATATTACTACAGATAATTAATGTATGTTGTTATATGTCATGTCGTTTTTGAAATGTGTTTGGCGAGGTCAAAAATCTGCAGCCTGTTTTGTGATCTGATCGATCTGGTCTGGCCAACTCGACAGATTATGCCGACCCAGTATATCCAGCTGCTGCAATAGTTTATAGGTAAATAAAATCAAAGCAACTGGTGGATTCAACTCAGATATTTTCTTTCTTTCTATTTTCTCCCTGTTTAGTGATTTAATATTTTGTCGTCACAAATCAGGGAGCTGCAAACAGAATTTCACTAAAGAAATTTCATTTGGTTGGATCCAACAAACGTAAACGGAACATCCAAGTTGTATCGATTATTGTTGCCAACTGAGTCAACAGCAACGCACGTGATTTCATACTATTGTGCCGAATTGATTGGAAATCTACTTTCAGAATCATAAATTCATGAGAAAAAAATGAATAATTAACCATCGCGACGTGCTTTGATGAAATGTTATCTGTAGATCCAAAATCGTTTGGGAAACAAGCAAAGAACCTAGTTATGATATTACTTGATATCCCTAGCAAGAATCACAAAGAGTGACTTGTTAGTAACAGGTGATCTATAAGACACTGGCAAGAAGCGCCCTTTGTAATTTGTTAGTAACATGTGACCTATAAGACCCTAGAAAGAAGCACCCTTTGTGATTTGATAGTAACAGGTGATCTGTAAGACCATAGCGCGACGCATCCTTTGTGATTTGTTAGTGGCATGTGATCTATAAGGCACTAGCATGAAGCGTCCTTTGTGACGGTGATCTACAATACCCAAGCAATAAGCATCCTTTGTGATTTGTTGGTAACGGGTGATATATAAGACACCAGCTAGAAGCAGCCTTTGTGATTTGTTAGTAACAGGTGATCTTTAAGAACCTAGCAAGAAGCGCCCTTTGTTATTTGTTAGTAACCGCGGATCTGTAAGACCCTAGCAAGAAGCGCTCTTTGTGATTAGTTTGTAACAGGTGATGTATAAGACGCCAGCAAGATGTACCCTTTGTTATTTGTTAGCAACAGGTGATCAACATGACTCTAGCAAGAATCACCCTTTGTGAGTTGTTAGTAACAGGTGATCTATAAGACGCTAGCAAGAAGAACATTTTGTGATTTGTAACAGGTGACCGTTTGGACCCTAGCAAGAAGACCCCAAAGTGACCTGTTAGTAACGGGTGATCTATGGAACCTACAAGACCAGTTATAATGTATTTTCATATTAAAATTTTGCACTGGCAGTTCACTAAAAAAACAAATTTCAAACCTCCACAAAATGGTATCGCCGGCAGCCAGGGTGTCCCGTCAGTAAAGGCCACTTATGGGAAATGTTTGATACAACTTCATTTTTGGACCCATCAAACGAAGAACTCATTTACATTGTCTCGTGATGTCCATGGAAACCATAAGGCATGCGTAGCAACTAGCAAACTATAGGCTCGATATACAATCACATATATATAAAGTGAGACAATCAACTGGGAAACGAAAATGAGAAAGCAATTTTGACCTCCTTGACTATGGGAGTTTCTTCCTGGCAATAGACGAACTATAAGACCAGCATTGGGGATTCAAACTAAAAGCTCTCCCTCAGTGATTTACGATCTCCCTCGTAACCCGCGTGCTTCCTTAGCAACAAACATCCTATAGACTCTATCTCGATGTAACTTTATTTACCTTTGTATGTGGACCTAACAATTCATTTGGGAAACCATTCATGAAATTCAGCTACAACGTGTTTCCTGAGACAGTGGCAAACAGTTGGTCTCATTTTGGAGTAACTTTGTATGTGGACCAAGAGTTCATTTGGTTTCAATCTACGAAAGCATTTATAATGTCGCGAGACCTCCTTCGAAACCAGTGTGCTTCATCGACAATGGGCAAACTTGAGGAGTGATTTTAATAACATTATGTATTTTCACCCACAAACCGTCTGAAAACGGAACAACACTCTCAGTTATAATGTCAGAAAATCTCCTCAGCAAACAGTGTAGTGCTAAAGCAGCAGACATTTTATAAAACCAGTTTTAGAGTAATTTAGATCGCAGATACACGATCCGTGGAGGAAGCAAACTTATTAATTGTTACAACATCGCACAATTCCTGCAGCTCTCGGTGTTCTGCCAAATAATATGGCAGATATTGATTCTTATATTACAAGTGTACCCCAAGTTAATAAAAAACACAAATTACGAGTCCAATAATAACAGAATCATGTGATCTTCCTCGAATACATGTAGTAACGTTCGCAAAGATTTCTATAGGCAAACATTTCATTGCGACAAACCACTCTGTTTCCTTCACACATGACTTTCCGCATGTTTGTCCTGCATGTCCTGGTTATAGCATTGGTATGGGGCTCCGCTGGATTCGTGGTTGTGTTGAAATATGACCCGTTGGTATGTAATTTAAAACCAACAGTGTTGTAGAGTGGCAGCTCACTTCTCTTCTCCTCTCCCTCTCATCTCTCTGCTCTGAATCTTGTGAAGTTGAATACCCGTCAGGTTTTATTTCGAACTGTGTACATACACAATATTGTATCAATATATACACATGTTTCTCTTGCCATTATATGCACATTACAACTTCTTATAAATATTTGTAAACATAATTTGTAATTTTCAGATGTATATTACGGAAAGGGTATAATCTAAGTGCTAGGCACTTGTTATCCAATCCCTTCTGTTATAACAAATAAAATATGTTTAATCTAATCTAAAGCAGCAGACATTTTATAAAACCAGTTTTAGAGTAATTTAGATCGTAGATACACGTTCCGTGGAGGAAGCAAACTTATAAATCGTTACAACATCGCACAATTCCTGCAGCTCTCGGTGTTCTGCCAAATAATATGGCAGATATTGATTTTTATATTACAAGTGGACCCCAAGTTAATAAAAAAACACAAATCACGAGTCCAATAATAACAGAATCATGTGATCTTCCTCGAACACATGTAGTAACGTTAGCAAAGATTTCTATGGGCAAACATTTCATTGCGACAAACCATGAACAGTTTTCATCTCAGTCCGGTCGCCAAATACCAACCTTCTGCCAAAACTCAAAATTGCGTCCAAAGTTTTTTTCTCGGTGTTTTCTGATAGAGGGACATCTCCTGATTCAGAAACAGTTCACTGGACGTCTGGCAGCATTGAGCAGTTTCAGATATTCGTCGCAGAGAAGGGGTACCCAATTCCAATTCGCATAGTCAGCATTGGTGCTGGCATTCTTATATTTATTACTTTCCAAAGTGTGATTTACTGGGATTTCCGGGTTTAATTATACACGATAACTTCACAAGTGAATTATGCAATCATCAATTGTGTCATGTATCCGTGCGCGCAAACGAAGACGCTTTGCCGTCGGTGCAATGAGGACTTCATTGTTTTTTGCTTATTTTAACCCTTTACCTAATATGAAAAGCAGACGACACTTGCAAAAAAAATTCTTGAATAGCTATTATTTTCATTTTTCCCTCAAAAACATAGGTTATGACCCCTCATTGGAACGAGCTCAATGAGCTAGTTCCAATGAGGGGGTCATAACCTATGTTTTAGAGACAAAAATGAAAAAAATAATGACAATTAATTGGCTATTTTTTGAGAATAGCGCTGGCCGATTTTGGCTCTTACGTTGGGTAAAGGGTTAAATAATATAATTATGGTTAATAATGAAAAGTAATAAACAGAGTAATCGTTTGACTGGACTGGTTACGTGAAATAATTCATTCAAGGCGAGGAACTATATTGTAAAACACTCGTGCGCATACGCGCACTCGTGTTTGTACAACGTTCCTCACCTCTCATGAATTATTTCACATAACCAGTCCAGTCAAGCGATTACTCTCTATATGGATACAAATAATATTATTCAATGCAAAAGTAAGTGCATGTTCTCCAAAAACTGCTATTTTGTTTTGAAAAGAAGCGTTTTATGAACAGCATTTGACAGCAAAGCTTGACCCATTCTTTTGTCATTTCATTTGTCTTCAGTCCTGCATTATTTTATTTTTTTATTTCGGGTTATGTGCAGAATCTGCCATGGCCGATCGTTGCTTTTTTCTGACCGAAATACGGATGTGAAGATGCATCAAAATGTATAATGATGGTTTGTATGTAGATTTACAATCACAGCTAGAATTGGATGCCTATTTAGTCTTGAGAAATCACAAATATTGTGTAGATAAATGTATTTGTTCACCCGAAAAGTGTCCGACATGCTACATCAGAGATATTCCCACCGAGGCGGAGGCGGATGGTATGCGCCCGGAATGTTGTATTAGCCACAGTCAAAACTGCAGTCCGGGAAATGACGATGTCACCTCAAACGTGGATATTTCAAACTGCTCAAGTCTGTCAGACGTCCAATACAGTGTTTTGTAGTCAGGAAATGTTAATCTTACGGATTCCATCAAGAAAACTTTGGACCCACTTTGAGGTTCAGTGCCCTGGGGGCCACACAATCTGTGCTATCACCCACACATATTTCATCGACATTCACCCGTCTCTTGATCAATGTTGATATAATGTTTTATCACACACCTATTAATGTAAAACATGGGATTTCCACTGTTCTGTCTGTACGATAAAAATAAAGTTGTATCGCACATGTTGTGATACAAAACACGTTCGATTTCGTTTCCAACGTAAACAGACAAGGGACCCGTCTAAATAAATTACGTCATTCATTTGTCGAATGCACCGGAAACGAGATTGCTTGGAAATTCAAAGTTCCTCATTTAGATTTGTTTACCCGGGCTATTTAAACAATCAGATTCTAGTAAAAAATTTACAAAATAAAAATAACATTCTGATTGCTTGTTGCTTGACAAATACTTTCCACAACTGGCCATAAAATGATGGAGGGTGCTAAACGTATTAGCTATTTAAACACTTGTTGTTGTGTTATTCCCCGTAGTTTTGTCAATATCTGTTCGATCATCATGACCGTGACACTGATTGGTGTCAATTGGTTTCGACCAATGGAATGCTGTAGAAATTGAAAAGATTAGGGGTGGTACCCCGTCAACTAAGAGTGTAGTCCTGTTGGTTGAATTTCTAATTGCATTATGGGAGAACAATTGCTTATTGAAAGCTCGGTATGTTGATATCACTATACAGAGGGTGAATCTGACTTTGCATTTATTGCCTTCACACTACGTTTGACACAGGGGAGGTAACTATGAAAGTGTTCGATCCCCGTCAGGGACGACCCGAGGTGTTTCCTTGGGTAAGGCACTCTATCCTGTTTGCCTACACGGAGGCACGATGACGCCGTGTACTAAGACGTACTGCACGTCGATGATGCATACGTCTTCAACCGCTGTACCCTGCTTGAACGGAGTTAGAATGTTGAGCAGAGCTATCAGTTGCTCGTCGGTGCTCGGTGGTTCTCTCCTGGGAACTCCGGATTCCCTCACCCGTAAAACTATCATTGTCACGCTTAGCCATTGTGCATAAGCATGTGACCTTAAACAACAATATATAAATAAATAAATAACAATTAAAGCCATCTTCGGCGTCATCACCTTTTTTATTATCGTCATTTGTGCATAGCTTTTGTGTAGTTTCTTTTTTTTGCATTGTTTGTTATTGATATTTTGGATTAGATAATACACCAACATTCATTGACGCTCTGAATTTCCTGTTAAGGCCAAACAAAATTAAATAATTGATTATCAGGAAATGTTTTTATGAAACGAATGAGATAGGGCGGTTTCTAATTTGTTTTTGTTTTTCCTGATGGAATGGTCGCCAATGCCTAAAATCCAGTTGTGAGAGCCTAAAATTAAATACCAGAGCTTCCGTGTTGATTTCACTGATATTTGTTTTTGTAACAGTGACCATACAACACAAAATCTCACAGCCATACAACTAAAATGGAGACAGAAAATAATAAGGAGTGTTTTACCTGTTTGTGTGCTAGAAGCCACATTCAGGCCTTGCATAAAAATGAGGTCACCAGTGCAAAAGCCAACATTTTCCTTACTCATATTTTGTATTTAGTCAAACGTAAATAATAATTTATTTATACAAGTTTGTTCTATTACAAATTATTGGAGAGTGCCTTTCTTGGCACATTTTCGATGAGCAAATTCAGACCACCAAAACTAAAACTAATATAGCGCTCAACCAGTTAAATAAATATTTATTTTGTACATACAGTTAAAACTAGAAGTCCTGTCACGAGCCGTGCGCATATCTAGGCTTAATTGCACGCTGGAATTGCGCGCAATTGCCATATCGAATGGCATCCAAAGCACGGCAGGTTCTCCTGGTTACTCATAGCAAACACAAGCAATGTTTCGGCCAATGTTCCTCCGGGTTACCCGGAGGTCCATTGGCTGAAACATTGCTTGTGCACAGGCCATATGTACAGAATTTTATAGCCTTACTATGGCCATAACGCGTAGATCAACGTGCTATTTGTGCGCATGTCATGACAGGACTTCCAGTTTTAACTGAACCTATCGTCCCCCGAGTGCTAGAATGTTCTATGACCCCTATTAATACAAATTCAAAATTGGCCAGTTATGTATGGATGTGCCATGATCTTTAGAGATTATCTACACCAGGCATAAGATATCTTGTTCTATGATACTACAAAGTTTGTTCAGGGTATCTCGTAGGTGATAAAATGTAGTCTTCGGAGACTCGAATTTCATGATCTCTTGCGCTGTATACACACATAATTTTTAACTCGCCCCTGTGCTCTCTCTAAAGATCTTCCCCGTTCCCACCCTTCTTCAGTTGCACTCTCGAAATGCATTGCCATTTTGGACTGGTTGGCTACTTTAAAAGATGTTCTTAGGGGAGTAATGTTCATCTAAAGGCAATTATCCCATGTTGGAAGAACTCCGGCACCTAAAATCTTGTATTGCAACTAATATATCTCAAGATTGAATAGAAAAGTGGTAGAAGATCTCACTGATTAGTACTGTGAATATACAGTACGTGGAGAGTGGATTGTAACTAAATCACCCGCGGAGTGGAGTTATCACCCAAACTGTAACTTTCAAATTTTGTATATATCGACTAAAAACACAAGCAATGTTTCATCCAATGGACCTCCGGGTTTAACCCGGAGGTCCGTTGGTTGAAACTTTGCCTGCACTTGTTATGCTTTGCAACAAATTTGTAATTATTGCTTGGGGTGAATCTCCACTCTGCGGGTGATTTAGTGATGATACACTCTCCACGTACTGTACAAGCAGACAGAGAATTTAGAACGGATCGCGAACTGATCGAATTTTTTGTTCACTTCCCCCCACAAAGCTACAGAATATTGATGGTCGAACGTTCAGTGCTATTGGTTTTTATCTTTCGTTGGTTCGGTCCTGGTTTTCGCAATATTTTATTAATAAGAAAGCCTTGAACGACCGGTGTTAGTGTGTCTGAACGAGCAGGACACCGCTTCTGCGACCTTAACATTGTAAGGAACACATCGTTCCAAAGCATTCTGAATAACTAAGAGGAGCATCAACCTATACGAAAGAAAAGTAATTAAATGGCTTTCAACTTATCTGTTTTTGGTTCTATCTTCAGGTTATTTTAATCTATATACAGAGAATGTCATTCTTATTCATTAAATAACGTTATCTGTGCTTTCCAAAATAATTGCAAAAACGAAGAGGTAATTACTTCCTGCTTATGTGCCCATAAAGAATGACAGAAAACACTCCGTTTGTTTAACCTAGTATTACGCAATGTGAATTTAAACGTTGTCATTTACTACTGGCATTGTGACTTTTTTTTTTTTCCTTCAGGTTGCGGTTGATGTAGTTCTGTTTGAAAATAATACCTCCGCTGTCTTCTTTTGTAGTATCCATCTGTTCAGCGAGTCTGTGTAAAAACTAAACTGGCATTAGTCCAAAAATAAATCTCTTTCTTTGCGTGCCGGGATTCACATTCAAATGGGTTCACATTCACTCAACTCAGTTGGTTTGGGTTGATTTACAACCCAACCGATTTTAATGTGTAACATTAACCTGCATTGTCATAATATAAGACACAATTTCTGAAATAAGAACATGATTATAAATACAATCTTCACCGACCCAAACATGTAAAAACGTTTAATGAAGGGTGCAATACACGCACCTAAAAAAAGTTTGAGCATTTGTTAATTACAGGTGGTGAGAAAATAGTCGACAAACTCACTTTTGCGAGTGGAAACCCCCGTAGACGCGCGCAATTCGTTAAACCTCTACCGCCTTGGGTCTTTGGGGGAAGTTTTTTTTTGTTTGTTTTTTATTGTTTTCAAAAATAAAAGTCGTCATTTTAGGCTAAAGAAAATTACTCTTTTGATTCTCAGGCAACGGCGCATTCGTTTTTTCAGCCCGCGTTTGTCATATTTATTTACGAGGCAAACATGGAATTTGTCGTACACATTGATACAGTATTGTTATCCTCTTCGCGAAATGCGACACTGTTCTCATATCGTCGGCTGAGTGCTAGAATGTACTAATCTTATCGCAGCGATATAGCCATATATGTTGAAAGTGACATTACAGACCCCAAAATGCGCACATAAAAACTTTGAAATTACCCTCCGTCACAGTATTGAACCAAAGTAATGACAATTGATCTCGAAAACATATTCAGACTTATCATCAATTTCTTAAAAATCAATAATATATACCAACATTATATTCTGAGTCAACAGAATTCTTTTTTTTTAATTTTGTTGAAGAAATGTTCATTTTCATGGAATTTTATTATACTACTGGTCAAGTTTACTGCATTACTGCTCATCAGTCTAAGGTTGATTTTTAATATATTTGTGGTTGGTAATTACACCATTGGTTAGATTTACGCTGCAGGAGCCAATACTAAAAAGTTTTTACAATTGTATTGTCTACAATTGTATTTTCTGTCTCTTAATTTTACTGAATAAAATGAATCACTAGCATTTTAAAAGATATGGCAATTTGCCAACTGGCAAATTGCCACATCTTTGAAAATGCCAGTGGCTTATTTTAACCAATTTAAAGTCATAACTAGAAAATACAATTCTAGAAAATACAATTTTAAAAGTTTTATAGCATTGGTCCCTGATTGTTACAGTACAGAATATCACTAACAACTAGATGTCTACTTGAGATCTCAAAGCAAATCTCCACATAACATTCAACGAAGCAGGGCCAACGTCAACTTGTCTCACTTCGCTGAGATGTCTGGATCAAGTAGACAAATAGGGTGATGGGGTGGGGAGTATGCAGAGTAAAAGTTTAAAACACAAAATGTGAAATTGGAAGTAAAAAATGACTTTAAATAAAACAATTCAAAACCTATGTCCTTTTATTTTATGACTTCTACAAATTTAATTTTTTTCGGACATCCACTTCTTTCGACGCCAGTGGTCTGTTCGGCTTTAAAAGTTCAGAATTTCACTGCACGGCAAACATTTATAAACACATTTTTATTGAAGATTACAAAAGGGTGATCCTCCAAATGGTTCTAAAGATTGGGCAAGACACTCCATCCCGATTGCCCATGTGGGGGCACGATGACACCGAGTACTAGGCGTACTACGCGTTGATGGTGCACTTGTCTTCAATCAATTCTAGCCCTGCTTGTGTGGAGTTAGTACCTTGGGAGGGGGGGGTCTGACAGTTGCTCGCCGTCGCTCGGTGGTTCTCTCTGGGTACTCCGTCTTCCTCCACCCGTAAAATTGTACGACACGAGGTGACCATGGCTGTCGAAAGTGTCGTTAAACCACAATAAATGAATAAATAAATAAATATCATCAAATACGTATTCACATTGCGATAATATATTCAATGGTATCATGTTAAACCCGATCTAGCGTTCCAAAACTTTAAAATAAAATGTAAATGTTATTGTATCAAGTTACAATTAATAGACGCTTTTGTCCACATGATGTCGACTCCTTCTTGAAATAACAACAATCGGAGTTGTGCGTGTTTCGTTGTCTGGTGACTGGATATCTGCTCGCGACCTTCAGTGAACCTCTAGCACTGAGGTCGAATCTATATTTAGAATTTGGCGAGTCGGGATTTATATCAGTGAAACGAATTTTGAATCAAATCAGGGCCGTCCAATCCAAATCGAATCGGAATTAGCATAAACAATTTTCGTCAAATCACTTGTTATTTAATTACCTAATTACAATGCGTATCCTTGCGCTTTGCGCGTGCCGGAAGTACATGTAGCATGAATACCCGAGTACGGTGATCACAGGTGACACTACTACAATAGTACGCATAATCCCGTGCTCCACGTTATAACTACTGTAGTAGCAATGTAAAATTCAAGACCGCAAGCTGGTCAATATGGCCCTGTTTATACAGAAACGAGGCGAAGCGACACAGCCGCGACAATTTTTCCCTTTCGATATATTTCCATTTGACTATTTATACAGGACGCGCCATGAAGCGAAGGGATGCGACGCGTTATTTTAGTTTCGCTAGTCTAGCCAAAAATGTTGCGCTTGCCTAATTATGCAGTTAGTAACGTGGTTAAAGCATGCCTGCGCGCGGTGTATAAACGGTTCTAGCGAATCGTCGCAAAGTCTCTGCGCCCCGTGTCGTGACTCTTCGTGTTCTGGATAAACAGGGCCTAACCCGACCACACCGAAGACGCAATAGGCAACCATTCTTTCATTTTTGCGCATGATTCCACCAATAGAAGATAGAAAACGTTTATTTATTTATTTGCAGTCGTCAAGAGGGGGGGGGGGGGGGGAGAGAAACATGAGTTACCCGATTCGAAAATATAATAATCAGGAAGCCGATCACATGATCGAAATCAACATCGCATCGAATCTTTCGAATTTCGCAGGTCCCATCCATATTTCCTATGTTGGATGGGGGAGTGGTGGGGGGGGGGGGGGCTGGGCGGTAATAATAATACATCCTTACAAGTTATTTACCATTGGAATTACAACTGGTACTCTCTACGATTGCCTCTTATTCTGTTCTTTCGTCGTTAACCCTTTAACTAACATGAAAAGCAGACGACACTTGCAAAAATAATTCTTGAATAATTAATTTTTTTCATTTTTTGTCTCAAAAACATAGGTTATGACCCCTCGCTGGAACGAGCTCGACGAGCTCGTTCCAACGAGGGGTCATAACCTATGTTTTTGAGACAAAAAATGAAAATATTTTGAAAATTAATTGGCGATTTTTGAGAATAGCGCTGGCCGGTTTTGGCCGTTACGTTGGGTAAAGGGTTAAGCGGAGTTTTGTTCATGGTAGAGTACGTATGCATACTGAGTTTAAAATGTTCAATAACAACGGGACGCAGATATTTTGTAAAGGGCTATTACATTGTTAATGGGTACAAAATAAAGGAGAAATTTGTACTGAGTTTCGCGAAATATAAAAACAATATCCTCGGATTTTCGTCCGTCCAACTACAACCACTTCACCAAAATTAAACCCAATCGCCATTATTTTGGCATAGTTTAATAACATAACATGTAAGCTGGACATGAAGGTAATTGTCACCATTGGACTGAAGTTGAAAATCGTCTCTGTGCATATATCGACGAGTCCAATGGAAGAGCTAATATATCGTCCAGACACTAGTACTCGACTTCAGTACACAATATCGGAATCTCTGAGGATGATAATGTCCAATCCATCTTGTAATTCATCAGTTAAATTCGACCTCGTTGTTCTTTTTGAGTCCGAAGTTTGGTTAACTGAAAGCCGGTCGGCTCCGTGCTCTTATCACAGCTAAATTCACTCTTACTGTGCTCTAATTGCCGGAAGCGGGTCAATTAGAACATTTATCATATGATTTGTCCGTTTTGTTCACTTTAAAACATTTGATATTTTGTTTTCATATTAATCAGTGATAAATAAAGCCTTCCGTCAATTTCATTGGTCAATTTCAAAACTAGACAATTTGATTGGCTGAACAAAATAAAACTGGGCCACATTTTCATAATTTGCATAATTGGAGTTGGGAGCTTTCATTGGTCAATTTCAAAACTGGACAATTTGATTGGCTAAACAAAATACAACTGAGAGACATTTGCATAATTTCAGTAGGGAGAATTTTTGTTATCTGTCCTATTCAGCGTGGGTTATGGCGACGAGCTCGTTCCAATGAGGGGTCATAACCTATGTTTTGGAAGCAAAAAATGAAAATTTTTAGTTATACGAGGATGTTTTTTCCAAGTGCCGTCTACAACTCAAGTTAGGTGATGGGTTAAAAAGTCATACTAAGTGGCTTATTTGTGCGTGTGTGTGTCATATGATAAATAGAATATGAAATGAATTTTTTTCTCATATAATATTCATGAAACTCGTCCGAATTTTCCGTTTGCGCTCGCCAGAGGCTCGCCAAAACCGAAAATTCTTAGACTCGTTTCATAAATATTATATGAGAAAAACACTCATTCCTTATTCTCTATAGTTTGTACATACATATCGGCGCCTGAGTGCTAGAATGTTCTATGCCCCCTATTAGTACAAATTCAAAATTGGCCAGTTATGTATGGATGTGCCATGATCTTTAGATATTATCTACACCAGGCATAAGATATCAGGTCCTATGATACTACAAAGTTTGTTCAGAGTATCTCAAAAGTGATAAAATGTAGTCTTCGGAGACTCGAATTTCATGATCTCATGCGCTGTATACATACATAATTTTTAACTCGCCCCTGCCCTCTCTCTAAAGATCTCCCCCGTTCCCACCCTTCTTCAGTTGCACCCTCGAAATGCATTGCCATTTTGGACTGGTTGGCTACTTTAAAAGATGTTCTTCGGGGGGTTATGTTCATCTAAAGGCAATTATCCCATGCTGGAAGAACACCGGCACATAAAATCTTGTATTGCAACTAATATATCTCAAGATTGAATAGAAAATTGGTAGAAGGATTAGAACTGTAATTATACAGTACGTGGAGAGTGGATTGTAACTAAATCACCCGCGGAGTGGAGTTATCATCCAAGCTATAACTTTCAAATTTTGTATATATCGACTAAAAACACAAGCAATGTTTCATCCAATGGACCTCCGGGTTTAACCCGGAGGTCCATTGGTTGAAACTTTGCCTGCACTTGTTATGCTTTGCAACAAATTTGTAATTATTGCTTGGGGTGAATCTCCACTCTGCGGGTGATTTAGTGATAATACACTCTCCACGTACTGTACAAGCAGACAGAGAATTTAGAACGGATCGCGAACTGATCGAATTTTCTGTTCACTTTCCCCCCACAATGCTACAGAATATTGATGGTCGAACATTCAGTGCTATTGGTTTTTATCTTTCGTTGGTTCGGTCCTGGTTTTCGCAATACTTTATTGATAAGAAAGCTTTGAACGACTGATGTTAGTGTGTTTGAACGAGTAGGACACCGCTTCTGCGACCTTAACATTGTAAGGAACACATCGTTCCAAAGCATTCTGAATAACTAAGAGGAGCATCAACCTATACGAAAGAAAAGTAATTAAATGGCTTTCAACTTATCTGTTTTTGGTTCTATCTTCAGGTTATTTTAATCTGTATACAGAGAAAGTCATTCTTATTCATTAAATAACGTTATCTGTGCTTTCCAAAATAATTGCAAAAACGAAGAGGTAATTACTTCCTGCTTATGTGCCCATAAAGAATGACAGAAAACACTCCGTTTGTTTTACCTAGTATTACGAAAATTTAAACGTTGTCATTTACTACTGGCATTGTGACTTGTTTTTTTTTTCTTCAGGCAACGGTTGATGTAGTTCTTTTTTGAAAATAATACCTCCGCTGTCATCTTTTGAAGTATCCATCTGTTCAGCGAGTCTGTGTAAAAACTAAACTTGCATTAGTCCAAAAATAAATCTCTTTCTTTGCGTGCCGGGGTTCACAGTCAAATGGGTTCACATTCACTCAACTCAGTTGATTTGGGTTGATCTTCAACCCAACCGATTTTAGAGGGTAACATTAAGCTGCATTGTCATAATATAAGACACAATATCTAAAATAAGAACATAATTATAAATACAATCTTCACCGACCCAAACATGTAAAAACGTTTAATGAAGGGTGCAATACACGCACCTAAAAAAAGTTTGAGCATTTGTTAATTACAGGTGGTGAGAAAATAGTCGACAAACTCACTTTTGCGAGTGGAAACCCCCGTAGACGCGCGCAATTCGTTAAACCTCTACCGTCCTGGGTCTTTGGGGGAAGTTTTTTTTTGTTTTTTGTTTTTTATTGTTTTCAAAAATAAAAGTCGTCATTTTAGGCTAAAGGAAATTACTCTTTTGATTCTCAGGCAACTGCGCATTCGTTTTTTCAGCCCGCGTTTGTCATATTTATTTCCGAGGCAAACATGGAATTTGTCGTACACATTGATACAGTATTGTTATCCTCTTCGCGAAATGCGACACTGTTCTCATATCGTCGGCTGAGTGCTAGAATGTACTAATCTTATCGCAGCGATATAACCATATATGTTGAAAGTGACATTACAGACCCCAAAATACGCACATAAAATCTTACCCTCCGTCACAGTATTGAACCAAAGTAATGACAATGATCTCGAAAACATATTCAGACTTATCATCAATTTCTTAAAAATCAATAATATATACCAACATTATATTCTGAGCCAACAGAATTCTTTTTTTTTTTAATTTTGTTGAAGAAATTTTCATTTTCATGGAATTTTATTATACTACTGGTCAGGTTTACTGCGTTACTGCTCATCAGTCTAAGGTTGATTTTTAATATATTTGTGGTTGGTTATTACACCATTGGTTAGATTTACGCTGCAGGCGCCAATACTAAAAAAAAATTATAATTGTATTGTCTAGAATTGTATTTTCTGTCTCTTAATTTTACTGAATAAAATGAATCACTAGCATTTTAAAAGATATGGCAATTTGCCAACTGGCAAATTGCCACATCTTTGAAAATGCCAGTGGCTTATTTTAACCAATTTAAAGTCATAACTAGAAAATACAATTCTAGAAAATACAATTTTAAAAGTTTTATAGCATTGGCCCCTGATTGTTACGGTACAGAATATCACTAACAACTAGATGTCTACTTGAGATCTCAAAGCAAATCTCCACATAACATTCAACGAAGCAGGGCCAACGTCAACTTGTCTCACTTCGCTGAGATGTCTGGATCATGTAGACAAATAGGGTGATGGGGGACATATTTTTATTGAAGATTACAAAAGGGTGATCCTCCAAATGGTTCTAAAGATTGGGCAAGACACTTCATCCCGATTGCCCATGTGGAGGCAAGATGGCACCGAGTACTAGGCGTACTGCGCGTTGATGGTGCACTTGTCTTCAATCAATTCTAGCCCTGCTTGTGTGGAGTTAGTACCTTGGGGGAGGGGGGTCTGACAGTTGCTCGCCGGCGCTCGGTGGTTCTCTCCGAGTACTCCGTCTTCCTCCATCCGTAAAACTGTACGACACGAGGTGACCCTGGCTGTCGAAAGTGTCGTTAAACTACAATAAATAAATAAATAAATAAATAAATAAATAAATAAATAAATAAATAAATACGTATTCACATTGCGATAATATATTCAATGCTATCATGTTAAACCCGATCTAGTGTTCCAAAACTTAAAAATAAAATTTAAATGTTATTGTATCAAGTTACAGTTAAGTGACATTTTTGTCCACATGATGTCGGCTCCTTCTTGATGTAACAACAATCGGAGTTGTGCGTGTTTCGTTGTATGGTGTTAGGATATCTGCTCGCGATCTTCAGTGAACCTCTAGCACTGAGGTCGAATCTATATTTAGAACTTGGCGAGTCGGGATTTATATCAGTGAAACGAATCTCGAATCAAATCAGGGCCGTCCAATCCAAATCGAATCGGAATTAGCATAAACAATTTTCGTGAAATCACTTGTTATTTAATTACCTAATTACAATGCGTATCCTTGCGCTTTGCGCGTGCCGGAAGTAGCATGAATACCCGAGTACAGAGATCACAAGTGACACCGCTACAATAGTACGCATAATTCGGTGCTCCACGTTATAACTACTGTAGTGGCAAGGTAAAATTCAAGACCGTAAGCTGGTCAATATGGCCCTTTTATACAGAACGCGAAGCGACGCAGCCTTGACAATTTTTCACTTTCGATGATTTTCCATTTGACTATTTATACAGGACGCGCCACGAAGCGAAGCGATGCGACGCGCTA
This sequence comes from Pictodentalium vernedei, assembly GCA_031216915.1. Classification (NCBI taxonomy): domain Eukaryota; kingdom Metazoa; phylum Mollusca; class Scaphopoda; order Dentaliida; family Dentaliidae; genus Pictodentalium; species Pictodentalium vernedei. Next base: position 866,521,487 of record CM062297.1, read on the forward strand.
TTTTAGTTTCGCTAGTCTAGCCAAAAATGTTGCGCTTGCCGAATTATGCAGTGAGTAGCGTGATTAAAGCGTGCCTGCGCGCGATGTATAAACGGTTCTAGCAATGCGTTGTGAAGTCTCTGCACCCCGTGTCGTGACTCTTCGTGTTCTGGATAAACATAGTCTAAGCCGATCACACCGAAGACGCAATAGGCAATCATTCTTTCATTTTTGCGCATGTTTCCGCCGATAGAAAACATTTATTTGCAGTCGTCAAGAGTGTGTGTGTGTGTGGGGGGGGGGGGGGGGGCATGAGTTACCCGAGTCGAAAATATAATAATCAGGAAGCCGATCAGATGATCGAAATCAACATCGCTTCGAATCTTCCGAATTTCGCAGGTCCATCCATATTGCCTTTGTTGGGGGTGGGGTGGGGGGCGGTAATAATTCATCCTTACAAGTTACTTACCAGTGGAATTACAACTGGTACTCTCTACGATTGCCTCTTATTCTGTTCTTTCGCCGTTAAAGCGGAGTTTTGTTCATGTTAGAGTACGTATGCATACTGAGTTTAAAGTGTTCAATAACAACGGGACGCAGACATTATGTAAAGGGCTATTACATTGTTAATGGGTACAAAATAAAGGAGAAATTTGTACTGAGTTTCGCGAAATATAAAAACAGAGAAGACAATATCCTCGGATTTTCGTCCGTCCAACTACAACCACTTCACCAAAATTAAACCCAATCGCCATTCTTTTGGCATAGTTTAATAACATAACATGTAAACTGGATATGAAGGTAATTGCCACCATGGGGGTGTTCCGCGAGGGTGGACTGAAGTTGAAAATCGTCTCTCTACATATATCGACGAGTCCAGTGGAAGAGCCAATATATCGCCCAGACACTAGAACTCGACTTCAATACACAATATCGGAATCTCTGAGGATGATAATGTCTAACCTATTTGCTGTGTAATTCATCAGTTAAATTCGACCTTGTTGTTCTTTTTGAGTCCGAAGTTTGGTTGACTGAAAGCCGGTCGGCTCCGTCGTTTAATCTCAGCCAAATTCACGCTTACAGTGCTCAAATTGTCGGAAGCGGGTCATTTGGAGCATATCTGTATCAATGCTACGCGTGCGCGACGGAGTTAAACCGCTACTATCACAGATCAAACACATCCAGGAGTTGTTTTCTACGGCAACGGTTGTGGCTAATCATGACCGCGACAGTTTTATGGGTGGAGGAAGCCGGAGTACTCGGAGAGAACCACCGAGCAACGGCGAGCAACTGTCAGCTCCCCAACATACTGACTCCACACAAGCAGGGTTAGCATTGGTTGAAGGCAGGTGCACCATCGATGTGCAGTACGCCCTAGCACACAACGCCACCTTGCCCCCACGTGGGCAATGGGGGTGAAGTGTCTTGCCCATGGACACAACGCGGCTGCCGCAGGTGGGATTCGAACCGAGAACCTCTCGGCTTGCAGCCTGCACCTCTACCAACTGAGCCACCGCGCCCCTCCGTGTCAGTTTAATATTTGTCAATTTGAAGAGTCTATATATATTCATTATATGAGGGTAGACCAATCAATATTGATTGGTTTCCCCACACATTCACTTAACAGCCACCATCCTTTATGAAGTTATGACGTATCATGTTCCTAGGTCGGATAAACGGCCTCTCGAGCAAAGGGTTAAATATACCACTCGTGAAACAGATGAAAGACAAGTTCATTGTCTGTGGCGTTCCCGTTTCGGTTGAGAGTACAACAGGAACAACAAAAACAATAACAACAACAATAGCAGCAACAACAGCAACAGCAACATAATACCACTGTACATAGTTCGTCCCTTGGATTCCAATGTAAGTGCCTACAGGCACATAGAACACATTGGAACTCAGGAGACGAGTTGCAAATGCGTTATTGAGAAGTTAACCGACTTGAATGATTCTAGCGAGTCCAGATTCCTTCACCGTGTGCATGGAATGGGTGTAGATTAGAGTTTCTTATGGTTATTATAAATATATTGTTGTGAGTCGGTCGGGGGCACGCCACGAGCGACACCCAGCGACAATTTATATCTCCGTGGATTTGACATCGCTATGCACATAAATCGATTGGCTTTATTGGCTTCTTTCCGAAAATTGTTTGAGTGTTGATTTGAAAATTTCACTTTTTTAATTGGCACGTGCGTTGAGTTTTGCGATACAGATTTGTATTTATTCAAGACGTTTTATACCTAAAATCGCATAAATTTCTATCGAAACCTGTATAATCTGAAAGTGTTTTTTCTTGAGATTTTCATTTTTCACCTGACACCTATAGTAGACGTCACTTACACTTGAACAGCTAACACTTTTAAGTGTTTGCCTAAAATATACAAAGCTTATGACTCCTCGTTCGAACACGGTCGTTGAGCGCGTTCCAATGAGAGGCTATAAGATGTATATTTTTGAGGCAAAAACTGAATATCATGTGAAATTTGAATTGAGATTTTCGTGAATAGCACTGGTCTGTGATCTCCGTAACGTTAGCCAACGTTTTTATTTGGATTTAATCACACTTTCGGCAACCAAGGTCACCTCGTGTCGGACAATTATAGTGGTGGAGGAATCCGCAGTACCCGGAGAGAAACACCGAGCAGCGCCGAGCTACCATCAGACTCCCCAACGTACTAACTCGGCACAAGGAGGTTTAGCATTGGTTGAAGACAGGTGCTCCATCGACGTGTTGTGCACCTTAGTACACAACGCCACCTGGCTCCCACGTAGGCACTGGGGATTAAGTGCCTTGCCCAAGGATACAATGCAGTTACCCCAGTCGGGGATCGAACCGGGTACATTTCGGTTTGACGTCCAATACCGCAACCATTGAGCCGCGGCGCTCCCCGCAAACGGTTAAACGTCGCAGTATATAAACTGGGAATAAAATGGTAACACTCGTCACTTGTAAGTGAGATGGGTGATGTGGATACTATGGAATGACCACTTAGCTCTCATTCAGGAGTTTACCAGGACAAAAGACGAAAACAGATTGTACAACGGCGAGGCGCGTGCTTGTAATAAGACGCTGAAATATCCCAGGTTTCTCATTTTCGATGCAGTGGGTTATTGTCATGCAAATGCAGAACTCGAGACTATGACTATCATTTAGTTTTTCTCGCGCAACCGGACAAAAGGGTTTGGAATAATAATAATAATAATAATTAATAATAATTCGATAACCTTAAATTCATGTGGTGCTCTATAACTGTACAAAATTGCAAAGTGCCTCATGGGAAAGATACGTTCCAATAGACGATTTGAATGGTCCTAGAGAATCCATTTGTTTTTAGTTTTAACAATATTTATTTCCAAATGTACCAGCAAACATAGTGTGAATAGAACAAGCTGGTGGATTCGACTGTAAGCTGAAAGCTTATAACTCGTCGTCTCCACAAAACAAGCAAAGCTACATATAACCTGTTAGAATGGCAAGAATATCAGTATTAATATTAACACAAATGTTTGAATGTTCCTTGGCCTCTTGCATTCAATGTTGCATAAGGAAATGAATAAAGAGAGAGAGAGAGAGAGAGAGAGATTTATGATTGATGAATTAACACAACATTTGTTTTTAGTGTATAGATGGATAAGATGCAGATTGGAGTTTAGAGTTTGTTTACCGAATAAAAATATCTTGTCGTGAGTGGGTCAGGGCAGGGTCAAATAACTAGCATCACTCGGCACTCTGTTCTGGGGAAGGGGGGGGGGGGGGTGAGAAGGCGGTGAACAGAGTGTATAGAGTGCCAATAGGGCGAAATTGTACAGAACATGTTCTGGTAGTCTGTGATGTCATTTCGAGCATTACTCAATTGGAGCCGTCTGTTACCGAATACTCATATATTTTACATGAAGCACTGTTTTAATTGTTTGGAAAGTATGTTTCCTTTAGAAATTTTGTTAATCACTCAGCAAGATTTTGTAGAAATGGTAGTGTACGAAAGCCTGTCTGAAAACGTTTGCTTTCTGTTAGCTTATACGTTCTATGATTATACAGCGGCCATATTTGATTACTCTTCACCATTGTAACACAGCTTTTGATAACAAATCAACTCTACTATGCTTTATATAATTGTCCTACATTATAGTACCTAACCATCTAGATTAACCGCTTTATGTTTCCATATTCCAGACTACTGTTGCCGTACCATAACAGACCTTTCACGGAGTTCACATAGTTTTTGTCTCCAGCCCCAAGACAACGTTTCCAGACTTTTAAGGTTAGCTATAGATCGGAAGCGTGATTTCTTCTTATCATTAGACAAATTGTTATTCCTCGGATTACTGTCTGAGTATATGTTTGACAAAATTTTGTTTCCACTAGAGCGATGTAGAAACAATCGAGTGAGATGTGGAACAGATTGGCAGCTGCAGTACTGCAGCTGTAAGCGACCATTGCCCGTGGATGCCTTTTTATGAAAGAAATTTTCATTTTCTATGCCATTATCTGTGTCGTATGGAAACTAAAACGACATTCCTGGAGAAGTTTTAAATACAATTCCGAGCATTGATACAAAACTCGTGTTAACTGGTTGAGTACTAGAAGTCACTATCAGGGCTTTAACAAAATGAGGGTGCCAGGGCAAAAGCCAGCGTTTTCCTTTCTCATGTTTCATATTCAATCAAACGCAAATAATATTTTGTTTATACAAATATGTTATGTTACAAATTATTGTAAAGTGCCCGTGGGCACTCTCCAATAATTTGTAATGAAGCAAATTTTTGAATAGCAAATTCAGACCACCAAGAATAATTTAGCCCTCATCCAGCTAAAAAGCGGAAAGAGAATTTCGACCGGACCTGGACTGGGTCGCGATCTGGTTGAAATCCTACTTCAATTTTCCCGTCCACAGCTCTGGAAAATGCCGACAAGAAACGCGAAAAATATTACATCTGTGCGCTATATTTCGTTCCTTTTTCCTCACTCAATAATAACTAGTCAATATTTTATTTGTGAAACAGCTATCCATCAGGTATAATGTGTGGCGACCAGCAGGTGCGGCGGGACCGAGGGGGCACACGGGACACCTGCCCTCCACCTTTTTCCACATACCTATTGCGCAGTTACATAATGAGTTAAATGGGCGCAAACAAACGTTTCAGTATGCAAAAAATCCTGCAGTATATCATTTGTAAATCCAAACAACACTTCGGCTAAAGAATTCCACCTTAGGGCACTTCGTTCCGTTCCTTCTACTTCAACCATCTCACAACCCGAAGGCCAGCCTTCGGGTTGAAGATGGTTGAGGTAGAAGAAATGGACAGGAAAGTGAGCACATCGCGGCATGTTCATCTAAACGAGAGACTATAGTGTGTCATGGTACATTTACCAAAAAACGTTTGTAACTTTTCTCCCATTGGGTCGTAGGATAGTAGCCTTTAAAATGTGTACCCCTCTACGCTTATCGTGCTTCCGGCGCCTCTGGCGACCAGCTCTCAATCTTCTCGAAATGCATGTGAGAGCGAAAACGTTTTAAGATCTCTGTCTTGTATCATGGCGCCTTGAATGTATAGTTTCTGTTGAAAATGGATACACACAATACAAGAAATATACAAGGATCTCGCCACACACTGGGCATCCTGAGAGGACACTCTGCTCCAAAATATTCTGCTTGCAGAGAAAGTTCTTCGGCGAAGAATTGGAATCTCTGTCGCCTGGCCGAGATCTGAAGATTTTCGTAAAAAAAAGAAGACAATCGACAATGCAATTACGCTTCTCAATAAATGCGAAGTTGAATGCAAAACCTTTTAGTGGCGTGAAACATTCTTTTAAAAAGTCGAAATTTGGATTCTTTGTTTCCAAATTTCGATTTCTTGTCTTGAAGTTTCGACTTTTCTCTCCAAGATTTTAAGGCGTAATGTCGAAATTTCATGTCTAAATTTAGAGATAAAAACAAATTCTAGAAATGGTACATGTCACTAAGGGGGCGCGGTGGCTCAGTAGGTAGAGGTGCAGGCTGCAAGCCCAGAGGTCCTCGGTTCGTCTCCCACCTGCGGCAACTGCGTTGTGTCCTTGTGCAAGACACTTTATCCCGTGGGGGCACGGTGACGTTGTGTACTAAGGCGTAGTGCACGTCGATGGTGCACTGTCTTCAACCAATGCTAACCATTTTTGTGTGGAGTTAGTATGTTGGGGAGCTGACAGTTGCCAGTTGCTCGCCGTTGCTCGGTGGTTCTCTCCGGGTACTCAGGCTTCCTCCGCCCGTAAAACTGTCGAGGTCATGATTAGCCGTTGTTCAGAAATATGTGACATTAAACAGCAATAAATAAATAAATAAATACATGTCACTAAACGCCTCCGCAGGGAAGTAGTACGCGTAGATGTTGTAACATTTACTTCTCTTGATTCGTAAACCAACCTTGAAACCACAAAATTACGGCAGATAAAATATGCTGCCACCAATGAAAATAATTACGAGGTGTGGTGTTCGTAACGTCATTCTTCTTCAATACACTAGTCAGGTTAACCCTTTACCCAACGTAACGGCCAAAACCGGCCAGCGCTATTCACAAAAATCGCCAATTAATTTTCATTATTTTTTTCATTTTTTGTCTCAAAAACATAGGTTATGACCCCTCGTTGGAACGAGCTCGTCGAGCTCGTTCCAATGAGGGGTCATAACCTATGTTTTTGAGACAAAAACTGAAAAAAAATTAGTTATTCAAGAATTTTTTTTTGCAAGTGTCGTCTGCTTTTCATGTTAGGTAAAGGGTTAACCCTTTTACTGCCACCCACTTTAACCATATATGGAGGATCTATATGTGTGCCTATTTATTTATTTATTTATTGATGTTTAAGGTCACATATTTATGCAAACTGGCTAATCATGACCGTGACAGTTTTACGGGTGGAGGAAGCCGGAGTACCCGGAGAGAACCACCGAGCAACGACGAGCAGCTGCCAGCTCCCCAACATCGTAACTCCGCACTACAACACAGGCAGGGTTAGATTGGTTGAAGACATGCGTACCATCGACGTGCAGTACGCCTTAGTACACGGCGTCATCGTACCCCCACACGTGCAATGGAGATGAAATGTCTTGCCCAAGGACACAACGCGGTTGCCGCAGGTGGGATTCGAACCGAGGACCTCTCGGCTTACAGCCTGCACCTATATGTGTGCCTAATCATTCCGGTATGTATTCATCCTAGCGGGAACAATCGGCACCTGTCATGCAGGCGTAACTGGTATGCTAATACAGTACAATCATTTCGGTGGATCCAATCGGTCAACACAAGAAATAACTATAATATTTGAACATTGAAATATTTTCTTCCCCACTTTCCCCAATGCTTATAGTGTGTTATACAGTACGTGGAGTGTGTATTATCACTAAATCACCGCAGAGTGAAGATTCCACCCAAGCAATAACTGCAAATTTGTTGCAAAACATAACCAGCACAAGCAAAGTTTCAGCCAATGGACCTCCGGGTTACACCCGGAGTTCCATTGGCTGAAACATTGCTTGTGTTTTTTGTTGATATATACAAAATTTGAAAGTTATAGCTTGGGTGATAACTCCACTCCGCGGGTGATTTAGTTACATTCCACTCTCCACGTACTGTATACCCCGATGACACATTCGGATCGCGTTGTTGGGTGTAATTGACCTGGAAAATAATCGGCCATGTTTTGAGTACATAACTGGTCCAGGACATTGTCGGCTGAGTGCAGGCGTCCAGTTCAGAAAGCTTTGTTACCTCCTCGGTAAGAATTTGTATTTATCGCTCACATCGGATGCATAATTGTCATCGATGACACTAAGACAATTTGGCAGACATAACTTCAACTATTTGCTCACTTTTATACTGAAAAGAGAAGAAAAAATGTCAACTAAATGCACCAAATGTGCAAAATATGGGTAACATCAAAGCCCGATCGCTATCATCTTTGTTTCAGGCAGTTCGAATGCGATGTATTAAGCGATTTAATGCGTATATACTGTGGGCAGATGCGTGATTTTAATGATGTGGTGGGAATGTGTGTTTTTTTTTTTCGGGGGGGGGGGGGGAGGGGGGGCATCGCACCATTGAACTATCTTTTGAAACAGGATGTACCTTTCTACACCATTGGACTTATACAGTATTGTGAATATAAAATCAGACCGAGTATTTTCGACCGGATCTGTCCGCTTTCCTGAGCACAACACCGAGTAACACAACCGTGGAAAACGAAATACGAAAACATCGAATCTCAAAATCTAATACAGTTGAAACTAGAAGTTCTGTCACTGTATTGTGCACTATTTTGTGCACTATTTTGAAGTAATGGCACGCTGAGTAAGTGCACTTTTGTCTCTGACAACGGAACTATTAACGTAACTCAGTTCCTGTCGAAAAACAGCGCGCCCAACTCTGTACAATTCTATACAAGTAAATAGAGAACACAGACATCATTCCTAATCTTTACCGGGATACATGTTCATATGATGATGTAAATAGCTTTTAAATTTCGACTCAATTTACAGAATGAAGAGAGTGGGTTACTACTTAATCGCAGCGCCATATATTATCCACTCGAAAAGTATTTATAATTGTTCATAACCACACAAGATACATTTGGAAACGTTCATCTCATGGACCACCGGGTGTCACCCCGTGGTCCATGTGATGAAAGTTTGCAAATTGCTTTTTATGGTTTGTCTTCAGAAATTGTAAATAATTCCTGAGTGAAAAAGTCTATCCCACAGCGATTTAATAGTAATCCACCCCTCCACATGCTGCAGTCTCAAAACTGGTTCATTTGGTGACTTCACTACCGACCTGACTAATAGTGGATTCAATTTTGCATTGCACTGCACAAACACCCTTGTGTATTTCAAATTACTTCATCTGCAGTAAAGAGCACATTAACTAACGAGCATTTTCTGCGCTAATTGTGGCGGGACTTCTAGATTTAACTGTACTCTTTCGATTGTTTTTCCTCATTTCGTCTTGAATTCGCAATAGTTTATTTACGAAAATCTCTAAAATCAGTTGGGTTGAACATCACATGGTTATCAGAATGGGTTTATAGTCACCTGGTTATCAGAATGGGGTTTATAGTCACTCGACCCAGTTGATGTGGTTTAATTTTTAACACAACTGATTTTAGAGTGTAGTGAAAGTGTTCCGCAATCAGATCTCGACCTCGCCAAAGACTCTGCAAAACGAAAGATTCTAGACTTGTTTCTTGAATATCATATTGATGAAACACTCATTCCATAGCCTTCATATACTGTACGTGGAGAGTGTATTATCACTAAGTCAACCGCAGAGTTGACATTCCACCCAAGAAACAATTTCAAATTTGTTGCAAAGCATAACTAGCACAAGCAAAGTTTCAGCCAATGGACGTCCGGGTTAAACTCGGAGGTCCATTGGCTGAAACATTGCTTGTGTTGTTTGTCGATATGTACACAGTTTGAAAGTTATAGCTTGGGTGATAACTCCATTCCGCGGGAGATTTAGTTACAATCCACTCCCCACGTACTGTACCCTGAAATTAATACAAGTGCTTTTGGTTGCATGCTCAATTTCAAAAGATAAAACTGAGCCATACCTCTCCATTCTCAAGCTTTTGATGCCTCCTTGGCTCTGAGAGCATTCTGCATTCCGATCAGAGCAGATGCTACTTAACACCAGCGTAATTAGAAAGCAAGTACCTCAAAACACAAGTTGATGAAGTGTTTGTCCATCACCGTTTTTTGTGTCAACGCCTGAACGGACATTGTCATTCAAATGAAGGCAATCAATGGAGCATTCCACTCGAAAATCAAATATTCCAACTAAAATTGACAACCGTAGGACAAGACAAACACCAGGGAATAATTAGATAATGAATTTATCGGTAATGAGGCATGGAAACTCAACTCCAGTATAACCCTATACTGCAGATAGTGTGAAATGTGTTGAATAAACTAATATTCAGTGCCATGATATTGGAGATTCCTGACATCATACTGATAATGATATTAATTATATATAACCTTATTAGGCAGTGGAAAATGTCTAACAACTATTTTGCGATGTCTGTTGCCAGCATAGATAGTGAGGTACATTACTCAAGAAGTTTTGTTCGATATCACTGCGCGATTTTGGAGTTTGGGTATTTCGCTTTGATCTCCATTCAACTGGGTTGCTGAAACGCTCTACAGTATATCCGCCGTGACCTGGACGAATCCATGCTTAGGCAGTGATGTCCACGCATGCGTTTACAAGATAATAAAAATCATCATCAGGAAAAGTTTACTGAATGAATCACCGGCTTGTACCTGATACTTCATTAATTAATATTTTTATGATTATTTCTATAATTGGTGTTTGGAATCTAATATTAATGCTTGCGGGGAACTACTGCCCACGCATGGAAAGATAACCAGTCCACGGCGTCCGTACTGCGTGATCACACAGCTGCCATTAGGGAGGGGGGAGTTGCTATAAATATACAATGACCAATAATCAGAATTTTCTAGAAGCGTTTCCATTTCACGACGCCTCGTATTCGTTGATCAGTTTTTTAAACAATATATTCTGATATTTGTGAAAAATAAGCATGTTAATGGCACATTTTTCGTAGCAAATCGAATTGAAAATTTACAATAATAATAATAATAACACTTTGGCCAGCCGCTGATTTGTCGCGGTTCTCGGATGAGAAGGCCTTTGTTACCCCTGTACACGCAATTGCCTCCCTATTCCAACCCTTCTCCTCTCCTCCCAACACTCGAAGACGAACTGTTTGATGACATCCCTTGCCCCATTCTTCCCAATCTCTCCAATTAGCATGTTAACCCTCTCCTTTGAGTCTCTCCCTAACCACATGTCCTTCATTCTTCCATCCCACTTCCCCATTATACTCGCGGTGAATCTTATTCTTTTAGACTGGTACTTTGGGCATTCTAGAAGAAAGTGTTCCAGGGTCTCCACCATGTCCAAATTACACATCTGGCACTCTTTTGCACTGTTTTTCCCAATTTTTCCCCTCACCTCCAGGGATCGCGACCTCAGCTTGAACAATAGTGACCCCCAAAGGTGCCATCAAGGTACTCTTCAAAACCTGGCTTCTCTTTATCACGCAGGCCACCCAAAGACCTTTTTGGTTTCACCCCATCTCGCTAAAATATTTTAGTTATAGCTGACAAAAACAATTACCAAGTTTGCAGAGTTGATACAGTTATTTGTTTTCGTCCAATGCACACGCCATGTCGTTTCATGAAGAGAAAGCTGTCACACTGTGACTGCAGCTTTCGTAACTACATTGTGTCCTTGGGCAAGGCACTTGATTTTACACGTGATGGCATGGTGATGCTGTGTACTAAGGTGTACTGAACGTCGATGGTGCACTTGTCTTCAACCAATGCTAACCCAGCTTGTGTGGAGTCAGTACAGTTAAAACTAGAAGTCGTGTCATGAAATGCGCTCAAAGAGCATGTCTATATGCGTGTTAATCTACGTGTTATGACCATAGTAAGGCTATCAAATTTTGTACATTTGGCCTGTGCACAAGCAATGTTTCAGCCAATGGATCTCCGGGAGGTCCATTGGCAGAAACATTGCCTGTGTTTGCTATGAGTAACCAGGTGAACCTGCCGTGCTTTGGATGCCCTTCTATATGGCAATTGCGCACAATCCCTACGTGCAATTAAGCCTAGATAAGCGCACAGTTCGTGACAGGACTTCCAGTTTTAACTGTACGTTGGGGAGTCTGGCAGTTGCTCGTCGTTGCTCGGTGGTTCTTTTCGGGTACTCCGGCTTCCTCCATCCGTAAAACTGACCTATACGAGGTGACCCTGGCTGTTTAAAGTGTCGTTAAATGCAAATGCTCGAGACTGCAAGGGAAGTTTTCACCCGCAGCTGTCAACCATTAGTGAAAACTTGACTTTTCGTGCAGTCACCCATACAATAATTCTGGTTCCTACCACAAAGCAGCAGGTGTCCTCCAAGTACACACTCACCTGTACTAATCAAATGATAATGACTCAAATACAATCAAAAACAATCTTTTTTAATATCTTTTAACTCTTTCAACCTGATGTGCTTGAAGTTTTGCGTCAAAATAAAATACACGATATAAAGATCAACAAATCTGAAGCGAGGTTCGGTAATAATATATTCCAACAGCTCCAGATAAAATTATAACTGAACCTCCCAACAAACCAGGATGGTTTCATTCATTTCGCCGTTGACAGTATTGACTGACATGATACCTTCCAGGACGCTAGCGTTGAAAGGGTTAATACAGATTACGGTAGAGCTGGTGAAGCCCAGGGTCCCGTTTCCCAACTTCCATGGGCCGTTGAGGGTGGCGACCCTTTAGAATATTGGATGAAGCTTAATTTGAGGGAGAAGATGAATACTCACACCGCTGTCACATTCAAGTCCCATACTTTCACCAGCGGGAGCACGTCGTGCAGTTGAGTGTAACAATATGATAGCAGCAAGGGGCTCCAGGGGGCACGTTGGCTCAGCTTTTATAGCATTGGACATTAAAACGAAAAGTCGACAATTCGATCCTGATCAGCGGTAACAGTGTTGTTGTGGGGTGGGGGTGGGGTCGGGGTGCCTCTGTGTACTAATGCGTACTGCTGGTCGACTGTGCACTTGCTGTCAACCACTACTAACCATGCTTGTGAAGAGTGATTGAGTTGGAGAGTCTGTCAGTTGTTCCCGTTGCTCGGTGGCACTCTCCAGGTACTCCAGTGTCCTCCAAACATAAAGCTATCCTGCACAATATGGATGTCGAAAGTGTTGTTAGAGTCTAATAAATGAACAAAAAACATAGGACTCTTGAGCTATGATAAGAAAAAACAACAAAACAACACTGTAGTTGTATTCCGTTTTATTACAGTTGTTGTATTTCACAGTAAACTACAACTAGGGAATGTCCGTGCCTCACACTTACCGTGCTGTCTAAGACGATCGCGATCGGATCGTGACACATTTTCTATAGTTGGTTTAGATTTCCTAAATGGAATGCTCTAAATCAATGACCACATCAAGAAAGACAATCGGGAATATCTATGTATATCGGCTAAGGAACATATTTTATTTCGTATTCACAGTATTGAACATTCAGTGGTCTATCGGATTTATATAGATCGGATTACACAAATATTGAAAAATCAGATAGAATCCTACGAAATCAGATTGATTCATCAAACTTTCATTCTAACTTGCTCTTCTTTAAAAAATATTCAGCAGTAATAACATAAACAATATGCAATGATGATATTAGGACAACAGGCCTGTGTCGGATCATACTAGAAACATGCGATTCTACAGATGTGAGAGCGATGACCACAAAATATCACTGCTAGCTTGTCATTTTCGATACCATGTAGATCAGTTTTATATTCTAGTTCACATTTTTAGCCCAAGTCGTCATTTGACTTAAGATCATAAAAATGGCCCGAAGGCAAGATCTCAAAATTTTGCGACATGGTTGTGCGAGAGTTAAATATTTCGACAGTTTTCCCGGATAATTAACCGCCTGTACGAACTTCAAACCTAACTCAACATACTCCTTTAACACTTACGCTGCCAAAAGCGACTATTGTCACCTATTTTATGATGATTGTCTGTTCGGTGTGGTATGCGCAGATCAAGCCCTCATAGAGCCCTTTCCAAGAATTAATGAGATGATAGAGTGTCAAGTATGTCATAAACTTTATTAACCATTTCGCTGCTGTGCAATTTGGTAATATCCTGTGCTGAACCATATATTGGAGGGAATGGGGTTATAGTGAAAAAAATGAAAACGCCAATAACGTTCACGTATTTGTAAATTTAAAACTGTTATTATACAGAACGTGGATAGTGTATTATCACTAAATCACCTCTGGAGTGGCGATTCCACCCAAGCAATAATTGCAGATTTGTTGCAAGCCATAACAAGCACAAGCAAAGTTCCAGCCAATGGACCTCCGGGTTAAACCCGGAGGTCCATTGGCTGAAACATTGTTTGTGATTTTTCTCCATATGTGCAGAATTTGAAAGTGATACTTTGGGTGATACCTCCATTCTACGAATGATTTTGTTACAATCCATTCTCCACGTACTGTATATTGGAACAACGTTGACTGAGTTCAACAATGTTTCCAAAACTACTCCCAGCCACACTCCATAAATCTCAAAAAAAAGACGTCTAGTCGACTTGAATTTAGTTCCTATTTAATGAACTGACCATGTAGTACAAACGTTGCTCCACAAGCCGTTATATAATTTTTATTTTGTTTTGTCGCCGTGTGGCACAGGACAACAAAAAACAATTATATATGTTGGGAGAAGTTTGGACTATTGAGTTCGTTGTTGCCTCGGGTATTTCGGAATTTACATAGACGCGAAAAATGGTTAAGATCAAATGGATAATGCCATATCGTCTGTAGCTTGCATTTCATATAACATGCGTTCTGTTGAGAATAACAACGAGCTATGATATCCATTCCCTGTACATGTATGTGGTATCTCCGTACTGCATACGGACTTATCGCACAGGCCGTTAACAGTTGGTTCCGTACTCAATATGAACCTGTAGCTGCGAAAGGGTTAACCTTCCTCGCATACACGCGTGCATAGAGGTCCTCCACATATGGATAAAGTGGACGTGACAGTAAAAGGGTTAAAACCTAACTTAGTATACTACTTTAAAACAATAATAAACGAAACAAGTCGGAGACATTCGTTTATTATAATTATTTTAACGAAAGCAATTTATTAAAATAGTAATAATACACGAAATTTTTTCGTCACTACCTGATTGTCATATATTTATAATGCGTGTTTTTATACAAACGGTACAGTGCAACCGCTGTGGATTGGCCACTTGCGTGGGCAACATTTCCACGGACGCAGTAATATTAGTTACACAGTTTGTTGGTGGCCTAATATGGTATATATGGTGTCAGTTGATTTCATATTGGACGAGAGCGACAAACTGTGTAACGAATATATCTTACCGACTGCTGCATCGATGCACAGAACTAATAGCAACAGCGATCGAAATTAAATGAGAGAATTCTCACAATGTGTTCACGTGTCTTTGCCTTGTTACAATTTATGGGAGAATGCCTACAGACACTCTCGCATAAATTGTAACAAGGCAAATTCATACATACCAAACAGTTTCATTTCGAAAGTAACATGACACACATCCACAGAATATGAAGCCTTTTAAGTTGCCTAACCTGCACTTCAGACCAAATATGGGCTTCCAACACTCAATCTTTCAATTTGAATGCTTCATCGGCTGCCGCCATTTTGAATTATCAATGAACAAAGGGGAGATTATCCATATCTGTCAGCGTATATTGATGTTGACAGGCAGTACATGGTTTTATATGCAGTCTGCATATGACGTCTTTGAACTAATGAAATTTTCAGATACTTTCAGGAGGTAAGATATTAGTAGATTCCAAACAATAATTAGGAATATTCATTAAACAATTAATGAATGAATATAAGGAATGAAACACAGGGTATAACCAGGTGCTTCACTTATTAAAATTTGCTAATGATGATGTTTATTACCTGGTAAACGCACACGTGGACATTACTGCCCACGCATAGATTTACGATCAGCCCACGGAAATTGTAGTGTATTTGAACAAAAGGGTATTTTAACCTTATGAAAATTGTGGTTTCGACAAACGGTCAGCTTTTCTTTTTAAGTTTGCGGTCAGAGATTCAGAGAAAATGTTTGGCGTTTTTAACCGACCAACAATTTTCCAGACGGACAACACAACGTTCCAAAAAAAAGGCCTGGGGATGCGCACCAGCTCCACTATTCCAACTAGCTTCGGGCCTGTTGGCAGCAATAAGCCGAAGGTCTGATAGATGGCGTATTACTTGTACGTTTCATTTCCTGTTTGAAATTCCATTTTGATAAGACTAGTCTAGCCTACACTTGAACTCTTGTGGCCGCGATCCGATCGCGATTTGCCCTTGACACCCTTACATGAGTGAGTATATGAACGAATCAAGGCCAATCAAGAAAAAAACACGAACAAGCCTGGAAATAAGCAAACTGTCATCTGCAGAATGAGGTTCCCATAGGTGAATTTGGTGATGTTTCCCTACACAGCAGGGTAGCATTACCAAATTTACCCACTGTGAACATTTGAACATCAGTCTAAATCAAACGTACAGGCCTGAACGGAAAGAGGTGCCCATAGGATGAATTGGGGGATTCAGTCCCACTGTATGGGGTGGTGTCAGCAAATTCACCCTCTGGGAACCTCATTCTGCAAATGATAGATAGTTTATTTCCAAATTTGAACACAAAACCAGCACCTGCGATTGAAATTCTATCCTTTCGTTTTTGATAGGGCATTGTTGTTGGAAGGAAAGTAGAGAGAATGTTTCGACCCGACTGCGATACAGTCACAATCCGGTCGACATTATCTTTAGGATTTCGTTATCACAGTATTGTACTCTTGATAAAATAATGTGTAGGGTTGATCATATTCATTTTTATCATATGACTCGTCCGTTTTGTTCACTTTAAAACATTTGATATTTTGTTTTCATATTAATCAGTGATAAATAAAGCATTCCGTCAATTTCATTGGTCAGTTTCAAAACTAGACAATTTGATTGGCTGAACAAATACAACTGGGTCACATTTGCATAATTTCAGTAGGGAGAATTTACGTTATCTGCCCTATTTAGGGTGGCTTATATTGTATTAATATTTTACCTACGAGAAAAACGCCATTCATTTTTTTTATATTTTCACTGTTTGCTTCCAAAACATAGGTTATGACCCCTCATTGGAACGAGTTCGACGAGCTCGTTCCAATGAGGGGTCATAACCTATGTTTTGGAAGCAAAAAAATGGAAATTTTTAGTTATGCGAGGATGTTTTTTCCAAGTGCCGTCTGCAACTCATGTTAGGTGATGGGTTAAAAAGTCATACTAAGTGACTAATTTGTGCGTGTGCGTGTGTGTGTCATATGATAAATAGAATATGAAATGGATGTTTTTCTCTTATAATATTTATTAAACTCGTCCGAATTTTCCGTTTGGGCTCGCCAGGGGCTCGCCCAAACGGAAAATTCTTAGATCGTTTCATAAATATTATATGAGAAAAACACTCATTCCATATCCTCTATTTATACAATTTATGTTCGCCAAGTCTTGAAGGAAGTCAAACACATTTATAGCAAATTATTTAATCAATATATTTAGTTGTAGTGTGTGTGTTTGTGGGTTGGGCTTGGAGTGGGGAAGCGCAATAATCGTCAGCAGGCACTAAAAAGAAAAATTGAAAGTGCAATCCCGCAGAATGCCATTTTGCCGAGACTAAATTTTTGATGAGGGTGGTGAATGGTTAAATCTTTTTGCACTGCGCTATATTTACGTTATGTTTATTACTCGTTTGGGATTAAAGCCACGAATGTCTATGAACTCATAGCTTTACCAGCCCTGTCCCCCATTCCGTCTCAACAACTCTATACGTCATGGCACTACGTGTATAGAGTGACATACATTTCTTGTTTTTTCCAGTCACTGGTCAACACAGGGTCCTGTTTCTGATGCTTGTGGGAATTTCCAACAGTCACTGTCAGGGGCTAGTATCTCCAATAGAGAGAAAAAACAAGAAATCAAATGTTTTCTAAATCTCCTGGAACGTAATTTGAATATGGCTATAAATGAACTCTAATTGATGTGTTAATTAATAACAAAATGAAATGCATTGACTGTTTCCCAAGCTGCAGAGAGTTGTTGCAGCTATCAAAAGTGACAAACTCATTTTAATACTGTCAAAATATGTTCCGCTAAAATCTTCAGTTTACCAACGAACACTGCAATCTAATAAACCCCCAAAGACAAACGTCACGCAAGTGCCATGATGATTATCTTCAAGATGCCATCAACTCCATTCTCCGAATTAGATTCCCATGTGTTAATCTTGATTGAAGTTCGATTGACGTCGTTGTGTATGCCAAAGTTTCTTACGTTTGGGGTCGAGGATTTATTGAGATGTTTTGATGGGGTATATTAACAGTTAAAACTAGAAGTCCTGTCATGAAATGCGCACAAATAACACGTTGATATGCGCGTTAATGTACGCGTTATGGCCCAAGTAAAGCTGTCAAATTCTGTACATATGGCCTGTGCACAAGCAATGTTTCAGCCAATGGACCTCCGGGTAACCCGGAGGTCCATTGGCAGAAACATTGCATGTGTTTGCTATGAGTAACCAAGAGAGCCTGCCGTGGTTTGGATGTCATTCGATATGGCAATCGCGCGCAAGTCCAACGTGCAATTAAGCCTAGATAAGCGCACTATTCGTGACAGGACTTCTAGTTTTAACTGTATGTGGAGCCCAGGTAGGCTTGAGATGTGGCCTGGATAAATTACTAGCAGGGACGTAGAGAAGGTGAGGGAGGGAAATCGTTAAATTTTCAGGAAATCGTTAAGCCATTACCCAACGTAACGCCCAAAACTGGTCAGCGCTATTCACAAAAGTCACCATTACATTTTAATTATTTTTTTCATTTTTTGTCTAAAAAACATGGCTCGTTTCCATGAGGGGTCATAAGCTAGGTTTTGACGTAAAAAAATGAAAACAAAATAGTTATTCAAGAATTTTGTTTGCAAGTGTCAACTCTTCAAAAAAATGTTTCCAACAATTTGTGGACACCCACCCTTCTCAGCATCATGCAGTACGTAGAGAGTGTATTATCATTAAGTCACCCGCAGAGTGGAGATTCCACCCAAGCAATAATTGCAAATTTGTTGCAAAACATAATCAACAAAAGCAAAGTTTCAGCCAATGGACCTCCGGGTTCAACCCGGAGGTCCATTGGCTGAAACATTGCTTGTGTTTTTGTCGATATGTACACAATCTGAAAGTTATAGCTTCGGTGATAACTCGACTCCGCGGGTGATTTAGTCACAATCCACTCTCCACGTACTGTATATCAATCTTCTTAGCACTTTTCTAGACTTTTCTGCCTTGTCAATGTGTGATAATATAATATATAAACTGTGATTTAGCTGGTAATATATTTATTCCTGATTTTTCCAGTAAACTAACCACATGCTAGGCGTTAAAACTGGCATGTCATGGTATAGGCAAGTTGCTGAAGTGACATAAAGCAAATCCTGTTTACCACATAAATAAGCTGAAATACTTATTTGCGGCCTATATATATTCATGTGGTAAAATTTGCGTTGTCGAGGACCATTTTCTATAGTTTCTGGGCATTTCTTATGTGACCCCGAGATTTATCAGCTGTAGTTTGACACAGGGAATATGATGTGATTGGTTCTATAGAAACCCAATTTTGTGATACATGAACCTGTATTGGCCCTTTATGTTGTGACTGTTTTATTATCCAAATGGGACATGAGAGCTTTGTTTTAATTTTTTATTAATTTCATTTTTTTTTATTTTAACAGCGATTGATGCAATTATTATATGAACCATTTGTTTTACTGTTAGTTGTATCTTGATTCTTTATGTATGTGAAAAATAATTTAAATATAATTAAAGTCTTCACTCCTTAAGAGCCACGAGGAACCTGAAAGGCCTTTGACTATCTGTGATTATAAGAAATGTTTAAATACACAAATAGGATATTCAGTTATATAAATCGAGACATTCAAGGCCGAACAGACTGCTGGTTCAAAACATGGGCCCAATACTGGGTCCAGATTGGCCAGCATACCAATCAATACAAACCCCTAATACTGCTATAATATGTGTATATTAGAGCTGTAGGTTTTTCAATTTCTTGTTCGGTTTCGGTTTTGGTTTTTCAGGTGGAGAAAAACCTCGGTTCGTTTCGGTTTTCGGTTTGTTCATGAGGCCAAGTAAAATTCAATAAAACTCATTCTTGTGTCCAGAGTCATAACTGAATGGTAGTGAAATTGAGTGAAACTCAATGAATGCCCGAAATAAGCTATAATACATGAAGAATCAGGAAGGCCAATATAATAATTACCTAAATATACAGAACTTTTATTGTGCTTGGCCATTTTTCGAGGTCTGACACCTACACGCAACCTGAGGAAAGCTGCAAACACAACTAAACTGAAATGTCGGAAATTCACAGAATGTAGCCGTCCCAGAGTAGTGAGAGTACCCAGACACTGCCATTGGCAGTGTCTGGGTACTCTCACTACTCTGGGATGGCTACATTCTGTGAATTTCTGCAGCAAGAGAGTATTTAATAAAAAACGAAAAACCTTAGATTACGGGATG
This sequence comes from Pictodentalium vernedei, assembly GCA_031216915.1. NCBI lineage: Eukaryota > Metazoa > Mollusca > Scaphopoda > Dentaliida > Dentaliidae > Pictodentalium > Pictodentalium vernedei. The sequence goes on from CM062297.1 coordinate 866,541,702, forward strand.
TCGACGGTTTCGGTTTCGTTTTTTTGAAAAAACTAAAAACCTCGGTTCGGTTTGGGTTAGCCTACAGATCTAGCGTATATTAGTCTAAATAATTTTAAAGTGTGTAGCAACAGGAAAAAAATGCAAGGGGTTGGATAAAATGTGTTTTTGGGCGTTTAACCACCCACCCACCCCGGCATCGTGCACTGCAAATTATTTTCCGACCCACCACCCCCCTCCCCCCCGCCACCCGGCGATATCGCAAATAATGAATGAGTCACTGGATCTGATTGAAATGTTCAATTACCGCAACACTGTAGAAGATCACCATTCCGAAACAAAATGCGACAACCGTGAATAGCATATGTTATTCTTTATTTGACAATATTGTATTAGTGAAAAAAACTCGACACTTTGGCGTGTCTTGTAACAAGACAGCTTTTGTGATTGCAGTACCCGTCCCTGTAGGCACATAGAACACATTGGAACTCAGTGGACGTACTGTGTATACATCATTTTTCATTGTTTGTCATTCCAAACTCAACCTCAATACAATCTCTTGGACAATCTCTCAGAACACACCAATTGGAGTACGAAAGTCTAGGCAGTTATGAGCTATTTGGTTACACACTTATTGTAGAGTTCATCCGTAGATTACCGTTGAGGTAATGTGACATACGTTTGCTCACAAAATATATAGGTATTATTTAATATTCCATTTTAGATATTCCATTCCATAAGTACTTAATTCACCTTGAAAATATCAAGATATTAGGACATGCATGAAATATTGTAAACAAACAATGGTAAAGTCACTAAATATTCTATCAAATCAAGCCCTGAACAGTGTAAAACAGTGTAGCCACAGATCGCCTTGATGACAGAGCAGTGAGAACCGCACCATCATTACCTTTTAAGACTCAGCCTTAAATATAACGGCTGAATCTGTTCTCTTGTCTGATAGATTATATCCCAATACCTCCAGCTCAGCTCTAGCTCTGTCCCCTCGGGAGTATTATGCTGCGTCCATTCAATGTCCTCTTATCCGTTTTCTGAACTTCGGTCGTCTCTTGGCTGCTTGTGTTTGATTTCATGTTGGCTTCACCTGATACTATCTTTTATCATTTGACTCGTCCGTTTTGTTCACTTTAAAACATTTGATATTTTGATTTCATATTAATCAGTGGTAAATAAAGCCTTCCGTCAATTTCATTGGTCAATTTCAAAACTAGACAATTTGATTGGCTGAACAAAACTCAACTGGGCCGCATTTTCATAATTTGCATAATTAGAGTTGGGAGCTTTCATTGGTCAATTTCAAAACTAAACAGTTTGATTGGCTGAACAAAATACAACTTGGTCACATTTGCATAATTTCAGTCGGGAGAATTTACGTTATCTGTCATATTTTGGGTGGGTTATATTGTATTAATCTTTTACCTACAAGAAAAACGCCATTCATTTTTTTTTATATTTTCACTTTTTGCTTCCAAAACATAGGTTATGACCCCTCATTGAGACGACCTCAAGGAGCTCGTTCCAATGAGGGGTCATCGCCTATGTTTTGGAAACAAAAAATGAAAATGTTTAGTTATACGAGGATGTTTTTTCCAAGTGCCGTCTGCAACTCAAGTTAGGTGATGGGTTAAAAAGTCACACTAAGTGGCTAATTTGTGCGTGTGTGTGTCATATAATAAATAGAATATGAAGTGAGTGTTTTTCTCATATAATATTTATGAAACTCGTCCAAATTTTCCGTTTGGTCTCGCCAGAGGCTCGCCAAAACGGAAAATTCTTAAACACGTTTCATAAATATTATATGAGAAAAACACTCATTCCATATCCTCTATATATTTTATCTCATCCATGTAATTCCTTTCTACTTTCGCAGTATCTATCTATATACTTAAATATTTTTCATCACATAGTTTAAACAATTTGCATTTGGTACTCCGCCAGTAGTTCCGGTTATACTTATTTTGTAATTCAAAGATCTAAGGAGACACCAACATAATTATCAAGCTTTCTGACGAATTCCTTCATTTTTGTGATTTACCTAGTAATGTTTCTATATGCTGTATTCACTGTTTCATAATTATATCTGTTTCTCTTCATTATTGTAAATCATATTATATGCAACTTTAGGCTTTCATAAAAATAAATTGAGAACATGCAGGATGTTCAAAGAAACGTTCAGTTTGGAACCATATCTTTTGAACACCACGTCGTTGGATGCCAAAAATATGTTCACTCGTCTGAGAATAAGTAACCACAAGTTACTTGTTGAGAAAGGTAGACACACACAGCCTCCTTTGCCTCACAGCGAAAGGCTTTGTCGGGTATGTGACTCCAGAGCTGTAGAAGATGAGATACATTTTGTAATGGATTGCATGGGTTACGAATCAGTCAGGGATAATACATTTCGGACAATCGTGAGAGAATATCCACAGTTTTCTGAAATGATTAGCTCGAAAAGATTTATATTCCTCATGCAAAATGAAATTCCATCGCTCTGTAATGTTATTTGTAACATGATCCGGCAGTTTTTCAAACAACGGGAATTATTGCTTCAGGGATAATCAACTTGTTTATTTTAAGAAATGTTGCTATTTGTGTTTGTGGTATTTTTAGATTTAATCGGATGAAATGATTCAGTTGGTCGGAAAAGCGAACCACAGAGGTTCGCTTTTCCGACCACTGAACTATTCCATCTGACTGAATCTGAAAATGGGCGTTCGACTATATAAGGTCTGCACAAGTCCCAAACCAAAACAGCGTCAAAATCGTTTAAGAATCTGACTGTTGACTTGAGAGATTGCGACAAGAAATCGCTCGAAGGTCAACATGTTATCGTGTGTTTGTATCGCACTGAGTGATGGCGTCAGTAATCCAAGAGAGACAATATCTAACAACTGATACATGGTAGTGCAGTAAGTCAGGACTGTGAGAAAAATTATTTAAGGAATAGTGCATGTCTTGTCGTTGACTACGCCCATATAGTGCCCGGTGAGGTGGTGTAGTTCCCGCCGCGAAGCGGAGGGAACTACTCCACCTCACTGGGCACTATATGGGCGTAGTCAACGACAAGACATTCACTAATCCTTATATTATATCGAACACCCATCAAGAAAAACATCTGTCCGATTTGTTAATCTATTATCAAGGTAGCAGCCCTACTAACCAGCGTTATATAGAAAAAAATACCATGTAGTTTTTAAAAAACATTTTCTTCTTTCAAAATACGGCTAACTTGGATTATTGATATGAGCAGAAGACAGATTTTGAATCGGTCGTTAAGGGTAAACAAAACATTTCCCCCAAACGGAACTGTGTATTCTAGAATCGCGCAACTCGCGAATGAAAACTAAAATTTTCGAAATTTGACAACGCAGTTTGATAATTTCCACACATTTGTCACACATGTACATTACCGAATGGGTCAGCACGCGATACAAACTCCGAAGATTCACTTGAATTCCATTAGTTATTCGTTTACTGCCCAAAACATACAATTAAATAGCGAAATAATATGAGCAGCGAAACAAACGATTTTTCATATCCGGACGCCTTCTCATGAAAGTTGGACCCAGGTATGGATCATTCTCTTCGAAACGAGATATGGATCATCTTCTCAAGGAGTAAAATGAACGCCTCGGAAAATGTGACTTCAACAATGGAAAAGCGATACATTTTTCCATAAAGATTTCTTTCCGGATCGTTTTGTGGATGTTGTGCCTCTGTGAATCGATTTTTAAATTTAGCCTGATCAGTTTTATTCGCCCAGTATGAAAAGAAAACTGATATAGTAGTGTGCTAAAAATAGAAAACGTGTCGTGCCTGGGTGTAGTGCCTGGTCAGTTCTGTGGATGCAAACTACACGAAATAGGGTATCATCTTTCAGCCAATCAGAATGCAAGGAAGTCACGTGAGATATAATATTATTCTATATGTAACAGGCTAATCATAAATTATGAAACATTGTATTAGTGACTTTTTACTTGGTAATTTATTAAAAGGCTTCTGGGCAAGACCACCCCAAAAACTCACTAAGGGCAAGTTAGGTTATACTCCGCTGAGGTATTCCCAAGTATTAAGATATGGGGTGAGGTAAGAGATATGGAATCTACTGCTATCTACCGGCTACGATATTGTCTAGGTTTTGGTTTGAACGTATGATTACCACCTGTTGCTTGATAGGTATTGGGTTTTGAATGTGCATTTGGGCATTAGCTATTGTAGCACAATTGACGTTTTTCTCACTGTAAACAATTTATTATTGAAAATATGAAAATAAAACGTTTCCTACATAAAAATATCTGAATTTACAAATGTACCTTGCCAACACGGCTTCAAACCTTACCAAAGCATTGAGGAACTAGAGAAACACAATTTACTGCAACGTGTAAATTCGAGTCTGTGTGAAAATCGTGAAAGCATCAGAACTAACTTATATAGAAAGAAAATCTATGGAGACTTATTTTCCGGAGTAAAATATCTTTAAAGAAATCAGAAATAGGTTTTCGTAAACGGCTTTTAAAGATTTTTCTACAGGAATCAGATAACATTTTTTCAAGAATACGGAAATAACTCTTGACGTTTCCTTCCTCATTTCGCAAAAGCATGTCTGTCTTCTTTGTCTTGGTGAAAGTATTTGATTCACTTCAACATTCCATATTCAGAAGCAACCAACGTTGATTTAAACGAAGTTAACTTTCTGAATTCAACTGAACTTAATCTGAAAAATGTATCTGTTTGTTCATACTGATGTTTTGGGATATGCTACATAAATGTTTTCACAATGGTTATTTCTGCTGGCCGCAATGGAACAAGACTGCTGTAGAAGCTAATGATAGGACAGATAGACCATAGACAAGTAGTTGCCCTGGAACATTGGCGACAAGATGGAAGCGGTTGGTAAGACTACATTAGACCTCACTGAGGGATTACTCATGGCCTCATACGACAAAAAGGGATTCTCCAAGAGGTATCCTCGATGGGTATCCTCAAATAATACAATATCAGACCATAGCTATCCTCAAATACCGAAATGAGACTACGAGGGATAGTAAATGAGGCCTCATTTAGGACTTTTTCATGGCCCTCATGCCTCAAAAGAAAATAAGACTATGAAGGGTATTAATTTAGGCCTCATTGAGGGCTTTTACATAGCCCTCATGGACTCATAAGACAAAAAAGGGATTCTCCAGAATGTATCCTCAAATAATACAATACCAGGCCATACGTATCCTCAAATATCGAAATAAAGCCTCATTGAGGGATTTTTTGATAGCCCTCATGGCCTCAAACGAAAATGAGGCTATGAGGGATAGTAAATGGGGCCTCATTGAGGGCTTTTACATATCCCTCATGGCCTCATACGACTAAAAAGGGATTCCATAACCAGAGACGCTTCACAAAAAGGGATTCCTTGGGACGTGGCCATTGGATGCAGAGGTGATGAGACTCAGATAGGACTTCATTGTAATAAGGGTTGATAGCTCTGCACGGTTAAGTACAGTTTATGGGAAATCAAGCAATCTGATTGGTTAGTAATAATTTATATAAATGATCACCAGTAATTTCTTGCGCTGTGCATTTAAATGCATGGAATCGAATCATGTAAATAAATTACCTGAATGTGTGTAATTCAACAACTCCAAAGAGTCAGCCAGGCTTAATGCAGCTCTCATTGCAGACGTGATAATTAGTGCAACTGAGGATTGTTAATTTCCCATTGTATCTTGTGAATGACTGTATGAGTGTTAAAATGTCCCAGCGCTCAAGATAAGTGCCTGAAAGTCCAATTGTTTTCATAAATTACCTAATTGTGATTGATCATGTTCATCAAATCGAGTCACGGCTGCTTTGCGACAGGCGTGGCTGGATTTGATAAGCCTCAATACAGGTTTTCGTGCTGACCGGATAATTGTTGCAACTGCAGATTGCTGATTCTCCAATGTATTCTGCGACTGACTATTCGAGTGTTAAAGTGTTCGAATGCCTAAAATAAGTCCCTGAATGGCTAGTTGTTTGCATGTTTTCATAACTTAATTATTTGTAAAAGATCATGTTCACTAAAACAGTCACGACTGCTTTGTGGCAGGCATGGCTAGATTTGATAAACGTATCTGAAATATTGAAATACGAGTCCAGTATTCCACTACCAGAATTGGATTTTAATTAAGATATTTATTATCCTCTAAAAGGCCAAGTCTGTTGCCGGTTAAACAGAAAGAAATATTCACTTTTGACGCAATTGAACAAGTGAAGATTGCTGATTTTCCCATCCATTCTTTTGTCTGAAATGGACCAATGTTTTATGGTTTTTGTTTTCTTTTATATACGACAACTAAAGTCGTAGTACTTTACCAATTTTCATTTATTTTCACCAAAGCAGGTCGTGGCTGCTGAATGGCAGACATGGCCGGATTTGATGAGGAATATCTGGAACATTGAGAGTTGAGTTCAGTATTTTGTAACTTGAATTGGTATACTTATCAATGATTTTTTTTGCACTGTAGAATGTAATGCAGGAAATTTCATTCAATTTTCTTGAGAGTGTGTAACCCAACAACACAAACGGGTCAGCCTTAATGCAGTTCGTTATTGCTGACCTGCTAATTAGTGCAACTGAAGACTCCTACTTCCCCAAAGTATTCTGTGGATGACTGAACGAGTGTCATAACTTAATTATTTGTAACTGATCATATTCATCAAATCGAGTCCCGGCTGCTTTGCGGTAGGCATGGCTGGATTTGATATGCATTAATGCAGTTTCTATTGATGACCCGATAATTATTGCAATTGTAGATTGCTAATTCCCCAATTTATACTGTGAACGACTGTACGGGTGTCAAAATGTCCCAAAGATAAAGATAAGTGCATGAAAGGCTATTGTTTTCAAAACTTAGCCATTTGTAATTGATCATGTTCATCAAATCGAATCACGGCTGCTTTGCGGCTGGCATGGCTGGATTTGATAAACATATCGGAAATATTGAAAGGTAAGTCCAGTGTTCCACTACCAGAGTGGATATTTTCATCATGTATTGGATTTTAATTAAGATGTTTAATATCCGTGTATTGGATTTTAATTAAGATGTTTAATATCCTTAATAGGTCAGGACTGTTGCCTTTTAAACAGAAAAAAATGTTCACCTTTCACGCTATTGAACAACTGAAGATTGCAAAATTTCCCATCCGTCCTATGGAGGACTGTACGAGTTTTTAAATAGCCCAGAGTCTTTCATATGAAAACTTCAGTCGTTGTTTTTGTCCACTTTTTCATCAAACCGGATCACGGCTGCTGAATGGCAGACAAAATTTCCCATCCGTCCTATGGAGGACTGTACGAGTTTGAAATAGCCCAGAGTCTTTCATATGATAACTTCAGTCGTTGTTTTTGTTCACTTTTTCATCAAACCGGGTCACGGCTGCTGAATGGCAGACATGGCCGGATTTGATGAAAAAGATATGGAATATCGACAGCTGAGTTCTGTAACTTGAATAAATATTTTCACCAGTGATTTCTCGCATTGTGGATTTAATAGTATAGAATTAAAGGATGTAAATAAATCACTTGAATGGAGGACTGTACGAGTGTTGAAATAACCCAGAGTTTTTCATATGATAACTTTAGTCGTTGTTTTTCTCCACTTTTTCATCAAACTGGATCACGACTGCTGAATGGCGGGCATGGTCGGATTTGATGAAAAAGATCTGGAATATTGACAGCTGAGTCCTGTAACTTGAATTAATATTTTCACCAGTGATTGTGCGACTGACTGTTCGAGTGTTAAAGTGTCCGAACGCCCAAAATATGTCCATGAAATGCTAATTGTTTTCATAACTGGACTATTTGTAGAAGATCATGTTCATTAAAACAGTCACGGCTGCTTTGCGGCAGACACGGCTAGATTTGATAGACATATTTGAAATATTGAAAGATGAGTCCAGTGTTCCACTACCAGAATTGACATTTTCATCAGTAATTTCGTGTATTTGATTTTAACTAAGATGTTTAGTATCCTTAATAGGTGAAGTCTGTTGCCGTCTAAACAGAAAAAAAATACTCACCTTTGTCGCAATCGAACAATTGAAGATTGCTAATTTCCCCATCCGTTCTGTGGAGGACTGTGCGAGAGATGAAATGGCCCAGGTTTTTTTTTTTTTTTTTTTTTTTCTTTTTTTTTTCTTTTTTTTTTTCAAGACAAATTAAGTCGTTGTATCTCACCAATTTTCATCAAACCGGGTCATGGCTGCTTAATGGCAGACAAGGCCGGAGTTGATGAAAAATATGTGGAATATTGAGAGCTGAGTTCAGTGTTTTGTAACTGAAATTGATATCTTTCACCAGTGATTTCTTGCATGACAGAACTGTGCAGCATGGAATTAAATTATGTAAATAAATCACTTTAGCGTGTATAATTCAGCAACACCAAAGGGTCAGCCAGCCTTAATGCAGTGTTTATTTTCACCAGTGATTTATTGCATTGTAGATCTAAATGCAGGGAAAAAATGCTTATAAAAAAATTACTTGAGTGTGTGTAACTCAACAGCAATACTTTGCAGCAAACAAGGCAGTATAAGATAATCGTATCTAAAATACTGAAAGTTGAATCCAGTGTTCCGTTTTCAGAATGGATATTATCATTTGTTGTAATAAATTAATATTATTGCGATATCCTTCCATGTGAAAGTCCTCCAAATCCAAATCCCATAACAGTTTTTTGAACAACCTAATTTAAAACATATACCCACCCGAATTATCGCGTGACAACAACTGTAAGTGAAGTGATGTCGCACTCAATAAGTATATGTATATGTATATTTTTAACAGTTTTGATATATGTACAGAGTTATTGTGTTCCCAATCTGACCTCAAATCATGGATTCATATTGCAACAGACTGTGACTAAAAGTGATACTGAAGTATCGATAGTCCCTCATGAACAGTTCATTTACCACTTATTATTTAGGGAAATATTATTATACTTTTCCTGCGGAAGAGCGGGCGGTATGATAATGACCTATGGCGGGTAATGTTGCACTAGACGAGGTGCAAATGGAACCAGAGTATGACTTTATACAGCTCTATAATGAGAAAGTATGTTCCTCCACCTTGGGTGGAGAAGCCTTGAAGAGAGACGTGTGTGCTCCAGGCTTGTTATGTTCTATAAAATAATTCACGAACAAGTAGCCATACCACTCCCACCCTACGTTCAACAACCCTCAAGACTTACCAGACACATGCACCATTTCCACTCCAGACAGATCCACACAGGAGCAAATTTTTACAAATTTTCATTCTTTCCACATGTCATTGTTTTATGGAATGATCTTCCATCAAACACTGTAACACTGCCTGACAAAGAGTCCTTTAGTAAGGCAGTGAGAGATTTAACCTATCCCTGAAGCCAGAATCGATTGTTTTTAACCTGATTTTATCTTTTTAAACACTGTTAATAAAATACTAGTCTATCATCTTTTTTTCAGACCTTACTATTCTTATTTACATCTCCTTTCACACTAACCCCCCGACGTTGCACCTTTTCCTGCTCATAATACCCGCAAGGGGTGTGCAGAAGTATTTAAAGAAAGAAAGAAAGAATATACTGAGTAAACTGTAAACAAAACGTTCGCTTCAGCATAAAAAAATCGACAGAGTCGTAAAAACAACAAAAAACTTTTGGGTCTACAAATAATATTCACTGTCCATTTTTTAAATATTTAATGTTTTATATCAATAAATATGGTACCTTGAAAATATTTCAGGTACAAAAATTTCCTATTTTAATTTAATTCAAATTTCAAAAATTCGAAGCGATCGGAACTGCATCCAAATACTAATGGCGGTTATTCACCCAAAATCAAATAACAACAGGTGAGTCATCCGATACGGCGAAGTCATTAGATGGTATTCCAGCGTTCTCATTGGACAAGCGTACCTTGAGGCGTAATAAAAAATCTATATGTGGTATGTAATGGCGGCAACAATGCGAATCGTAAAGGTTAAAAGTGGAGGCGTCGCTCGGGAGAAGGTAGGGTAACACTGGGACACCTCAAGAGTGCGGTGTCAACCTTCCAGATCTGAAAAGAAAGGAAAGGAAAAACATCTCCTTGATATCTGACTTCAAACATTGATGGAAATTATGTTCTGCCAATAAAATTAATAGACCATTAAGTAAGTTGAAAAAGCCCGCCTAAACTCAAAATTTTGTAACAAATCTGCTGCTTGCGGTTGCCGCAGGTGGGATTCGAATCGAGGACCTCTCGGCTTGCTGCCTGCATTTCTACCTACGGCGCCACAGCGCTCCCTCCCATTGGCATAAGACGTTATATTTCTCGGAGGCAAGAAGCTGGACCTTCGCTTATAGGGAATGCACAAGCCTACTCCAACATGAGGTGAAATGAATAGGCAGGAATTATGCCAATGGCCGCAGGAAAATATTTTGTTCCCCAACTCCATTTGGCCTGACCACGTCCCTGATTTGGTGTGTATTATCGAACACCGAATTCAAATATTTCCTTTACGTAAAGATTTATTTATTCTGTTAGCATAGGTTTAATTCTAAGTTTAATTGTACATTTACCCTTGTTTTATCTATCGAAATATGACTCTTATTAAATGTCTAACATCTACAAAAACAACGCATGCGCGCATGTTGTTTCTAGAAATACAACATGTTTGGTAATCATTCGCCGCAAATAGAAGGAAATTAAAACTGTCTACACTGGAATATTTTCACGAAGGATTGACTTGTCAAGCATTAGAATCAATACATATATATCAATATTTTCTTTGATTTCTGCGTTCTTATTTGTACTTTTTGCATTTAATTTAGTTAACAGTTCTTTGCACATTCTGGTCGCTATAAACATTTTTCCTGATTTTTTTTACTTTATCTGGATTTGAAACAATAAATCACGAAAGTAATTTGTCTTCATGGCATAGGATCGTGTTGAGAAGACGCAAGTGGATCGAGTGGCAAATACGTAAAGATTCCTGGCATTTAATGTCCGCCAGATAAGAAGAAATAACAATTATGCTGTTCCCTTTGAATGTCCTTTTTTTGCAGTTCTAGACAGAATTATGGTCCTAATCTTAACGATTTCCAGCGGCAGAAGATGACTGAGTGAATCTGACTCAAACCCCCTCTGAAACTGTCTTTTCTCTCTGTAATAAATAGCATCGATCCAAGATTCCAATGCAATACTTCACATTCTTTTAAAAAACAATACATTGTTTCCAAATCCGCTTAACTTCGGAGGTAGCACCATTCCCATCCCCTTTCAAGGCGGGCAACTTAACTTCAAATATTTTGTACTATTGTAACTGTGGACAGTTTGAGTAATGAAGTAGTTCCATAGCTCGTTGGTGGCATTTTCGTACAGTTCTCAAACTTTATACAGACATTGGCACGCCCCACAAATTTAATACTTTTCTCTGAGATATGCAGATTATTATGATAATATGCATGTCCTGTGATTTGTATCAGATTCGAGGTGGTGTCCAGAATGGGATCTCAACGAGGTGGCTTTGCCGGCGAGTTGCGATCCCATTTTTGGACACAACCGAGATAATTCATTTATTAAAAATTCTGCCACATAAGCAGATTAAATCTTAAATTATTAAAACAGTTTTGGGATATAATGTTGGGTCGACAACTGAAACGCACATAAAATGTATTCATGCGCCTGTTTTGATAGCCCGTCGCGTTACAAGAAACGAGTCGCCTATATGATACGGAATCAGAACGAGTCGTCTATTTGACAAGGAGTCGGAACACATTAACATGTAAGTGATACACACCGTTTTTCGTGTCTTTCAGGCCAAAATCAATATGACTGTTAGATAAAATAATCCGGACATACGCCACCTCTTGTTTCCACCAAATAACCACTATAGCTCAAATTTTCCCAAATTTAGAGCATAATATGATACACCAAAATCACCACACTAAAATTTCAAAATTAACCCCTATTGTCCAAAAAATGATATAAATATAGAATTGTAATCTTCACAATTGACCAACTTCATGGGTAAATTCGTCTAATTGCAAGGCTATTGTAACAATTATGTTGGTAAGGATGGATGCAACAATGATTACAGAAGAAAGTTACTGTTTACTTTTAACCTCAGATTTAACACTCAAGCACAATGATGACGAGAATGAGAGTACCATTTGGAAATGTCAAAAGTAGCCAAATTTGGTTGCATGTTTCTAACATTTTGGAAAGGGTTAATTTTAGGGCTGTCACGATCAATCGATTAATCGATTGTTGATCGGTCACGCCGAAATCGATTAGTATTTTTCGTTGTCGAATAATCGGTAAATTGTATCCCGTTTTAGATGTTTAATAATTAAAAGAAAATTTGATGAACAAACTATTGTTTCTAAAGGTATTGAGTTAAGAACATCGATGTTAAACCCCAAGAAGCCGTTGGAAGCATTTGTTTCCCAGGTACATTCATCAAAGCTGTGATGTTCTGAATCATTGAACCGTCAGTGTAATAATCAAGATCGGTTGGCAGTTGCGAAGATCGCAACTGCCGACCGGTCTTGATTATTACACTGACGGTTCAAAAGTTCAGAACATCAAAGCTTTGAATGTACCTAAAAGTTGATCGACTTCGTTGTTTACTTGAGGTAGGTCAGCTGACTTGAACTTCATTTTTATCGACTTCAAAGAGAGGGAGAGGGGTGGGGGTCATCTAGGTACGATTAATCGATTATTATCGATTTTTTGCGACGATTAATCGATTCCTAAATTGAAAAATTGTGACAGCCCTAGTTAATTTCAAACACTTTGCTTTGCTATATGTATAGATGTTTGATGAACAAATCCGCTGTGGTAGGTTATGCTCTGGGGCTTAATCAAACATATGCTGTGGCCAATTAGAGAATAGAACTGTCAGAACAAAAATTGATTTTACGTGACTTTTGCAAATTTCTGTACTCATTTATCCAGAAACAAGAGAGAAATAGCTTATTGTGCTTTCCATAACAGCATCAACAATCAATGGGGAACACATTTTGTGTTATAGGTTTTTGTGTCCCGCTTTATCCAATACCGGTTTTGGCTGTACAAACATGAGTACCGTCAGACAAAATTTATTTTTCCGATTAATTTCGTACTTTTCTGTACCCTATTTCCCAGGGCGGGATTGGAATAGTCTATTTTCCTTTACGTTTGTGGATTGTGTGTTATTGGGAAATAAATGTTCTGAGATAAGTTTTGGTGTCACACATAATCCAACACATGTTTTGATAGCATTATCCAGGAAAAAAACCTTTCATTTTCATGAATTTTACTTCTTTCAGTATACTCATTTCTCCTGTCATTAAATCCAAACCCGCACAACTTTATTTCCGCTGAAATGACTTTTAAAGTAACTAACTGTTTACCGAAAAATGTTTTGCACATATAGAGGAACATTGCTGTTCATGTTTTAGTCTCGCATTTAACACTTCAGGAAACTGATGGCTATAAAAAGAGTATCATTTGTAAATTACAGAATTGGCCAACTTTGTGTGTTTTTTTATCATTTTAGAAAGGGTTAATTTCAAACACATTGCTCTGCTATATGCAGTCTTCCTTTCCACATTAATAAGTTGGAAAGGCCCGTAATTTGTCCAACAAAATACAATTCTCCAGTTTAGAATTAAGTTTGTCTCTTTTGTACAATCTGACAGATACTTTATCGAACAATTCTTGTTGCAAGCTGTGAGCCTTCTGTTCAATCCCACATTTTCTCAGCGTTTTAACCATCGTTATATTGTATACTGCTTGTTATATTATCTTGTTTTGTCACCTCCATATTATGTATTGTATATATCGCAATATTCAAATAAATATTATTTGAACTAATTCATGTTGCAATTTTAACTATTTGTACCCTGTAAAATCAGAATCAGAACCGACAATTCGTCCCCTGAGTTCCAATGTGTCCTATGTGCCTACTGGCACATAGAACACATTGGAACTCAGGGGATGAATTGTTTTCTGGACACAAGGCGTGGGCGGTTGAGGATGTCAGCAGCTCAGAAAACACGTTTTGTCCGTGCCTTGAATTTTTTTCCTATGAGCTCTTATCTTTCCAATAAGTGATGCAAATGGATCAAGGAAGCTTGTGTGGACTTTTTGCCACCACCCCATGCCCTTTGGGTTAACAGAAGGGTGGTTAGTAGTAAAGGATAGGGGCTAACAGCATGGAAATGTGGAGAGACATTCACCGTTCCCCATCGCACCAACAGTGGTTCACGATTCTGAAAAAAAGTTAAAATAATTCAAACGAATTACGATTTATGTAATCTAACATAAATGTACAGTTAAAACTAGAAGTCCTGTCACGAACTGTGCGCTTATCTAGGCTTAATTGCGCGTAGAAATTGCGCGCAATTGCCATATCGAATGGCATCCAAAGCGCGGCAGGTTCTCCTGGTTACTCATAGCAAACACAGGCAATGTTTCTGCCAATGGACCTCCGGGGTTCCCGGAGGTCCATTGGCTGAACCGTTGCTTGTGCACAGGCCATATGTTTAAAATTTGATAGTCTTACTATGCTTACTATGGTCATGGCGCGTAGATTAACGCGCAGATCAACGTGCTATTTGTGCACATTTCATGACATGACTTCTAGTTTTAACTGTAATCTAACCACATCTTATAATAAAAGGACTCTTCTCATCATGAATTGTAGATATCACACCGTGATATAACGGCATTTTCCAATGCATCTGACTACTTTCACCGACTCTCCTTATGTAATTATGAATTTCAGTCAAATTCATGTATGAGCAAAATGTATGGTTGTCATTGATCATTCAACCCGTAGGCTTAGTGGGTAGCTTCCAAACCAATTCCGTTCAATGTGTGATATACTGTCAGAAAAGCCTGACTCATCCAGCAGTCGAGACATTATATCTTATTGATAGAGAGTTTATCAACGGGGAAACTGTTAATAGGGAGTTAGATGAGTTAATATGAATTTCAGCCATTTACCCCTGGACCATAGTGTACAGCATATGTTGAGAAAGATACCGGATGTCTGGAGACAAACTGCATATGAGATCTGAAAACTTTGCAAACACATATGACACCAGGTTGGGTTATCTTATAACTGAAATAAAATTAACTTCTTTTAAAATAAATTTTAGCACATTGCTGTAACAAAGAATAAAATGAACTCATAGAATAATGTTTGTTGGGATCATCTGATTCAGAAAGAATAGGCATGCGCATTATATTTCTGTGAGATCAAGCTGAATGTTGTAAAAGCTACAGTTAAAACTAGAAGTCCTGTCACGAACTGTGCGCTTATCTAGGCTTAATTACGGGTAGAGATTGCGCGCAATTGCCATATCGAATGGCATCCAAAGCACGGCTGGTTCTCCGGGTAACTCATGGCAAACACAGGCAATGTTTCTGCCAATGGACCTACGGGTTATCCGTAGGTCCATTGGCTGAAACATTGCTTATGCACAGGCAATATGTACAGAATTTGATAGCCTTACTGTGGCCATAACGCGTAGATTAACGCGCAGGTCGACGTACTATTTGTGCGCATTTCATGACAGGACTTCTAGTTTTAAGTGTACTTGGAAAGTGACTGCCCAGTTACTGGTACTGTAACATGTTTTGAGCAAATAGGTTTCAAGCATCTGAGTTGAATGAACAGCGTCCAATATATTGTTGGATAACACAGGGGCGTAACTCGACACATCGGAGCCCCGAAATTTCCATAATGCATCCTGACCAAATTTGGAGACATATGGTAGACCTTTACAACTCACGTGGTCACCATTTTTTCTCACTTTCACATCTAACTTGCTAAGATGAAATAACCAAAGCTTACTAATCGCTTCATCAAATGAAACACTACTCTTATCGGTCAAGGTGCAACAGCGAAGTTTATGAGGGATGGATTTCAGATGCCAAAAAATCATTCCTCATCATATTGACTATTGGCATATGAGGGATGGATTTCAGATGCCAAAGAATCATTCCTCATCATATTGACTATTGGCATATGAGGGATGGATTTCAGATGCCAAAGAATCATTCCTCATCATATTGACTATTGGCATATGAGGGATGGATTTCAGATGCCAAAGAATCATTCCTCATCATATTGACTATTGGCATATGAGGGATGGATTTCAGATGCCAAAGAATCATTCCTCATCATATTGACTATTGGCATATGAGGGATGGATATAAGATGCCAAAGAATCATTCCTCATCATATTGACTATTGGCATATGAGGGATGGATTTCAGATGCCAAAGAATCATTCCTCATCATATTGACTATTGGCATATGAGGGATGGATATAAGGTGCCAAAGAATCATTTCTCATCATATTGACTATTGGCATATGAGGGATGGATTTCAGATGCCAAAAAATCATTCCTCAACGTATTGACTATTGGAAGGTTGAGTACAATATTGAGCTAACTGCCCCTCGAATTGTGCACTTGATAATGCTTAATAGAGCTAGATGAGACAGATGGAACTAAAATCGAGTGTAGAGATGGGTAGAAACAAAGACATAGCAGAATAGCAGCAAATACAGTGGTGAAACCAGGTACAACATCAAACATTCAACATATTTCGCACCTGTTCCTGCTACACCTGCCTTATTACTGTTCATGTAGAATGCCACTATATGCTATATACTCTCCTGATTACCCATGTATACACTGACTGTCAGTGTGTGTGAGAAAGTTGAATAAATTCAGAAACTTCCAAGAAATGGGATCAAATTCCAGTTGCAAACTCTGGAGAATTCTGTTTTATCTGCATTAGCTGGTTGTGGGTAGATTAACTGTTGAGAATGGATACTAGAACAATACAAACCATGTTCCAGTAAAAATACCTGTTGAAATGGCCGATCGAAGCAGTTTATGTGCGATTTTTACTCTAATTCTGGGGGGTGGGTACCAAATTTCATAATGGAAAAAATATTTTCCTTCAAACAAGTTGTGGGTGGGTGCCCAAGGGGCGTCAAAACACTATTTGCGCTTTGTGTCCGAACATTTTGTTCTTGACCGCCCCCCCCCCCCCCACCCCCAGTATATGGTGTGGTTAAACTTCTTGTACGAATAAATTGATATGTTCAAATGAACTAAAATCTCTGATATTTCTCCCATTTGTAGGAAACAGACTATAAATGTTTATCATAAAAAACATATTGTTTTAGCAACCAACATGTACCTCTGACACCAGGTTAGAATATTTTAGTTGCTGCCATTCCTAGTACCTTTCACCACACACGTCTCCCGTGAGCCCAAATTCCTTAAAATCCAAATAAAACACCTCTAATCTGCCCCTGAATAATTTGAAAAGGCAAACTAGATCTGGGTACAAGCGAGTTAAAAAAAACCTAAATAGTCCATCAATTTCATCAGATAAGAGTGTGGAAACACGAGAGGCTGTGTCACCCGTAGATGACCTCAAGATGGGAATTTGCTCCTTGGAAATAGGCTTCGATCCCTCACTTACACGTACTCACGCTAAACAACATACATAAATACACACACGAATATTCCCAGTTGATGGAGAACCTGCTCCGCCATTGTTCACATGGGGAAAAAACGCCCCCTGTGCTGTCTTCACCGTCGTTTTTGCACCCAAACACTTTGTTGGTCATCAACCGGTCCAGATTAGCTAAAGAAGTGGCCCCAAACAGTTCGTGTCAGCGTGAATACTGACGATATGGCTTCCCTTTTCCAACATATTCCCACATTTTGCAATATCACGTCCACAAATAAATGTGGAAGTTTCTGTCTGTCTCGATATCTCCCTGACAGTATGTTTCAAGATGTGATGCTAACGTTTAGCGCCTTTGGAAAAGCTGGTGACTGTAGTGAAACAGGACGCACCACTTTGGTCCTCCACTGCTCCTCTTCCGACAACTCGAAGAAAGAGCCGTGCTTCTAATTGTCATTATCAAGTTAAAACTGCGAACGGCCGATTTTACATCAAATAGAAAAAAAACACTTTTATTTCAGGAAATGTTTTATAAACAAATCCGGAAAATTGATAAGATATTACTCCAGTTTAGATTTCCGTATGGATAGTCTCAGATTCCAGGGTAGCATGCTTACGGAACACAATCTCGACCAAGTACTATATTTCTTCCCCCCCCCCCCCCCCGCCGCCTAATTTTCTTTCTGCCTGTCCTAAAGTAGTATGAAACAATCTAATACATTCCTACAGTTAAAACTAGAAGTCCTGCCACGAACTGTGCGCTTATCTAGGCTTAATTGCGCGTAGGAATTGCTCGCTATTGCCATATTGGATGGCATCCAAAGCACGGCAGGTTCTCCTGGTTACTCATAGCAAACACAGGCAATGTTTCTGCCAATGGACCTCCGGGTTAGCCGGAGGTCCATTGGCTGAAACTTTGCTTGTGCACAGGCCATATGTATAGAAGCCTTACTATGGTCTTACCGCATAGATTAGCTCGCAGATCGACGTGCTATTTGAGATTTTGTGCGCATTTCATGACAGAACTTCTAGTTTTAACTGCACAACTCCCCTACGCCAGGACAGTAATTTTGTTCTTTCGCAACCATATCGCCGCCCGAGTGCTAGAATGTCCTATGTCCCCTATGGGAATATGTATTATCTCCCCTATGGGACATAGGTCATTCTAGCACTCAGGCGACGATATGCCATTCTAGAAATTTCAGGTTGGAGGCCCAATCAACCACAAATGGACGATTGAAACACTCATTACGGGCTGCACGCGTGTATTAACACCACACATTACCATATCCATTACGTTGAAGTATATCCGCTCACTCACGTTACCGTGATTACTGCGTGTTAGTGATGGCATGTCCCTTAAAGTATCCTACTCGTGGTGCTGTGAACGAAATAAAAGAAGAAAACATCTTGAACTTCTATCATGACGTGTTCGTCGTTCATCAAGTTTATTGAACCGACGGACACTAAAGCATCCGAAAGAAAGAGGGGCACGGGTATCTAAAATTAAAAAAGGACGCTTCTCGACTCAAGTTATGAATTAAGACCGGGAGTGTACAGCGTATCATAAATTGTAAGGTAACATTTAATAATACTGACATTATAAAAATATCGTCCCTTGAGAGAAACAAGGTGCCATCTGCAACACGAACGCATTGCTGGTGTCATTTTATTACACATTCATTAAACTTTAATATTTTGTATTTAACGGAATTCCCGCTATGACACAAATGTTTCTGTATTTAACTGGTGAAGTACAAGCCGGAACTTTTTTCCCCAAACCGTTTAGACTAGTTCCTTTCCCTCCGAGTCATCAGTTATGCTTCGAAAAGTTTCCAAAATGCGATCGTCGATCGTCAGTCGTGTAGTATGGAAATGAAAATATCCAAAGCAAAATAAAGTCGGTTCACAAAAAGAATAAGTTAACCAAAAATGAGAAAATATTAAAAAACAACCATTTCCAACAACAAACATGAAAGATAAGGAATGTAAAGTTAAAGGTAAAGGTTGATTTGATTTATTTTGATCCATTTGTTTAGTACCGCTTCAAACAAAAATAGAGGGGGCGCGGTGGCTCAGTTGGTAGAGGTGCAGGCTGCAAGCCGAGAGGTCCTCGGTTCGAATCCCACCTGCGGCAACCGCGTTGTGTCCTTGGGCAAGACACTTCACCCCATTGCCCTCGTGGGGGCACGGTGACGTTGTGTACTAAGGCGTACTGCACGTGATGGTGCACCTGTCTTCAACCAATGCTAACCCTGCTTGTGTGGAGTTGGTATGTTGGGGAGCTGACAGTTGCTCGCCGTTGCTCGGTGGTTCTCTCCGGGTACTCCGGCTTCCTCCACCCATAAAACTGTCACGGTCATGGTTAGCCATTGTGCAGAAATATGTGACCTTAAACACCAATAACTAAATAAATAAATAACAAAAATAGCGGACTCTTCACCTTCAAGTTTAAAAATCGGGATTAAAATTTGTTTATTTAAATGGATTTTAATGCATGGGGATGTGTAATAAACACAGAGCTATAGGCTCGAGCGAAATATGACTGCCCCATTTCAACGAGTTATCTAAAACACCCACCGATTCCAACATCGCCGTCTGTCTATCTACTCCACTCAAGGGACTATATAAAGGTTTACAGTTAAAACTAGAAGTCCTTTCATGAAATGCGCACAAATAGCACGTCGGCCTGCGCGTTAATCTACGCGTTATGACTATAGTAAGGCTATCAAATTCTATACATATGGCCTGTGCATAAGCAATCTGTCCGCCAATGGACCGCTTGTATCTGCCTTGCTTTGGATGCCATTCGATATGGCAGTTATCGCGCAATTCCTACGCGCAATTAAGCCTAGATAAGCACACAGTTCGTGACAAGACTTCTAGTTTTAACTGTAGATATAACCTCGGCGATCGTGTAGCCTCTTTATTCGGCGATATCGACCAAACTCCTCCATTATAGGTTACAAAACACTGTTTTCATGCAAATAGCGCCTCCTTCAATGGAAGTTCTCTGATTTTTTCCGATTGTGAATAAAATTTTAAATTGCATGCTTTGGAAAAAAAAATATCAAATATTCGTGATAATTGTCTTCTGGAAAGTGTGAGAGAAGATAAATATTGGGTGAGGACAGGTAAAAATATGGGAAAGTGCGAAACTGAACGGGAGTATAGGAATCACCAAATTTAAACTCCAAATTCATATGGCGACCAATATGTCTTTTTCAGTATATTTTATTTCATGAGATGATAAACTAAATGGATAGATGGTTGTTTTTGCCCACAATCAGCTTGATGAGATGGGGAGAGGGAGAAGGGTTAGCTATGTCGCCAATGGAACACAAACAGTGTATTGTAACCAAAGGCGGACTTTCTTGTGATTTCTGTCGAGTGATTTTTAAAAAAAATAGTGTTATTACTTTGATGACTGAAGCCAAGTCGGTTTGAACTTGGGTGGAAATTTTAGAGAAAAGGCAATTTTCGAGATGTTGGATGCCCATTTTTCATGAAAAACAGCCTATTTTAGAGTGCCCATATGCATAAAATGCTGGCCGAATGAACAGTGAATCTAAGGTGGGGAAAATATGGTACAATTTGGTTATTTCGTTGTGTTTCTAGTCAATCAGAGGCAGGTCAATATGAAATGGCAGTATTAATTGAACTAAGTGTTGTTGTCTGTGCAAAATAAGCAGGTAAATGACCAAAATTGGAATGGAGCATATTTTGAAGCTGAAAAACATTCAGCCAAGTTTATTTTTGATTTCCGCTTGCTAACTAACCCCCATCCCCAAATATAGTTAGTAGAAGTATCATTTCTTCCTATTTCCGAATTTAACCCCTCCTGTCTATATATGCTTGTTGAAAGTGTGATTTTTTTACATTCTGATGTGTGAGAAACAGTCAGTGAACAGGGACTTTTTTATTTTGGCAGGTGTGATGGTCAAATTAATGAGAAATATCCCGTTTCAGCCTGTGATTTTATTCAAATATTGTTTCGATGAGATGCACAGGAGGCATTTACTCCCATGAGAGAAATTCGGTGTGGCGCTACTTGATTTTTCTATGTTGAAATAACTGTTTCCCCTTATTTTGGACATAACTGTAGCTACATTATTACCCTTGACAGCTGGACACCTCTGGGCAATTATCTAATCTTATTTTGGAGAAAAGCTCTACTTTGAAGTGTGTTTTGTACACAGGACTGCAAAAACTATCTTTTTGGCATTTTCTAGATGAAAACAATCACTACACGTACAGTTAAAACTAGAATTCCTGTCACGAATAGTGCGCTTATGTAGGCTTAATAGAGCGTTGGAATTGCGCGCAATTGCCAAATCGAATGGCATCCAAACCACGCCAGGTGCTCCTGGTTACTCATAGCAAACACATGCAATGTTTCTGCCAATGGACCTCCGGGTTACCCGGAGATCCATTGGCTGAAACATTGCTTGTGCACAGGCCATATGTACAGAATTTGATAGCTTTACTTGGGCAATAACGCGCATATTAACGCGCATATCAACGTGCTATTTGTGCGCATTTCATGACAGGACTTCTAGTTTTAACTGTAAGTAACTGCTCTTCTCATACTGATAACATTCACTGGGTTTAACATTTATATTTTCACAATCTAACTTGCACTTCCAAGGGGTTAATCAGCAATAGTTTGGTCCACTCTATGAGATTTGTTATTCACAAAGATGGGCTTTTCCAAGAATGTGGAAATCTGACTTATAAATAGCATAGTTTGTGTTCTTCCTCTGTCCTTGGTGTTTCATTTGTCATTTTCTTACCTAGTACTACATGTACCACAACTACCATAATGAACTTGCATCCTGTTCATGTAGAAGGTAATATGCCATCCTTTGTTATAAACCAACATAGAGAGATACCTAGCAGTTTATAAGACTGTGGCATTATGAAGATTTCAGTTAAAATAAGTTGTTGAACCTGGCTGGAGCTACTCTGCTGATTCCATTCAGGTTCAGCAATTAATTTTGTTTTTTTTTCTTTTTTTTTGGGGGGGGGGGGGGGTGTCAAACAAGTGGAGTGGGCATGTGGCTAAATGTACTATGCTGGCTTGATACTTTAGAATGTGGGTCTAATGAAGAAAAGTTGTGATATTGTATAGAATTGAAAGACTCCAAACTGAATTGTGGTTTTATTTGTGAGAATTCATTTTTTACCCCCCCCCCCCCCAAGTTTCATCTATCATGATCAATTTAATTTGAAAATTTGGCACCCATGAGTACCACTGGATGCTTCATGTGGTTAGTACTCACATATTGTTTTAACATGGAGGATCAGCCCATTGTGTAGAGTGCACACCAGTTCTTAATCTGGTTTCAGTACAAAACCAGGGGACATATCCACTTTCATCTCATTTTGGCAGATTCTGTATCACCCAAATGCATGATTTATTAATTTTCCAAGTATCTTGTTAACTCAGTGCACTGTATATGTGGTAAACAGTTAGGGATTCTGTCACTGGAATTGAAGTGTGTGGACTCAACTTGATTGTGTGTGGGCTTTCTGCTAAACTGGTGGCATGGGTGGGGGTGGTATAGCCAGCACTGTTTGTTCGTTTGTTTCTTTCGTCATTGGGAGCATATGATTACCTCATGTTAGAGTGTGCTTCTGTCATATGGTGTACTTCTACTGTAAATTGTACTTTATCCAAATATCTTTATGAAACAAAAGACATTCTTTTCATTTTTATTTTGAGAATAATGGAAGGATTAATGCTTTGGCTTTCTTTCTCTGAGAATTACTTTTTGACTTTAGTAGTTTATATAGCTACTTTGTTGGTATACAGTTAAAACTTGAAGTCCTGTCATGAAATGCGCACAAATAGCACGTCGATCTGCGCAATAATCTAAGCGTTATGACCATAGTAAGGATAGCAAGTTCTGTACATATGGCCTGTGAACAAGCAATGTTTCAGCCAATGGACCTCCGGGTAACCCGAAGGTTCATTGGCAGAAACATAACCTGTGTTTGCTATGAGTAACTAGGAGAACCTGCTGTGCTTTGGATGCCATTCGATATGGAAATTGCGCGCAATTCCTACGCGCAATTAAGCCTAGAGAAACGCACAGTTCATGACAGGACTTCTAGTTTTAGCTGTACTAATGTAAAATGATGTTGTTTGGACTCAGTTTATAGGGAAAATATAAAAAGTGACACATGATTTATTTTCACTCAAAAAACCGGGGTGGGTTAATTGTTATGCTGATAGATCAGGCAAAGAGCACTGAAATTTTAAAAAAAATATTTAATACATTAGACCGATTTTATTCTTTAATTTAAACCCAAAATTACATATATTTTTTATCGACTCAGTAAAGGTTTAGGTTACAATACACTGTTTTCATGCAAACAGCGCCTCTAGCGGTTTGCACCCCAACCTTTAATGGAGGATAACAGTTCACTGATTTATCCGATTCGTGGAAAATGAACTGAGCTTGTAAGTGTGAAAAACATTTTAAAGTGCGTGTTTTGAAAAAAAATAATTAAATATTGTGACTATTATCTTCTGAGAAGTGTGAGAGAAGATAAAAATTGGGTGGGGGTAGGTAAAAATATGTCTATTTCATTTAGTGCGAAACTGGACGGGAGTAAAGGACTCACCAAATTTAAAGGCAAAAGTCATATGGCGACCAATATTTTTTGTTCAGTATATTGTTTTCATGAGATGATAAACTAAATGGACAGATGATTGTTTTTGCCCAAATTAGCTTGATGAGGCGGGGAGAGAAGGAAAGATTAGCACTGTCGTCAACGGAACAAACAGTGTATTGTAACCTATACCTGATAACCTCCTATTGACACTGGCATACGTAAAGTATGTTAGAAAACAACTACTCGAGATACAATTCTCAAAAGTGATGTATTTTTCACCAGTGCACGCGCTGCCCCGTTGTCCCCTAGCCTCGCGATACGGAGGGGGTTGTTGCCCCTGTTGCTAGAGCCATTGCAGTAAAGTAATGCTTGCAAAAAGAAGAACAGAAATTACAAAATAACAATGCATACATGTTGTTTTATATATCGCGTAAATGCACATTTTGTATGTTCGCGAAATAGTTTTCAGTTGAATAAATGTATACAAACACGTCTGGAATTTTTTCAACTTTACTTTTTTCCCATTTTACAACCATATATTATGTGCCCTCTTTCCACCACTGGAACCAACGTTCACCGTAGTCTTTCAGTTTTTAATATTCCTGCGCAAGGAAAGCATTTATGATAAAGGCGGTTGGGGTGATTCGGGGAAAGTGGCTCTTGTTTGCCATTTCCAAATATTTGAGAACTGCACAAAGAAAATTACGAAAACCACAATAGGGGGACCATGGGTCGTTTAGGCTGAATATTAAAAGTTATATTCTACTTCGCTAGCGTACCACCCACCCCGCCCAATATTGTTCTTGTTTCTCCTCATACAGTACAGCTGCCGTGGACTGGTCATTTTCCACGGGTGAGCAATATTTCCACGGACGCAATAATATTAGATTCCAAACACTAATTTTAGGAATAATCATCAAACATTTAATGAATGAAGCACCGGGTAAAACCCGGTGCTTTATTAATTAACATTTTGCAGACGATGCTTTTTATTACCTGGTAAACGAATGCGTGGACATCACTGTCCAAGCGTGGATTACGGCCAGTCCACGGCGTCTGTTCTGTATGACACCGTATCTCGAACTGAGCACACCATAACGTATTATTTTACATACCGACCGATTCACTTTATAGGAACGTATTTGCAGTCCGATTGTTCGAATATGTTGTTTTTAGAGGGTTGTAACCTTAACTGGCGTGAAGGGTTAAATCAAAGAGGTCTTTAGGTGCACCTCGTGGAAAAGAGAAAAGGGGTATTGAAGAGTACCTTGCCGTTACCTTCATGGGGTCACTGTGGTTCAAGCTGAGGTTGCAGTAGCTGGAGCTAAAGGAAACTTGGGAAAGTCAATGAATAGGTGTGCGAAATGTGCCATTTTGGCGTCATGGAGACGATAGAACACTTTCTATTAGAGTGTTCAAAAAATACCAGACTAACAGAAGAAATTCACTGAGAGTATAATAGGGAAGTGACTGGGAGAATGAAGGATATGTGAGGATTGGATGTCACAAAGGAAAGGGTAATTAGCTTGTCGGAGACATTGGGAAGAATAGGGTACAGGATATCATCAATCAGTTTGATTACGAGTGTTGGGGGAGGGGGAGAGCCGTAGGGATAGAGGGGCACTTGGGAGCACGGGATAATCAAGGCCTTGTCACCCAAGAACTGCGACAAAACAGGGACCGGCCAAAGTGTTATTATTATTATAAGGTGATTTCAACTGCCTGGTGACAGCAAATGGCTCAGTTTTAAGTGACTAATACTGCACGCTGATTGGTTACAGACGTTTGCTGGAAACTAAAGGGTTTATAATCAATTACCTAACACGAATGGAAGACAACAAGCGCAATACGCTATTCTTGGGTAAGTAAATATACTTCCATTGTCTCCGAAAACTAGCTCCCGAGAACAAGCTCGACGGGGTCATAAAATTTAAATAACATTTGTATTACAATTTATGTACACAAGATTCTGGGCCGTTACATTAGATCACTAATTAGATGGACGATATCCAGTGTTTTTGAGTGAATATTATCTCATGAGTGACCGAGACAAATGGTTGTGTTCGCTGGCGTTTCCACTCAAAAACACTAGGTTTTCTTTTTATTATATGCTTTTTATAAGAATCTGATCACTCCTATCGACGATTCCATTCGTTTGAACCTTTGAATAGATGAATGAAAGTAAACAGCTGATGAACATTGATGCGCGGAAGTTATTTGATCGATACTCGAAACAAGTAGAGCATTGCGATCTGATTCAGCTGGCAGGCTTCCTGCATCAAGTCGACGTAAATATGTGTTGCATTATTGCTGGAAACGATGGATATCCACCCCAAAACACTAGATTTTATTTTTTATTATACTTTTTTAGAACAAAATGACCATTTCCAGATATAATTCGACTCGTATTCACCTTGACGTGATGCTTTGAAAGCCGCCATTTTGATTGATGTCGCGAAAGTGAAAATCCCAAAATGTTCACAGTGGGGAACACGATTTCTGTCTTTCCTCATTTGTTTCGATAATCTATCATTTACCGTATAATAAAGAAATATATAACACCTATAATGAGGGTTTCTTTTCATTTGAGAGTAATATATATATTGTAAGGGCATACATGAAAGTCGCAACTTATAATGACCTGTCGAGAATGTAGACAGCAACTTATTGAGATAGAAAAAACGAATTACAATTTCAGATCCAGTGGAGAAATTGTAACGTACATGCTCGGTAGTTTGAGACCGTCGTCGAATAACACGGAGGTTGTATCTCAATTCGGATATTACTTAGGGTTTCTCCTATCCTTCAGTAAGTGCATTTGTTTTGTACTTTTTGGGGTGTGACAAAACACACAAACCATTAACAAAAATGATTTGTGAAATGTCGTATTCTTATCGAAAGTCAAGAAGGGTGAATCTTCGGCAGCATTTGGACTTCGTTTCCACAAAAACAATTACAAGAACACATGCGTTTCGTGATTTCTGTATAATGTTGATGTCAATAACCAGGAATATTTACCAGCTGAGAGAATGTCAAAAGCTGTTAGATTTAAGAAAGGTTATTAAGTCTAATGGAATTGTGATACATTTTGCTAGTCATAATTGAATTCATGTTATCGCAGATAGGCCTTGAGGCGAAAGCTTCAACAAACTGACGTATTGGTCAATAATTCACAACGCTTACCGTTATTTAGTACAGCAATGACCGTCTGTGATGGACATATTTTGGATGCTAATTGAGACATTGATGGATACAACGTGACAGTATGATAGGCTGTGGTTGATAACTCGTTCAAGTATTGATCCATCTCATCATCTATGTAATGATACACGCAAGTTCAAACTGATCGATCAGATAGATTCTTCTGGTTTCATATACGTAGTCATGTTCTTCGAATTGGATGGTTTATAGCAGCGGAATTTATTTTTCCAATCCAATATGTGGCTATTACTCCCTCATTAACGTTAGTTGGATAGCAAATTGGTAGTTAGAAACAGGAGCTTCGCGAAGATGATCGATCGAGGGAGTTGTGTGAACTTGATATTTCGTCCTCTGAGTTCCAATGTGTTCTATGTGCCAGTAGGCACATAGAACACATTGGAACTCAGGGGACGATTTGTCTCTACTGCGATGAGTCAAGTCCAGCCTAACCAAATATACCAGGTACATCATCAGGCATGCCTTGACGATGTAGTTAGAATATTAGTCAGGACTATAGGCAAAGGGATCAAGACCGTTTTAACCCATTATCCAAGGCAGGCGATATCAAAATTTATTATTTTAAATATCATTTTTAAATTTTCGAAAACTTTCAATCAAACCATACCATGTGACCCCCTCATTGGAATGAGCTCGACGAGCTAGTTCCAGAGGGGTCACATGATATGATTTTGTTGAAATTGTTTTCAAAAATATTTTATCAGCTGCCGAATTTGCATATTACGCGGGCAGATGTAGCTGATTCTTTGGGTAAAGGGTTAAAGTGTATTGGTGGATAACTAAAATTTATATGTAATAGTGACGCAACATCTTATTGAAGCGACCTCGACTGACTAAATTGGTCATGCTGTTCTCTCACCCCCAACAATCAATTACTGCACACCGCTGTGTGCATATACACAGAACGACACGCGCGTGTGAATGCATTATTCGTTATGGCACGAGTGTCAGCGCGGAAGGATAAAATGAGAGGCCGCAGACTTCGAGTTTTACCCTTCCGCGATGAAACCAGTGCAATATCGATTAACCCATTTACACACGTATGCCGTTCTGTATTTATTACACGCCTTCGCACCTATAAAAAAACAATTATTAGAAGGACACTTAGACATTCATTTCACAACTTGTCCCCTGAGTTCCACTGTGTTCTATAGTAGGCACACATTGGAACTCAAGGGACGAGGTATCAACAAAAGGAATACGTTCTACCGCCTACCTAATTTGCGAGGGGAACCCGTGTTACTATTTTCAGCTATCGCCAGCGAATTACGGTGCACGATTTGTAGAAAATACTAGGGGCATTTCGCTTCTACAGTACGTGGAGAGTACATTATCACTAAATCACCCGCAGAGTGGAGACCCCACCCAAGCAATAATTGCAATTCTTTTACAAATCATAACAAGCACAAGCAAAGTTTCAGCCAATGGACCTCCGGGTTAAACCCGGAGGTCCATTGGCGGAAACATTGCTTGTGTTTTTAGTCGATATAGACAAAATTTAAAAGTTATAGTTTGGGTGATAACTCCATTCCGCAGGTGATTTAGTTACAATCCACTCTCCACGTACTGTATTTAAAAATAGTCCGTCAACGATTTCTGTTCGGCACATATGTGCGGAACGGATTTTCACATTCCACATTGTTTAGTGTTGCTGTAGATGAGGATTTTATAGAATAGGCGTGTAATAACTGTCCAAGTATCAAATCTAGTGTCGTAAGAAAGTGTCCGGATATATCCAATAGCGATATCTGAGACGCAAACCGACAGGAAAATGTCTCGACTTGAAAAAGATGTTGAGAAGGGCTGCGTCACTCCACCGGCACCACCCTTGCTGACGCCCATGGATTGGAACAAAACAGACTGTGAGAAAGACCATCGTGTATTAAGTTAACTCGTCATGGGAGCCAACAAATAACTTTAAGTTTACAGAAAATGACTTGAACATGTTCTTTCTAGGATTATGTGGCATTTGAGCAAGCGAACTTTGAGCCTATGACCACTGGACGCAACTGCCAAGGATTTAGCAAATATTCAAACTTTTAAAACTCTGTTTAGCAAGTACTAGATATTGTCTAGAATGGTCCAATCATCCAGAAAATGAAAAGGGTACTTCCACAACGTTAATAGCAAACATAAGTTGTGTGGTGACACCGCTATGCCATTTAGCAAGACACACTTCTTGTGTGACGATTGCACAGACAAAAAAGTGTTGAATACCAAAAAAGAGTTTGTGTTAACTTTACATGTGGTGTCTAAGTTGATATGCGAGAGCGGTGCGTTCAGAGTTGGTGGGTGTGGAGACAGATGTCCAAACGCATTGTTGAATAGTATGGAGGAAAGAAACAGAACGATATTGTTTTGTGTGGGAAATTTGAACAGCATTTTAAACGTATTATTTTGTAAAATAACTTAAGTGGAGCATGCGTTCAATCTGTCAGTAACGATTATGTATTGGTAGATAAGCCCCTTCTTCATGTTGTCCTATTATAATATTATAACGTTCCGTTTCATGTTCTATCGGTCGATAGTACCTGAGTTTGTGTGATTTCTGAAATGAAACCTGAAGCAGCGAAATCACACAAACTCGGGTACTATCGACCGATAGAACATGAAAAGAAACGTTCTAATTATTTGATGATGCCGAACAAAAAATAACTTTCATTGTTGAGTGTTAACTGCAACATGCCATCAATCTTGTAATAACAATGTAGTCGAATCCAAGAACATGACGTCATTTCGAACGAATGACGTCTCATCTAAAATGACCTTGTCACAAGTGCCGTTGCTTTGGGAGTTTCTGTATCACCAAATGCCAGTGTTTCCAACTGCATCATGCTGTTCTTGTTATAATTCATTGTTAATGCTTGTGTGATAAGTGGTATAAATTACTGGAATATAAATTCATGTTTCTTGGAAGACGACAGTTGTTAAAATTAAGCGGAGCGAAACAATTTAATTTGAACTTGAGGCGGAGGCTCAGATCGGTTGGGGAGTACTAAACTTGTGGAAATATAATTGATTGAATTCATAACTCATATTCAGGATTCACTGAAGAGGTGAACAATCTGTGAGTTTTTAATATTTCTGATTCTTTTGAATTCATTGTTTGCAGTTACAATTGTAAACACACCCACTGAAGATAATATATTTGTTGGTAAGTTTGTGTCTATAGGCGACGAAAAAAGTTAAACGGACATGGCGCCAGCGTTTGGTGTTGAGAAATTCCAATCAGAATCGACGCTGATCAATGGAAGTGGAGCTTACATTTTCTTTGTTCTCTTGTCTCCAGGGAAGAATGTTCCGATAGTACCCGTGTTTTGCTCCTAAACTCCAGTACTATGACTGTTAGAAGGTGTCAAATAAACCAATCACTGCTGATGTTACAAACGTGATGCAAAATAATATTCATTAGTCTGTGTGTAACACACCAACTATTGTTATTGTACAGTTTCTTGTTTCTTTTTTTCTTCTTCTTCTTCTTCTTCTTCTTCTTCTTCTTCTTCTTCTTCTTCTTCCTTCTCTTCTTCTTCTTCTTCTTCTTCTTCTTCTTTTTCATCATCTTCTTCTTCTTCTTCTTCTTCTTCTTCTTTTTCTCTTCTTCTTCTTTCTTCTCTTCTTCTTCTTCTTCTTCTTCTTCTTCTTCTTCTTCTTCTTCTTCTTTCTTCTCTTCTCTTCCTTTTCTTTTTCTTCTTCTTCTTCTTCTTCTTCTTCTTTTTCTTCTTCTTCTTCTTCTTCTTCTTCTTCTTCTTCTTCTTCTTCTTCTTCTTCTTCTTCTTTTTTTTTCTTCTTCTTCTTCTTCTTCTTCTTCTTCTTCTTCTTCTTCTTCTTCTTCTTCTTCTTCTTCTTTTTCTCCTCCTTCTGGCCTTCTGTCTTCCATGCACTTCCTTGTCCTCACGATAACTTGAATACGAATCTTCCTATGTCGTTGATTCTCAGCATACTGATAAAAATAACTTGTACTCGGCCACCTATGTTTTTCAGGCTCCTAGGGCATCGGGGTAGGTTTTTTTTATATTTTAAATGTCGGCCACGCTCAAATCTCAGGTTTGCTTTTACTTTTGGACCTGAGACCAATACCAAATGAGTCGACACTCAAATTCGTGGTTCCAAATATGCGTCAATGTCACCGAGGTCATTCTGGGGTCATTGAGTTCATTTTTTTTAGAATTAGTGGAAATCGCATTTTGTGACCCCCAAATACATCCCCAAAGTCCGTACATGTTATTTTACAACCAAGAACGTGGGCGGGGTCAAACATTTTGAAATTGGGTCACACCCAACTCTCTAACATGGTATGACCTCGGGACCTGGGACCACTAATCAATGAGTTAAAACACCATGGAAGTTAATAATTTGGGTCCAGGTCACTAAGGGCCATCCATGTCTCATTAAGTACAGTTTTCAGAATTGCTTGAAATTGCATTTTATATCCCCAATACATTTCTGGAGTGCATATATGCATTTCTTCACTTAAAAAATGTAGGCAGAAAAAAATATATTAATTTCTGATTCCTTTATAGAACACGAAGTCTGTGCACAGAAGTTATTTTCTAAATCCAGTTTGGAAATCTTTAAACGCTGTGTACGAAACCCTATTTCTGTTTTCTTTAAAGATATTTTATTCCAGAAAATAAGACTCGATTCAAATCCCCAACCGTGTTCCAACATTTTCTTGTCTGACCTTGTCGAACCAATCGCAGTTTGCTTCTGACGCCCACGTAATACCCCGTAAGATAATACATGAATCACAGTTTAGTTAATGCAATACATACACAGAACGACACACAGGTGTGGATGGATTAAACGATATGGCACGAGTGTCAGCGCGAAGGGATAGAACGAGAGACCGCAGGCCTCGAGTTTTGTCCTTCCCCGATGGCACAAGTGCCATATCGATTAACCATTTACCTAACACGAAAAGCAGACGACACTTGCAAAAAATTCTTGAATAACTAATTTTTTTCATTTTTTGACTCAAAAACATAGGTTATTACCTTTCGTTGGAACGAGCTCGACGAGCTGGTTCCAACGAGGGGTCATAACCTATGTTATCCTTAGATACGAGAGATGTGATTTGCTTTCCCAGAATTGCCCATTATCAACCTCGGCTGATATGGCTTCAAACTTGGTTGATATGACGCCGATCTCAGCCGATGTAAACTACGTCAGACTCCCCAACATACTAACTCTATGCAAGCAAGGTTTGCTTTGTTGAAGGCAAGTGCACCATCAGTACACAAAGGTACCGTTCCCCCATGTAGGATTAAGTTACCTTGCCAAGGACACAGCGCAATTACCCCTGGATGGGACCGAACCGTGGACCTTTTCGGCTTGAAGTCCAGTGTCGAACCCTCTGAACGATCCACCGCCCTTCAAGAAGCACTATTGTTAGAAATGTCAGCAGCTCATGGAGCAGTTGTTCACTTTTTGTCTGTTTGTACTTTTTAAAGACTTTTTTTCCGAAAGTTTCATGTGCTAGTCGTTTAAGGGAAAGGGTTGGTTTTATGTACATTGTACACACGTTCGACGGAAATATACATTATTTTTTAACTCCCTCAACAGAAATATAAAAATTATAAGCTATACATTCTTTTCCATATGGAACTAGGAATTTAATAACTCCAGGATTGTTTGGCAGTGCTCCTTGAGCTCTGTCAAACAAGATTGAATTTGTTAACGTATGCATTGCCTGAAATTCCTGTATTTTGACACCAGCTTGCGAAGGGTTGAAATAATTCGTACACGTAGTGCTTGATAAAGGGCTATTATCATCAAAGCAGATTATCATGACGGTCGTTTGTTTGTGAACAATTTACTGATTAATTTGTCCTAACGATCTCCTTGGATGCAGAGGACGTTTCGGTCGGGTTGTAAGAAAATTGCGCCCGTATAAATGAGTACGATGTCCTTTGATGGTGTGCGTGTGTGAGGTGGGGTTGGATTAGCAAGTCCCAAAGTCAGACGAACATTTTAATGTGTAGTGAGAAGATATAAACTTAAAACTATCATATATCGAAGCCACGTGTGCCGAAAGCCATCTTGCACAAGCAAACGCCCGGATTTCAACATCGTGGATGGCCAAATGTTTTCATATAGTGTTTTCAAGTCTAAATAACATCACGAATCAGATTAACCTTACAGAAGGTACAAAAATCAGATATTCTGAATGCTAAGAAAAAATTCACGACAGATTGAAGGCATCTCTCAAGTGTGTTATGTTAATCTAGGCGACAACGGGCGGAGTTTATATAAATAGCGCAATGAATCCCCAAGGGGTATGACTAATTTCGTGTGTGTCTATGTCTATATGATATCGTTTTGATGCTACTGTGTTGGTGGTGTCGCGTATTTTCATTGTTAAATCTCTAAATAGAGGTGTTTTTGCGACATCGCATAATTTAAATCGATATTATAATATTTTATCTAACAATCAACATGTATTGTGTCTGTATGAACTCCGCAACTGTCGTGTATCCGACCCAGCGATACAGATGTTTGTATCAGGGGGGCGGATACAAGCACGTTCCTCTCGAGTGAGTTCCATTTTTTTCTTTTTGTTCATCCGTACGAATAAATAGGTCGTTATATATTCGTCTACATTCTTGACTTATCCCCAATATATTGTAAGATAAAATGATTATTACCATTATGTGGATGTACAAAATATGTATCCGAGTCGAGCTCAGGGTTCTAAGGGCAGATCACAACGAGTCGAACGTCTTCAACTCGTCGTGATCTGCCCTTAGAACCCTGAGCTCGACTCGGATACATATTTCGTACATCCACATAATGGTAATAATCTCCATGTATCGAAGCCAATAAATCATGAATCGCATATTACAATTCGAACCGAACCTGCTACTACCTTTCATTGAACAGTAATTCTAGGGATGATGATATCTCAAAATACATTCTTTAACGTAACAACACTGAGAGAAATGTGAAAAGACTGTGAAGGAAGGTATTCTCCGTATAGGGTTGGAGAGAATCGAAGCAACGATTACTTGCCATGGACTATGCCACGCCAAAAGACAATACAGGGTGCTGTGAGCAGCTGCAAAATTACTGACAAACACTTGTGAAACAAATAAACTTCAGTATTCTCTTCAATGCGATTCAGCGTGTGTAACAATTTGCTATTTATCCCACAAAGCGACAACTAACATTTCTGTTATTCAATAATGTGTGGTGGGTTGTTGGTCTGGATATCTTATATCCGTGGTAAATCTTTCAGTTTGGTTGTTAGAGGTCATGGGTTCGAGCAACGCTTCCAGACATCTCTCTAGATCTGTAAGATTTTGGGGCAAGAGCAGCTGTCAGTAGTAGGTGACATTGCCTGTGTTAAGATCGCTTTGTGATGGAATTCACAGGCTGTGAATGTCAAAAAAACATGTCCAGGTGTAAGTTCCACTTACCAACTAACCTGGTTGGTCCGAATCTCTTAGTCTCAAGGTAAATAATCGGTCACTTCGTGTGTGCGTGGTCATGGGTTCGATCTCCTGCTCCCACAATTCTCTCCATATCTGCCACAGCTGTTTACATTACGCCCCACCTGTGGGTTGGTAGATCGGCCACATCGCTTGGGAAATAAGTAAATACTTTCTAAATACCCAGTTAATTCTGCCAAGGCACCTTGTGTGGTGTGCATCTAAATGCAATTTCAATACATGAAATAATTAAATTAATAAAGAGATAAGACTGTTGAGTTCTGGGGGCCCAACGAAAAGTGCAGTGTTTTCCGTTTTCCAAACGTTATTCATGTGGAAGTTGCAAACAGCCTGCCTGACTGATCCAATTCGTCCTGCACTAATATTCGAAGAAAGGGTATGTTTCTGTTGACTTCACATTGTCTCTTTGTCTCTGGGGACTATTGGGATCAATATTACAGAAAGAATGTGAGTAATTTTCCGAGAAAACACCTACCTAGTGGGAAAATGTGGAATCGAAGAAAAAACATTTATCGGTTTGTGCAAACTTTCAGCCGGTGGATCTGTGGGTTAAACACTGCGGTCCATCAGCTGAGACTTTGTTCGTGTTTATTAAAATAATTCACTAGAAATGCCGTTTTATTTGCAAGGGTTTTGGGGTTCGAAAGAAATTAACTGCATTCTCTTCAGACGCTGAAAATAAGCTTATCACTCTGATATCAACAGAAGACTCGATTCAAATCCCCAACCGTGTTCCAAACATTTCTTGTCTGACCTTGTCGAACCAATCGCAGTTTGCTTCTGACGCCCACGTAATACCCCGTGAGATAATACATGAATCACAGTTTAGTTAATGCACACACAGAACGGTATTCAGATGGGGCGCGCGGTGGCTCAGTAGGAAGAGGTGCAGGCTGCAAGCTGAGAGGTCCTCGGTTCGAATCCCACCTGCGGCAACCGCGTTGTGTCCTTGGGCAAGACACTTCACCCCCATTACCCACTTGGGGCACGGTGGCGTTGTGTACTAAGGGGTACTGCACGTCAATGGTGCACCTGTCTTCAACCAATG
This sequence comes from Pictodentalium vernedei, assembly GCA_031216915.1. Taxonomy (NCBI): domain Eukaryota; kingdom Metazoa; phylum Mollusca; class Scaphopoda; order Dentaliida; family Dentaliidae; genus Pictodentalium; species Pictodentalium vernedei. The sequence goes on from CM062297.1 coordinate 866,577,513, forward strand.
CTAACCCTGTTTGTGTGGAGTTGGTATGTTGGGGAGCTGACAGCTGCTCGCCGTTGCTCGGTGGTTCTCTCCGGGTACTTTGGCTTTCTCCACCCGTAAAACTGTCACGGTCATGGTTAGCCATTGTGCAGAAATATGTGACCTTAAAACACCAATAAATAAGTAATAAATAGATACTCAGGTGTGGACGGATTAAACGATATGGAACGAGTGTCAGCGCGAAAGGATTGAACGAGAGGCCACGGGCCTCTAGTTGTTTGTCCTTCCCCGATGAAACAAGTGCTATATCGATTAACCAATTCACACACTCGTGTCGTTCTGTTTATTACACGCCTTCACGTCTATAATAACTATTATTAGGACACTCAGCAATTCATTTGACAACTATCAACAAAAAGAAAACATTTTATCGCCAACCAAATTTGCGAGGGGAACCCTTATTACTATTTCGTTCCCTGAGTTCCAATGTGTTCTATGTGCCTAATAGCATATAGAACACAGTGGGACTCAGGGGACGATTTCTAGCTACCGCTTCCAATTCAAATTGTAATTGCGTTTGCATGATTTGTCGAAAATTCCAGGTAAATTTCGCTTCTATGTATAACTAGTATGTCAACAGATTTTCATTTTCCGCATGGCTTAGTGCTACTGTTGATGGGGATTTTATAGAACAGGCGTGTAATGCATAACCCTGTCGCTAAGCCAGTTTATTTGGTTGCGGAGATGCACTAAGTGGCGATCGACTCTCAAATTTTGAAACAATGAGTTTCAAACAGAGATCGATGGTACCCTCTGGGAAATATTATGTGAAATTTAGGATGTAAAATATATGCACTACTGTATGTGAAAAATTGCATACAAAATAAATTGTTAAAGTTGATAGGCATATTTTATTTTCCAGATATCTATTATACCTATTTATACCATGATTACCCATTCTACTATATATGAAACACCCATGACATAAATGTTGGCCTTATACACCAACCGTAGTGAACACGACAGCAATTGGATTTCAATAGTTAAAATTTAAACCTACAGTGGAACTACATCCAAGCTGACCTTTGGTGACGTCGACCTGAATGCGGACTTCTCTAAATTTACCGCACGTCGCCTCGCAAAGAGGGAGATGGCAGTGGCAATTATTTGTTACGTTTTTAAATGAGTTTACCCCATGAAACACCCAAAATTAACAAACATGCATTGTCTCATGTTCATAAAGCATCCATAACTCGAAGCAGTATGTTATTATGTTATTAAAATGAAAAATGCCTTATTTCTTTTTCTATTTCGTTTTGGTGATAAAATTGACAGCGGATGTACCGCCCACCGATCCTCATGTAAACAAAAACATATTCGCATGTATGTACGGCTGCTGCTCAGTAAAATCGAGACAAAATAATAGCGACTCTTAATAATCTGACGAGCATGGTATAAATAAAATATACCCAAAGTAGCTTGGTGTGCCAAATGTTCACCATTCGTGGTGAAGTGGTGTTAACCGCGCGCCGAAGGCTCGCGGTTAACACCACTTCACCACTCGTGGTACACCAAGCTGCAACGGGTATATTCTATATATATGCAATTCTGTTAATATGCGATTTGGGCACAAATTAAGCAGCGATACGGCCGGTGTAATATATGGGGCATGCAACTAGTTTCTCAGAAACGTCTGGGTACTTTGACATTTTTTTTTATAGCCGAGGGCACACAAAATATCAGGGTAGTGCCTATTCGTTCTACAGAAACTACCTGTAAACGGAGAACATTTATGTTTTAAAGCAACTTACAGCGTTACATCGTATTCTCTATAGGTGATCCACAGAGAGTACGATGCATCAGGGTAAATGGGGTTGCCCCATTTTATCAAAATAACTTTCAAATCACAAATGGGAGGTAGTCCCTTAATGTGGTGAGGTGCGTTCGAACCCGTCTCACCTCATCTGGCTTCGCCCCTTAACCTAGAAATATACAGGCAAATTGAATCCAAATGCCGTGATGTTAACTTCAGGTTGTTTAAGGTCATGAATTTATCACAAGTTTCCATCTTTATAATTAAATATATTTATCACTGATCGAACGACTTAGAGGTGGTATGTACAAAGTGGCATATTTTCCAATACATCAAGAAATATGCCAATTGTTCTGCACGATTACAAATCCTTGTTGAAAAACTCTGCAGTTGCTAAAATGGATGTTAATAAACATGAAATGACAGTTTGATGCTCTGTAGCAAAGTTACAATCGAGTTACTTGAGATCGAACAACATGGGCATGAGTGTACAGTTATAACCAGAAGTCCTGTCACGAACTGTGCGCTTATCTAGGCTTAATTACGCGTAGGAATTGCGCGCAATTGCCATATCGAACGGCACCCAAAGCACGACTGGTTCTCCTGGATACTCATAGCAAACACAGGCAATGTTTCTGCCAATGGACCTTCGGGTTATCCGGAGGTCCTTTGGCTGAAACATTGCTTGTGCACATGCCAAATGTGCAGAATTTGATAGCCGTACTATGGCCATAACGCGTAGATTAGCGCGCAGATCGACGTGCTATTTGTGCGCATTTCATGACAGGACTTCTATTTTTAACTGTATCTGTCGTTATCTGTGAAATATTCGCTTCAGAGTCAGAACGTGAGTATTATACTTACAGTCCCCATTTACAGAATAAGTTTATATTCGTTAAATTTGGTAGATTTGAACAAAACCATTATCCAATTGACATTCCATTTATCGGCTGCCGTCGTAGCTTCGGAATTCATCTGGGCCAGAATGTGACATTTTGATTATGACTACAAAAATAGACGGCGTTTAGCTGTTTTGATGGATACATGACATCGGGAAGAAAATAGTCCATCATCGGAAACTCGTACAGAGCAAGTATTCCGTACGGATTTGTAAATATGGAACTGTGGGAAAAGTAATAAGCGTGTAAAAATGTAACAACGAGATTTTCGAGAGCGTTTCAGACAGATTACCCCAACAGCCAATTGATGTGTGGTATTCTACGTCAAGTTGACGAGAACAGAACAATCAGATCAAACATGACGCGCGAGATGAAAAATAATAACCAAGATCAGGTGACTGTTGCATTTTTGTTGTTGTTGTTGTTATATGTCAGTAGATAGTTAACGAATGAATAAAACTGCGATATTTGAAGTGTAATACACAAAAAAAACAAGGAAAAAAAAAAATAAAAAATAAAATAAAATAAAACTAATGCGTATCCAGAGTGTTGAGCGCTAAGTAATCGTGGTTTTATTTCACGTTTGTAAAATTGTCGACTCAAATACCTGTGCTACGTCAGTGACGTCATACGTGCGTCTTTCGATACAGGCACGGTATGGGTCGGTCGGCTCCCTTCGGTCTCTTATGAATCTCGGTTGCATGAATGGAGGGATGTACCAAGTTGTTATCCGGAAAACCTGACCACTCAGAAATGTAATTATTCTCCCTGCGTTCAAAAAGTAAATGCTGGCTTTAACAAGTGTGCTAGTAAGAGAAGTGAATGTTTGGCATGTTTTAAACCAAAAATAAGGTAAAACCTCATAAAATTGTGTACAAAAAGAAAGGTTTATCAAGGTAGTGTCTGTTACCTGGATAATCTAGATGTGTGTTTTGAAACGTTTCACCAGCTCCAAGTTCTTCAACGTTGAACAGAATAGCGAGGTGAGGAAGCCTGGTTTGGGGCGGCGGCTCGTGCTTCTACCAAAATTGGGGGCTTCTATTTGTTCATCTCATTTCTCTTGACCCACCATGTGTTCGCTCCGGTTGTAAATAAGCTTACCCAATGTTTGCTTTTGGGCTTTTGGTAACCGAAAGCTAAATGGAGAATGGAGAACTATTTTACAAAATGGCGACGTCCATCATGAAGACGAGGCAATGTTTGGGGGAACGAAATCATCCTAGTTGCAACGTGTGGATACGCATATCAAGAATTTGAGATTTCCGTATTCTTTCGACCCTGGTTTGATGGGCAAACATAGGCGGTATTGAGGAGCTATTTACGGAAGTAATATAATAAATATGTATTATCATATGACTCGTCCGTTTTGTTCACTTTAAAACATTTGATATTTTGTTTTCATATTAATCAGTGATAAATAAAGCCTTCCGTCAATTTCATTGGTCAATTTCAAAACTAGACAATTTGATTGGCTGAACGAAATAAAATTGCGCCACATTTTCATAATTTGCATAATTAGAGCTGGGAGCTTTCATTGGTCAATTTCAAAACTGGGCAATTTGATTGGCTAAACAAAATACAACTGGGTGACATTTGCATAATTTTAGTAGGGAGAATTTACGTTATCTGTCCTATTTAGGGTGGGTTATATTGTATTAATCTTTTACCTGCAAGAAAAACGCCATTCATTTTTTTTTATATTTTCATTTTTGCTTCCAAAACATAGGTTATGACATCTCATTGGAACGAGCTCGACGAGCTCGTTCCAATGAGGGGTCATGATCTATGTTTTGGAAGCAAAAAATGAATTTTTTTAGTTATACGAGGATGTTTTTTTTCCAAGTGGCGTCTGCAACTCAAGTTAGGGGTGGTGGGTTAAAAAGTCATACTAAGTGGCTAATTTGTGCGTGTAGTTGTCATATGATAAATAGAATATGAAATGAGTGTTTTTCTCATATAATATTTATGAAACTCGTCCGAATTTTCCGTTTGGGTTCGCCAGAGGCTCGCCAAAACGGAAAATTCTTAGACTCGTTTCATAAATATTATATGAGAAAAACACTCATTCCACATCCTCTATTTATCAAAGACGAGTTGAGATTCACCCTCGGAACAAAGGTAGGACTCAGATACAACATGTACATAAACAAAATGGAAATGGTAGATTTACATAACAATTCCCAGCAATAGTATGAATAGCCTGATTAACCAAACTTTTAGTTTAAGATTCCATTTTCACTAAAACACGCAGACCGTTTTTTTTTTCTGGAAGCTGTACTCTACAGCTGCCTTGAGCTTTCCCTACCCGCCGATAAACTTAATGAACGCGTTTGTTTAACATTCCGAAAAGACTGTGCACTGTAAACGGCGAGTTGTTTCAACTCGCATGGTTCCAGCGAGACAGACACAGCCACATAGAGGTAATATGGCCTGATAATTTAATAGTTTAATGTGTTCCGCCGTTTCTAACTTCCTGTATAGATACGTGTATGTTTTCGTGCAAATGCCCTTTGAAAGCGTGCAATGTTCGATAAATATAGTAACGTAAACAAATCGTTACTAAGCACGCGCTTGTATCTTGCAGTTGCAAAAAGCAGATTGCGTATCGGGGCGCATGATACACGATGCTTCCGGGTAATAACGGACCCAATGCATAACTATTGTAAGATAAACTCAAATACCAGATCACTATCCATGCTTAGCGGCTCTTCAAGAGTTTTGCCGATGGTCTCCAGTGAATGTCGAGTTGTAAGAAAAAAAAACTAGTTTGGTAAAGAAGTGTTTCGTTTGTTTGTATTTCAAAGGAAATACTTCAGAACAGCTGAACAATCGATTGAACTTTGATGGTAATAAGCAATTTATCTTATGATATCCTCCCACCTCCTCTTTATTGACTTGTTCGGATATACATTTACAATCATTCAGCGTTTACAGATTTTTTTTTATGAATGAAGATCATGACGTTATGGTATCACATTCTAGGGCAGTAAATGACGTAATCCCCTTTCATTGTTCCACTTGTACAATAGCCTTCAAGAATTATAAGCCTAGCAGTGTTTCAGCTGTTTCTTTGTTTTATTTTTCAGGTCTAACGCATGTTAGGCATTAATAAAAATATCTATTCCAGCACGCTAATTTCCCTTTCAATCCTCCAACACTCCCTCACCTGCCTTTCGCCTGCCCCTTGCCTGCTGTCCCATCCACATCATCTGAATGTCATAGTTCTATACACAATTACATAATTAAATGTCGTTTGTCGTTTTACACCAACTGCTATTTGAAAGGTTTACAATGTAATTCAGCGAGCATAATTTTCTCTTATATCCTGGCTTTTTAGCTTTTCGGGTTTAGTTCCAACTCCAAATAGAACAATGGACCGCTTCCTCAAGTGACGTCACCTTAATGCATCTAGAGTACTGAGTGTATCCAAGGCCGTGGGTTTTAAGGATTGAATAAATAGCAGGTATATGTTAGCTACCAACCAAGCTGCTGTTGTTCATCGATTTGAACAACATGCCAGTGTACTGCAACGCCTCGCCGTTACGCTGCTCGGCGTCACACATCACACGCTATTAGGTTGTTCAAAGCAATGAATACCTCCGGCTAGATAGATATCTATTCTACATTGATATAAAAGCAAACTTGAAATATCTACTGGACAAAATAGGCGGCGTTCAGGTGATGTCACTTGAATATCTCTGATTCAATCAGTATACCTGCGTCCGTGCGATGTACCTCTAAACACAGGACCGGTTGTTCAAATTCATGAAATAACTCCAGCTCGATTAACAACTTTTCCATCGTTACTTTTTTTCGCGAATGTCACGATACGAGAAGATACCTACGCCATTAACGGCAGAAAATTATACTCAGCTTCTGTTGTCTTTTCGGTGTAATAGTCCGAGTCCGAGTGTTTTAGTGATTGAAGAAAGACCAGAGTGTAAGAAAGTTCCCCACCTCGCTGTTGGTTGGAATTTGAACACTTTGACCCTTGCTGTTACGCCTCACCCTAAGCGGCTCGATGTTGCTCTACGCACGGGGCAGGTTGTTCAATTCTGGAAATACCCCGGCTGGATTGGTAACTATACGTAAACGTCGTCGGAGTACCTCATCAAAGAAAGCTTTAGTACATCAAAATGGTGTTAGTTTATTACTGTAAAAGTAACGTTTCTGTAGTATGTATTTTGGTGCGACTATTTGCCTATTTGCTGATCAATTGCATGTACAATATCAGAATGCTTCACTCAAAAACGTATAGTCTAATATTTATAATGGAAAGATGATGTTAACTTCCAAATCAATCCATCATTGATATTTGTGTACATACAAATAATTCTCTTTATGTGTTACCACAAAATATTTTACTTTTTTGTCGACAGTTAATTTGTCAAATTGAATCGACTGGTAAGCCCACACAAAGTAAACGACTCCATAATCAATAACAGTAAACTTGTATTATAACCTCTGTCTGAGAAGAGAAAAATCGTCAGGTTTTAAATCATTTTTTTACCAAAAACATCAAAGAAACAATTTTTCCCTTCTCCTTCCATCTCAATGAAATTCTACTTTAAAGGACGTTTGTGATGTCCGTTAAAATCTTCTGCAGCTTTGGTTTTATTCAATTACGTGTGTTTGGACTGAGTATTCGACGTGTAGGTATTAATTGCCCTTAAAGGTTCAAAAACGTCTAAATACAATGATGTACATGAAAAAAACGAGTGAGATTTTTGTATTCTCTTTATGTGTTACCACAAATCTTTACTTTTTGTCGCGTGTATGTTTGACAAAATGAATCGAATGGTAGGACTCCTACAAAGCAGACTATGTCACAATCGATATCATTAAAATGTATTATATCACCCACGTATGAGAACAAAAATATCATCTGATGTTAAATAAAAATATATTATCGATTGATGTGGTACAAGGCGTTACCTGCTCTGCTCAAGTATTGTAGATATAGCCTTGCTCCACCCATGGGATGGCATACACTCAAAATTAGCGAAGAAACGCTTTCTTCCTACTACTTCTAACTTACCTGAACTCTGCTGCAGTCTCCATTTATAACGTCTATCAAAACCTGCTGGCGTTTTTTTTTTCTCATGGCAAGTGTTTGCTCCACACCTTCAAAAGACAATGCACATAATGTGCATCTGTTAATTACCCCTAAAGTCTCCCAACTGTCTAAATACATTTCTCTTGATTCGTCGAACGTTAATTTCGATTTTTCAACGAATCGTTTGGCAACTTTACTATTTCAGGTATAGTTCATTGAAACGTATCAGCATGTATCAACCTTTCGTTGCCGCGTGGGGTGGGGAGGGGGGTGGGGGCAATCTTGTTTTTGTGAAGAAGTACAGTAATGACAGAATCGTAATAATGTTATATAAGAACATAACAAAACACTTACCTCCGGGCTGTAGAGTGAACTTCACTATTAGTTGTGAGTTTTTTGTCTTACATTATCATTAACTCTTTAACCAGCGCAGACGGTATCAAAATTTATTATTTTAAATATCATTTTTTTCAAATTTTTCAAAAAAATTCAACAAAACCATATCATGTGACCACTCGTAGGAACGATCTCGACGAGCTCGTTCCAACGAGGGGTCACATGACATGATTTTGTTGAAATTGTTTTAAAAATATTTTTTTCAACTGCTGAATTTGCATATTACGCGGGCGGATGCGGCTGATTCATTGGGTAAAGGGTTAAATGACACGTTTTCCTCACGCAAGCGTTGTCTAGCTTACAAACAAGTGATTATAAATACGGGTAGAAAAAAGGACCGGATCGCGTCTGGGGTCGCGTCCCGGTGGACATTTTCTGCCGTCTTTTCTCCTGACAATACTGCAGAATCTCCCCATCCAAAAAAAAGAAAAGAGAGAACTTCGACTCTAAGTTTCTAATTTGTTTGTGTTCCTTTATTCTGTCTTCAATGTGCAGTATGTTATTTACAAATTCTCACCAAATGGTTTGAGTCGCACCCAGATAGTCATTTGACCGTAGCACTGTTAGTATTCTCTGACAAAAATCATTCTTCCACATGTTCAGGGCACAATTTAATATACTTTATGATAAAAATTACTGATATAGACAGAACGCGATGTGGGTTTGAATCGGTGGATGTTTTACATAACGAGTTTGAATGGCGTAGTCATATTTCGCGAGAGCCGAAGGCTCGAGCATTCCAACGAGTTATGTAAAACACCCACCGATTCAACAACAGATCGCGTTCTGTGTTTATTACACAACCCATGCATTAAAATTAATTTAAATAAACAAATTTTAATTCCGATGTTTAAACCCAGTTGTGAAGAGTCTGTTTGTTTTGACTGAAGGTGCACTGATCAAATGGATTGATAAAAAATCAAAACAACCTTTTCGGAACCAGTGTTTGTTGAAATTCGTATCGCTTTTTCTCTTCGGCTGGTGCCCATTCACGCCTAACCATTTGATGACTATTGATGTTAGTAAAAATATAAGTACAAATTTGTGCAGATTTGCAAAACAGCTGGAAGAAACATTTTTAAAAGAAGTTCGAAGCATGTCAAGATGTACGAAGATTTACCGAAATAAAGTTGACCAATTTAGATATAACGGATCCACAAAACGAGACAGCCACGGGACTGGGTTAATGTTCTGGTTGGAAATGATTGTTTTTTTTTTTAAATATTATTTCATTTTTGGTTAGCTAATGTTTTGTGAACCGACTTTATTTTCCTGTGGACGTTTTCACGCTAAGTCTATGCGACAGACTGTCGATAATTGTATAACGAAATTTGGAAACTTTTCGAAGCGTAACTAATGACTCGATGGAAAGGAACTAGTATGAACGGTTCTGGGAAAAAAGTTCCGGCTTGTACATCACCCATTCAATACAGAATCATTTATGTCATAACGGCTATTCCGTTAAATACAAGGGTTTAAAGTAGAATGGATGTGTAATAATAAAAAGGTTTGGCAGGTACCGTACTGTAATATATAATATTAAACACAGATGTGGTATTTTCCCTATCAGATCCCGCTGAACAACAGACGAAAATAGCACCGCGGATTCAGTGACCTCGCAATTCTTTTTCCGAATGTGGTAGCCGCAATGCTTGAGTAGAACAGCGGAAATATGATTATGACTGGATGTTGAGCATTGATCTCTATAGAACAGGATTGCTGACACGTCATCGAGAAACGACGCCACTCAAACTGCCACCCCCCCTCCCCTCTAGATGAGGTCAAGTCAACCATAACGAAATCCTTGACATTTGATGAAGTGAAAGCTGTTACGCTGTAGTCACAGCGTAACAGCTTTCGCTCCATCAAGCGTCATCGTGTTCACTTACAACGAAAACTAAATCTGCCTGTCCCTCACCGATGATGGCATCAATTCAATCAACGCAATAACTCCTCGCAATCGATGGCGTTTGCTATTGATGAGGTGAATGTTGTTACGCAACGACTGCAGTCGCAGCATAACAGCTTTCTCTTCATCATACGTCACGGTGTTTACCTGCGCGGAGACTGGCAATACTATATCAACATTCCAATCTCGGCACTTGTTCTTGTCACTAATAACTAACATGTGGTTATAATAACCCGCCCAAAATATGCTCATCATCGACATATTCGTTTATCTCAGACATCAAAGTATAATCTTTCAATTTTCAAAATGGATCGGCGGAAGCGAGGCGTCGGAACTTGAAAAACTTCGAGGAATTTCTTTTTGTTGAACATCAGTAGTCGTGCTCGCACGTTTCAGGGAATATTGGTCGGACCTCGGTGCCGGACCTCAGAAGTGGCATCATGTCACGTGACCCAGTGGCGCCATGTTGTGGTGTCATGGTAGCCCGTGTGAGCGGCCATCTTGTGACGTCATCTCCATAGTCATACGTGGTGTTAGTGTGCAAGCGCAGCGCGTGTTGTTAAGGTGATACGTGTTTCCGTCGTCCATTTTGTATACTGGTGCCGCCATCTTGGTTTCTGTGGTAGCACCTGGTTGTTATGTTACACAAACAAGAAATGGGTATGTTCGGAGGGTATGTTCGATTGAGTCGGAGTAAATATAATTACCACAAACAACCCGACAAGTTTTACTATTTTGAATTCTTTCAGAATTCTCTGATTCTATCTATATATGCAATAGTTCTCGTCTATCTGATCATGTTCTTTTCCCTTGTATACTCCAGTAACGTAGAAGAGTCTATCTGTTGGAACAGTTTACCTTTTTGTTACTATATTTATCAATTTCTGGTCTATTCTTGTTAGTTCTGACCATATTCCGTGTACTCTTGTTGTTTCATTTATCTAGATCATTTATACAAATTATAACTCACCAATCAGATTTCTTGATTTCCCATAACCTTACTTAACCCCTTATTATAATGAAGTCCTATCCGATTCTCATCACCTCTATATCCAATGGCCACGTCCAATGGAATCCCTATTTGTGAAACGTCTCTGGTTATGGAATCCCCTTTTCGTCGTATGAGGCCATGAAGGCTATGTAAAAGCCCTAAATGCGGCCCCATTTACTATCCCTCATAGCCTCATTTTTTGAGGGCATGAGGCTATGAGAAATCCCTCAATGAGGCCTCATTTACTACGACTCTGAGCCTCATTTCAGTATTTGAGGATACCTATGGTCTGGTATTGTATTAATTGACGATACCTATCGAGTATACTTTCTAGAAAATCATTTTTTTTTGTCGTATGAGTCCCTGAGGGCTATTCAAAAGTCCTCAATGAGGCCTCATTTACTACGACTCTTAGCCTCATTTCAATATTTGAGGATACCTATGGCCTGGTATTGTATTATTTGAGGATACCTATCGAGGATACTTTCTGCAGAATCCCTTTTTTGTCGTATGAGGCTATGAGGGCTATGTAAAAGCCCTCAATGAGTCCTCATTTACTATCCATCATAGCCTCATTTTCTTTTGAGGCCATGAGGGCCATGGAAAAATCCCTCAATGGGGCCTCATTTACTACGACTCTTAGCCTCATTTCAATATCTGAGGATGCCTTCGCCTGGTATTGTATTATTTGAGGATACTTATCGAGGATACATTTTGGAGAGTCCCTTTTTTGTCGTATGAGGCCATGAGGGCCATGGGTAATCCCTCATCGAGGTCTAATGTAGTCTTACCAACCGCTTCCATCTTTTCTCCAAAGCTCCAAGGACACTACTTGTCTATGGTCCATTTGTCCTATCATAAGCTTCTGCATCAGGTATGTTTCGTTGCGGTCTTGTGCCAGTACTATTGACTAAACTATCATCCATTAATATTGACTTGTATCACTACTTCATAGGAACCCCAAGCGGGCCGTAGGCCCGCAAAGGGTTCCACATACCCAGTCAGATAAATGTGTTCCAGAACAGAATTCTCTATAGCCGTCAATGTGATTTTTGAAGTGGACAGTAAATTTCAGTGAAAAAACCACGTAACTTCCGGTGTCGAATTGCCCATGCAATTGCAATTGGCCTGTCCCCCTCTGGGAATCAAATGTTTTTTGTTTCGCCTCAAAGCTTTGCGTGATACTTTGGTCTACATATCTACACTTCAGGGGTAACCAGGCCTTCTCAACCGAGAACCGCGACAAATCAGCGGCCGGCCAAAGTGTTACTATTATTACTCGAGTTCTGTCCTTCTGGAGGTTTGTCAATATGCTCAGCTGATGATCTCGTCATTTCAGATGGAACTCTCAGTCCTGATTTCGTTGCAGCTTGTCTGCCAGCGATAACCTCAATCGAAAAAACGTACATATAAGCGATAATATAACTGATAATTGTTGTTATATTGGTGCGATTGTATACAGATATGCATTGACACGTACCTCGTGAAATATCAAGATGAACAGAAACTCAGTTGTTGAATTATCCGAATGTTAAGGTGTTGTAAAAGTAAGGAAAAGTTTGCTTGAAAAAAGGGTATACGGACGTTTCGTCCGCAAGCCGAGTCGTCCGCTTGTGAAGGAAAATATTGTCTGCACATTTTCTACATTTCGAACAAGACACCCACCCCCTACTAACGTGTGGCATTTCCCCAGATTAAGCCCAATATTCTCACATATAAAGCCTCCTGATGTCGTATTTATGTTAAGAGTGTGATGTACAACATCATCTTTAAGGTATGAAACACAAATGATGTCATATATTGGCTGATATATTGATATGTTTTTAAAAAATTGCACAAGTTGGAAATGCACATTTTTGGTGCATTCAAGAGACTCACCCACCCCCACATCACGTCTTGCAAATTTTTGGTCCCCCCCCAGGACCCCCCGCCCCCTCGAATAATTGCAAAATTATAAGATTATGTTACGGAACTTAATATAACAAGTTTTGATGCATTTCTTAACATAATTATTACACATTTTGATGCGTTTCTTAATATTATTAATTCCTATAATACATTTGCTAATAATTTTGTGATTATTCATTGTAAAGCGCCGGTGATGCTCTTCCAAGAATAATTGCAAAATTATAAGATTATGTTGCAGAATTTAATAAACCATAAATTTTGATGCGTTTCTTAATATAATTAATTCTTATAATACATTTGCTAATAATTTTGCTATTATTCATTGTAAAGCGACGGTGTGCCTCGATGAATACTTGCAAAATTATAAGATTATGTTGCAGAACTTAATATAACAAATTTTGTTGCATTTCTTAATATAATTAATTCTCATAATACTTATGCTAATAATTTTGCAATTATTCACTGTAAGGTGCCGGTGGAGCTCTTCAATGAAAAATTGCAAAATTATAAGATTATGTTGTGGAACATAATATAACGTACATATACTTTAAGAACTTTTACTGTAATAATATAATTTTTATTGGTAATCCATTGAATAAACAGTAATTAAATTTATTAGATGGCTGGATAGTTTATTTTGTTCTGACATTTCCGTTTTCAGAATTTCATACACATATATGAAATTTAATGCAAGGAGGTACATTAAGATATATTACAATGGAGGTACATTAAGATATATTACAATAGGTAATATAAAATAAATTATACAATAAAATTATTATATGAATAAAAAATGATTCAAAATGCAATACTTGAATACTTTCCCCCAGCGAACGAGTTTCGGACGTGTTGGGTATAATTGTAGAGGACGACTTGGGTAAAATTGCAGCGGACGATTTGGTTAGCAGACGAAATGGGTGTAATTCGAAAAAGTGATACTGATAGGTTGCTTTCAGTCCCGTTAGAAACCAAAACAAAGTAATAAGGTGTTACTTTCTGGTGCATCTGTATTTCTGAACGGTGCTTCGTAGTTTCAAAAACTAAAAAATGGAAAATAATAACCCTTTTGGATATTTACCGCCATTGAAAATGGCATGTCATCTTTTTTCGGGAACTGGGGGAATCTTCAGCCTGGGGAGAACTCGGCCCATGGAAGAATCATCCAAAAGAAAAGCAGTACACATCTGTTAGGATATTTTAGATATGCTACGATATTCGTTTTAACTCCTGAAAATAATTCTTAAAAAAAATATTAATAGATTGTTCGATATTTATTGAAAAAATATTAATATAATATATCGTCGAGCAATTATCTCTGCAGTAAATTCACATTCAATGTGTTCTGTAATAATTAGCGTCTCTCATCTGTTAGAATGATATCCAATCACTTCGGCTCCAAGTCATTTCGTCCTCTGGTCAATTCGACCTCAAAGTCATCTCTGTCCTAGTCACTTTGGTCCCTTGGTCATTTCGGCACCATTTTAAGTGTAGAGATCTATAAAGATCAGTGCATAGTTCATGTTTAGAAATAATGGGTAATTACCTTTATTAAGTAATGTTCAGTTATTTGTATTTACACAGTGTACAGAACAGTTATACATGACATTAAAAATTATCCATGTGTTCAATTTTACATACATTTAAGATGCTATCTGTATAAGTAAGAGAATTTATTTTACTTTGAAATTTTGCAAAGTACCGGAATATGCAGTCATTTATTCATATTGTTATGCACAATTCCTAGTCACCTTCCAGTTTGAGGTTCACAGGGTTTCTTTTTCTTCTTTTTTCTGAAACAACCACCAAACTGCGATTTTGATACTACCATAAATATGTCCACATTATCTAAAACACAGAGCAGAACCCTTGTAGTTATGTGCAATTCCTAGTCCCCTTCCAGTTCGATGTCCACGGGGGTCTGATCCCAGTGCCCCACTTCCAAGGCGTACACTCAAACCAAATCACATTACTTACCCTCGCTTCCGGCTCTCATAGATTCATAAGCAAATAAAATTATTCAGGTCACAAGTGATTTCAAATCCCACATAGTCCATGTGCATCTTCGACATGCTGAAACTTTTCTTTTATTTATTCATCATGAAAGAAAATCTACTGGACATATATCATGTATACCTGAATATCTAATTGAGAGATATATATGTTGAAAAAAAATTAAATAGAAAAATGTTAAAATTCAAACAATATTTGAAAATATTTAAAGAGGCCGAAATGACCTGGTATATTGGGGCTGAATTGACCTGAAGCTGTAATGACTGGGGTCAAAATGACTTGGGGCCAAAGTGACTGGAATTCGTGAGAATTGCATCCAAACTGTCCTCCAACAATTTGACCCAAACTGGATACTAATCTAACCCAAACCATCCTTTGGCAATTTACCCCAAACTGTTCTCCAGAATAGGGACACATGATTCTTATTGATTTATTTATTGGGGTTTAATGACACTTCGATAGCCAGGGTCACTTCATGTCAGACAGTTTTACAGGTGGGAAAAGCCAGAGAGAACCACAGAGCGATTACAAACATCTAACGTACAAACAGCACACACGCTGGGTTAGCATTGGTTGAAGACAAGTGTACGATTGACCTGCAGTATGCCTTGGTACGCAATGGCACTACATGGGCAGTGGGAATGAAGTGTATTGCCCAAGGAAACAAAGTGGTTGCCACAGGTGGTATTTGATAGAGGACCCTTTGGCTTGCAGCCTTCACCTCTAACTACTGAACCCTTTAACCTTCAAAACTGTATAGTACCAGCTAAAACATTTTGTAGAATGACCACAAGAAAATTTCACAAGTACATAGTTTCATTATTAGTTTGTGATATTTGTTTTTGCTGTACAGTGGAACCCTGTTAATTGAAGAGCCACTTTGCCAATAACATTATTCAATTAGCAGGAGTATTCAATTAACAAGGATTGTGTCACTTTCCTGTATTCCAGAGATAAACTTAGCATTTATTCTATTATATTTTGTTTGACAGAGCTCCATGAGCTCTGTCAATGAAGATATAATAGATTAAATGCCTGTATTGAATGTACTGAGGCCAAATTGGCCTATAACCAAAGGAAAACTGGGAAGAGTCCGGGCAATTTCTCAACATGTTACAAGATTTTTTATTCAATTAACAGGAGTTTACTGTATAACATATATTCAATTACCGGGCTGTTCCACGCGTGACTGACGTAACAGGTTCACATATTTTGCTTATTTTTATATACCTAGTGACTGTAAATTTAAATTAAATTTGCCTTAGTATTATATCATGCCTCCAAACTATACAGTAGCATAAGAAAGAACATCCTTCTAGAAAATACCTGGAAGCAGGCTGGAATTTTGTGGCGTGACTGACGTAACACAAAAAGGACTTGACTTTTTTCTGGTGGTTCAGATTATTAAATCCTCAAACTATTCGCAGAACATGTCCAGTTTATATATGTATATATCTATGATGAACACATGATAAAACATGATCACTGTTTTTGAGGAACATTAGGTATATTACAGTGAGGGATGAAAAGTTTGCGTGACTGACGTAACAAGTTTGAACAAAGATTTCTGTGTCTTCAGATTTGAACAATTATGCAAAATTGTTTATCTAATTGACTTATTTTAATCTTTCCTGCTTCTTGTGTTTTCTTTTATTACATTATTTCCCTCTTAGCTCATAGAATTATATAGAATCAAGTATTAACTGGTAGAGTGCTGGAAGCCCATATTTGGGCTTTACTAAAAGTGACAAGCAATAACTGTCTGTAGCTACATTCTGCCTGAGGAAGCCTGATATGAATCAGATTTTTTATACAATACCTTGCTCTCTGACATTTAATTGGATTGTGCCTATAAGGCATTATCCAATTAAATGTAATAGAGCAGTATATGATGAGCTTTGATTTGTTGTCAGAAAAAACTCTGAAAAACTTTACCAGTTAAAATCCACTTAAATGACTTTTGTAAAGATCGGTTCATAAATACGGCCTCTAGCCTGAGCCGTATAGAAGTTGTGTACAAAAAAACTGATTGGTGGACCTAATTTCGGTACAAAATGGCCACTGGCAGCCATCATGAATTTTGGACCGCACTCGGATCTACGCGTTCTCGTCCCAAGATGATAACAGAGGTACCCAAGAAGTTTCGTGAAGATCGGTTGATAAATACAGCCTCTAGCCCGAGCCGTATTGACGTGTACTTACTGTGTGTAAGTTGCACTGAAAAAATCAAAAGTTCATCTAATTTGCATAATTTCTGCTTTAGAAAAAAAGCTGTATTACATTCACACACAAAATTTTTCAAATCAGCGCTTTCAAATGGAAGTTCTGTGCAAAAATCTGATTGCACCTAATTTTGTACAAAATGGCTGCCATCGGCCATCTTGAATTTTGGACCGCACCCAAAAACACTCGTTCTCGTCCCACGGTGATACCAAAGGTACCCAAGAAGTTTTGTAAAGATCGGTTTATAAATACGGCCTCTAGCCTGAGCCGTATTGGCATTTGCACTTACAGTGCTGAAAGTAACACTAAATACATCAAAGTTAGTCTAATTTGCATAATTTACGTACGAGAAAAAAACCTGTATTATATGTGATGTATCCCATGGTACTAAACATTCATACAAAAAATTATTCAAATCAGCGCTTTCATATGGAAGTTCTGCGCAAAAATCTGATTTCACCTAAGTCTGTACAAAATGGCCGCCAGCGGCCAACTTGAATTTCGGATCGGGCCCAAAAACACTCATTCTCGTCCCACGGTCATAACAAAGGTACCTAATAAGTTTCGTAAAGATTGGGTCATAAATACGGCCTCTAACCCGAGCCGTATTGAATTGTTGACGGACAGACGAACGACTGGCCATGGCATAAGCTCAAATTTGGCTTTGCCAAAGTTGAGCTAAAAATGAATTTGTACAAAATTAGGGTCTTGTATAATTAATACATGTGCAGTCTGCGAAAATTTCACAATGTGACTGACGTAACAGTCTGTGACTGACGTAACGCGTGACTGACGTGACATTTTTCGATGGCCAAAATATTTATGTTCTATCTCATAAAGTCAAATAATAATTTGCTCAATTTATTTCAACTGTAATGAAGGAGGAGATTTTACAATGCCATTGGTTTCTGTTCACATCCATCTCTATGGCATCAATGTAAGGTACTTTATGGTGACTGACGTAACATAAACACCTATAACTTCAGAAGAATGGAGAATTAATATGTTTCTTTGAATCATGATCCAAACTTCTAAATAATTATCACACAACCGTATTCTTCAATAAACATCATGAAATAATAGTCTAATCAATCTAAAAACATGAATACTACTTTTGCAAATAACATCCATGGTGTAGTTATAACACACTTTAAAATGTATAGCCTCAAATAATTTTTAAAAATTTCAGAAGTACTTACAAACTCGCGGTAATTTTTGTTATTTCAGTTAACTTTGATATATTGGCTACACAAATCAAGCAATTTATAATGGATATAGCCAATTATAATTTTCACCTGTCATGTCGTACCTTGAATGTAATTGCCCTACCAGGTCAAATTTGTACTGGAGGTAAATGGTTTTGTGTTGGGAAATTATATTCTATTAACAGGGATACAGTTAAAACTAGAAGTCCTAACATGAAATGCGCACAAATAGCACGTCGATTTGCGCGTTAATCTACGCGTTATGACCATAGTAAGGCTATCATATTCTGTACATATGGCCTGTGCACAAACAATGTTTCAGCCAATGGACCTCCGGGTAACCCGGAGGTCCATTGGCAGAAACATTGCCTGTGTTTACTATGAGTAATCAGGAGAACCTGCCATGCTTTGGATGCCATTCGATATGGCAATTGCGCGCAATTCCTACGCGCATTTAAGCCTAGATAAGCGCACAATTCAGGACAGGACTTCTAGTTTCAACTGTATACAATTAACATATATCCAATAAGTGGGCACAACTGTAACCCCCCCCCCCCCCCCTCCACACACACACACACACACCCCAATCAAAACCATCATTCAAAGGTCTTGGATTCAGCAAATTTGACTTCTTTATTTATTGGGTTTAACAACAATTTTTACAGCCAGGGCCATCCAACAGTTTTACTGGGGGAGGAACCCAGCCAGAGCACCCAGAGAGAACTACCGAGCAACAATGACAAGCAACTGTCAGCTTCTGAACATTGTAACTCCAAGCAAGCAGGGTTAGCATTGGTTGAAGACAAGTGCACCATCGATGTGCAGTACGCCTTATTTCAGTTGCCGCAATTGGGATTCGAGCTGAGAACCTCTCACGGCTTGTTTTGGGAAGGTTTTTTTTTGTTCCAGCTTCATTAAGGTTTGTTTCATATCGCACTTGTTATCATAAATCCTTAACATAAAACAATAGAAAAAAATGCATAGAATATTTAAAAAAAAAAAATTCTCTGAGGATTTGACCTCAAGAGGTGATGACATTCGACCACGACTGAGACCGAATATTCTCAGAAAAAGTATGAGGGCTGAATCTTCCAGTGACTGAATCTTCATGAACCCCCTTTTTCAAACTAAATTGCCCCTTACTTATAAAGCACCATAACTAAGGCAAAACAATACTATGAAATTTCCAAGTCTGAAATTCTATAAATTCCAAATAAATTTACAAAAATTATATAGCAAAATGAAGGATGTTGTGTATAGTATGTGTGCATCTCACACACTGACACACAGTCGCCATCAGACATCAGCGGATCCTGAAAGTGTGCTATCGGTACCGTATTTGTACCATAATTGATAATAATAAAATAATATTTCATAAGAACAACAAACACAGGAATTCAAAATGCAGCCTCAAGGCAGCATGGTGGTGAATGCCAATGCTGCCCCATTGTCCTTGAAAGGGGGAGTCCATCACAAAATAGGTTTTTGTTTTGTGATACTCTGGATACTCCCCATTTTTAGCTCAATTTTGACAAAGTCATATTTAAGGTTGTGTCATATCCCGTTGTCCGTCTGTTTGGGAACAACAATTCAATACGACTCGGTCTAGAGGTTGTATTTATGAAGCGATCTTTACGAAACTTCTTGGGTACCTTTATTATCACCGTGGGACAAGAACAAGTGTTTTTGGGTGCGGTCCAAAATGCAAGATGGCCTCCGGCAGCCATTTTGTACAGAAATTAGTGCAATCAGTTTTTTGTATAGAACTTCTGTATGAAAGTTCTGATTTGAACAAATTTTTGTATGAATGTTTAGTAACATTGAGTACATCACATATAATACAGTTTTTTTTTCTCGTGCTGAAATTATGCAAATTAGATGAACTTTAATTTATTCAGTGCTACTTACATGTATACCCAGTAAGTGCACATGCCAATACGGCTCAGGCTAGGCTGTGTTTATGAACTGATCTTCATGAAACTTCTTGGGTACCTTTGTTATCACATTGGGATGAGAATGAGTGTTTTGGGGTGCGGTCCTATATTCAATATGGCTACCAGTGGCCATTTTGTAACGAAATTAGGTACAATCAGTTTTTTGTACAGAACTTCTATTCAACTTGGGCTAGAGGCCGTAATTATGAATCGATCTTTACAAAATTTCTTGGGTACCTTTGTTATCACCATGGGGTTAGAATGAGTGTTTTTTTTTTTTTTTGGGGGAGGGGGGGGGAGTCCAAAATTCTAGATGGCCGCCGGCAGCTATTTTGTACTGAAAATGAAATTACTGCAATCAGTTTTTTGTACAGAACTTCTGTATGAAAGTTCTGATTTGAATAAATTTTTGTATGAATGTTTAGTAACATGGAATACATCACAAAAATACTGTATAATACAGGTTTTTTTCTCTTGCAGAAATTCTACAAATTAGATGACCTTTGATTTATTCAGTGCTTCTTATACACTGTAAGTGCACATGTCAATATGCTAAGGCTGGAGGCTGTATTCATGAACCGATCTTCATGAAACTTCTTGGGTACCTTTGTTATCACCTTGGGATGAGAACAAGTGTTTTTGGGTGCGGCCCGAAATTAAAGATGGCTGCCGGCTTTCACACTGTTGCTTACTGAGGTGAAGTCACTTTACCATTACCAAGCTACCTACTAAATACCAAAGGGAAGATTTTTCAGTGCACTCTTATTACTTCAGTGCCCATAATTCTCAAATATGGCATTAAAACCAATCACATACTTATACTGCTTAAATCTATTCACATAATCAGAATACACCATCAGGGGTGCATTAGCTCAGTAGGTAGAGGTGCAGACTGCAAGTCGAGAGATCCTCGGTTCGAATCCACCTGCGGCAACAGCTTTGTGTCCTTGGGCAAGACACTTCACCCCCACTACCCATGTGGGGGCAAGGTATGCTGTGTACTAAGGCATAATGCATGTTCTTGGTGCACCTGTCTTCGAACAAGGCTAACCCAGCTTGTGTAGTATGTTGGAGAGCTCACAGTTGCTTGCCATTGCTCAGTGGTTCTCCTGGGGCACTCTAGTTTCCTCCATCCATAAAACTGCCATTGTCACAATAAGCTGTTGTGCAGATAAATGTGACCTTAAACACCAATAAATAAATAAATTATAAAAAGAACACACCACCTCATACCCGTTTCTCCCCTGTTTTCCTTCACCTTGGTATCCCTTGGTGTTTAGTATGCCCACCAGAAAAGGAGTGATTTCCTTTTCTAAAAGAGCAAAATAAGAAACGGTAATTTTTAACAGGTAGTAACGAAATAATTTTCATGAAGCGCACAATTTTATCTTAGTTAATAGCTGAAAAAACGCAGGGTGATATTTGCAAATCTTATTTTATTACTGGCACCAGGTACTGGTAATGAAAATTGTTGTTTGTCATCAATACTTGATCAAGTTTCTGACAAAGCTCATTATACTTTTCAAATATGTTAGCTACTGTACATAAGCACACAATTTGATGTTAGTTTACCATTATACTGGTGCTAAGCCAGGATATCTAAGTTACATGTAGGGGCAAGAGTAATACATGTATCTAGTGGGAGTCATAAAGAATATGATGCACAGAATCACCTGAGCCACATAGCAGTGAGATAGGGGTGAGGACAAGAGGGTGTGTGACCCTCTCATCAGTGGAGGGGCCTGGTGCACCCTCCCAAAAAAAAAAAAAAAAAAAATCAACAAAATTTGAAATTCAAGACAGTAAAACACAATTACCTTGACTCTGTGCTGCTGTGTTCTGGTCACTTTCTGTGGGTGGGCAATATTTCTGCGGATGCAATGATATTAGTTTTCAGACATTGTTTACAGCAATAATCATCAAAAATTTAATTAATGAACCACATGATACAATTCGGTGCTTCATTAATTAAAATTTTATTGATGATGATTTTCTATTACCTGGAAAAAACATGCATGGACATCATGCACTGCCCATGCAAGGATTATGACCAGCAACTGCACTGTATGTCTGTGTCACTGCTATGAGCAGGGACTAATCTAAATGGGTAGGTGTGTTTACAAATATTCATATTTTTTAACACCTGATAACAAAGTAATATAAGTTTATAAACAACCACACCATTGACTTTTAATTATAATACTCCTAATTCCTATTAAACATATATGAATGTTTATTAATTTTGTGGAATTTTTACACTGTGTATTAAGCTTATTTGGGCCTGTATGTTTGTTAAAATTGCCCTTCCACTGCGGAGGACTTTTTGAAATCAGTCTACACTGGACTGTGTGGTATTCCTTTGTGTAAGACAGTGTATTCATTGTAATAATATTCATGCATAAGTTCATGTTCTTGGTTTGTTTTAGGCCTCATAATCTACAGAATAGCTTGGATGGAGGTGTATTCCATCACTTGAGTGCAAGAAGGCTTTGCAATGCTACATGTATAGCATAAACCTTGTTGCACTCCAGGGACAAATTTATCAATTTTAATAACATGGGTAAAATATCGGACATGAACCGTTTAATTTTTTTTTTTTAGCTCACTTCGACAAAGTCAAGCAGGGCTTATCTAATCACTCTCCATCCATTGTCCATCCATCTGTCATCCATCAACACCATGTTTTGGTCAATTCAAGTTAAAGTTTGTGTGAGTAATGGTACCAAATGGGTATTACATTTTTGTTTAACTCAACACGCCCAGCCCCATAGGGAGGGGGTGGGGTAAAATGCTCCCAAAATATTTTTAAAATCTTATGAACCAGTGGGTACTGTGACTTTATATTCGTTATGGAACTACCTTTTGAGGTGTAGAATCACGCTTGTTCAAACGTACTTTGTGAAGCAATATTTGGCTTTGTAATGGCAGTGGTTAGATTTTTGGTACCACCCAAAATTTCTATTTTCCGAACCGATGGTCCGATTTGAATGAAATTCAGTATCGTGGTAATATTGGGTCATAAGTACTTACCTCATGCAAAGACCCCCCTGCATCCCCATGGGAACCCCAGGAGCAAAAAATAGAAATGTTTTCAAACTCCCATGATTCCCAAACCACTTGGAACAGAGAACTGTCATGTGGTATGAAGCATCCTTAGAACCAGTAGAATTGAATGGTAAAAAAAATGCCCTCTGTTGTTGTTAGAGAGTTCTGCAGAGGGCATCAGAATAATGTTGGTGCAGCATTTTTGCAAACATTTTAGAAAATCTTTTCTCAAGAACCAATGTTCAGAATCTTTTGATATTTGGTATACAGCATCCATAGAGGGGTCAGATACAAGTTTGTTAAAATGAAGCCCATTCGTTCATATTTGGACTCAATGCAGGAGCCCAAATTTTATGGGGAATTTTCTTTAAAAATCTTCTTCAGAACCACGAGTCAGAATTTTTAAATGTTTGGTACTCTCATTGTTATGATGGTCAGATTCAAGATTGTTCAAACCAAGTCCCTATGTTAATATTTGGGCTTCCTTTGGTAGCCCAAATTTAACTTAGGGCTGTATGGGGAAGTTTTTTTTAAAAATCTTCTTCTTCAGATCCACCAGTCGAAATGCTTTCGTATTTGGTATACAACATCTCTAAGGGGGGGGGGGGGGGGGAGGGGTGGGGGTGAGATTCAAGTTTGTTCAAATCGGGTCTGTAGGTTAAAGTTTGGGCTCACTATGGTAGCCCAAATTTGAACTTTGTGCAATATGAGGAAATTTCTTTAAAATTTTGTTCTTCAGATCCACCAGTCAGAATGCTTTCATATTTGGTATACAGCATCTCTAAGGAAATCAGATTCAACTTTGTTCAAATCGAGTGCCTGGGTTGATATTTGAGCTCCCTATGGGAGCCAGGATTGGCCAAGTAGCTGAAGAATTAGACATTTTTTATTCAGTACCCTCAAGAGGTGAAGAGTAATCTACATAGGTTGTATCAAGGTGTTTGAGAGGGGAGCTCCACATTTTACATCATAATCAACTAAAGAAAAAGCATGATGCTTGGACTGTTTTTGTCACTCCTGAGGGGCTCAAAGATTTGCAGTGTATCCTATGGAGATGGATTGCTTAATGTAGATTCATTCTTGGACTCTTATATCGTGTTCTGTTCTCTGTTTATATCGTGTTCTGTTCAAGGTGAGCGCTTCAGGCCCTGTGGGGCCTCTTGTTTATTTATTTATTTATTATGTTTTAACAACACTTTCGAAAGCCAGCAGCTACAAGTTTCTTCTCTCCTTGAACCAAGCATCTCACCCAACTGCAGCACTCATGGTCCACTGAGTTTTTAGCTCACCTGACTTTCAGACAGGGTGAGGTGTAGTGATCACTTGCCGTTTGTCGTCCATCGTCCATGAACATGGTGTTTGCGTCTTCTCCTCCAAAACTGCTGAACTGATTAATCATTTAAGTGAAATGTGAGATGCTTGTTTGTTATGACATTGCATTTTGATTTTGCTTAAATCAAGTTGCCCTGCCCCCAGTAGGGCCATGCCCCAAAATTTTGCCTAAATCTTAAAAAAATCTTCTCGTGAACCAGGAGTAGCAGAGATTCGATATGTGGTGTGCTGCTTCCTTTTGAGGTGTAGACTCAGTTTTGCTGAAGAGAAGTTTGTGGGTCTTTATTTGCCTTCATTATTGGAGGGCATGTATTTTTGCCCCGCCCAAAATTTCTGTTTTTCGAACCAAGAGGCTGATTTGAACCAAATTTAATTTTTGGTTTTATTTGATCATAAGTAATTAATTTATGCCCCAAAATATTTTCCCATCCCCCCATGGGAACCACAGGAGCTAAAAATAGAACAAAATTCAAAACGCACATATCTCCAAAACTACATGGCACTGATAATTCTTATTTGGTGTGAAGCTTCCTTGGGACCAACAGAATGGAATGGTCTAAGCAAATTTCTGTCAGGTCAATCATGGGGTACTTTTTCGTGACTTTGAAAAAATGCTTAGTCAGCGTTCTGTAACACTGTGGGTAATGAAGAAAGCATTTAGGACTCTTCTTCACCCTATTCACTCCTCCAAAACCTTTCAGATTTCACATATACCATCTTTGCAAGATTTTTTTACACGTTTATTGAAATCAAATCCCTGGGTCCATATTTGGCCTCTATGGGAGTCCAAATGTTGAAATTAGTGCAGTATGAGGAATATTATTTAAAAATGTTTTTCTTCAGACCCACCAATCAGAATCTTTTGATATTTGCTATGCAGCATCATCAGGCGGGTGAGATTTAAGTTTCTTCAAGCCAAGCCTATATTTTGGCTCACCAGGGTTTTGCAAATTGCGAGAATGGTGATTTCATTCCTCTGATGTTCTTGCAAATACTTGTTAAGAAGATCCATATTTACCATTCCCCCAAAATTATAAGCATTTTTTCATCAGATAGAATTTAATAAAATTAAATTAATTTTAGAGCTGAAATGATTAAAGGGTTTTCGTGATTGATTAATCGCATGGGTTAACCTTGGTGAACTGATTAATCACTTGCCCCAATGGGTAGCTGAATAATTGCTGTACCGTTGACCATTTATATAATTAAAACTTTACTCAGCATAATGGACAAAACCGGGCAGTGCCATATACAAACATGTCCATTCAAATTTTATTATATTTTCAATTTTTGTCTCAAAATATAGCTTATGACCCCTCATTGGAACAAGCTCATTGAGCTTGTTCCAATGGGGGGGGGGGGGGGGGCATAAGCTATGTTTTTGAGACAAACATTGAAAATCTTTAGAATTTCTTGTGCAAGTATCGTCTGCTACCTGCATTTGGTGAAGGGTTGAGAATGACCGTTTTCAGCTACTGATACAGTATAATGATCATGCAAGTGAACAAGTATTTTGATTTGAAGCAAATTTGATATGATGGGCTTATTGGGTGATAAGTACCTAATTTATGCGAAAACATTTTCCTGTGGCCCTGTGTGAACTGCAGGATCTAAATATAGAAAAAAATTAAAACGCCCATATCTTCAAAACTACATAGCACTGAGAATTTTTATTTTGTGTGACGCTTCCTTACGAACAGCCGAAAAGAATGGTCAAAAAAAAATTGTCATCAGTTTTATCATAGGGACGTTTTCCAGGACTTATGCGGAGTCATCATTTTAGTAATGGGAAAAACATTAAAGAATCTTCTTCTCCCATACCACTGCTCCAAAGGCTTTCATATTTTGCATATAACATCTTTGGAAGATTTATTCACACGTTTGTTGAAATCAAATCCCTGGGTCCATATTTGGGCTCTCTATGATTAGATTAGTGCAATATAAGGAATATTTTTTAAAAATCTTTTGATCCACTCTTCAGAATATTTTGATATTTGGGATGCTGCATCCTTAGAGGGGTGAGATTCAAGTTTGTTTGAGCCAAGTCCCCGGGTTCATATTTGGGCTCCCTGTGGGAGTCCAAATTACAACTTAGTTCAATAAGAGGAATATTCTTTAAAATCCAGTAGTCAGAATCTTTTGATATTAGTATATAGAAGCATCCTTAGGGATGTGAGATTCAAATTTGTTCAAGCCAAGTCCTTGGGTTCATATTTGGGCTCTCTGTGGGAGCCTGAATTATAACTTAGTTCAATATGAGGAATATTCTTTAAAAATCCTTTTTTTTTTGAGATCCACCGGTCAGAATCTTTGGATATTTTGTATAAGCTTTTCTTATGAGGGGCAGATGCAACTAAATGTTCAAATAAATTCCCTGGGTTGATATTTAGGCTACCATGTCAGGTGAATGCCATCAGGCCCTCTGGGGGCTCTTGTTTGTTTTCTGTTTGACAACATTGCCCTGGCTCTTCTATCTATATTTTTCATTTTAAGTTAGTCACTACTTTTATTTAGGCTTCCCAAATTTGTTACTGCATGTCTGTCTGTCTGTCCTTCGGATGAAATGTTTCTTTGCTTTGCATTTGCCTGGGTCAACATTTTAAATAATTTGCAGCTATCTTTCACCCTCCAACCTCCCCCCCCTCCCCCCCCTCCCCCCCACACACACAAACACACACACACACACATACATACAAAAATCTGGGCTGGCAAGTATTGAGTATTTTATCAAAAAAGTGGTACTCGAGTACTACGAGTACTGAGTACTTTGGACCCAGCCTATCACAAGTATATTAAACATCAAAGAGTATATTATATACTTGAAATAAATACAGTACAGTGGCAGTGTACTGCTCACTTTCCATGGATGGGCAATATTTCCACGGATACAAATTCATACAATAATATTTGATGCCAAACACTAACTATAGGTATAATCATCAAAAATTCAAATAATGAAGCACCAGGTACAAACCGATGCTTCATCAATTAAAATTTTGTAGATGATGATTTTTATTGACTGGTAAATGTATGAGTGGACATCACTGCCCACGCGTGTATTACAACCCGCCCACGGCGACTGTACTGTAACTTGACCTCTTTGTAAACATATTTTCTACAATTTCACTCCTTTTGACAGAATGCATGCCTGTGGGGATTAAAACCAAAATAGTGAAAGTGCACTTGTGGATATTTGCAGCACAAGCACAGCACTAATGAATCAATATTTGATGATTTTAGGAATTTTAACAGTGTCACGAGACACCACAGTAGCAGGTATTGGTCATTCTGTTGGAAAAAATCACTGTTTTATGACTCGAGGTGCCTTAACTAAGAAACTTAGGCTTTTTCTTACAAAGATTGCAGAATATCAAACACAATGTGAAATGTGTTCAGAAGCAAGAATGTGATTAAAAAATAATGGGAAATTCATGTCACCATCAATGTATTTATAAATTAATATAGTTTTTTAGCTCACCTGAGCAAAGCTCAGTGGGAGCTTTACTGATCACATTCTGTCCGCCGTCCGTCCGGCATTAACTTTACATTATTCAAAAGTTGGGTAAATGTTTATTACCTAATGCCAATTCAGATTTGTTCAAATGAAGTTGCCCCCCTTCTCCTGGGTGGTGCCATGCCCCCAAGGGGCACAAAAATCTTCTCATCAACCAGCAGTAGCAGAGACTTGATATATGGCATGCAGCTTCCTTTTAAGGTGTAGACTTGGATTTCTTTGAGCGAAGTTTGATGGGCTATATTTGGCGGCATTATGGGAGGGACAAAATTTTTGGCCCCGCCCAAAATTTCTATTTTCCGAACCGAGAGGCTGATTTGAATCAAATTTTATGTGAGGGCTTATTGGGTCATAAGTACCTAATTTATGCCGAATTTTCTTTTTCTGTAGCCCCATGGAAACCACAGGAGCTAAAAATCGAAAAAAGTAAAACGCCATATCTCCAAAACTCCACGGCACTGAGAATTTTTATTTGGTGTGAAGCTTACTTATGACCAACAGAAAGGATTGGTCCAAAAAATTGTCATCGGTTTTATCATAGGGTACAGTTTCGGGACTTTGAAAACACTTTTTAACACTGTAGGCAATGGGAAAAACATTAAAAAATCTTCTTCTCTAGATCCAGCAGGCAGAATCTTTCGATATATGGTATGCAACATTGTAGGGTGGATCTGATTCGAGTTTGTTCAAATCCGCGCCCCCTGGGTTTATATTTGGGCTCAGTATAGGAGCCCGAATTCAAACTTAGTGCATTTCAGGCAAATTTCTTAAAAAATCTTCTTCACCAGATTCAGCTGGCAGAATCTTCTGATATTTGGTATGCAACATTGTGGGGTGGATCTGATTCAAGTTTGTTCAAATCGGCCCCCTGGATTCATATTTGGGCTCACTATAGAAGCATTTCAGGCAAATTTATTTAAAAAATATTCTTCTCCAGATCCAGCAGGCAGAATCTTTTGATATTTGGTATGCGACATTGTGGGGTGGATCTGATTCAAGTTTGTTCAAATCAGCCCCCTGGATTCATATTTGGGCTCACTATAGAAGCCCGAATTCGAACTTAGTGCATTTCAGGCAAATTTCTTAAAAAAAATCTTCTTCTCCAGATCCAGCAGGCAGAATCTTTTGATATTTGATATGCAACATTGTGGGGTGGATCTGATTCAAGTTTGTTCAAATCAGCCCCCTGGGTTCATATTTGGGCTCAGTATAGGAGCCCAAATTTGAACTTAGTGCATTTCAGGCAAATTTCTTTGAAAATCTTCTTCTCAAGATCCAGCAGCAGAATCAGATATTGGGTATGCAGCATGCTTAGGGGGTGAGATTCAAGTTGTTCAAGCCAAGTCCCTGGGTTCATATTTGGGCTCACTGTGGTAACCCGAATTATAACTTAGTTCAAAATGAGGAATTTTCTTTAAAAATTTTCTTCAGATCCAGCAGTCGGAAAGTTTCGATATTTGGTATGCAGCATCCTTGGGGGGTGAGATTCAAGTTTGTTCAAGCTACGTCCCTAGGTCCATATTTGGGCTCACTGTGGGAGCCCGAATGATAACTTACATGCAGTTCAAAATGAGGAATTTTCTTTAAAAATCTTCTTCTTCAGATCCAGCAGTCTGAATGTTTTAATATTTGGTATGCAGCATTCTTAGGGGGGTGAGATTCAAGTTTGTTCAAGCCATGTCCCTAGGTCCATATTTGGACTCACTGTGGGAGCTTGAATTGTAACTTAGTTCGAAATGAGGAATTTTCTTAAAAATCTTCTTCAGATCCAGCAGATGAATGCTTTTGATATTTTTTATGCAGCATCCTTAGGAGGCAAGATTCAAGTTTGTTCAAGTCATGTCCCTAGGTCCATGTTTGGGCTCACTGTGGGAGCCCGAATTGTATCTTAGTTCAAAATGAGGAATTTTCTTTAAAAATCTTCTTCTTCAGATCCAGCAGTTGGAATGTTTTGATATTTGGTGTGCGGCATCCTTAGTGGGGGGGGGGGGGGGGGGGGGGGGAGGGGTGAGATTCAAGTTTGTTAAAGCCATGTACCTAGGTCCATATTTGGGCTCACTTTGGGAGCTTGAATTGTAACTTACTTCGAAATGAGGAATTTTTTAAAAAAATCTTCTTCAGGTCCAGCAGATGAATGCTTTTGATATTTTTTATGCAGCATCCTTAGGAGGCTAGATTCAAGTTTGTTCAAGCCATGTCCCTAGGTCCATGTTTGGGCTCACTGTGGGAGCTCGAATTGTAACTTAGTTCAAAATGAGGAATTTTCTTTAAAAATCTTCTTCTTCAGATCCAGCAGTTGAAATGTTTTGATATTTGGTGTGCGGCATCCTTGGGGGGGGGGGGGGTGGGGGTGGGGGGTGGGGGGTGGGGGGGATTCAAGTTTGTTAAAGCCAAGTCCCTGGGTTCATAAATGGGCTCCCTGTGGGAGCCCAAATTATAACTCGGTTCAATATGAGGAATATTCTTTAAAAATCTTTTTTTTTAGATCCACTTGTCAGAATCTTTGGATATTTGGTATAAGCTTTTCTTAGGAGGAGTAGATGCAACTTGTTGAAATCAATTCTCTGGGTTGATATTTAGGTTACCATGTACAGGTGGGTGCCCTCAGGCCCCCTGGGGTCTCTTGTTTTAGGAAAAAATGCATACTGAGAGCTTGGGGTCGGGGGGGGGGGGTACATCCCGCGCTATAATTTACCTCATCACTAGGTAAAAGAATATTTGACATCATTTGTTGAGATAAAATGGCACTTTCTATTGATATTGGTGGATTATATAGCCTCAGCCAGGGCTTATAAGAATCTGAGAATCGATTCCTGTAGAGATCCGTGCAACAAAACCAGTGAGAAACCATGTAGCTTCTCGTAACATTGCTGCTAGGATTCACATGAAAAGAACAGTCACTTTAACCCTTTACCTAACACAAAGGCAGCAAATTAACCAATACAACACTAACATGACCTGAAATATTGTGACACTGGCAATAAAATTTGTACAAATATGGCTGTCATTGGAACCAGCTCTCATCAGCCGGTTCTAGTAACATCCATAATTATTACGCTTGATGAATATTGTTTATTTTTAGCTCACCTGACTATAAGTCAGGGGGCGCTTAAATGATGACTTTCTGTCTGTCGACCATCCGTCCTTCCTTTCCGGCGTAAACTTTACATTACTAACCTCTCCTCATAAACAACTGACCTGAATTGAACCAAATTTGATATTCATGTTCCTTATCATATATGAATTCCAGTTTGTTCAAATAACGTTGCCACAGCAGCCACACCCACAGGGGGCCCCAAGCATTTCTCTGATAGTTTGCATAAATTGTTTTCCAAAATTGAAAAAAAATCTTCTCCAGAACCATGTATAAGAATCTTTTGATACTTGGTATACAGCATCTCTAGGGGTGGGAGGGATAGGTTCAGGTTTGTTCAAATCAAGTCCCTGAGTTGATATTTGGGCTCCCTATGGGCACCCAAATATCAACAGTGCAACATGAGGAAATTTCTTTGAAAACCTCCTTCAGATCCACCAGTCAGAATGCTTTCATGTTTGGAATGCAACATTTCTTGTGGGGTGGGGGGGGGGGGGAAGGGGGAGGGTAGATTGAAGTTTGTTTGAATCGGGTCTCTGGGTTAATATTTGGTCATTTTATTGAAGCCCAAAATTTAACTCAGTGCAGTATGAGGAAATTTCTTTAAAACTCGTTTTTTTCAGATCCAGCAGTCAGAATCCTTTCGTATTTGGCTTACAGCATCTCTAAGGGGGTCAGATTCATGTTTGTTCAAGCCAAATCTATGGGTTAATATATGGGCTCATTATGGGAGTGCAAATTAACTCAAAGCAACATGAGAAAATTTCTTTAAATTTTTTTTTCTTCAGACCCACTAGTTTAATGCTTTAATATTTGGTGTACAACATCTCTGGGGAGGTCAGATGTAAATATGTTCCAGTTTGGTTCCAGCCAGTCAGAACCCTTTCATATTTGGTATCGCAGGAAGGGGGGGGGGCAGATTTGAGTTTGTTCATTTCAGGTCTGTGGCTTAATATTTGGGCAGGGGTGGGTTAGGTTCGAGGTTGTTCATAAATGTTCAAATCCTTTCCTTAGAGCTTTTCCATAAAATTTGCCTTTCAAAGTGCAGTGACACAACAACCCTTGGAAGTTTGGCAGTACTTGTCTACAGCTGTCAGAAATGGAAGCAATCAGGAAGACCTATGCTAATAATTATCTAACATGGACAATAGAATTATGAATAATTTCATAACATTATTCCTATGTAGTGTCCATGAACCTTGACTAACTGAATCTGACCCAAAATACTTCTCTGAACCACCTCGTCAGGTGAGCGATTAAGGGCCCGGGGGGGGGGGGGGTAAAAATCAGTAGTTGGTGTTATAAAAATTAAAAAAGCTGTATTGGGTAAAGGGTTAACATGTATTATCAGTATGCAACAGGGGTTCAATCATACTGACCTAATAGGATCCTGGCCCATAGCAGGTCTGAATTCTCGGAACGATTTCCGCAAGAATCCAAATGGATTCTCCCAAATTTAGAGGAACTATAAGCCCTACACAACCCCAATTTTGAAACAAAATTGACATATTGTTTCATGGTGGTGGGGCCCTATTTATCTTGCTGTATGATTAATTAAAACAGATTTTGTGAAAAGGCTGTGTGTGCTGATGCAGATTTTAGTTTTATTTTGGGATTTGGGTAGTTTCAAAGAAAGCTGTGAATTCTTATCCCTCCCAACTTATTGGGTAACAGAGTAGAAATTCTGTCGGAGGCAACAACAGTTTTTAAGCCTATTTGACACAGATTGGACAGTTCTCTTCAAAAGAACAAATTTCCCATGCTTTGGACTAGACAGAAGCCAAAAGTTGAATTCTATTGCAGAAATGACTCTTTCATCACATGAAAGAGGTAACTGTATCTTTGGTAGGGTTGGGTTTGCTCATAGGTATAACTGTTGTAAATATTTTAATTAGATTTACATGCCTCGAAAAGTTGCGCTCGGAAATTATGTAATTCCCAAAACTAAGCAGTCTTGGGGAAATATATTGTTTCAATAAACATTTGAAGAAGTCTACTGACATTTTGCATTACTTTTGAATGTTCCAGATGAATAAAGAGGATGATTTGAGGACTTTTGGAACCTAAAAATTTGTTTGACTATTGGTGTGTTTTGTTTGGGAATTCCCTGAGAAATATGAACATGTGACCAGCACTTCCCTTTCTGTTAGTTTTTCTTTTATTTGTTGCATGACCCCTGTTTAAAAATCATTAAAAGTTTGTCTGAAGGGCTATAGTTGACAAAAAATATTTGAATGCTAAATTTAAAATGATGCGACCATATTTTTTTTCGCCTGAACGTTATAATGGTCGCCTATGGGAAAATATTTAGTACTGTGAAACGTATTCTTGTTTGGCTGAAATTAAACAATTGCAGGAATTCGACTGAATAAACCAAAATGTTTTTGGAGTAATGGTTGCGGAATGAAATATTTCAATACGTTGGATACTTTGGGGTTCCTTCTTACGCCTTGCGTATTGTCATATTAGCTATACGCCTTCAAAATATTCAATCAGATTTCCCCCGTATACATATAACCGGGCTATATAAGGCATTCCGTAATTGAGACTCCTATCCGATTCCGTGGACACATTGACACATTCCGATACAATGGACCATTTATTTGGATGTTGTAAGGTGGATGTTAGCAGTCTATAGTATTGTAGTTTATATTATTTCCTTGGAAACTCAGGTACTATTCATAGGCCGATCATCAGAAGAGACTTTGCAATTTATTTTATTAATGCGAGCAGTACTGAAAAGTATGAAATGGGTTAAAATATGACATGGTAATGACAGATATGCAGTTCAAACTAAGAATAATTTGGACATAACATGAAATCGTTCTCGAATAAATGGCGTTTCGCGAGTAAATTTCCAGATCACCAAAATAGGAACACAAAACAGTGTTTGTAGAACGATTGCATGATGAAATTTATTGTAATGCGTTTGGATTCTGTTTCTCTGTTAAACTATATTACATGGGCTTTAATGAATCATTTCTCTTGGATAATAAAGATACAAATTAAATTTACGTGAAATGAATCCACAACGACAACGGTAATGTTGACTAAAATCTTAGCCTGTCAGTCAGTTGGAACAACAACAGCCACATGGAAGTCATATATGAACATGTGGATTTTTATTATTTTTCACTGAAATATTTTTCTGAATTTAAATCTATTGTTTGTTGTGAAGTTATGGTAAACGTTTTTGATAGGGATCACATTAACCACTCGCAATTTGTGCTTTAAAAACTGAGGCATAAAAGTACGGTAAATTCTATTTCAGTTGAACAGTGTTTCATCGATCGAAGTGGTGACGCATTGCAATTTGCAAGTTGAAACTACAGTACGTGGAGAGTGGATTGCAACTAAATCGCCCGCGGAGTGGAGTTATCACCCAAGCTATAACTTTCAAACTATGTACATATCGACAAACAACAAAAAGCGATGTTTCAGCCAATGGACCTCCGGGTTTAACTCGGAGGTCCATTGTCTGAAACTTTGCTTTTGCTAGTTATGCTTTGCAACAAATTTGCAATTATTTCTTGGGTGGAATGTCCACTCTGCGGGTGATTTAGTGATAATACACTTTCCACGTACTGTATGAATGAAAGATTAATTTGGACTTTTGTCCTATTTTATTTCCTCTGGAAAGGATTGGTTAAATCTTACTTTGTCTCACAGTAAATGGTCTGCATAAAAAATTTGCAAACGTGTGTAATAACTACAGAACCGCACAAACGTTTCTGATATTCTTGTGCCCAACCAAACTCGTGCGATAAGCATTAACCCATGCAAACGTTTGATCGGTTCTGTCTGTACAACACACCTTCGGAAAGGGACTGGGTAGAAACTCAATCTGGAAATCCTTCATCCTACCTAAACCAGTCTCAAGAGTGTTCCATCGGGGCATTCGCAGTGTACTCCAGAACCCTCGGTACACCTTCCCATAAGCGTGTGCAGAAGCGGGGTGTGTTTTAATTTTCACACGAAACATCTTAACGTACTGTAGGTATTCCATGGGACGTCGCTCGAAGCCAATGATGTCCAAAACATATTATTCATGAGACGAACGAGGGGATCTTTGGATTAAAATGTCAAATTTATTCCCACAGGATCAAACCATAAAGGGCTTGTTGGGTTTTTTGGCGTTTCTCCACACCAACAGCTGTTTGTTCGTTCCCTCAGAACACTTTCGTCTTTTTCGTCACCTTTTTCCCCAAGATAAATCATTCACTGTTTTTAATCTAACAATCATGTACATTTTGGCTCGAAAACCACGAGAAACGGTACATATCACATAATGTGTTCCGATTCCGTATCATATAGACGACTCATTCTGATTCCGTATCATATAGACGACTCGTTTCCGAGAACGCAACGGGCTATCGTAACAGGCGCATGGATACATTCTATGCGTGTTTCAGGGATCGACTCAGCTGTCCGCTTACAAACCAAAACAAAATTCCTTACAATTAGAGACATAACTATTAATAGACAATGCCCCCCCCCCCCCCCCCCCACACACACACACATATTCGAGCGCATCATCATAGGAAGTGTCTTTGAGAGTGAATAATTTTACAACGCACGCAATTTTGGATATTTGCGGTGACCGCGTTACTCATTGTTTGTTAAAGTGCACAACAATATTGTTCCATAAAATATGTGTTTTTTTAAACTTTTTCTCGCCCAACATTATGTCCCAAAACTCTTTTAATAATTTAAAATTTAATCTGTTCATATGACAGAATTGTTAGATAAATGAATTAGAATGATAATGTGCATGTCCTGTGATCCTGCATCAGATTCTCGGTAGTGTCCAGAATGGAATCACAACTTGCCGGCAAAGCCGGCTCGTTGAGATCCCATTTTGGACACCACCTCGAATCCTTTGCCGACGAGTTGTGATCCCATTCTGGACACTACCGAGAATCAGATACAATGCGCAGGGCTTGTACATAAACATGATAATCTGTATTTATCCGGTTAGTAGTAATTTGTCATTGGGCTTAGTGACAGTAGAATTTTTTCTCGCTCCATATTTTGGGTGAGTTAAGTTTATGCTCTCTTTGCAAGTAAAGGAGAGCTTCAACATCTCTGATAATATACAGTACGTGGAGAGAGGATTGTAACACAATCACCCGCGGAGTGGAGTTATCACCTAAAGTATCACCTTATGTTCATATGGACAAAAAACACAAGCAATGTTTTAGTAAGTGGACCTCCGGATTAACCCGTAGGATCATGGGTGGAACTTTGCTGGTGCTTGTTATGCTTTTCAACAAATTTGCAATTATTGCTTCTGTGGAATCTCCACTCCGTTGGTGATTTAGTAAAAATGCACTCTACACGTACTGTATCTCATGAACCATATAGAGTAGTGTATGTGGTGAGTTTTACATAGTAGTGAAGCAGACTTCTCGAATACTATATGCAGTACTGGTAGAACTTATTTCTGCCTTTTTACCCACACAATTGTATGACCTCACGCGTCAAAATAGAAATGTAGGGTTTCCGATTCTATTTTCGTTTGTTTTTGTTTTGTTTTGTTTTTTTGTTATTTCAATACTTTCTTTTTGCAACCGACTGTCGATGTGTCGAGAACAGGATCCATATTCGATTGTGAAAGAGAACTCTTTTCAGATCACATTACATATACAAAAGATAATACCTTACGAATAATCCTCTTTCCGCACTGTAGAAGAGTAGTTCGCTTCCACGGCTGGTGGAAGAGCACCAAACTCAGCACTGATGCTTCCGGGAGGTATTTAATCACTTAGAAATCTTCTCGGACAGAGTATTAAAACCGAACTCTCTAATGATACAAGATTGAGTGTTTTGCCTACGATCAGCGACCTTGTTTGATAAACTTTATATTTACCTAAGGAAAAGACACTAGGCCATTCTTGTCGCATGTACACTCACTAAATGACCGTCTTAACCCTTTGAGACTTTAATTATCCTGACGTTCGAACGTCACTGGGAATTCAGTTTCTTCAACGTTTTTCAAAATGCGATGTCAAACGTCGGAAAGTACAAATAACAAGGGTTTTTTTCACATTATTGATTATCTGGTAGAGGGCGATTATTTTGGGTGGTCTGAATTTGTTATTCAAAACATACAGGAACTCTCCAATAATTTATAATAAAACAGAAATTTATATAAATAAAAGATTATTTGTGTTTGACTGAATATGAAATATGAGCAAGGCAAGCTTTTGCCCTGGTATCCTCATTTTTTTTGAAAATCCCGATAGTGGCTCCTAGCACTCAACCAGTTAAGAAGTCTTGACTGCATGATTATATTAGTATTTTGAGCTGCAATAACATTTGGTTCAACGGTTGTCACTGAGCTCTTTACGGGAGAAAATAGGAATTGTGGTTAAAACTTTAAAAAATCGAAAAATAATAACAAAACAAATGACCACAAAGTATCAACGTTTGATTTCGTACGTCATACGACGTACACAAGTATCAAATGGTTAAGCAGATCGATTGGTATAGCATGACCTGAGGTCTGGATTGGTATAGCATGACCTGAGGTCTGGATTGGTATAGCATGACCTGAGGTCTGGATTGGTATAGCATGACCTGAGGTCTGGATTGGTATAGCATGACCTGAGGTCTGGATTGGTATAGCATGACCTGAGGTCTGGATTGGTATAGCATGACCTGAGGTCTGGATTGGTATAGCATGACATGAGGTCTGGATTGGTATAGCATGACCTGAGGTCTGGATTGGTATAGCATGACCTGAGGTCTGGATTGGTATAGCATGACCTGAGGTCTGGATTGGTATAGCATGACCTGAGGTCTGGATTGGTATAGCATGACCTGAGGTCTGGATTGGTCTAGCATGACCTGAGGTCTGGATTGGTATAGCATGACCTGAGGTCTGGATTGGTATAGCATGACCTGAGGTCTGGATTGGTATAGCATGATCTGAGGTCTGGATTGGTATAGCATGACCTGAGGTCTGGATTGGTATAGCATGACCTGAGGTCTGGATTCGGAATGCCTCTCACCTTTAAATTTCCAACTGAGCACGCGCCTCCCGGCTAACGAAAATGTAACTTTTGATGAAACCATTTGCTCCCGCCCCCTTAGCTGATTTTGTTTCATTTTCAACCGCTATATTTGAAACTAGACGTCCTGTTACAAATAGCGCAGAGAATGCTCGTTAGGTAATACGCATTTGAAGTAGTCTGAAATACATAGGAACGTTTGCGCAATGCAATACAAAATATAATGCGCCTAATGAGTCCGAGGTGAAATCACGAACTGAACCGATCATGCACACAGGAAATATTAACCCTTTGGACCCTAGAGTCCGTTTGTTTCCGGCCAGGAACATGATACGTCATAGCGTCATTAAATGGGTTTAGCTGTTAAGTAAATGTGTGGGGTAGACCAATGAATATTTTCAACGTGCAGCCCCAAGGCTGCACGTTGAAAATATTAATTGGTCTACCCCAAATAATGAATATGGACTCTTCTAATTGCTGCCATTGAACTGGCATGGAAGATACCACGAGCGTTCAAAGGGTTAAAACTACAGTATGTGGAGGATGGATTACAACTAAATCGATTTGGGATAGATTTTCCCTCAGTGATTATTTGGCCCATGTTGTTAGTAGTTCTGCAAATACAGATTACATATATGTTCCATAGTTGGGGCTCCAGTTCCTGTATTTTAATAGTAAGCAGACAAACAGGTCGTGACTTACATGTAGTGATCATTGTGAGGCTGAAGTGTGTGGCCGGTGAGGGTGTAATGGTGGACTTCATATGAAGACTTGTGAGGCTATAGAATACTTAAAAGGTAGGTTTGTCTTTTATCATTGGTAGCAGAGCGAAGAACAAGGCTCCTACTGGGTAGAATAAGTATAAAACAGTGGAATAAGTATAAAACAAAGATTTTTTTTTAACTTTTAGTGGATTTAACAGTGTTCAAAATCTGAGGAGAAGAAAAACAGAGAACAAAATGGCGTCTAACTTTTAGTGTCCACCAAATCTGTGCAATGATTCTGATTATGAAAATTGGAAAAGGAAATTAAAATATGGTAAGCTGTAACTGACCTTCATAAGACAAAAACAAGGACCAGCAATTTATTCATCCTTTAGTAGAAGTAGCCAGTAGGCACATAGAACGCATTGCAACTCAGGGGACGAAATATTAACACGGACTCCCCTCGCAAATTTGGTTGGCGATAAAATGTGTTGTCTATGTTAATAGTTGTCAAATGAATTGCCGAGTGTCCTTCTGATAATTGTTTTATAGACGCCAATGCGTGTAATAGACACAGAACGACACATGGGTGGGAATGGGTTAATCGATATGGCACTTGTGCCATCGCGGATTGATAAAACTCGAGGCCTGCCACTCGTCTCATATCGATTAACCTATTCACACGCGTGTGACGATCTGTGTATTTATCCCACCCTGGGCTTTCCTAGCAAGACGTATTCTCGATTCTTGAATTAGTATAATCTAAATGTAACATTTGTCAGAAGTATAAAAAACCAAAGCCAAGACCAGTTGTTGGATTATCCTTGTCCAATGATTTTATTGTTACAGACGTGATATCATTTGGTAAAAATACATGTATACTTCACAACGATACTACAAAAGAAACGACATTGATCGGTGGAGATGATCAGGAACAGTATTCGGAACTGAAAACAAACAAATTTTTGTAAAGCATGATAGAACACATGTCCGTGAATATGCTTTTAGATTGTCTCATGCTAATTTGAATAATTCCGATTTAATGACAGAAAATATACAAAGTGATTGAATCGAGAATCTAGACGAACATGTTTCTAAAGAGAAGTCCATTAACCCTTTGAACCCGTTTTTTCCTGCCAGGAACATGATACGTCATAATTTCATTAAATAGGATGGATGCTAAGTGCATGTGTGTGGTAGACCAATCAATATTTTCAACGTGCAGCCCCCAGGTCTACCCCTAAATAATGAACATGGACTCTTCAAGTTGTCGACATTGAACTATTATGGAAGATACCACCAGGGTTCAAAGGGTTAATACCAGGAATGATAATCATCAGATAATTGATGTTAATTGTGTATCGGATTCTGATCCTGAACTCGAAGTTAATAGCGAATATATAGGTACAAGCAGTCCTAACAAATTTATCTTCCTAAGGTACATGATGTTGTGAAATTATTGCCTGTTGGTGGACAGGATTATGCATAATAGTGTGTGTAAAGCTAAAACCTGAGAATAGTGAAGTGTATACTGAAATTCAGTTTGGGTTATGACAAATAAAATACAAAGTGGTTCCGTCTTAATTAAGGCTCGTCTTGTTGCTCGTGGTTTTGAGGAAGACAATTTACATCAGTTGTAAACCGATTCAGCAACTTCTTCAAAGGAAAGTTTGAGAACTGTTTTGACATTGATTGCTTCAAAGGGATGGACCTGTCATTCTCTTAATGTTAAAGCAGCATTTTTACAAAGGGGGCAACTTAATCGATATTTTTTACATAAAATCACCTCCTGAAGCCTTTGCTGGCATTAAACTATAGAAGTTAGACAAACACTGAATCTTGTCAGGGATGTTACATAAAAATCGCAGAAGAGCCAGTGAGATTAGGTATGACAGTTTCAAGATATGATGAGGCATTATTATATTGGCACTACAATCAGGAATGTGCAGGTGGGTGTACTTGCTATGCATGTTGATGATTTCTGCTGGGGTGGTAAAATTTTGTATGAAGAGAAAGTGATCAATAGTCTTTGACAAAAGTTCAATATTGGAAGAGAAGAAGAGACACTGTTCAGATATATTGGACTATTTATTTATTTATTTATTTATTTATTTGTTTAAGGTCAAATTACTTATGCACAATGGCTAATCGTGACCGTGACAGTTTTACGGGTGGAGGAAGCCGGAGTACCCGGAGAGAACCACCGAGCAACGACGAGCAGCTGTCAGCTCTCCAACATCGTAACTCTGAACTTTGCACCGCAGCACAGGCAGGGTTAGATTGGTTGAAGACATGCGCACCATCGACGTGCAGTACGCCGCAGTACACAGCGTCATCGTGCCCCCATGTAGGCAATCGGGGTGAAGTGTCTTGCCCAAGGACACAACGCGGTTGCCGCAGGTGGGATTCGAACCGAGGACCTCTCGGCTTGCAGCCTGCACCTCTACCAACTGAGCCACCGCGCCCCCTATATATTGGACTTAATATTCAGCAGAAACCAAACTGCGATACTCAAAAAATGTACATTCAGAATATTAAACCAATCACCATAAATGAAAAATTAATAAATCAGAGGGACTGTGTTTTAAATTTCAAAGAACAGTCAGATTGTTGAAGAGTTAGTGAACAATTAAATTGGGTAGCTGGACAAATGGGGCCAGACATATCTTTTACAAGGGAGACAAATCATTCGCGTTCTTTACATAAAATCACCTCCTGAAGCCTATGCTGGTAACAAACTGTAGCAGTTGGACAAACACTGATGCTTCTCGGGGAAGGTACATAAAAATCTCAGAAGAGCTAGTGAGATAAGGTATGACAATTTCAAGATATGATTTGGCATTATTATATTGGCACTACAATCAGGAATGTGCAGGTGGGTGTACTTGCTATGCATGTTGATGATTTCTGCTGGGGTGGTAAAATTTTGTATGAAGAGAAAGTGATCAATAGTCTTTGACAAAAGTTCAAAATTGGAAGAGAAGAAGAGACACTGTTCGGATATATTGGACTTAATATTCAGCAAAAACCAAACTGCAATACTGAGGTTACTCAAAAACTGTACATTCAAAATATTAAACCATTCATCATAAATGAAAAAAAAAACAAATCAGTGCCACTGTGTTTTACATTCCAAAGAAAAGTCAGATTTTTTAAGCTTTGTGGACAATTAAATTGGGTAGCTGGACAAATAGGACCAGGTATATCTTTTGATGTTTGTCAGTTAAGTACATCACTTCAAGGTTCTGTTGTGAAAGATATCAAAAGAGCCAACAAAGTTACAAACACTTTAAAACAACACATTTTATCTATGAAAGTTCCATCTCTTGGAGTCTTTGGTAAGAGTGAAATTGTTGCCTTTCCGATGCATCATATGCACATTTATCTAAAGGTGGCCCTCAAGGTAGACGTCTTGTGTGTTTGAAAACTATTTGTGATCAAGCCATCACTATATGTTGGTCTTCAAAGAAACTTTAGACAATTGTTAAGCGCACTTCAGCAGCAGAAACTTTAGCATTGATTGAGGGCGCTAAACCTTGTATAAGGATTGCATCCATCATAGAAGAATGTTTTCTTCATAAACTTCCAATATGCTGCTCCATTGACAACTGATCATTTTTGATGATGTTTACTCTAGTAAACTGGTACTGCACAAAAGGCTCAG
Organism: Pictodentalium vernedei; assembly: GCA_031216915.1. Taxonomy (NCBI): domain Eukaryota; kingdom Metazoa; phylum Mollusca; class Scaphopoda; order Dentaliida; family Dentaliidae; genus Pictodentalium; species Pictodentalium vernedei. The sequence goes on from CM062297.1 coordinate 866,620,202, forward strand.
AATAGATATTTCAACCATTGAGGCAATGATACAAAAATGATATTCAAGTAAAATAGATAGAAAGCCAAAAAACAGCTAGCAAATCTGTTGAATAAAGAAGGAAGCGAGTAGTACATTCCTACTTACTTTGTAAACAATAGCAGACTGTAAATGCTCTTCTATAACCATGTATATAGTATGTATAATGAAGATACGAGAAGGGGAGATTGTTAGTATTTCTCTAAATACAGTTTGCATATATGTTCCATAGTTGGAGCTCCAGTTCCTGTATTTTAATAGTAAACAGGAAGTGATCTACATGTAGTGACGAGAGGTAGGCTGAAGTGTGTTGTAGGTGAGCGTGTAATGGTGAACTTCATGTGAAGAATTGTAAAGTTATATAATAATTAAAAGGTTGGATTTGTCATTCATCAAATGTGATGAAAGTGTTTCTTGTGCTGGATAAGCGCCATATATTCCCCACTCGAAAATATTTATAATTTTTCATAACCGCACAAGAAACACTTGCAAACGTTCATCACATGGACCACCGGGTTGCATCAGGTGGTCCTTGTGATGAATGTTCGCATGTGTTTTTGGTGTTTTGTCCTCAAAAACTGGAAATAATTACTAAGTGAAAAATCTATCCCACAGAGATGTTGTAGTGATTCACACTCCGCATACTGTAGTCTCAACATTTTCGTTATGTTTGATCGGCCCATTTTTCACCACCGATGTCGCTAAAAGGGCATTACATTTTGCATTGCACAGCGCAAACGATCTTGTGAATTTCAGACTACTTCATTCTTCTGCTGTAAACAGAGCGTTATTTATTTATTTATTGGTGTTTAAGGTCACATATTTCTGCACAATGGCTAACCATGACCGTGACAGTTTTACTGGTGGAGGAAGCAGGAGTACCCGGAGAGAACCACAGAGCAACGGCGAGCAACTGTCAGCTCCCCAAAATACCAACTCCACACAAGCAGGGTTAGCATTGGTTGAAGACAGGTGCACCATCGACGTGCACTGCGCCTTAGTACACAGCGTCACCGTGCCCCCACGAGGGCAATGGGGCTGAAGTGTCTTGCCCAAGGATACAGCGTGGTTGCCGCAGGTGGGATTCGAACCGAGGACCTCTCGGCTTGCAGCCTGCACCTCTACCAACTGAGGTAAATAGCGCGTTAACTAACGCATTAAGTAACGAGCATGTTCTGCGCTAATTGTGACAGGACTTATAGTTTCAACACTACCATAAGGAATGCATTTTCCACCTATTGGAGGTTGAGTGTTAAAAGTTCGAACAAATGAGAATAAATCTTGGCGGAGATTGCGGTCTGATGCACTCCCCATCCACCCCCAACCTCCTTTCCCTACGTCCGTGTGGATGGCAGATATGGGTGTTATCGGAAAAGCTCATAACCGAAACTTCCAATTCCAGTATCAGATCTATATCAGTATCGTAGAACAGCGGAAAACATTTGTCTTCACGTTGTGTAAAACGTTCACATATTTTAGTTTGGTCATTTTGGACCAATGAGAAAATTTGAAAATTGTTAGCCAATTAGAAAATTAGAAAACAGTGACGCCGTTACAAATAGGTTATTGTAAGAGCCAATAGTTTTGTAGATTTGGGGCATGTGATAGTTTGTAGAAAGCGGTAAAATTAGTATTTTCAATTCTAGCCTTCGCCATTGCGAAGACCAGACAACTTTGAATTCATGATTTTATCTGACAATTTGTATTTAAGGCTACAGGTGTAAAATTATTTTCACCTTTCTGATTTCAAGTTGCAAGTCCAGTAACTTCCCTGAGACGAACTTCGCACCTGCTTTTGGATACAGGTTTCTAGAGTTTTTTTCCTTTCAAATATAAAACGGTATTTTATCTCTAGATGTTCCTGGGCGGCGTTGTACGTCAAGGATGGGAACATAAGCATTACAGTTTGTTTATTTACTGTTATTGTTTACAAAGTGTATCTCTAATACCAAATGTGTGTTATTTCAAAATAAATGCCTTTCGGGCAGTCTAAGCTGCTCGGTCAGTTAGTTGGCTACTATGTAGTAGTTATTGAATTGTATCATAGTTAAGACCATAAGGGAGCTGTGTAGGGACGTAACTAAGCGTTTTTTTAGGGACGTGTGAAACCCTCAATTATTTTTTCAGTCGCTGCATTTTCGTCAGGATTGGTGTCATGTAATGCGGTAAGGACATTTTGCACTCTGTTGCTTTCAAACTGAACTGTTTTGCGAAATGGTATCATAGGCGATCTTCATGACGTTCAGCTGGAAACAGATATGATTGCGTCACTTTAGGTTTGGCATCCAAATATCTAAGTCAAGTATAGCCATTCATACAATGTTTTCTGACCTGAAATCAGGGGACTAATAGGATAATAATAAATTGATAAGAAGGAATGTACCGGTCACGTGCTCATATTTTTCTGAGAAATCCAAACAAAAAACACACCAATAGTCCATTGCATTTGTTTACAGTTAAAACTGGAAGTCCTGTTATGAAATGCGCACAAATAGCACGTCGATCTGCGCGTTAATAACAGTAAGGCTATCAAATTCTGTACATATGGCCTGTGCACAAGCAATGTTTCAGCCAATGGACCTCCGGGCAACCCGGAGGTCCATTGGCAGAAACATTGCCTGTGATTGCTATGAGTAACCAGGAGAACATGCTGTGCTTTGGGTGACATTCGATGTGGCAATCGCTTGCGCGCAATTCCTACGCGCAATTAAGCCAAGATAAGCGCACAATTCGTGACACGACTTCTAATTTTAACTGTAGGTCTAAAAAGTCATCAAATCACCCTTTTTATTTTTCTGGAATATTCAATGACAGAGCATGGTATCAGTAGAATGTTTCAAATGTTTATAGAAGAAACATTATATTTTCCCAAGGCTGCTTTCTTTCGGAGGTTGCATAATTCTATTTCAAATATTTAATATCCTCGTACCGATATCGGCGTACTGCAATATTGGTTTCAATTACTCTCTTCGAATTCAAATCCTCTGCAGTCCTAACACGTGCAGGCAGAATTTAACTTTTTGGAACATTGTATTAGGGGTGATGACGTGAAGAAAGACAAATCATTCCTAAAACGCATAAGGGCGATTTAATATTAAGTTATATAATAATCAACTTCGTTGACTCCAGAGTTTGCTCGCGAAATGGCATATCACTGAGGTACTTAAATTAGAAAATATTTTTCGGCTATAATTTTGGCGATACCGATATCATGTCGATATCCGACTGATACTGGCAACAGTTACTGGTAATCGGTCTGCAGTTAAAATTAGAAGTCCTGTCATGAAATGCGCACAAATAGCACGTTGATTTGCGCGTTAATCTACGCGTTATTGCCATAATAATGCAATCACATTCTGTACATATGGCCTGTGCACAAGCACTGTTTCAGCCAATGGACCTCCGGGTAACCCCGGAGGTCCATTGGCAGAAACATTGCTTGTGTTTGCTATGAGTAACCAGGAGAACCTACCGTACTTTGGATGCCATTCGATATGGCAATTGCGCGCAATTTCTACGCGCAATTAAGTCTAGATAAGCGCACTATTCGTGACAGGACTTCTAGTTTTAACTGTATCACTAAACTGCAAACATTTATTATTTACATCATACTTAGAAGGGTATTATATATAAAAGGAACTTGATGATTTTAACCAATGAATACTGACGGAAAAAAAAGAAAAAAACGCTAGTTCACTTTTGATATCATTTTTTTCCGCATGCAAATTGTAGTAAAAATTGATACATAGCTACCTCAGTGTACTGTCTAAAGAGTCTTTGGTTAAAATTCAGTCAACCATGACCACGTGCGACGCTGCATACTTTCAACAGATTTTTCGACAAAGCGTGCATCCGGGGCACCCCCACGTGTATGGGCTTTACAACCATGCCAAATCGAAGTTGTGAACAGCATACGTCGATTGCACAACATTCATTTCAGCTCGATTGAAAAGCAAAATTCCGCGAATGTCCGAAGTGGTAAGGGGTAGGGCTATTGCTCTAATAATGCAGGGCCAGTCGCAACGTCTCGTGGCCTAATTATTTGGGGTCCATGAGTCACCGATGGCTCGTTTAGTTGGGCGTCTCCGAGACAAAGGAAGATTAGCTAACCGTCCGAGGAGTGGACGTCCGCGCGTTACGTCGCCACGTCAATATAGATGTTTACGTCTCCCTCGCGTCCGTAACCGATCTCGGACGGCGACGGAGACGGCGAGTCAGTTTGAAGGCTCTCTCGGTCGCCGAATGTGTCCAAGAACAGTTAGGAATCGGTTGTGGGAGTTCAATATAAGACCACGACGTCAGTACGTTGGTCCGCAATTTACACCCAGGCGACCTCAACGTGGATTGCAATGGCTGTGGGCTTATGCACCAAATCGATTTCACTTGGCCCACTTGAGACGTGTGTTATTCACTGACGAGTCTCGGTTCACGCTTTTCGAGTCAGATGGACGGCAATGTTGCTATCGACGTCGAAGTAAGCGATACGCTGACGCGTGCGTTAAGAAAAACGACAGATTCGGGGGAAGGTATGTAGTGGTTTGGCGGATTTCTCATGGCGTGAAAACACCCCTCGTGGACATCCAGGGCAATCTTTCAGCCAAAGATATCGGGATGAGGTCCTCATGTCTCACGTCCTTCCACTTATCCGTGCGCGTAATCTAACGTTGCAGTAGGATAATGAGAGGCCGCACGTTGCTAGGGTTTGTCGTGACTTCCTCAACCAAAACAATGCCCCAGGTCTCGATTGGCCACCCCACAACCTAGATTTGTCCCGATCGAGCATTTGTGGGACGAGCTGGACAGGAGGGGCAGGAATCGCGTCAACTTCCCAACAACGTCGCTTAGCTCACACAGGCCCTTGTTCGTGATTGGTATAACAACCCACAAAGGACCATAAAACCTTGATGTGGTCAATGGTAGGGAGAGTTAGAGCAGCGACTGAAGCCCGGGGTGGGCACACACGCTATTGGTGTTGATCAGAAATGGCGAAGGGTACCCACATTTGAACGCTATCCACGCAGACGCTGTGCTAAGACAACAAAACTCGTCAAAATTCAATCAGTAATGAAGAAATGATATCAAAATCCAAACAATGAAATAATCATCCATAACACATTTGAAATATTTTCCACAGAAAAAACTTTTTTTTTCAGCTAATATAGTTGCAGTGAGGATGACAGTTCTAACGATAGCGTATGCGGCTTTTTTCTCTGTTCCACCACCGTATAAAATGGCCACCACTCCCAGGTTTTTTGCCACGTGCAGTTAAAACTAGAATTTTGTCATGAAATGCGAACATGCAGCACGTTAATCTACGCGTTATGATCATAGCGAGGCTATCAAATTCTGTACATATAGCCTGTGCACAAGCAATGTTTCAGCCAATGGACCTCCGGGTAACCCGGAGGTCCCTTGGCAGAAACATTATCTGTGTTTCTTTGAGTAACCAGGAGAACCTGCCGTGCTTTGGATGTCATTCGATATGGAAATTGCGCGCAATTTCTACGCACAATTAAGCCTAGATAAGCGCACAGTTCGTGATAGGACTTCTAGTTTTAACTGTATTTTGTGCAAAGAATGATGAGAGTATATACATAACAATTGAGTGACCTGGCATCCCAATCTCCATATACATAATCAAAATGGCCATCCTGGGGCTACTCTTGCAGTGTCAGGAAGTGAAAGGTTCTTTGGCCGTTCTGGGATATTTTTTTTCAGTGAATCCGAATCTGAATGAGGCTATATTTCCTTCCTCTAAAACATTAGGAGTGGTCACTAAAAAAGTTGTTGTGCATGTTGATTCTATTTGTTGACCTCTATCTCAGACCTTGGGGGCGCGGTGGCTCAGTTGGTAGAGGTGCAGGCTGCAAGCCGATAGGTCCTCGGTTCGAATCCCACCTGCGGCACCCGCCTGTGTCCTTGGGCAAGACACTTCACTCCCATTGCCCACGTGGAGGCACGGTGACGTTGTGTACTAAGGCGCACTGCAAGTCGATGGTGCACCTGTCTTCAACCAATGCTAACCCTGCTTGTGTGGAGTTGATATGTTGGGGAGCTGACAGTTGCTCGCCTTTGCTCGGTTGTTCTCTCCGGGTACTCCGGCTTCCTCCACCAGTAAAACTGTCACGGTTATGGTTAGCCATTGTGCAGAAATATGTGACCTTAAACACCAATAAATAAATAAATCTCAGACCTTGGCCTTGGTGGGTGAGTCGTGAATTTTATATGTGGCACACTGCCTAGTATTGATCCATGTGATGTTTTAATTTCACCGTGATGTTTCCGTCCACTAAAGCGTTTTGGCCCAGATACTAAAAACATTGATGTGCATGTTGATTCCATGTGCTGCATGTTGACTCCATGTGTTGACCTCAAGTCAGCCTAGACTTTGATGGGCCAACCGTGAATTTTATATACAATACACCATCTGGTGGTGGTACATATGTTGTGTAAGATTCATTGCGGTATCTCCTTCCACCGTTGTCGAAGAATCGGTAAATTTTGCCCCGTTTTGGACGTTCAATAAGTACAAAACAACTGACGAAAAAATCTATTTTTTCTAAAGGTCAAAGGTCAAGAACGTCGACATTAAACCTCAAGAAACTATTAGAAGCATTTGTCTTTTAGGTACATTCAAAGCTTTGATGTTCTGAACTTTTGAACTGTCAGTGTAATAATCAAGACCGGCCAGCAGTTGCGGTCTAAATGAGGATCGCCTTCGTCGTTTACTTGAGGTAGGTCAACTGACTTGAACTTCATTTTAACGACTTCGAAGAGAGGGAGCTGGGGGTCATCTAGGCACGTTTAATCGATTATTATCGATTATTTGCGACGGTTAATCGATTCCTAAATTAAAAAATCGTGACAGCCCTAATTATCAATCACACTTTTATTCTTCATTTGAAATATCACTGATACAGTCTATATTCCTAGTGCTGATCTAACTGGAAAACTTTGCAAACATTCTCGAAACCTTTCCATCAAACTGTTCACCCATCTTCTTCACGCTGTCGGATTTCAGTTTAGCCCAATTTAATTTAAACGTTTAAATAACGCTAAAATATACTTTCACGAATGAGAAAAAGCCACCGCAGAATAATGAATAGCATGGTCGATAGGAACGAAATAATTATTTTATGATGTGTCGTTAATGAAGCTTGTAATTAGGACAGAGACAATGACTAATTTTTACAAACGCATCTTTTTTTCAATTGTCTTCCCCAGAATAGTTTATGACCCTTATTGGAACGTGATCTCTGAGTTCGTCAATGGATGGTCATGAGCTATCCTTTTGAAAACAAAAAATAACAATGTTTAGTTATACGAGAAATATTTTTCAAGTGTCCTCTTCTATTTCTCAAACTCACCCTTTCCAATGGGCTTGTTTTGGAACAAATATATTCATGCTGTCCAAGAAGTCGGCATCAAATAGAATCATGGCCCGGACTCGAAAAATGTGCATGTTCATTCAAACTGTTAACCCTCACTGTGGCCTTGACCCTGGTCGGTCGATCTTGTATTTTGAATGCCACGCACCATCTAGTTGTGGTTCATATGTTGTGTAAGTTTCACTGTGATATGAAATGTCTTGGGTTGGTCTCAGTAAAATTGTGAATACGCTTTCAACGCGTGGACCTCTATCTGTTACCTTGGTCGATGGGTTGTGAACTTTATACGTTACACACCGTCTAGTGGAGGTACATATGTCCTGTAAGTCCCATAATGATATCTCATCCTGTTAAAACGTTTTGACCAGGCACAAAAAGTTGATGTGCATGTTCATTCCATATGTTCACCTCTATCCTTGACCTTGATCCGTCTAGTTATGTTTGATGCTGTGTCGTTTCTTAGTTTTGTACGCGACACACCGCCTAGTGGTGGTGCATATGTTGTGTAAGTTTTATTGTGATCTCCCTCCCCATTAATGGACACGAAAAAGGTGGTGTGCATTCTCATTTCCTGCGTTGATCATTATCTGCTACCTTGACCTTGGTGAGTTGGTCATAAGGTTTGACCACTAGTATTAGTACAGTACGACCGCTGTGGACTGGTCACTTTTCACAGGTGTGCAATATTTCCACGGACCCAATAACAATAGAATTCAAGTACTGATTATAGAAAAAAGCATCAAAAATTTAATTAATGAAGCACCGGGTATAACCCAGGTACAACCCCGGTATAACCCGGTACAACCCGGTACAACCCGGTACAACCCAGTACAACCCAGTACAATCCAGTACAACCCGGTACAACCCAGTACAACCCAGTACAACCCGGTACAACCCAGTACAACCCAGTACAATCCAGTACAATCCAGTACAACCCGATACAACCCGGTACAACCCAGTACAACCCAGTACAACCCAACCCGGTACAACCCGGTACAACCCAGTACAACCCAGTACAATCCGGTACAACCCGGTACAACCCAGTACAACCCGGTATAACCCGGTGCTTCATCAATTAATATTTTGCTTTTGATGATTTTTATTACCTGGTAAACGCATGCGTGGACATCTCCGACCATGCGTGGATTAAGACCAATCCACGGCGACTGTATTGTACGTACGTTTTGTATGTTGCATTGTGATATATAAGGAACTTTCGAAAATAGTGTTTTGGGCGGCAATCTTGGACGCCATTGTGAATATCGCAGATTCAGATTCCGTGCAAAATTTACCCCCGAAACGCCACCAAAAAGTTTACATCTATACATTTTGAGCCAATATTCAGGTTTCATTACATTTGGACACTCAACTACAAACCAAAGTTTCCTATCATGACGGCTCAAATCTGAATTGCCTACACACGCCTTTGTATAAGGCAGCAAGTGTATCGGCCTCTGCAATTATTGTAATTGTAGTGTCGAAGAACATGACAGTTCACTGGATTATTTTTAGGTTTTCTGCTCACATTACTATATTCTGTTGACAAGTAAATAATGTTTTTCTATCGAAATAAAGACTTTTCATTTCGGTCGAAAGGGAAAATATTGTTGTTTACCACTGAGGTTTTACTCATCATGGCGAGTTGGACGAATGTTTAGTTAACCTTTGTACTGAATAAAACACATTGTAATTAGCCGTCGGCATATTGCATTACAGTTGAAAGATCAAACACTACTTCTAGGGCAAATGTACTTCTGTAATTTATATTCTGGATTTGGAAATTATTGTTTGGCTTGAATATTTCTCAACTTACCTCGATATCAATCGTATTCTATTTTACCGGATCACGTTTTGCCCATTACACACAGCATAAACCATGTTAAATGAATCAATATTCCTAGGGAAGGTAGTCAATGTGTAAGATAAGACATAACTGTAAAACATAGTGTCATTTGTTGAACACCGAAGATTTGATCTACCATTTTGTCAGTTACTCCAGGTGAGAGTGTCAATCACTGGCATTTTGCCAATCAGCTGTCGGCCATTACCCCATATCTTCACCACTCCCCCCCCCCCCCCCACACTCCAAAAAAAAAAGACAAAAACAAACTCTCGAAAAGGTTTGTGTCGGAGTTTTGTAAAACAACGCTAAATGTATCGATATAGTCGAACAATAGTTAGTTCAACCTTTACCCAACGTAACTACCAAAACCGGCCAGCGCTATTCTCAAAAATTGCCATTCAGTTGTCATTATTTCTTTTCATTTTTTTACCTTAAAAACATAAAGTATAGCCCCTCATTGGAACGAGCTCGTTGCGGTCTCTCCAATGAGGGGTCATAAGCTATGTTTTCTGGACAAAAACCTGAAAAAATAGTTTTGTTTGCAGGTGCCGTCTGCTTTTTATGTTAGGTAAAGGGTTATAACATTTGTGCCAAATAACAACGATTTCATACAGTTAAAACTAGAAGTCCTGGCACGAACTGTGCGCTTATCTACGCCTAATTGCACGTAGGAATTGCGCGCAATCGCCATATCGAATGGCATTCTAAGCATGGCGGGTTCTCCTGGTTACTCATCGCAAATACAGTCAATGTTTCTGCCAATTTACCTCCTGGTTACCCGGAGGTCCATTGGCTAAAACATTGCTTGTACACAGGCCATACGTACATAATTTGATAGCCTTACTATGGTCATAACGCGTAGATTAACGCGCAGATCGACGTGCTATCTGTGCGATTTCATGACAGGACTTCTAGTTTTAACTGTATTTTCACCTTGGACATTCGAGTACCTTTGTTAAGCATAACGTTTACCCGACCTGGAGAATAAGGGTCATACAACAAATGAGAAAGAAATATCTACAGGAATGGGTATTACGGAGCCGGCCATTTGTATGATCTTATCTGAGAATTTCTCAAAAGTCCAACACAAACGCACCAACTATTATTGCATTCTTTAGATTCAGCGTTTATAAAACCACTCATTGTTTCTAGAGTACTCAGCGGTTCTGAAGGAGGCTTAATTTCAGAAATTGTATTTTACAAGACAAGCAACTCTCATTCAATATTTTAGTACTCGTGTACAATATGACGAATGCGAGAATTAGCATTGCACTAATGAATGAACAAGGCAGCTTTAAACAATAATACTTTGAAATAGCGATTGAGCATTGTATCAAACAGGCTTTGATTACCTGTAACAATAGAACCCATTGACCAATGCCTGTCGTGGAATACCCCTTCATGCCTTCAAATTTGTAACACCCCCCTAGGTTTATTTATGACTGATTCGCAATTAAATGAACAAAAGTTGTCCACCTACGATTTTCATGAGTGCTAATTTTAAACAACTTATATTCAACATGGGCTTCGCCTGTTTTAACTCTGACTTATTCTCAAGATATTGTTTGATAATTATATTATTACCAACTGTGAGTATGTGCAATGTGTGTATGGGCACCGTGGGGGATGTCTGTCGTGGGCTTGCTCCGGTTTCTAGGGTAAGATCTTGATCTGTCTTTGACTCGTCGTGAGCTGTCCTTGGAGCCCCGAGCGTGATAATTTCTAAGTGTCATGTATTCAGACTGGTTTCATCTTACTAGTTTATCTTTTTCTTCTCCTTTCTATTTATTAGTACCCGTGTTTTCTCTTCTTTTTTTCTTTTGATTTTACCTTGCAGTTTAAACAATTCAGCATGTTGTTGACTGGCGGTCGATGCGACTTCCTATGCTCGGTATCTACTTATGTGACGCCTAAACGAACCGTCTCTCCATCTCCAGGCGTAGCAACTAGCTTGTAATACAATGCCCAACCGAGTGAGAGTCTCGGCCGTCATGTGACGAGGTGTGGGATCTTGCGCTGATTTATACCACCTGCAGGCGTAAGTTATACATTGCCAGGGAGACGACTTACATAAGCTCTAGCTTTGTGTCGAATCCCTCTCCCGCATAACCTGCTTTCCTTGTTGTGTGTATACTACTGTATTTAGTGTTGTTCAGACTTGTTTTTTAACTTTATAGTTATTGTAAAATGTATACACATGCCAAATACTAAATAAATACTGTTAAAACTAAACAGTAACATGTTTAGTAAACAAACCCCCCGCGTACCCCATGGCTTCACTGGACAAATAATCATTATAATAATAATAATAGCTCCAGTCGTCACCTGATTTGTAATTTAAACAACACTTCATTCGCAACAATGTCTGTTGCTACGTGTGAAAATCTACAAAAAATGAAGCAACTTGCAAGTCACTCCGTTGATGAAAGAATTGCGAAACGGACAGCTTCATTTCAAATATTTCGCGTGGTGACGCCAAAATGTAGCATATGCTACTGGCGTAGCCGTAAACATAGAAAAAACTACGCGTGCTCTCATCCAATCAGACGACTAGAATTTTAGTCTTATTGGAACATTCAATGTTTACATACTCTGATTGGTTTGTTTCTTTGTTCATTGAAGTTTAACGACACTACCATCAACCAAAGTCACATCATGTCGGATAGTTTTACAGGTGGAGGAAGTCAGTGTACCCAGGAGAACCATCGTTTAGTGGAGAACAACTGTTAGTCTCTCCAACTTACTCACCCATCACAAACAGAAGTGAATGAAGTTAAGAGCACCATTGATATGCACTGCGCCTACAGTACGTGGCGAGTGGATTGTAACTATATCACCCGCGGAGTGGAGTTATAACTTTCAAATTTTGTATATATCGACAAAAAACACAAGCAATGTTTCAGCCTATGGACCTCCTGGTTTAACACGGAGGTCCATTGGCTGAAACTTTGCTGGTGCTGGTTATGCTTTGCAACAAATTTGCAATTATTGCTCGGGTGTAATCTCCACTCTGCGGGTGATTTAGTGATAATACACTCTCCACGTACTGTAAGTACACAGTGCCATCATGCCCCGCGAGCGGTATTTTTTGTCTTACTCACGGACACAACACAGGTGGCGCTGGTTAGAATCGAATCGTCGACAAGCATTTCGTTTTAAATACTCTGATTTATTAACACAATAAATGGCTTCAATCGTCCCTTAAACATTTTCTTAGAATATTTCTGTAATATTGTGGTTGCAAGAACTATCTGCTCGCGACACGATTAAGCCAGTGGTTTGAAAATGTAACCACTGAATATCGCGAAATCAACGTAAATCAAGAGAAACGACTTATAAGATCTTCTGAGGTTAGATGTTCTCGAATTTCTTTCTCGATCGATGTGAGAAGAGAAGAAAATCAGCAGAGTATTAGACCAGATCGCGCTCGAGTCGAAATCATCAACCAAAGTAAGTATCTGAGTGATCAGGCGCCATGCAGTACATCCGCCGTGGAATGGTCAATCTCAACGCGTGGGCAGAGTCACCCACGGGCGAATTTTTCAGTTAATAGCCAGTTGGTTTCACCAACATATTCAACGAAAGAAGCAGCGGGTCGTACCCGGTGCTTCATTCATTTAAGAAATAACTGTTGTTTTCCTTCGGTTTATGCGAAAAAAAAAACGAAGGAAAACAACATTTATTTCTTATAATTTAATTCGGCTGTAATATTAAAATATAAAATCTATGTGTACGTGAACGAAAAACTTTTAATTTTCGCAAAAGACAACAGTCAAACTCAGGAAAGTGTGCCACAAACAGGTCACGTCAATCATTGTCAAATTCTTTGTTGTTTTGATTTTCGATCGAAGACGACAGATATTTAGCAAGTCACGTAACAATATCATTAAAAACATTCTTTTAAGTTCCCCCCAAAATCATGTTTGGATGTATGATCTTTCATTCGTCTCCCACTTCGGTATACTCTATTAAATTCAATTGTTCCCGAGAAATTATCATTATATTCTCGCTGACTGGAGGCGACGAAAAATCGATCATTGATCTTTGTTTACAAGCTTGTTATCCATCTATCAGTCTGCCGTCACGCCCTCACGGTGACAATTGGATTTAGTGGGCGGGGCTTCCAGAGTGTAGACATTCCAAATCATTACGTGATTTGGTTTATACGATGTTGACGACTTTCACGCTGTATGCTTTCAACCAATCAAACGCAGAGGCTGGGCAAATGATTAAATTATTGATAATTGAATGGCGATTCCACTGTTTTATGTCGGATATTCACTGGTAACGCATGCGTGGAAATATTGCCTTTGCGTAGATTTTGACCTTTCCACGATGCCCGAACTATACTTTGTAACTGACTTTACCCTTCTGACATAATCTTTGCGTCTTTCAGTTTAGTAAATTGACACCGCCATACAAATGTCTTGAACGGTTGTGTGTCCACATTCCACATATTTCTCTGAATAAAATAATCTGCTAGAAGTTTTTTTTCACCATTGAGTTCAGATGGAAATAATTCGAAGTACTGAGCTAAAACCACAGGCGATTTCTCTTCACCAATAATTAGTTTGTGTGAAACACACAGACTCTAGTTTTTGTACGGTTTCTTCTTCTTCTTCTTCTTCTTCTTCTTCTTCTTCTATCTTCTGTCTCCTGTCTTCTGAACACGTCCTTGTCCATCCGATAACTCGACAACAAAGTGTCCTATCTCGCTGATACATGTATTACATGTATGTGGCACACTGACAGACAGTCACAGGTTTCTGGGCACCCTACGTTTTGCAGGTCGCTAGATCCCTTGAGTATTTCAATCAGATGTCAGTTCATCAAACCAAGTTGAGAGAAACCCTTTGTTTTACAAGGAAATAAAATATGAATAATTCAGTTCAATGCTTTTAACCCTCTCAAGACTTCATTGTGGACTCCAATGATTTTATTTCATAATGATAACTCAATTCCCTACTCACATTACTGCTCTAAACATCTTTCAAATAAGAGACAGAGCAAAAAAATCCCATTTCTGATTCCTCGATCGAACCCTTTGAATCCTATGCACGGTTGGTTCTCGGAATGCCGGCTCACTCTAAATAAACACTTCTTAGAATGCCGGCACATTAATTAATTTTGTCCGCACAACAGAGTGAGATTGAATTATAGTTTATTCTATATAAGTGAATAGTTTTAAGACTGCATTTCAAGTGAAGACAATGTTAGAAAGTTATCAACTGTGTTTTTAAATGACTGAGTACATAATCAATGTTACATATGCAACAAGTTACTGAGTTATCAACTGTGTTTTTAAATGACTTAATGCATAATCAATTTAATTTCTTATAAATAAGAAGAAATTGCGTCAAATTCAATTACATATGAGTCTAAAACGGCAAATGCTCAAGTGAATGTTCGGTTTATCACCAATAGACGTGGCGGTCAGAATTTAGTATATGGCGGATATAAATTTAGAGTAAAAAGCAGTAGAAATGACACGATGCATTGGAAGTGCAATGAAGGTGGCTGCTCAGCAACCATAAACACCAAAGATGGCATGCTCACGTCTTACAGAAATTCACACAACCACCAGCCAGATGAAGATAAGTTAACTGTCGACGAGATGTTAGCTAATTTAAAAAAAAACTGGTACGCACAAACTTCAGACCAGTTTAAGCACTATATCATGAAGAAATAAACGCATTGCGGTCAACGGACTACGAGCATGTCATCCCGAAAGTTCCCACGTTGTACAGTATTCATTCCAGTTTATATCGTCAAAGAGCAAAGAACATTTCATCTCTTCCATCTCAGCGTTCTGATATAGATCTACCACACCTGCACACTAACACTATTTCTGGTCAATCTTTTCTTTTATATTCTGACGTCAACAACAATTTTCTTATATTTTCAACACATCAAAATGTTGAACATCTAGCAGCAGCCAACGCATATGTTTGCGACGGAACTTTCAGTATGACTCCCGATTTATTCTACCAGATCTACACAATCCACGCAAGTGTTGATGGGAAGATGTGTCATTTAGTGTATGGACTTCTCCCCAACAAAACCAAGACGACGTATCTCCGCTTCTTCCAGGCAATACAACAAAAATCAGCAGAAATTAATATAAACTTGTCTCCAACAACTGTTTTACTGACTTTGAGAAAGCTGCACAATCTGCAGATCAAACTGTTTTTCAATGTGAAATGAAAGGCTGCCTCTTTCGTTATCGCCAGTGTATCCAAAGAAATGTGCAGCGTTGTGGCCTTCAAAGTGCCTTTTCATCTGATGACAGCATAAATCAGTTTGTCAGTCGTGCATCTGCACTTCCTCTAAAAAGGCAACGTGACATTGACGATGTATGGTTGAATGCGTTGGAAAATGTTGATTTAGAAAATGGAAATGTTCTAAAGTATGCCGATTATGTGACAGAACAGTGGGTTGAAATGCCAGGCAGGGACATGTGGAACCATTTTGACACTGTAGGTCCACGGACCACCAACCACGTGGAAGACTGGCATGGTTATAAATGTTTAATTTGCTTATTTAGTTTGTAAAATTCGGATAAAAATACATTTTTTGTATGAAATTCATGTAAAAAATACATTTTTTGTATGTTTGTATGCCTGGTTTTATGTATTTTTGTATGTGTATTCTCATGGTAATATATTTAATTATTAAGTAGTGTGTGAAAAACTTCTTATTTTTGCGAGAACCGACTGAATAAATGTATCTTTTGAATTAAGCCGTTATCTCTCATTTCTCCCATTTATCAGAAACAAACTATACTTTCCTAACACCCAGAAAGTTTTGTTTTAGCACTCAACATGCACCACTGACTCCAGGTTAGAAAACAATAGGCGCCGGCATTCCGAGAACCCCCCCCCCCCCTCCCCCATGCACATATATGCTTTTTCTGGTTTCTTGGAAAACATTATCTGCTTCCTGTATAATTATCTTTAAATACTATTAACGAAAACCTATTTCTGATTTCATTAAAAGTATTTCACCCCCAAACCCAAAATAAGCCGCCATAAATTCACTTTCTATTTTGTTTATTTCTGATTATTTGAACCCCTTTCACACAGACTTAAATTTACTGGATGCAGTAAATTCTGTTTCTTTAGTTCCATCATTTGTTTCTGAAACATGGGATCACTTTATTGGTTCCACGACCGAAAGATCTTTAGTTCGTACAACCATCTCCGGTTATAAATTAATGTTCACATTGAAGCCTTCGATGACAGAATAATCCTTATTACTCTAAGACTCACTATAAGCGATCATTTATCATGACTATCTCGATAGGATTAAATTAATTCACTGCTGATTTATTTGTTTTAAAGTCATGGCGTTATGATGTTATAGCTTTCTTGAGTAGAACCTTGATTAGTATTTTGCGCACAAAGAACACGTGTGTAACAAATCGTTATCTAATCAATTACCACTCCAAACATCCTGATTTACGGTTCTGAACACAGATGATGAGAACAACACTCGAATAAATAACTCACTGATAACCTCATTGATAAATTAAAGTACTGCGATTGAATAGTTAATTATTTATTGGTGCATCACGCCACATCAGCAGCTAAGGCTATATCGTGGAGGTGAAAAGAAAGTATTGTAAAATATTCTACCTCTTACAGGTATCTGGGAATTTCATTGGTTCAAAGACGTCACATGCAGACTGCATATAAAACCATATACTGCCTGTCAACATCAATATACGCTGGCAGCTATGGGTAATCTCCCCTTTGTTCATTGATTATTCAAAATGGCGGCAGCCGATAAACGCTTCAAGTTGAAAGATTGAGTGGTGGAAGCCCATATTTGGTCTGAAGTGCAGGTTAGGCAACTTAAAAGGCTTCATATTCTGTGGATGTGTGTCATGTTACCTTCAAAATGAAACTGTCTGGTATGTATGAATTTGCCTTGTTACAATTTATGGGAGAGTATCTGTACTCTCCCATAAATTGTAACAAGGCAAGGACACGTGAAAATTCTCTCATTTAATTTTGATCGCTGTTGTTATTAGATCTGTGCATCGATGCAGCAGTCGGTAAGATATGTTCGTTACACAGTTTGTTTGGTGGCCTAATATGGTATATGCAGTACGTGGAGAGTGGATTGCAACGGAATCACCCGGGCGGTGGAGTTATCACCCAAAGTATCACTTTCAAACTCTGAACATGTGGACAAAAACACAGGCAATGTTTCAACCAATGGACTTCCGGGAATAACCCGGAGGTCCATTGGCTGGAACTTTGCTTGTACTTGTTATGCTTTGCAACAAATTTGCAATTATTGCTTGGGTGGAATCTCCACTCTACGGGTGATTTAGTGATAATACACTCTCCACGTACTGTATGGTGTCAGTTAATTCCATATTGGACTTCGCTCTTGCCCAATATGAAATTAACTGACACCATATATACTATATTAAGCCACCAACAAACGGTTTAACTAATATTGTATAATTTCTTCCATACAGTAACTAAAAACGTGTCGATGAAATATGAGAATAAAAATTAGCAGTGAATACAATAATGAGAGATTGAGACCAGTTATTTAAAGACTGCTGTGTGCTGTGTAAATCAACCAGTTGAGTAGATGATAAGTTAAACGAATAAAAATAAAAACAGTTTAAAATTTATTCAAAAGATTGATTTCCTTCCGCAACAACAGAATCTTAAAAGTATTTGTGTTATAAACTGGGTCTCGAAGAGATGCAACATTAAAATACTGCCGTCTGACAAGACGAAAAACTGTTTAGTCCAAAAGAATGTGTTCCGCTGTCAACGCCTACTGATAAGGAACACATTCTGGTCGCATATCACACTCTAGCAAAACGTCTTCTATTACCGATATGACATCGCGCCAGAATAACGTGATCTTTCCTACAAAGGTTACTAGATGGATATTTATCAGTAATAGTGCCTCGGACGCGATGGAGCTTGTTATTTGTTACCCCATCCCATTCCGCCTGCCACACAAATTAGATTTACTTACCAATATGTGGTTTCAAATCACTGAAAGGAATTTTAAAATCAGTGAGAGGCTTATTTAAAGCCTATTTTGCTGCACTGTCTGTCCTGTTGTTACCGGAGATACCAACATGTCCAGGTACCAGCAAAACACGATATCATATCTGTCAGACAGGTGAGTAGTCAACTTCTCACAAAGTTCCAAAATGAGAGGGTTCTTTAACTTGGGACTGAGTAAAGCTTGCCGAGATGAAAGAGAGTGCGAGTCCAGAGGCTGAAAGAGATGATTGACCAGTTGGCGACTAACTCTCTGTTTTCCTCCATTGCTAATAATTTCCGTCACTTGAAGAGATTTTCAGTATGTGTAGAGTGTATTATCATTAAATCGCCCGTGGAGTGGAGATTCCACCCAAGTAATAATTGCAAATTTGTTGCAAAGCGTAACAAGCATGTTAAACCCGGAGGTCCATTGGCTGAAACATTGCCCGTGGTTTTGTCCATATGTCCAGAATTTGAAAGTAATTCTTTAGGTGATAACTCCACTCCGCGGGTGATTTTGTTACAATCCACTCTCCACGTACTGTACATGACAGTTAGCTCCCCTTAATTTCTGAAAGCTTCATTAAATTTAACACAAACTTAATTTCATAAAAAATTAAATTTCAAAATGTTAGCGTATTTGTGTTATGCATGTGCGAATCATTTAACAAAGTTCAGACAATTTTCAGTGGGAGCAGAATAAAACTAAAAACGTTGGCTTTATTAAGAAAAAAAAAATTCCCAGTAGGTTCGACTATTTTCTCTGGAAATCCATTTAAAAATAAGAGAATGGCTTTCGATGTTCTGTAACCCCTTTTGTTCTTCATATCGACAGTGTGCGCATCGTGACATACCATACAGACTCTGTCCTTTATCTTGGACAAGGAGGCGGGATTTGCTAATTGTTTTCCTGGGAAGAATAAAAGCTTGCAATTTGCTGTAAAACACGTTCGTCAAACGAAGACGAAAGTCGATTTTTATGACGATAAATATCAGGGTTGACTGTCAAACACCATATCACCTCATCGAAAACGAAATGCGACAACATTGGATTGCAAATGTTGCATTTATTTGTTCTTCTTCATTTGCCCTTCATTTCGCGAGTGTTTGTTCGTTCAGTGGATTTTAACTACACTTTTTGCAGCCAATGTCATATCGTGTCGGATAGTTTTACGGGTAGGCGAACCAGAATACCCGGAGAGAACCACCAAGCTGCGACTAACAACTGTCAATCACTCCGATTTACTAGCCAGACATAAACAGAGCTGAAGGTCAGTCACCATCGATGTGCTGTAAGCCTTAGTACACAGCTCCACTTGGGCAATAGGGATTAAGAGTCTCACCCACGAATACGGCCTAGATGCGAGGGTTAGGGCCGATCCGTCGACCTTTCGGTTTAAAGTCCAATGTTCTAACGTCTAGTATAAAAGCTTTGTGAATAGTTTTTACGTTTTTATTTATTTAGTATGTGTGATTCTCTGTCCCAGAATTGCCCATTATCGTGCACGGCTGATGACATCAAACTCGGATGATATGACACCGATCTCGGCAATTATGAACCAAGCAAGAGTTGTCCCCTTTGATGAGTTAGTGGACACAATCAATCTGCTTGCATGCAAATCGTTCATCGTTATTCGTCGAACGCAATGAAGACAATTAACATTACCAGGCATTGGGTTGCTTAGTCGTCTCTTGAGTTCCAATGTGTTCTATGTGCCTACTGGCAGCATACTGGCCTACTGGCAGCCTACTGGCCTACTGCCAGCCTACTGGCCTACTGCCAGCCTACTGGCCTACTGCCAGCCTACTGGCACATAGAACACATTGGAACTCAGGGAACGTAGTGCTGAGGTTTTGTATGGTGAGGAATTAAAGCCAGCAATACATATGGATGTAAGGGTTAGGTGGGTCTGGGAACAAAAGAAGAGAGATGTGAAAAACAATGTAACGCTATCTAGGATTCCGAGTCATAAGCAGAGATTCGTCGATGTGGGAGAAAAGATAAGTCAGCTACCCGAACGTCCTAGCGGGGAAGCCCAGACGTCCAGACAGCTGAACTAGGAGAAGAGAAGAGAAAAAGAGAGGAGGGGAAGAGAGAATAAAAGAGAAGAGAGGGGAAGGGGAGAGAAGAGAATAGGAGAGGAGAGAATAGAAGAGATGAGAAGAGAAGAAGAGGGAAAAGAAGAGAAGGGGAGAGAAGAGAAGAGAAGAGGAGAGAAAAGGAGAGGAGAGAATAGGAGAGAAGAGAAGAGAAGTGGAGAGGATGAGAGAAGAGATGAGAATAGAAGAGATGGGAAGAATAGAGGAGAGACGAGAAGAGGAGAGAAGAGAAGAGGGGAGCAGGAGAGGAGAGGAGAGAACAGAAGAGACGAGAAGAGGATAGAAGAGAAAAGGAGAGAAGAGAATAGAAGAGATGAGAAAACTTCGTGCTTTCTGAAAAGAATGCCAAACAATCAGTCAGTCAGACAACTGTAGCAGATCTGAAAACATTTCGTAAGTATTAGCTTTGATTTGATAAATATAGAGGTTATTACTTGGTTAGTTTCATCTCGCGTGGGATATCAGGCCTCGGTAACTTCACACCATCCTTCGCCCTTCTGCCTCTCGCTGATATGAAGTTACCTCCGGGTGATATCGCGTTTGATATGAAACTAGCCAAGTAATAAACTCTAAATGGTGGTGTAAAATCTTGATGAATATCGGGTGTGTTGGATTTGTGTTGGTTGGGAAGTGGAAATATGTTTAATAACGTTTTTATAACCACCACGCAGATGTGCAATCCCTTTATTTTTTTTACTTTTTTATTTTTTTTTTTTTTGTTGTCTTTTATCTCATTTACGGCGAACGTTGCATACGCAGTCTGTTATGTTAACTAAATAACATCACGTCTGGTGGTGACTAAATGAGCTGTGGTTCACTTGAGACATCAGCCCTGTTTTATCAGTTCATCCAAGATGTCCTCAGCAATTTGCTATCTTATGGGTACAAATGCCTCCTCAGGTTCCATGGTAGAAAACTGAACAATAAAACAAACGAGTGATGATGGGGGAAGAATCACGGACCAGAAGTTTTCACAATTAGTTTTTGTTTCATTTCGCGATTATTCATTGTTCAAGCAAATAGTGTATCTGAGTCGGTGCACAATGCCTGGAGATCAAACTGCAGAATCTGGGGAGGGTTGGTGTCTAAACGCTCGTGGAAATACACTGCAGGTGTGGTGGGTGAATCTGAAAAGCATGAAGAACAAAACATACCTCAATGGTATGTATCCCCCAATCCCCGACTAATTTGTTTTTATAGGGGATTGAGGTAATAACAACAGCTTCAGTATTCACCGTCAAAGTTGTACGTTAACCCTTTACCTAACCTGAAAAGCAGACGACACTTCCATACAAAATTCTTGAATAATTAATTGTTTCCGTTCTTTGTCTCAAAAACATAGGTTATGACCCCCTCATTTGAACGAGCTCGTCGAGCTCGTTCCAATAAGGGGTCATAACCTATGTTTTTGAGACAAAAAAATGAAAATTAATTGGCGATTTTTGTGAATAGCGCTGGCCGGTTTTGGTCATTACGTTGGGTAAAATACTTTTAATAACTTTACCTATACCTCCAGAAATGGTTGTTTGTTAAACAATTATGAATTAAAACTCGTCTCAACTGGTATCAGTAGTTTTATGATCGCACCGCGTAGCTCCAATAATTGTGTCAATATTTGTTGTGTTTGCAAGGTGAAATAAACACGTATTGGTTGGAATATCTGAAACAGGAGCACTAAAGAATATCTATATACCTAAAGGGGTATTTTATTATATTAACGGTTGTCTGCGTGCTAAGTCCAGGAAAAGAGCGTAAACAAATAGCTACGAATAAAGTCAAATTCATAAAAGGATTAGACTGGTTGTCTTGGTGACCTGAGAGCTTGATGCATCCCGTCTGCTTCCCTCACTAAGAGTACGGAAGCTCGGCAAAAGGAGTTGTTTCTACCTTTTTCTGAATAGTTTAAAACACCTATAATCCTGTTTCCATGACCGTAATGCCCAATATATTGGAGCAATAAACTTTTATTCGACGACTACATGAAATGCCCGACAGAAAACATCAGTATTGTAGCGTGCAATTCCAGTCATCAGATTATACTGTAAATTGGGAGCACGTATTTTTCGAAGTGCAATGTTTTATATATGCGTGTCAACGTTTGTCCAAATTTGGCCCCACAGAACGTTTCGTGATTTTTAGCGTTGCGCACCCATGAGGGCGAGCAACAGTAAAAACGAAAAACGCAATGTGAGGTCAAGGTTGGAACAGGTGACATGATGAGCTCGTACTGATCGTTTTTTGATGTCCTCTATTTACCCTAGGCCTCAAATGCATCCGAGTCCCTAAAATAGGTGACCTATATTATGATCATTTCAGAAACCATACAGTTGAAACTAGAAATCATGTGACTGCATTGTGTACTATTTTGAAGTAATAGTGCACTGAGTAAGTGTATTTTTGTTCCTGTCAAACTGCACCATTAGCGTAACTCATTTCCTGTAGAAAAAGCGGAGTATCCAACTCTGTACAATTCTATACTAGTAAATAGATATCATTAACATTTTTAACCTCTACTGGCATACATGTACATGTAATGACGTAAATATATATTTAGGAATTAAAGCTAGCAATATATAAGGATGTAAGGATTAGGTGGGTCTGGGAAAGAAAGAAGAGAGATGTGGAAAACAATGTAACGCTATCTAAGATTCAGAGTCATCAGCAGAGATTCGTCGACGTGGGAGAAAAGAAAGGTCAGCTACCCGATCGTCCCAGCGGGGAAGCCCAGACGTCCAGACAGCTGGACTAGGAGAAGAGAAGGGAAGAGAAGAGAAGGGAAGAGAATAGAAGAAAAGAAGAGAAGAGGAGAGGAGAGAAGAGGAGAGAATAGAAGAGATGAGAAGAGAAGAGGGGAGAAAAGAAGAGAAGGGGAGAGAAGAGAAGAGAAGAGGGGGAATAAGAGAGCAGAATAGGAGAGAAGAGAAGTGGAGAGGAGGAGAGGAGAGAGAGAAAATATGAGAAGAGAAGAGATGGGAAGAAGAGAGACGAGAAGAGGAGAGAAGAGAAGAGAAGAGAAGAGGGGGAGGAGGAGAGAATAGAAGAGATGAGAAGAGGATAGAAATTCGACTGCATATACAGAATGAAGAAAGTAGATAACGACTAAATCGCAGCGTCAGGTATTTTCCACTCAAAAAGTATTTATAATTATATAATTTATAACAACACAAGAAACGCTTGCAAACATTCATCTCATGAACAACCGGGTGCAACCCGGTGGTCCATGAGATGGAAGTTTGAAAGTGCTTCTTGTATTTTGTCCTAAGGAATTGTAAATAATTATTAAGTGAGAAATCTATTCCACAGCGAGTACACCACCCTGCACATACTGTAGTCTCAATATTTTCTTTCTGTTTGATCAGTTCCGTTCGTGACTTTACTTTCGACTCGCTAATTGCGCATTGCATTTTACATTGCACAGTGGAAACGCACTTCTTCTGCAGTAAAGAGCGCATTAACGTTTTCTGCGCTAATTGCAACAGGACGTCTAGTTTCAACCATATATGCACTAATAGGGAGTTGCCTGGCTCTCGGGCATCGTAAATCAATTTTGACAATGGAATGTATCATCAGGCCTAACAGGACATGTGGAATTTGGGAGAAAAACGAGTGTCGGAGATTAACAATATTTTTTGTTGAGCAAACACACGTTAATTACAGTTGTGTTGGGCAATTGTGTCATGTTTTTGATCGATCATTGTTAGTACATTGACTCACAATTGTCCAACGAGTGACGGACGAAGTTTACACTCCGATAGGGGAATCAAAAACAAAGAAATTGTGAAGGGATTGTTAAAAACGTTTCATCAGATGAATCTTCAACAACAGTTTGTCTGCGCAGTTACAGAAATATGCATACACCTAGTCCAAACCATCATTCGTCTTTCCTGTTTTCCCTTTTCAGCAAACACGAAAATCTAAAACGCAAAGCCCATTTTCAATATTATTATAGTGATTTCTGTTACTGAGAATTTCCTCATTTAAAACAATGGCAGTAGTGTAATTAGACCATAACATTTCCAATGTACGTTGTAACCCACCATATTTCATCACTGAATTACTAATTGCAATATTATATTTCTTATTAAAATAGAAACGATGAAAATACGAAAGTTAATGTCCTGTCCACCCAAAACAATGAATATTTGTGTTGTATGCCTCCAGATAACATTAATTCAAAAGCATTATTTTAAATAAATGCCAGCACTCAACTGGATAACGTATCGCTCATTTTCTTCTGTGTCACTTTTCCTAGAATGTTAATGACACTGGACTTTTTCAGTGCACGTAACCGCACGTACAGAGTAATAGAGGAGATCATCATTTCCCATCTCAATGACGTATGCCCTCCCACCCACGTGACTTTTATGTACAAAACAAATCGCACGTGGAATATTCGCAGTGCACAAGCCTCATAAGAAATGGTCGACGTTTGCGCGATAAGACATAAACTGAATCGGTAATCCGATAAAAAAAACGGACATAAATATTGAAACAACTTATAAAAATGGTCAGTTTTAATACAAATAACAAGGTAAATCTGAACTGAAAATTAAACTGTACGTGTGCAGGCCTACAGTCTGAATCATCGTGGTGTTGTGTATTTTCGCTGCTTCGCAAAAGTTAAAAACAATACGAAATACCGATATAGCAAACTATTTTAAATAAGGTTTTATTTATTTTTTCTGTTCACACAAATTAGAGTCGGATTGTGGAATACGTAGTACAGCCATTATGGAATGATTCTTACAGAAACGTAAGCATGGCTGCATCTTCTATAAAACCTCGCTTTAATATGAGACCTCTTCCTTACTAGCCCAGGCCCAGGGTACCACAGACATGGCATATGGACCTTACAAGTTAGAGTCACAACCACCGTGCAATTCCCAATTATTATTTTCAATGACGTAGCCGGTGGTTGGGGTGGGGCTGGGATTCTCAAAAAAGTCGTCAAATAATTGCAGAGTCCCTAGACTAAAAAAAACGCCCTCTCTGATTCACTTTCAAAACACTGATTTTTCAAATGTTTCCTGAGATGGATCCCTTGACCACACATGGGGGTAGTGGGCACTTGTGGGTGTTTGATAAAATAAAGGGATAATAAGGCAAGAACTGAACTTTCATCACTTCAGCACATTGTAAAAAATGGTACACCGTCATTGTTGCTTGGGGTGGAAGTCCTCCAAAAGGAACAACATGGGTATAAACGATTGACTAAACTTGACTTTATCTCCATGTTGTGGTCATGCTTAGCCATTGTATATAAATATGTGACCTTAAACACCAATAAGTAAGTACTTCCAAAACAATGATTGAAGCACACGGAGATAAAAATTGTCCCCATTATGCACCCATCCCCATCCTTGACTAACACATTTCTCATTATGCACTTGTTGATTTCTGAATTATGCACTTGTGGACTCCTGATATATAAAAAGCCTCTTGTATCAAGTTTTGAAAAGAAAATAATCATCATCTGAAAAAGACACAAACATCAGGTGGGGGAGGAGATATGCAGGGGGAAGGGGCATAAACTAACTTACCCCCCCCCCCCACCCCTACCCCCTCAGTGGGGGAAGATGAACTTCTTACCCGTGGGCTTGGACCTATTTTGGGGGTCAGGAATTGGCACTCCACTACTGTGAGTAATGATTGGAAATGGGGCTATCCACCTCGATAAGTGCCCACGCAAATTTTCACAGGTAAATACTGTTTATGAAACCCAAACGGAATGATTAATATGTAGTGATAACATAATACATAAACTTGATCAAGAAGTGTTTAACTGCCCCTCCCCCCCCTAAAAAACGCCAAAAAATATATTGGGGTGGGGAGAGCCTACTTTCATCCCATCCCAATCCCACTGGGTAATTAAACCCCACCAGGTAATTACAGGGGGGGGGGGGGGCTGTTTGGGGAGTGGTATAACTCCTTAAAGTTTAGTTATGCATATACCCTGCAGTGCATGAACAATGTACTGATTTAATCCACGTATCCTTGTGAAGCACAACCCATGCATCATGGGGCATCTCATGAGATTTCTGTGACGGTCTGACTTTAGCTTTAACAAAAGCAAAATCTTTATCTGCTACTGTCACAAATAAAGTTTGTACCCAGCCATCTTTAAAATACTGGATGGCTTTCAACGATTTTCTTGCTTTGAGCTTTTCATTGTCAAAGTCCCCTGGTGTATTTATTAGGTAAATGTAAATGTCAGAGAAATCAATCTCGGGCATTTTTCTCATGTCGTCCGACCATTTACCAACATTTATTGTGGCGGGGTCTGGCAGAACTGTTCCATTCTCAAGAGTTAGTTTCTCTTTTAGCCTGTCTGTATTTTTGTTTTTTTTTTGTAGTAGTTGTTGTTCGGGGGTTGGGAATGTTGGCAAATTTAGTTTGTCCACCTAAAAACACCTCTTTAACAGTTCTTGCCGTGAACCCGTCATTGGTGCACACCGAAGTTTAAAAAATCCTTCATTTGCTCTACTGCCCAGCTTGAAAAAAACGCGTGAACTCTCCATACTTTCTATACAATTAATATTTAATTAACGACGCCCTCAGACGTAATTTTTTAAAGCGCGATATGTCCCATACATGCGACCATTCTCTTGGCAGTCTTGTGAACGAAAGGTGTATTGACACCGTCGCATTCGCAGAGGCCATTTCGGAACTTCGAAGGAACACTGAAATTTTGTAGAAGGCTAGCCGGCATTGATTAACATTTTATTTCGTAGTTAATAAATGCAATGAATATTGTAAAATTTTGATCTCAAAATAACGTATTATCAATAGTAGCAATTTAGGAGTTTGCAAAGTTCAGAAAAACGTTCAGAAATGCATTTCAAGTGAGTGAAATATGAAGTAACGTTCATCGCTGTCGCTCAAATGTTCTCGCACGTGTGTATTGTTTTGTACACAAACGTCACGTGGGTGGGAGGGCATACGTCATTAAGATGGAAGATGCTGATCAAGTCTATTGCCTTTTTTCACAGATTAAACACTGTTGGTGCATTGTTTGTCGATTCGCAACTAAACGACGCTCGCTTTCGGGAATGTAATTAAGGGGACGTCCAACCTAACTTTGGTCAAATTTCATGTAATTTTCTTTCAAGTCTAAAAAAGGCCCAAAATGAATAACCCCAATAAATTATATACCAAAATGCTTGGAATGAAACATAGAACATGTGGAAACTGAAATTTGCCATGGAACTGCTGCCATGTGTAAATAGCACCACCTGAAAGTCTGCTATGGCATAAGTAAGAGAACAAAATTTTTACAATAAAATACCTCAAAATAAAATAACAGCTGTATTCTATAAACATTTAAGTACATACTCGAAGAAATTTTTTCCTAATTCATGAAAGTAATGAAGATTGAGACCAAATGTTATAAGTGGAGTGCTCACTGATTGAAGGCAGACATTTTCTTTTGTTTATGTTTTGATTTGGGGAGTTCAACAAAGGTCAACTTGAAGGAGTCCAGCAGAAGAAGTATGGAAGGACAAAAGAGTGTCTCCCAATATCAAGATGTATGTGTTACTGTAATGGTTTGGAAAGAAAATTATGATATTCTCCTATGTAGAATGCACTGCAAAGTCATACATTGTAGTTGAATAAATATATTTACAAACCCCTTGCACTGTAACCCCTTTTATCCCATGCATCAATTTGATAGTGATTAAATTGTTAAATTTGTCTGGTTTATCAATAAGTACATTAGCTTTGTTTAACTCTTGGACACCAATACACTCATGATATCTGTTGGAGAAGAAATAAGGGTAACTGTAACCTGTCACTGCAATAAACCATCTAATGTACTTAAAAGTACATTGTTATTCAAAACACATCAAATCAACCTTACATAACCATTATTGCATGTACTTTCCCCAAGGAGGCTTACTGACATATTGAGATCAGAAGGGCACATCCAGAGGGTCTCACATATTTTTTTCAAGAACATAGTACACAAAGCAATCCCCAAAAGATGACAAGTGAGCTCCATTTGACACAGAAAATTTGGGGGGGGGGGGGTGGGGCTCTCTTCCCTGTATGACTCTACCTCCGGCACTCAAGGCATATGCCTTTTTTCTCAAAGTTTAACTCTTTTTTCTTTTTGAAGATCCTGGCCACACATGTTCCAAACACTATCAGACAGGTAAACCTCCAAATAAGTGTATCTGCAAAAATCATGTTACATTGCAAAACATTCTTTTTAGAGTTTTAGTTCTGGACCTTTCATGCTTCTTACTTCCAACTATAACACTTAATTTATTGATTCATGGGTGAATAGAAAAGTCCTGCCATAATCAACATTTTGAGTTCCATAAGCCTTCAAAACATCTCCAATAAAAGTGTCAAACATCAGATAGGTGGCTTTATACAGAATATTCATTAGGTTGTTGCTTGATAAGTAATAGGAACAAAATCTTCACAAGAAAATTCTGCAGCAATACAATTGAGGGTATTAGCAGGCACTCTGCAACAAATTGTAACAAATCAACTAGTTATAAACAAAATTTTCTAACTCAAAAGAGTGAAAAAGTACCACAACTCTGAAAAAATGTGGGAAGAAACACATGCTACAGCAGCTACACAGGCATTGTTTCTCCATGATGCTCGATCACAAAACCAAATATCCTTCAAATTGGAGTAGCAATGGTTGAGATACAAGGGGGAATGTTGGTACATGCAATGATGAATGGGTAAGACTAAGATTAAGAGGACAGGGGGTCACCACTGCACGACCCTAGATGCACCTTTGATTTTCCAACTTCCACTAAGTTCCAGGTCTGGGGCATAATAATCGCAACACACCCAACTTATCAGTTCATAATTTCAGTTAAATAAAAGAAATTATCAATTTGAATTAAATAATAGATGATGTAAAAATATTTGGCTTCCTTCGCCTTCTCGTACTATTTAATTACCACAAACAATATCAGTTTGATACCGACAAACGAAACTGAACGCATGTGGTTTGATTAAAAAGTAACTCGGCATGAATAATGAAGAAATTGCGAATATTTCGTGTATTTCATTTATTTAAAAGCCAATTGCAGCTAATATTGACCGTGCATTCGATAATTCGTTTCGGTTTTGACCACACGGCCACGCTGACACTCCGTGACAGCGGTTATGTTTATTGTGATATGCAAATTGGGGGATGGTTTCCGGTGAAGGAGATTTGTCACATTTGTCAGTGTAAAACGATAAAAAAAACCACTGATCGACATTGTATTACTATGGTTGGTTGGAAGAAAAAACTAAATTCTCAGCATCGTCCAAGCGCACCTTATTTAAAAGCACGAATGCATCATTTTCAACCCATCTTCAATCGGTCCTTTGCAGACATCAAACATACCCGTCTTCAAATTCCATGGTTACTTGGACGTAAATAACTTCGCAGCGACAGGGGGAAATTAACACACTCAATATAGTTCCAGGTCACTTGGAATATACTTCGTGAAAAAGTGATTTCTGAAGCATTCTGCTTACTTTGTTATGAATATTGCCTTATTTTATGTGTATCGTCCCGATTTTATACACTCGGTTATTTTTTTTACAAGTGGTTCATGTTGTCTTTCTAGTGCGCAATAATTCAGATTTTTTGTCAACAAAAAAGTTCAAACGGCCTGTAAACACGAGAGGGAATTTCGAACCATATTTTGCAGTTATGACATTAACAGCTCAAGTACTTGCTGTCACCTGTTTGCAAATCCGCTCATACATTGTCTCGAACAAATAAAGGGCGTGATCACGTCCTTGCATTCTTACGATTGCCCAAATTGAGTATTTCTGCAAGAACCACATCGTAATCACATGACCGGAAAAACATCGTTGAAACATGGCCACATCCGGAACATCAAAAATTTGTGTTGATGTTATTACATTCAAACGTCAAAACCCACCAGAGTGTGTGTCAAAAAAATGCTTTCTCCGAGTCTGTAGTATGTTATCATTATATTGAGGACAAGGCTTTCGAATTACCGATTATTTTGTGGTTTTACCGGTTCGTTACTTATGCCATTTGCAAATTAATCTTCTTCAAAATCATAAAATTCACTTTTTTTCCTGAACAAAAATATATGTACCTTTTCTATGCACTTTACTCATTATTTTGATATATAATTTGCCTTTCCTTACTTCTCTTATCTGTTTCTCAGGCATTGGGAAAAATGTCAAAAAATTGACCAAAGTTAGGTTGGACGACCCCTTAAAGGGAAGGTGGAATTATTTTTTGCCGGCGTCTGCTTCCCGATTAACTGTTCAGAATATTCATGGCAGCATGGAAATTTGTCTATAGTCGGACCCCAATATCTTAAGATTCCCGCGAAGTGGGAATTGAGCCGTGGGATACCTGCATTGCCTTTTTATCGTGTTTGATGTGATCACCGGTCATACCAGCTTCTGACATTATTTCTACGAAGCTCTGTCTGAGAATATTTCAAGAAAAAAATTAACTCCATGGGCACTCCATACAAATTGAGTGGTATGAGGAAATCAGATCAAATTTGAGCTTTCATTGGTGTCATACTTATCTTATATTATGCGCGCATTTCTTAATTTTTTCGGAGACTCGGGGGTGTTATAAGTGAAGGTGGTGTGGGGGTGGTGAATTCCCACTCTCAACGCACAGTCAGAAATTGTTTCACGGTGATCTGTGAAAGTATCCAACTTATGTGCCTGTCGAGAATTTTCCGCTGCTTGATTTGACCGGACGTGAATACTGTTCCATGTGGTTTTAACCCTTTACCCAACGAAACGGTCGCATCCGCCCGCGTAATATGCAAATCCAGCAGTTGAAAAAATATTATTTTTAAAAAAAATGTCAACAAAACCATATCATGTGACCCCTCGTTGGAACGAGCTCGTTCCAATGAGGGGTCACATGATATGGTTTTGTTGATATTTGTTTTAAAATTTAAAAAAATGATATTTAAAATAATAAATTTTGATATCGACTGCGTTGGGTAAAGGGTTAAAACTAAACGTTAACCCTTTGACCCCTTGTGGTGTCTTCCATGTCAATGTAATGGCAACAATTGGAAGAGAACATATTGATTATCTGAGGGTAGACCAACTAATATCTTCAACTTTCAGCCTTGGGGCTTCACTTTGCAAATATTGATTGGTCCACCCCACGCATTCACTCAGCAGCCATCCAACTTAATGAAACTATGACGTATCATGTTCCTGGCCCGGAAAAGGTGTCTCTCGCGTTCATAGGGTTAACGTCGATCTTCCAATGTGGAATGTATTAACAAAGATATACCACAGTTTTTGTGGTGTATGACTTCCAATTCACAGGACACTTGCAAAGAAAAAAAAATGCTTCACCATGTACTACAAAAATCTGGTATATCTTTTTATTTAATTATTGGAGTTTAATGACGCTTTAGACAGCCAGCGTCGCCTTGTGTCGGACAGTCTTACGGGTGGAGGAACACGGAGTACCAGGATAAAAACACCGAGCAGCGACGAGAAACTGACAGACTCCCCGAGGTACTAACTCCTCACAAGCAGTTGGGTTAGCGTTGGTGGATGGCATGTGTACCATCGGCGTGTAGTACACCGCAGTACACCGCCTCCCCCCCCCCCCCCACACACGTGGGAAATCGGGATTAAGAACCTTGTCCAAGGACACAACGCAGTTAATCCTGGGTAGGATCAAACCCTGTTCGTTTCGATATAATTACATTGCTAATGTAGTTATACGTTTTGGGTCCAAATACTCAATTCCCATTGGTCAGCTGGATGAAAACGTCATGACCAAATGTGATTCATTTTCCAATGAATACATTTGGTCGAACTTTGACCCGCATTTACGATAGAGCGCAGTTGACAGAATGTAGTTCGGGCGGTGTTTGGGCGGGTTTTTAACTTTTAGCGCCTCTCGCAGTGATCAACTCCGCTGCTGTTTCCCAACTGTGGCATGAAACTCGTTACTAAAATACTCGTATCCATTTCTAAAGTTGTGAAAATTAAAAATCAGAGTTGTGCGCTTTGTCTTTTGTGTGAGGGTGGTGTTTCGCCTCGTTCGTTCGTACATGCTTTATTTCGTCTTTCTGCTTTGTTGTTTGGTAAAACGTACTTTAAACAGCTACGGAATGTAATTATAAGAATTGAATGCAATTTTTATAATCTTTATTGGAGTATGAACGTGTGGGAATGGGTACAAATTGTATAAATCCCTTCGGGATTCATACATAATTTGTACCCATTCCCACGCGTTCATACTCCAATAAAGATTTTAAAAATTGCATTCAATTCTTAATTGAAGTTCAATGCCATAACCATTGAACCACCACATGATATATCTGCTATGAAATAATATATTCGAGCGAACGTATTTTATAAAAAATCAACCACAGTTATAGTTTACTTAGAAATATCACGCGAACCAGTTGTCCACTATACTGTTTTCCAACTTTCGATTTCCTTTCCACACTAAGATATCTGCCTAAGGGACTATTATGATCCCCGATGAGGTTGGTGGTGGGATGGGGAAATCTCACCCGAGGGGCAAGATATTTGAATCAGACCCGAGGCTTGTCCGACTTTCAGACTCATCGAGGATGATCCCCCCCCCCCCCCACCATGTAGCGATTACGTTAGCCAGAGGTAATCGGGAGTCACGTGCTGATTCAATCAACTCATTTTGTCTTCGTTGTTTTGAGAAACTGATGACACCATCGGAAAGAGCATGCACAGGTTATGTATATACCAAAGGTATATACCACGAAGTCGATTAAGAATGGTGGCAGCTTGAGGGTTGAAGAGTTTTAGAACATCGAACTTTGATCACACCGCATTCCGATGACGTCAATATGAATTAGTTAGTGGCAAGCAACTGATACGATATGCATTAACGTCATAATAACGTTACAAATGTATATAACATCACGTGGGTGGGGGGAGAAATATCTGTCTCTCCCTGCTATCTCACCCGAGACACACGTATGTTACACAAGCAGTGTGGGAGGGGGGGGGGAGAAACATGTGTCTCTTCCTGCTATCTCACCCGGGACACACGTATGTTACACATGCAGTGGTGGAGAAAAGACAATTCTGCAAATATTAATCTGTCCGTCAACAAGTAATTGATATGAAGTCTGCCTGTTCTTCTCAATGAACTAACTTGAAAAATGCTACTTTCGTGTAACAGTTTTGGGATGGTCACGTTTTACAGTCAGCTTGATGAGTGTTCGTAAAATTTAGAAATGTTGATATACCTCTGCAAAACTACTATCCAGAATGACCAGCAGCAATTACATGTAGTTATTTTCCCATTTATTCTCAACCCCAGCAGAGGTTTTCCTTTAGGCCAATAAATAGCTTAGTCCAGGTAACATACAACAGAAGGATAGGGTCGTTCTGTCGGGACTTATTTTCTTTCTATATTTTTTTTCTCGTAAGTCGCTTAATCCTTTGCGCAGTTTAACGTACAAAATCCGGTCCGTGCTATCTACAAAATCGTCATGCGAATTTTTTTTTTTTTAAATCGTTGTCTCAGAGTCACAGCTCATGTCCCCTCATTTTGAGGAATAAATGAATATTTTACTTATAACTGAAGATTTTTTGTCCAGAATCGGATTAGGTGAAGGGTTCAATATTTGTAATTGGAACGAACTAGTCATAAACTGACGATATGGCCGCCGTGGACTGGTCACGTTACACGGGTGGGCAATGTTTCCACGGACCCAATACTAATAGACTACAGACACTAATTATAGGAATAATCATCAAAAATGTAATTAATGAAGCACTGGGTACAACCCGGTGCTTCATTAATTAACTTTTTGCTGATGAAGATTTTTATTACCTGCTAAACTCATGCGTGGACATCACTGTCCATGCGTGGAATACGACCATTCCACAACGATTATCCTATCGGTAAAACAAAAATATTCAGGATTTTGTTTTTTATAATGTGTCGTCAGCTCTGCGGAGGAAAGAGTGAACATGAATTGCCTATATTCGTGGTGTACATGTATTTGACACAAACGCCGTACAGTTAAAACTAGAAGTCCTGTCACGAACGGTGCGCTTATTTATGCTTAATAACGCGTAGGAATTGCGCGCTGTGGTCATATCGAATGACATCCAAAGCACGGCAGGTTCTCCTGGTTACTCATAACAAACACATGCAATGTTTCTGCCAATGGACCCCCGGGTTATCCGGAGGATCATTGGCTGAAACATTGCTTGTGCACAGGCCATATGTACAGAATTTGATAGCCTTACTATGGTCATACCGCGTAGATTAACGCGCAGATTGTCGTGCTATTTGTGCGCATTTCACGACAGGACTTCTAGTTTTAACTGTAAGTGTCATGAGATATCGTTTAAAAATTATAACCTGTTTTTGCCAACAGCTTATAAAAAGATTGGGGCCGAGCAGTAAAATTCGGATTGGTCGGGAAAACAGAACCATTTCATTTTTTCCCCCGGCCTTTGCTATCTGGAATGATACATATTAGTACTTTTTTTTTTAAAGTGTAGAGGGTTTCAGGTGCAGTTACTCTTTTTTTTATTACCATAGTATCTCGGTTTGACTCATACTCTCAGCAACGTTCGTCATGAAAACACGCGACGTGCTGACATGCATTGGAATCTGTTGATCGTGGGAAACGATCCGAGTCATGCGCGATTGTTTCTGATTTATACGACCTTTGAGCTGTAGTTGCATTTTATATCTCTGTAATTGCCGGCAATTTGATTTTCTGGCAATATATTTTTTGCGTGCCCTCGGAAATGTAGCATTTACCTTTTTATGCAACTTGAATTTCAACAGAAACGAATATTCATGTTTTAATTGTGTGCTTGAAAGAATGCCTGAGGATGAATAATTTAAAATTGTGATAACTGTTAAAAACGATTTGGATCAATAAATTTCTTCCGATCCCAAAAGACCCGAAGGGGGAAATATTTCACCATTCTAAATACAGGCAAGCTACGAACTGATTGTTCCCAAGTGGTTGCATTCAGTATAATGTCTGGCAGAGGTTATTTAGTTTGTTCAGTATAGATCTGCCGCTTAATGTTGTTTGTGTCATAGAAGATTTAATTCAGTCGGTCGAGTACATTCCGTTGAACTGCACCGATTTTACAGATATTCGACGGCTAAATTGTTGATGCAACATTTATTAGAGAACTATTTTATAGAAGGAATTTTCATGGAATTGTTCCGTTCCTAATGTAAATCAATTGAGTGATTGCAATCAAATAAACTGACGTCATTTTGTCTCTCTTCATTTTGCCAACACTTTCAGACCTAAAAATGCAAACACTAAATTGTTATATTCGCATATGCATCATGAAAATCGACTTTCGGTTAAGGTAACTCCCTTGAAATTATTGGACCCGCGAGGGAGGTCCAATTACGAGGCAAGTAATTTCCACAATAAGATACTGTCCAAACCAAGTTAAGCACCCCCCCCCGCCCCACCCATAATTCCTATGGGTATAGGAATAGCTCTTATTGTGACATTCTCCATTCCTCTATCGGGTCGGGCATACATCCTTAAAACAGGTGAATATTTGCTGCCTATTGACTACTTCACCGCCGTGTGTTTATAGAGAAATGAGACAACATCACAGTGAGAAAAATTCGGAAGGTCATGGACAGCATGCCACGCCGATTAACCCTTTACCCACGGTAACGCCAAAACCGACCAGCGCGTTTCTCAAAAATCGCCAATTAATTTTCATTATTTTTTCATTTTTTGTCTCAAAAACATAGGTTATGACCCCTCGTTGGAACGAGCTCGTTCCAACGAGGGGTCATAACCTATGTTTTTGAGACACAAAATGAAAAAAAAACAGTTATTCAAGACTTTTGTTTGCAAGTGTCGTCTGCTTTTCATGTTAGGTAAAGGGTTAAGGTGTGTTAGATTTGCTCGAGGCTGTTCCATCAGGTACTGGGCAACGTGACGTTTTTTAACGTTGTGATGACGTCGGCGGTGCCTTATATTCATTCAATAAAAAAGAAAGCTCAAGAAACCCTTGCTTCACTGATAAGGCATATTCCCCCTACTGCAAATAGTAGGTTTTCTCAGGAGACTGTATACCCTCTGGTATTATAGGGAGGTGGCGGAGAGGGGGGGGGGGGCTTAACATTTTTTGTACAGTATACTTATGTTATATGACATCAGTAAAAAAATGAGCCAAGTTTCCTGTTGTCACTTTTAAAAAAACGAAACCAACAGATAGCTGCCGGAGCTGTCCGTTGTTTTTGTTTATTAAAATTAACAAAAGGAAACTCGACTTTTATGACAAAGCTAATTAGAAGCAAACAGTTGACAGGTACTCCATCATTAAGAATATCTATCAGTAGCGAATGTGTTTTTACAGTAATCTGTATGATTTTATTCTTTCCGGAAAGAATAAAATTAGAAAATCTGACCTCCAAGACTTTCGTAATGGAAGGGGCGGTGCCAATATGTAACGATGCGCACACTGTTGAAATAATAAACAAAAAATTTGCAAAGCATGTAAAGATAGTGAAAACGCAGTTTTCTTATTTTTAAAAGTGATTTCAATGGAGAATTATAGTCAACGTTTACATTCATTCGGAAAAAAATGTAAAAGGCCAACTTCTGTATTGTTTATAGTGCCCACCCACGCAGTGGCGTGTGCGCACATAGGTAATGGGCACGTGTCCATGATTTCATATTTTTTCTATATACCATGCGACAGAGTTTGGGGTGCCATCTGGCGGCGTGGCTCTCCCACTGGCAAAAAATCGAGAATCATTGTAACGGATACTAAATTGTTTTGGGCCTTTCAAAGGACATTATGTAAAATATATTGTTGCAGAATGCTGAAAACCATGATAAATAATCAAGTAATGAAGTGACTTTCGAAGTTAGGCAGTTGTTGGCGAGTTAGGTATTGTTTGAAAGTTCGAAGTGCCAATGCCGTCCGTTGCCGATTTCGTAAGATTTGAAGCCCAGTTTCAATTTTAATTGAGAACGTACACTTCACAAATTGTTGACAACGAATAAAAAATAAAACAAGTGATTTATTGATACTTTTAGTGGGCCTTTTTTCATTTGTG
The DNA here is from genome assembly GCA_031216915.1 of Pictodentalium vernedei. Classification (NCBI taxonomy): domain Eukaryota; kingdom Metazoa; phylum Mollusca; class Scaphopoda; order Dentaliida; family Dentaliidae; genus Pictodentalium; species Pictodentalium vernedei. Next base: position 866,657,627 of record CM062297.1, read on the forward strand.
GGGAACTTAGCGCGATTTCCTCAGAAACAGCCGGTGTTCGGATGAATTAATGTTATGTTGACGTAAGGTCTGGGGAAATCTTTGTTCTCAAAACACGGGCATGCAGTCTTGTTGTCGTAATATTTTACAGAAACAGTGTATGCACGCGAACAGCGATACCTATTCATTTATTTCCTAGATTTTTTTTCACAAGCTCACAGGATCCAGTCTATGAACTATTTTTACCAATGATACAATACAATGTCAGTTTAAGACTGTCAGAATTACAATGTAGCGTCCAGCCAATTTTGTGATCCGACGTGTTTTCCTGAAGACTAAATACCAGAATCACTCAGAACTCCCAATTTAAATTACATGCACTCTTCCTCTGTGTTTTGGTAAACAAGGTTTTAATTGCTGGATGCTTTAGGCATTGCAACCAGAATAGAACTGAATTCATCTTCAAACTTGTCAATGTCGCCCTCCTCGTCTGACCAACATCTGGAGTGGAGGTGGGGATTCTGATATTTAGTCTTCAGTGCGTTTCTCCAAAAATGGCAAAAAAACTTTTAAAAAGCCTAAATACCAACCTCCCCAGAACTGACCTCTAAATAATATTTGGCACTGCACTACAGAATCAATATTTGATGGTTTCAGGCATTTTAATGGTGCTATGAGATAACATATGACCTGCACTGTCATGCTGTTGGAAAAAAATTAAAAAAATCAATGTGTAATGTTTTATCAGACATACCATACCAATGACTCAAAGTGCCTTAATTAAGAAATGGGAGGGATTTAATTTTTTTTTTTTTTACAAATATTGCAAAATATTCATCAAACACAATGTGAAATATCTTAAGAAGCCAGAATGTGATTTAAAAACTATCAGAAATGTGAAATTTAATATCATAAGAGGTTTGTTTTGTGTCAACCTCAATTAATTTATGCATTATATCATAATTTGTGATGAAAGTGGGTATGCTGGGGGTCTAGGGAACACATTCAGGGCTATATTTTACCACATCAATATGTAGAAGAAAATTTGACATCATTTGTTAGGATAAAATGGCACTGTCTATTGATATTGGTGATTTACATAGCTGCAACACCAGTTTTTAAACCAAAATTGACATTCATTTTGTGTGGAGTGGAGGGTGGCGGGGGAGGGGGTGGGGGTTGGTGAACACCACTCTTTCTCTTGCAGTATGGTTAAATGGAACAGATTTTTCCCCAAACTATTGTCTGCTTATGCAGATTTTAATTTTATTTTGGGATTGGGGTAGTTTTTAAAGAAAGCAGTGAATTCTCATGCAGAAATGACTCTTTTATCAAATGAAAGAGATAAAATGTATCTTTGGAAGGATTAGAATGTAGGTTAAAATGCCCCTACAAAAAATACCCCCAATCATTTTTACACACTTAGCAAAAATTCCCCCCACAGTTTTTGAGTAGTACCCCATTCTCTCACATTATTTTAAGAGCAGTACAAAAATCCCCCACCCAGCCTCTTACACCAAAAGATTAAAAGGCAGTCCAAAAGGATTTAAAAACTTATGTATTTAATTTGTAAATTACATAAACACTCATCACTATTTACAAGAAAACATGCCTCAATAACTATTTATCAACACAGTTATTTAGTTATTGGAGTTTAAGGACACTTTCAACAGCCAGTGTCACCTCGTGTCGGACAGTTTTATAGGTGGAGGAAACTAAAGTGCACTGAGAGAACCACCTGGCAACAGTGAGCAATTATCTAACGTGCTAACTCCACACAAGCAAAGTTAGCATTGATTAAAGCGACAAGTGCTCGGCCTCAAGTGGTAAAAAGCTTTGGACATTTTTGTATGGCTTTAAATATACATGTACTTCTAAAAAATTAGGGGGGGGGGGGGGGGGGTTTGTTCACCAGAAATTATGGAGGGAGGAATTTCTCTTTACCTGAAAAAAACATGTGGGGGGGGGGGGGATTTTTGCGCATTGTGTGAAAATGATTGGGAGGGGGGAATTTTTGTCAGGGAAAAGTTTTGTAGGTTACCCTTTGAAAAGTTTGGGTTTGATTATAGGAAATAAGTACATGTACATTGTAAATGTACATTATTTTGGCTTCCAACACTGATTTAATTATATTTTTTTTGATATTACACATATTTCACTTTTAAATGTTCACTCCAGAACCACAGACTGAATAATACTGTTTTATTTTTGGAAAAGTTATATTTTTGTCACAGTCGGCAATAAAGGCCATATATTGCCAAAAATAATGCAGTTAAATGCATCTTGAGCAAGTGTGGCACCCAGAACTGAGAAGCACACTATAACCTCTGGCAAATGACAAATACATGTACACATCTAACCACTTTTTTACCATATTAACACATCTAATGAAACCATGCTTTCCCCTCATTGTACTTGTGAAAGTGGGGATTCCAATTATATTCCAATCCTCTCCCAAATCACCATCCAAACATTTAGCCAGAAAACCCATACTTTACTTGTATTCGCTGAACAAGCTCATTCCAATAAGGGCGTCACTTGTATTCGCCCATACTTCACTTGTATTCGCTGGACAAGCTCATTCCAATAAGGGTGGCATAAGCTATGTTTTTGATGCCAAAAAATGCAAAAAAAAAATTAACATTGAATGGCAATTTTGGTGAATGGTGCTAGCCAGTTTTGGCCATTATATTGAGTGAATGATTAATAGAAGCTTTTTCCATATTATGGTGTTAACCCTTTACCTCACATGAAAAAAAGATAGCACTTTTGAATAACTACTTTCTTTTCATTTTTTTGCGTCAAAACATAGTTATGACCCCACTGGATTGAGCTGAACGAGCCCATTCCAATGAGGGGTCATAAGCTATGTTTTTGGTGCAAAAATAATGAACATTGAATCTGAATGCTGTTTCGGTGAATGGTGCGAGCCTGTTTTGGCCATCACATTGAGTGAGAGATTAAAAATGTTAAAAAACAATTTTTTCATTCACAGAGTATTTTGGAACATAAATTTGGGGAAAGGGGGTGGGGGTACAGTGGAAAAAGTAACAAAGGTGCAAATGTGAATGAATGGCTTCTGTGCACAGCTACCAATATAGTAGTCTGATACTAGTGCTGTCAGGGTCCCCATGTTATAGCACAAAACTGTATTGACAATTGTCCCTCTACCACCCATACTAAACCCTTCAACTGATGAGAAAGTTAACAGCATGCACTCTCAGTTTCCTATGATTTGCTTTAGTACTGCAGCACTCAGGGTCCACTGAGTTTTTTTCTGTTTTGATAACCCTGTCCTGGCTCTTCTCGCCATATTTTTCATTGTATGTCAGTCAGTATTCCTATGTACATGTAGAATGTCACTTTCAAAATATGTGAGTGCATGTCTGTCTGTCCATCATACCATTCCTATGTACATGTAGACTGTCTCTTTCAAGATATGTGATTGCATGTCTGTCTGTCCATCATGCAAAGTGTTGGTTTGTTTCCATTTGCACAGTTCTACATTTTCAATAACTGGCAATTGCCCCCCCCCCCCCCCACACACACACACACCCATACACACACATACACAAATATATTAAACATTAAAGAGCACTACATTCCTGAAGCAAATATCTGAGTCATCCTCACTGGATACTAGGCATGCATGTATTTTCCCTAATTTCACTCTTTTTATCAGAATGGGTGCCTGCGGGGATTAAATCCAAGGTTGTAAATGAGCCCTTGTGGGTACATGTACTTGTAGGACATGCACATCACTACAGAATCAATATTTGACGGTTTTAGGCATTTTAACAGTGTTATGCTATAACATAGGAGCAGTGCTCAGCTGGTCATGCTGTTGGAAAAAATCAGTGTTTAATGTTGTGTCAGTGCCATACCAATGACTCTAGGTGTCTTAACTGAGAAAGTGAGGCTTTTTTCACAAGAATGGCAAAACATTCATCAAGCGCAATGTGAAATATCTTCAGAAGCCAGAAAGTGATTTAGAAATTATCACAAATGAGAAATTTAATATCACAAGCGGTTTGTTATATGTCAACATCAATTAATTTATGAATTTTATCCTAGTTTTTTTATAAAAAGGGGCATACTAGGGGGACACCTTCAGGGCTATGTTTTGCCACATCAGTATGTAGAAGAACATTTGACATCAGTTGTTAGGACTAAATGGTACTGTCTATTGATATTGGTGAATTATATAGTTGCAACCCCAATTTTTGAATCAAAATTGACATTTATATGGTTTCATGGGGTTGGAACACCACTCTTTGTCTTGCTGTATGGTTAAAGGAGACAATGTTTTCCTCAAAGTATTACATGCTGATGCAGATTTTAGTTTTATTTGGGGATTGGGTTAGTTTTCAAAAAAATCTACATGAATTCCTTTAGGTAAAAGAGCAAAACAGAGCAGAAAAATGTATTGGAGGCAACAGCAGTTTTTAAGCGATTTGACACAGTTTGGACAGTTTTCTTTAAAAGAACAAATTTCCCATGTTTTTAACTCAGTGGAAGCCAAAAGTTGAATTCTCATGCAGAAATGACTCTTTTGTCACATGAAAGAGGTAAAATGTATCTTTGATAGGATTGGGATTGATTAAGGAAATACATAATTTGGCTTCCGAACCTGATTTAATTATTATTTTGAGAGATTATTTCACATTAAAAAATTCATTGGGGTACCACACACCTTACAATACTTTTTTATTGTTTTGAAAAGTATGTTTTTGTCATCATCACCAATAAGGGCTATATATTGCAAGCAAATTCACACCTTGAGCAAGTGTAGCCTCCAGTGGCACACTACAGCCCCCAGCAAATGCCAAATAACAACCTATTTTATCCTACATGTACACATGTATTAACAAATGTAATTAAACCATGGTTCCCCATCATAGTACCATTCAAACCCACAGCCAGGAAACCCATATTGCACTTTTATTTACTGGCATTTAGATGTTTGACTGAATTATACTGTTAACCCTTTACTTACATGTAAAATGAAAAGCTGATTACCCTTGCCCACAAACTTATTGACTTACTCATTTTTTGTGTCCAAAAACATGACTTTTTACACCATTGGAATGACCTCATTCCAATGAGGGGTCATAAGCTATGTGTTTGACACAAAAACACGAGAAAATAATGAACATGGAATGGCAATACTTGTGAATAGCACCAGCAGCTTTTGACCATTATATTTGGTAAAGGGTTAAAAAGTGTTAGAAAATAATTTCTTCATTGAAAGAATATTTTAGAACACAAATTTGGGGGTGAGGTACAGTGGAAAAAATAACACAATAAAGTTGCAAATGTGAGTGAATGGCATTTGTGCACAGCTACCAATAAAGTAGTCTATTACTAAATTTTCCCTCTTATTTGATGCACGTTTTGGGGTCGGAAAAAGTTCTCTGAAGGGTTATACGTGACAAAGATATTTGAATCCCCAAATTCAAGAGATGCGATCAAATTTTGTTCAGATCGAGCATTGTTGTCACGGTTCCCATGTTACAGAACAAAACTACAGTAAAAGCTGTGAAATATTGTTCTCTCCTTGAATCAAGTCCCCCCCCCCCCCCCCCCACCCCCCATACTGCAGCCTCACTTGATGAGAAACAATTGGAAAGACTGTACAGTATGTTTTGGAAACTAAAGTCAATCTCATACTCTCTCAGTTTCCTATGATTTGCTTAGGTACTGCAGAACTCAGGGTCCATTGAGGTTTTTTTTTTTTCTGTTTGACTATCTTGTCTTGGCACTTCTAACAAAACCATGTCCCTAGGTTAATATTTGGGCTTCCTACGAAAGCCCAAATTTGATCTTTGTTCAATATGGAGGGTAATTTAAAAAAATCTTCTTCTTCAGATCCACCAGTCAGAATGCTTTGGTATTTGGTATGCAGCATCTCTAAGGGGGTCAGATTCAAGTTTGTTCAAATCAGATCCCTAGGTATATATTTGGGCTCACTATGATAGCCCAAATTTTTACTTAACGCAATATGAGTAAGTTTCTTTAAAAATCTTCTTCTTCAGATCCACCAATCAGAATGCTTTTATATTTGGTATACAAATCTCTAGGGGGGGTCAGATTCCCGGTTGTTCAATTCGAGTGCCTAGGTTAATATTTGGGCTCCATATGGGAATATGAAATTTAACTTAGTACAATATGAGGGAATTTCTTCAAAAATCTTCTTCTTGAGTTCCACTCGTCAGAATGCTTTCACATTTGGTATACAACATCTCTAGGGGGGTCAGATTCAAGTTTGTTCAAATCGGATCCATAGGTTAATATTTGGGCTCGCTATGGTAGCGCAAATTTGAACTTAGTGCAATTCGAAGAAATTTCTTTACAATTTCTCTTCTTCAGATCCAACAGTCAGAATGCTTTCATATTCGGTACACAACATCTCTAGGGAAGTCAGATTCAACTGTGTTCAAATCAAGAGTCTGGGTTAATATTTGGGCTCTCTGTGGGGGCTGGAATTGGCCATTTTGCTGAAGAATTAAACAGTTTGTATTCAGTACCCTCTAGAGGTGTGTAACTAAGATTAATCCACATAGGTTGTATCAAGGGGCTTCATAGGTGAGCTCTACATTTTACTTTATGATCAACCAAAGAAAAGGCATGATGCCCAGATTATTTTTGTCACTCCTGAGTGACTCAAGGATTGACATTGTAGCCTATGGAGATGGCTTGCTTAATGTAGACTCATTCTTGGACTCTGTTTAAATTGTGTTCTCTGTTCAAGATGAGCGCTTCAGGCCCCGTGGGGCCTCTGGTTTCTTTTTTTTTTTTTGCAAGAAATTGCAAATGATTCACCAAACACATGATGTGAAATGTCAGTCTTCAGAAGCCTGAATGTGATTTAAAAACGACCACAAGTAGGATATTTAATGTCACAAGTTGTTTGTTTTTTGTCAAAATTAATTAATTCATGAATTATGTCACGTTTTTGATGAAGAGGGGTATACTAGGGGGGGGGGGGGGATCACATTGATTGAGGGCTATTTTTTTTTAAAATGTTACCACATCAGTATATAAATTTCCCATTTGTGATAGCTTTTTCGGAAGATGTTTGTTTTGTGTCCACATCAATTAATTTATGAATTATATCATTGTTTGGTCACATTCATTGAGGGCTATTTTTTACCACATCAGTATGTGGAAGAAAATTTGACATCAGTTGTTAGGATAAATGGCAGTGTCTGTATTGCTGAATAATATAGCTGCAACCCCAATTTTAGAAACAAAATTGACGTTCACGTTTGTTTCGTGGGGTGCGGAGGGGAGTGGGACACAATTTCTCTAATCTATTGGAGCAATGGACGCAAAATCAGTTTATTTAAGGACGTGTGAAAGGCATCAATAATTAGGCCACATTGAAACTCTTTTTTCAAATTTATTTCCCCTTCACCTTGTGTGAGGACAATATTTATTTATTTATGTTTAAGGTCACATATTTATGCACAATGGCTAATCATGACCGTGACAGTTTTACGGGTGGAGGAAGCCGGAGTACCCGGAGAGAACCACCGAGCAACGACGAGCAGCTGTTAGCTCCCCAACATCGTAACTCCGCACTGCAGCACAGGCAGGGTTAGATTGGTTTAAGACATGCGTACTATCGACGTGCAGTACGCCTTAGTACACGGCGTCATCGTGCCCCCACATGGGCAATGGGGGTGAATTGTCTTGCCCAAGGACACAACGCGGTTGCCGCAGGTACGATTCGAACCGAGGACCTCTCGGCTTGCAGCCTGCACCTCTGCCTACTGAGCCACCGCGCCCCCGTGTGAGGACAATAATAATCTATGTGAATCATTGAATTATGATCAATCACGAAACGAACGTCAACTCAACAACTCTATTTATAGAAATGATACGCATCGCCGATGTGAGGTGGTAATTCGTGGCTAACAAACACAACGGTGAGTAACTATGAACCAAAAAGCTTGAGAGGACCTTTTTCTGAATAACTAATTTGAACAAAATGACTACGTCAACTCAATAATTCTGCAGCCATACATCCGACGGAACATTTTCGAACTTGATCGAGACAATTATCCTGGAAACCCATACAATAAAAAAGAGAATCAAATCGGTTAACAGTTAGTTGTTCAAGTTATGGCGCTATCAATAGTATCATTAGTATCAAGCACAAAATTTGAATAATTCTTCAGCCGTACATCGGACCGAGCCTTTTTCGAACTCGACCAAGACATTGGTCCTTGAAACCCACGTGCCAAATATCTGTCAAATCGGTTGACGCTTGTTGAAGTATCGCGCTATCAAGCTCAAAATTAGTCGATTTTAACAAAGGGCAATAACTCTTGCGAAAAAGCGTGGACACGCCCTATTTTGCGTCATCGAGTGTTGCACATGAATATCAAGCCACAAATCAAATATCAAAATCCGTCCAGAAATAACTAAGTTTTTTACCAAAAAGGGCCACCTGCCCGGCGGCCGGCCCTCGCCATACCAATAGTGAAGGCTTTTTTGTTGAAACATTCGACTGAAAATAGGAAACTAAATGAATAGAATTAAATGAGTATGTCTAATGATATCACACAAAATGAAGAGAAATAGCCGGTTTATGCTTTTTAAAACTGGCAGTAATTGCTTATCAAATAATATTACTGTCTTACTTTTGTTAACGATTCCCATTTTTCTACCGCCCCAAGAGATTCTTTTAAATAGCGAACCCGGACCAGAAGAAACGGATAATTTACCAAATAACGGCGACGTAAATCCTCGACGGAACACCGGCGACGTTTTTTTTTTTCTCGAGTCTGGCAAATGATCGACAACATTGGTGTCATTAAATTGAGATAGGTCGGATATCACACATAAATCTGCTACTACGCACCCCTCCCCCTTATACATCCTGCAAGTATAAATATCTCGATATTAAAATGTCTTGCCTGATGTTCCCTCCTAACTTGGAGGGAGGGGGGGGGGGGGGCATATGGCTATTTTTTAGCTCACCGAAGGGAACTTAACTTATCACTTGCCGTCCGTCGTGAACTTTACATTATTGACTTCTCCTCCCAAACTACTGGACCAAATTGAACCAAATTTGGTGTGCATGTTCCTTATCATATGTCAATTCAAGTTTGTACAAATAACCTTGCGGCGCTGAACCACAAGGGGCATTACTCTGCTAGCACCTATACATTTTTAAAAAAAAAAATTAAAAATCTACTTCTCCAGAATCATTGAGCTCCCTCTAGGAGCCCGAATTTTAACTTGGTGAAATATGAGGAATTTTCTTTAAAAATCTTGCATATTTGGTATGAATGCTTTCATATTTCGTGTACAACATTTCTAGTTTCTAGGGGGGGGGGGGGGGGGGCAGATTCAGATTCAAGTCTGTACAAATCGGGTCCCTCAGTTAGTATTTGGGCTCTCTATTGGAGCCTAATGTTTAACTTTGTGCAATTTGAGGAAATTTCTTTAAAAATCTTCTTCTTCAGATTCAGATCCACCAGTCAGAATCCTTTCATGTTAAGTATACAACATCTATAGGGGGATCAGATTCAAGTTTGTTCAAATCGAGTCCCTGGGTTTATATTTGGGCTGCCTATGGCAGCCTGAATTTTAACATATTAACTTAGTGCAATGTGAGGGAATTTCTTCAAAAATTTTTTTCTTCAGATTCACCAGTCAGAATCCATTCATATTTGGTATGCAACATCTCGCGGTCGGTCAGTTTCAGTTTTGTTCAAATTGGTTACCTGGGTAAATATTTTGCCTCCCTGTTTGAGCCCAAAGTTTAACTTAATGCAATGTGAGGACATTTCTTTTAAAACCCCTTTCTTCAGATCCACCGGCCAGAATTCTTTCGTATTTGGTATATAACATCTCATGGGGGATCAGGTTCAAGTTTGTTCAATTCGAGTCCCTGGCTTATTATTTGGGCTCTCTATGGGCGGGTGGCGGTGGCATGGGGAGCATGTTAGGTTTGTTCAAATCGATTCCTTAGTGTTTTTCCATAAAAGTTGCCTTTCATGACTTCATTCCTTTGTAGAGTTGATGAACCATGTATAACTGAATGTGACCCCAAATACTTCTTTGAACCACTTTGGCAGGTGAGCGATTACAGCCCCTTGGGGCCTCTTAGTTAGTCAAGTTTAGTTGTGATGAAGTCAAAGCTCGACTTATAGTTTGGTGAATGGCGGACGGGTGTAAACAGTTGGTTTCCAGATGATAACTTGATAATGGTTCGACCCACGTCATGAAACTCCATAGGTAGGTTGGCATCGGTGAGTGGAAGAACCCTATTTATTTTGGACTTGCTTGGCCAAAGGTCAAGGTCACAGTGACCATGAACATAGTAAATTGTAAACAATTGGTTTCCGGATGATAACTTGTCTATAGTTAAACTCACATTCATGAAACTTCATACGTAGGTAATGGTTGGCGTTCATGAGAGGAAAAACCCTATTATTTTGGACTCACTAGGTCAAAGGTCAAGGCCACAGTGATCTTGAACATAGTAAATCAAAACAATTGGTTTCCGGATGATAACTTGATAATATTTCGACCCACGTTCATAACACTTCATAGGCAGGATGGCATCAGTGAGATGAAGAACCCTATTTATTTTGGACTTGCTAGGTGAAAGGTCAAGGTCACAGAGATCTTCAACATAGTAAATTGTAAACAATTGGTTTCTGGATGCTAACTTGACTACGGTTGAAGCCAAATTCATGACACTTCATAGGTAGGTTGGCCCAGGTGAGTGGAAGACACCTATTTATCTTGGACTCGCTAGGTCAAAGGTCAAGGTCACAGTGACCTTGTACATAATAAATCGTAAACAATTGATTTCCAGATGATAATTTGACAATGTTTCCACCCACGTTCATGAAACTTCATAGGCAGGTTGGCATTATTGCAAGAAAGAGCCCTATTTATTTTGGAATCAGTAGGTCAAAGGTCAAGGTCACAGTGACCCTTCACATAGTAAATTGTAAACAACTAGTTGCCGGATGATAAGGTGATAATGATTAAACCCACTTTTGTACTGTCACAACTCGACATTGAATCGGTGATCCTATCGGAATTATTTTTGTTTTGTGGGGGGGGGGGGTGCCCCCAGAACGCCCCCATGGCTGTGCCACCGTGCCCCCACTTGAGCAATCGTGATTAAGTGCCTTGCCCATTGACACAACGCAGCTACCCCTGCTGGGGATCGAACTGTGTATCTCTCGGCTTGATGTTAGTAGTAGATCATGTACCCGATTGACCCACATTGGCCGGATCTCATGTGACGTCATAGGCACATGGCCCAGTTAATTAATTTTTGGTTGTCATGGTAGCGTACGTTAGCGCCATCTTGTGACAATATACCCATAATGATACGTGGTCCTAGTGTGCATGCGCAGCGCGTTTTGTTGAGGTGAGACGAGTGTACGTCGTCCATTTTGTATATCCGAGGCTGCCATCTTGGTTTCTATGGTAGCACATGTTTGCTATGTGACCCAAAACCTTCTAGTAGGAAAGGGGTGTGTTCGGAGGGTGTGTTCGATTGAACAGGAGTAATTTTAATTACAGCAAACAACCCGACCATCCCTCTTAATAATCCAAAACTACCGAGACGGACTTAGAAAACCCCCACCTAGGGTTTATAATAGTAGCACGTCGTGCTAAATGAATGATGAGGGGTCTCATGTGGATAAATTGAAGTGAACTAGAGTACATCGAATTACCACAAACATCCAGCCAATCTCTCTAAACCATCAAAACAACTTTATTTGGCACGGATTCCTCAATACTGGACTTAAAAGAGTAGCATACAGTGCTTTAAGGTGCGTTTCCTGGTATGAGTAATTGTATTTGTTCGAATACTTTGTAAAATTACCCAAATAAATCCAGCAGTTCTTTTACTAGTCCGGATTTCCCACTAAATATTCGATTTCTATCTGTTGTCCCCTAGAATTCTTATTTTTGCCCAACAATAGACACATTCCTTTGTATAAGATTAACTTTATTGTTTCCGATGTGCACCATAGTCTCGGTATTTTATCTATCCCGATATTTTCTGTGGTTTATCCTATTTCGTGGCCTGTTTTGCCTTTTACTGGTCCCATTTCTGCCTATCCCAGCAGACTATTTTGTCTTGGCCGTCTCTGTTTTTGCCTTTCCTGTGTATAACGAAGTCCTCTATGATCCTCAAACCCAAAATACAATCAAATAGGGTTAGGTATTATTCGAACGACTCGAATCTTATCGAGCAAATAAGCTTTTGAGCAGTTTCTGAAAAAGTCTCTACTCGAACGACTCAAATCCCATTGAGCAGATGAGTATCGAAAGAGCGATTTCTTTTACGGCTCTTAATGCTCATCGGGGTATAGGAGGATACCTATGACATGATGATGTAGTACTATATATACCTGATGATAATTTAGCTCCTAGCATCTGCCCAGTTCTAGACCTCTGCATGATCTTCATATCTCGAACACCACTATTACTGATTTTCCCAATATTGCCATCGTCTGTCCTATGATTAGCTTTTACACACCAAACCCCACAGTCTTCTTCCACTCTTGCGGCCTTGTACCATTACTAGCACTGGTACAGACTTGCAAACCATCTCAAATTGCTCGAACGACCAGAATCCCATCGAACAAATGAGCCATAGAGTAATTGCCTGAACGAGTGACTCCACGTACGACTATTTTGCTCGTCTAGATATTGAAGGATGGGAAGGATCGTGAGAACTAACAACGTGATATTATAACCTTACTTATTGAAATTGACGTGAAATCCCGCTTATAATATAGTCTTGGTTTTTGAAAGTGTTGTTAAACCCTAATGAACCTATTTGCCATTGAATTATGATCTTTTGTCAGTTTAAACAATGAAGGTTTGTTTTACTATAGCTTGTCTGAAGTTTGATCCTTCCGCAATCTTTCAAAATTTCTCGATTGCCATATTTGTCGCCACATTAACATATGAACATACATGTGTGGTTCTGTGTTTATTGCATGTCGCTGTACAACACGTTTTGGTAAATTGTTATATTTCACATAACCGCTGCTATTTCTGCGATATATACCATCTCTTTCCTGAAAAATCATGCTTGGGGCCTGCAATATTTACCGAAATTAACAATATTGGGTGTGCACCATTACGTGTCACGTATTTTCATATTATTACTCAACAAGACAATGCCTGAATTTTATGAAATTAGGCGCACATAGATAATACAAATTCACTAACATTTCGAAATTTCAATCTTCATGTTAATGTTAAATATTCTGACATCTTTAGAAAATTAAGGGGAAGTAACTTTCACGTGTGTCTCTTCCAAACGGGAATTGTCAGCCATGTATGCTTCTTCGTTAGTAATATTTATCACCCAGCTCCCACACCGATTCCAGGTAAACTATTTCTTCCAGAGTACAAGCTTATGCGAGCATATTCTAGAATTGTTATAAGTCAGGGAGCCGTGACATAACGGGGTGTTACAACGCACTTTGTAATAAAAGTTGCAAAATGTAATAATTATTACAAAATGCCACTACTTGGCCGGGAAAAACGTTGCAATATGTAATAATTATTACAAAATGCAACTACTTGGACGGGAAAAACGTTTCAAAAAGTAATAAACTTTTTTTTCAAAGGGACACTTTTTTTTCGAAAGGGAAATCAAAAACTAATTCATGTCGTTATTAAAATAAATTTGTGTCTCTATGATTCTACGACTGTCTTCGGGTTTGTTATACGCATTTCTACGTGTATTTGAACGAGTTACGTATATGTTCGAAATTTTATTACAAAATGCATCTACTTAGAATGGAAAAACGTTGCAAAATGTAATAATTATTACAAAATGCAACTACATGGACTGGAAGAACGTTGCAAAATGTAATAAATGTTACAAACTGCAACTACATCGACTGGTAAAACGTTGCAATATGTATTAAAATATTTTCAAGCAGAGCAGTCAAACTAATTCATTGTATTATACAATTATTAATTGTATCTGAATGTATCAACCAAATGCTATCAATGTGTGTTGTATGCAGAGATGACCACTGATGATTAGTATAGTGGTGATGACAGGAAATGGCTAGTGATCGTCTATGGCAATCTCTGGTGATTGTTGGGAGCGAGATGTGATAGAGGGCTATGAATACTAGTCGCACTCAGGCCTGGCATTCTGAAAAATGCAGGAGGGCAAAAAATCGCTCTCCTCAATCAGCTTAGGAGAGCAATTAGCTTTACACAGCATTTTAAGTATCCAGTAGAACGAACTCATTGAAACTGAAACCAACAGACTACATCAGTGATTTTATTAACTTTATTAAGGTAAAGCGAAATCTCTTAGACATCTAGATGTCTCACTCAACAACCGAACACACACTTGACAAGACCTGTGTGTGTACCCAGACCTGTTGTCCAAGAAAGTCATACGCCTACCACTACCACCTTCAACCCCCCAACAGGTCTGCTTGAATCTACAGTCACATCCTGGTGCAAGTGCTTCAAGTGACAGGATAGTAGTAATGGTAGTATATTATAGTGTCAATATTCCTTGACTAATTACCCCTCAAACTGTGATGTCAGTTGTTGAACTTGAAACTGACAGAAAAAAAATATTGCTGTGCCCCATTTTGCTTCAAATGATTGCAACTCTGTTTGGGTATGGTTGCAGCCATTACCTTTCACCACTAAACCACTTTCAAAATGAAATTACGTGATGTTATGTGACTTCGAAGTTACATTACAAATATTTAGGAGGGCAATTTTTCGCTCTCCTTAATTCTTTCAGGAGGGCAGTAAGGAGAGCTAAAAAATCGCTCTCCTGAAATTGCCAAGCCTGCGCACTGAGGCCTCTCCTCACCCCCTCACATCTTCATGCGGGGAGATGTTCATTGGTGATAGCCATTGACGATCATGCCTAGTGATCGCTTATGGCGATCGCAAGTGATCGTTACTAGTGATCATCAGTGATCACCTCCCTGTATGAGGATGAGAGGGCTGTGAGGAGAGACCCCCATGGAGTCTTCACCTCACCCCCGTCACATCTTCATACGTGGAGATGTTCATTGGTGATAGCCATTGACGATCATGCGTAGTGATCGCTTATGGCGATCGCAAGTGATCGTTACTAGTGATCATCAGTGATCACCTCCCTGTATGATGATGAGAGGGATGTGAGGAGAGACCCCATGAAGTCTTCACCTCATACCCCTCACATCCGTATCTCGCTCCCAACGATCACCGGAGATCATAGACATCCCAGATTTGACCGGATCAGAACCAGATTAACCGCAAAAGCAAATCACCACCAGGCACAGTTGCGCTGCGATTTATAGAAATGTCACTTTTTAAGATTTTGGGTTATAAATCGAGGACCAACATATAAACCTCTGGTCGACGTAGTGGTTTGCTATTTGTGTATTGATTTTACTAGGCTTTGCCGCACTGTTATTTATTGAGGTTTTACGATACTTTTAACAGCTAGGGTCATATCGTGGCGGTGGAGGAAGCCGGAGTACTAGGATAGAACCGTCGAACAGCCGCGAGTAACTGTCAGACTCTCCAATGCACTAACCTAGGTTAACATTGGTTGAAGGCGAGTGCACCATCGACGTGTCATACGTCTTAGCACATTTTGCCACCATGTTCCCACATAAGCAATCCGGATTAAGTGTCTTGCTCAAAGACACAGGGTGAGTGACACGGTCCCGGATCGAACTTTTGAACCCTCAGTCTAAAGTTCGACAATATGGTCAATGTGTCACCGCGCTCCGCTTTACCTCGTTGGAATGAATAAAGAAATTTTGAGTGAAGCAGCTGAACATTTTGGGTGAACAACGTGTTTTTATTTTTGTGCGAGTGTGTGTGAGGGGGGGGGGGTGGGGTAGGGGATGGGTGGAGGTTATGCGCAATGAAGGCGCACGTGGCCATCTATATGGGCGCGAGCTCCACTTACATCCGAAATTACATATATAATATTTTTCATGCAAAATCGTAAACCAAGTCATGCGGGAACAAGAGAACTGGGAAGGCCGCCAAGACACAAAGAGCCACCCGCCCATGAGACGGAGAAAAAATAGGGAGGAGACCACAATACTCATCCACCAATTGGAGGCACCGAAGCGAACCACCGGCGCCCTCTACTCGCGACTCGGGCAGCGGCGTCCAGACCTAGACCGCTCATGCGACATCACGTCGAGTGCTGAAGGGAATTGACATTGTCATCAGGGAAGTCGGTCACTAGACTTTTGTGTACTAATTCCGTTGATGTTGAGCGTCTTGAATCTCTGAGCCTGGTCGAGTGAGCCAGCGAACGCAGCTATCTCATCCCATAAGCAGTCGTACTAATCTAGGATCGGGGCTACTCAACGGCACAGCCCTACCGCTGGGCCCGAACAACGTCCTGAAAGCTCCGCGGACAACGACAGTGCGCCCACTAAGACGTCGCCGGTGTCATAGCTCCTCTAACAGTTTCCTCCTCTTGAGACCTGTTTTTTCCATTAACATACACCATGCATTAAGCATCCACACCAGCCAGCGATGCAAGCGGTGCGCACTGTACACAGCCATGTAACTAGAGTTGGCCATTGAAACCATAATTGTTGAGTCAGCGACAGGACATTGAGGTGTCGGGGTCCTGGAGGAGCGGTGATCCGGATGTGGGTGAGGATAAGTTGGTTATATAACATACCTCGAGCGTGTCCGGAATGCATGGGGGCAGGAGAATGAATAACTTTGGGCCGTAAGTCAGACACCTTAACGCTTCTGGCGACAACCAGAAGGGCGATTTTTAGTTTACAGCCGGGCCCGAAGTCCTAGGTGCACATGACACGCCCAATCCCAGACACTACTCCACCCGGGGTGGATTCTATCAAGCTTTTGATACCCTTTTATGAGATCGTTCGCGATTAGAGGTTAGAGGGTCTTTTCCCCAAGGTTGGTGGGGCGCTCTTGGGGTGTTTCAAGGCCCGATTCTTCTTAGTTGAGTGGTGCGGGTGTGCCGAGTACCGATATAGCCAGGTTGGGGCTCGTACCCCGTTGACCTGGTGCGCATTAGTCCGGCTAACACAGTATGTGTGTGTGACTACATCAGCATAGTCGTAAAAGGCCTGACAAAGCTCATGAAGAGCCTCAGAATAGAGACTCTATCACCCCCCCCCTCCCTCCCCCATCTTTCCTATTAGAACCATCGAGGCCTTTGAGAAGGCACATGCGGGCTATTGCTCTGCTGGTTATTTTATCACAAGACGTATTGAGGGTCAGGTTCTTCTTAACGACGATGCCCAGAAAACAGGCTTCCTAACAGTGATTTACCCTCTTCCCGACGATTGCAACCATTGCGGTCATTGGTGGAGCGTCTTCTGTGGGGTTTCGATCTTTTAAACTGGGGGCTATGGAATGACTGCAATTTACTTCATATAGCGGCAACGTGCGCCTAGCAAAGAAATGGATAGCAGCAGACTGGATTGACGCTTTCCAACAGAAATGGCTTGTGCGCTTTTGTTATCAGGAGGTGCCAAGTCTTCCAAACTTAGTGAAAGAAGAACAGTTTCATTGAATGGATTTAAAAGGTTCTGATTTTTTAAACTGTTAAGTCTACAAGGTGTCCATCAATTATTCAGAGTAAAGTGTCTGATGAGTAGGCAAAAATGTTGAAAATTTTAAACTGTTCCAGACAAATTTTAAATATGTTATTTTTGTAAAGTACAGTTGCGACAGCCATTTTGGGATGGCTAGAAAGACAACAGTATGCGCAGAATAATTGAAGTTTCATGAAACTAGTGAACCGATAATTTCAGATACTTTTCAATATCATTTTAACACCAAGTGGACGATAACGCAAGCAGCACAGGTGATGGTTATTTTTTCGGATCAGATTTCAATTGTTTCGGGCACGTGAGGTACAAATAGCAATATTAATTTAACCTTTCACACGTTTTCTTTTTATTAGTATTATTTCTCAAGACCTCAGAATCAGGGGAGCACTACATATACTACAACTGGTAAAAAGACAACTTGTAATCATTTATTTTAAATTTACGAATTGAATTCGAAAATCCGAAAACCCAAAGAACAATATCTGAGTGGATACAAGGGATATCTCACGAGTGGCAGCGAGAAGCTCGAGAAACATTATTTTTGCGAGCTATTTTCGGAAGCTAAAATACACTATTTGCAGTGGGGAAGCGTGTGCTATTTCTGGTATACACTCACAAATCACGAGATTTTTTTTTTCCTCAGAAGGTGTGACATTACACCAGTGACTGATTTCCTCTCCGTCCAAGAAAGCATTTAAAAAAATGTTTAGCATTCTCTCTTGGAATAGTGATGCTGAACCATTTCAGAATTTTGCATGAATACCACATCTATTCAATTATAACCAGTTTCTACCTCTACTTTTTATATTTGTGAAACTAATTACATTCTGTTTTTCTAATTACCAATAAATAATAAGTGTTGTATTTTTATTCTATGTTATCCTTTGTAATTCTTTCGAATAAGTAGCCGAATAGTTCCTATGAAAAGGAGTACCAATGCCTCCCATTACCCTGACCCTGCGTCTATCCTAAACCTACTAAAGCTGAACAACATTTTCATCATGAAAATGTTTGCCCGGAAAGATGACTTGTGGATGCATGCCTAAGGTAATATAATGAAATCCATAAAACCCAAGGAAAGCAAAGTGAAGTATTTTTGTTTCCATATCATCCTGCACGAATAGTATGTTAATTATGTTCCCGAAAGGGCCCTTTATGTCGCTCTCTACCTGACTCCCATCCGCACCCGGACCCCAGACCACCCCCGTCCAAACTTCTATCACTGACACAACCTTTATAAGCTCATTTGCCTACTCTGGTCGACTATCTATGTACAGTTCGCATCGTTTGCATCGCAGGCTGGGTGTGGATGCCTACTGCAAAGTTTGTGAAGATGCAGAAAAGTCGGGAATCAACAGAGAAAAATGGTTAGAGTAGCTATGACGTCAGTGCCGTCATGGAGAGCGCGAAAGGTCATGACGGGGTTAACCGCTGTCGATGTCCACAGATAGTGAGTGAACGTTGATTGGGCCCAGCAACACCGCCCCTGGCCTATGTCTATACCCTCGTAACACTGTCCGCACAGTGAGAGC
This sequence comes from Pictodentalium vernedei, assembly GCA_031216915.1. Lineage (NCBI taxonomy): Eukaryota > Metazoa > Mollusca > Scaphopoda > Dentaliida > Dentaliidae > Pictodentalium > Pictodentalium vernedei. The sequence goes on from CM062297.1 coordinate 866,676,729, forward strand.
CTTTCACCGCAGTCGCTTCAGACCAAGTCTGCCTTACCCTGTGCCATTTCGCACAGAACTTGTGTCAGTGGTGCCATTTCCCCCAGTAGAATTTGACTGTCGCTATATCCCACACCATGGTAGAATCGCCGAGTGAGTGTGTCGCTTTCGGTTGGGTCACTGGTTGGAGGGTTTCTGGTATAGGGTCACTGTTGGGAGAAGAGGGAAGTACGACTGTGTCACTCTCGGTCTGGCGACTGCATGGATGGCGTCTGAGATAGTGTCAACGTTGGGAGCATGGGTGAGGCTACTGTGTCGCTAGGTCGGGCCACTGGTTGGAGGGCTTATGAGATAGGTTCACCGATGGGAGAAGATGGGGGAGGGAGAGAGAGGGGGACTTTGTCGCTATCGATCGGGCCACTGGTTAGAGGTCTCTGCGTCGCCAATAGGTCACTAGTTCACTAGGTCCTTGTAAAGTAGGCCATGATTTCTGGACGGGGCAGCGACAGTGGTGCTCTCCGTCGGAATACTCTGAGACCAATGAGGTCTATGAGGATGCCTCATTGAGGTCTCTTCTCATAGCCCTCACATCGTCATCCCCCCCCCCCCCCAACAATCACTAGAGAGCACCATCAGCAACCACTAGGCATCCACAGTGAACGCCACTGGCGACGATCACCAGTGATCATCTTCCCAATGGGAATAGGAGGGCTGTGAGGAGATGTCCCAACGAGGCCTCGTCTCATAGCTCTCACATTCCCATCTCGATCCAACAATCACTTGATATCAATCAGTATGGATGTCAGTGATCTTTAGTGATTGTTGGGAGCGCGGTGTGGATGTGAGGGCAATGAGGTGTGGACTCAATAAGTCGTCTCCTCACAGCCCTCTCATCCTCAAACAGGGATATAATCACTAATGGTCGCTAGTAACGATCACTAGAGATCGTCATAATCGATCACTAGGCATCCCTGGTGATCGTCAATGGCGACCACCAATGATCATCTCCTCGTATGAGGATGCGGGAGGGGGGGGGGGGTGGGTGAGGAGAGGCATCAGTGCGGCTAGTACTCATAGCCCTCTAATCCTTATCTTGCTACCAACGATCACTAGAGATCATCACCATAGACGATCAGTAGCCATTTCTTATCATCGCCACTATGCTGATCACCAGTGGACGTCTCTACAAACAACACACATTGACAGCATTTTGTTAAGACATTCAGATGATTGCTCTGCTTGAAACTATTTTATTACATATTGCAACGTTTTTCCAATCGATGTAGTTGCAGTTTATAACATTTATTACATTTTGCAACGTTTTTCCAGTCCAAGTAGTTGCATTTTGTAAAAAAATCTCGAACATATACGAAACTCGTCCGAATACACGTAGAAATGCGTATAACATACCCGAAGACAGTCGTAGAATCATAAAGACACAAATTTATTTTAATAACAACATGAATTAGTTTTTGATTTCCCCTTCGAAAAAAAGTGTCCCTTTGAAAAAAAGGTTTATTACATTTTGCTACGTTTTTCCAGGCCAAGTAGTTGCATTTTGTAATAATTATTACATATTGCGACGTTTTTTCCCGTCCAAGTAGCGGCATTTTGTAATAATTATTACATTTTGCAACTTTTATTACAAAGTGGGTTGTAACATAGCGGGTTGTCTATTTGCGTTTAGTTGGAATATATCTTAAAAATCAGTTTAATTTAGTTCAATATTATTTATATTACAACGGTTGAAGTAAAAGTAATACAATTCCTTCTTCTTCCTGTCCACATGTTACAGATATGGAAGGGTTACCTCCATGGGCGCAGATCTGTTGTAAGAAGTGGGGGGGACATGACCGAAAGCAGATGCCGAAGGCATCTGCCGCGAGTACCGAAGGCACGAGCGTTTGGAGGGGGGTCTGGTGGGTTCTCCCCCCAGAAAATTTTTTTCAGAAAGGGATAAAAAGAAGCATTCTGGCAGCATTTGGAGTGAAATCCTTTTTGTTTTTTTAAGCCTTAAAAGGCTATTTTTAACTGAATTTTTTCATATCACTGCTACAGAATTGGGTGATTTTAAATATACTTTAAAAATAGCTCACCGTAAGTTACGGTGAGCTATTTTTAAAGTATATTTCGTAAGACTGCTCATTCGACACATCTAAGGTACTTGCAGTTGTTACTGCAGACGTCTCACAAAGAGTCGAGGTTGGGCGGGGGTGACAGATGCCCAAAGCATCAGTTGTGAGTGTCGTAGCTTACTGAGGGTGGTTCGGATGTGGGGGGTGGGGCAAACCCTCGAAAATATTTTAATGCAGCTCTCAAATGCTGCATTTTGGTGGCTCTGGGGTGAATTTCCTGTTGGTTTGTCTTAATAGAAAATATAGTTTTTTCAACAACACGTAATATTTTGAAATACTGGTCCGTTTAATCTGATTAATAGTGATTATCATATACCCCAAATAAAATAACACTTGAGCCTGTACTCACATAAATAAACGTTAATCAACATGCTCGTGTCAAACGGGAAAGCCCCCACATCTTGTGTGATAACTTTCCATGTCAAGTTGCTTTCGGATTTTTATGGGGGGGGGGGGGGACACTACACATGATGTCCCCCCCTACAAAATGTTTGGGGGGGACACGTCCCCCCCGTCCCCCCCCCCCCCCCCATGATCTGCGCCCATGGTTACCTCCGTAGCGGCAGGCTGGTTTGTATTTCCATAGTTTACCATCTCCACTAATCAAGTGTAAATACATTATTAACAAGGCGAAAGCATTTCGTTTACAGAGAAACCGTTCATTGTTGTCCATACTCAGTTGATATGCCAACGATCTCGGTCGATATGAACAAGATAGCGTTGTATCACTTGATGAGTTACCAATCACAACTGATTTGTTCATGTCGTAATCGTTCACCGGTATTCGTCGAATGCAATCTGAAAACTTGAAGCCGAGTTTTCCTTTTGTTTGGTGATAAATTAATGATGGCAATAAGTAAGGTTTTGGTGGATGATTAAAAAAGAAGAGAGTTGTACAGAAACTTTAACGCAAATTGAGATTTAGATTCAAAATCAATTGTTCGTCGAAGTAAGAGAAGAACTAGTTCAACTATTCGAATGTTTGGAAAACAGGAAACTTAGTATGAAAAGTTCAATTTTTTTCGAATCTCGAATCGATTCTTATCTCTGATCTCGATACCGAATCCGAAATCGAATCTTAATAGACAAGTTATTTCGCATTTCACCAAACGGAAGCTACAGAACACTAAGCCAGAAAAAAGGACACTGTCATCTGCAAAATGAGGTCCCCAGAGGGTGAATTTAGTGATGCTACTCTGCACAGCAGGGTAGAATCACTAAATTTACCCCCTGTGAACCTGAGTCGGAATCATCACAAAACTAAACAGAAAGAGGTACCCAGGGGATACATTGACCCACTGCATGGGATAGCATCATCAAATTCACCCTCTGGGGACCACATTCAGCAAATGTCAGATGGCTTATTTTCAGGCGTGTAGAACACTGTGATGACCCTGAAAATACCCTTTTTCAGCATGTGTGTGTGTCTGGGAGGGGGGGGGGGGGGGGGGCTTTTCCGTGTGATGGAGTCGTGGAGAGCATTTGTATTTCTCTATATGTCTCTTGTCTACTGTGGTAAACAGGTTCTGCTCTGCTGGTAAGATAGAACCCAATAGCCAATATCTGCGATGGAATTCCACTAAAGTGTGCAACACAAGTGGACACGATTGGGAAAAATGACTTTACACTTGTGTTGAGGTCACGATATAGTCTTAGGGGCTGGAAGTCATTTTAAACACGAATAATTAAATATTATCTGTAGCTGCGTCGCAGAAGTGGGTAGGCCTTTCATCCAAAGTTCTAGTTTCTGAAGGCTCAGCTTGTTACTATTCACCTCAGTCTGTGACAACGACTGCGTTTGGACAACATGAGCCAAACAGACTTACACAATTTGACCTTCTTAGCATCAATCAATAGCGTTCCCTCGTTCGGCGGATGAAAAAGTGATATATTCTATGATGAGACAAGGGGGAGGCAGGAGGGGCAAGAGGGATACGTTTGGGCATATATATTAAATTGCGCACTGTTGCTTCTGTGCTTCATTATATCCAGCGTTCCATTCGTATTTCTATTTATATTTCGAAAGGTCTGTACATTGTAGCTGCAACAATACAACAATTGATGTAACCAGAGAATGTGGGGTCATCTTGGAATCTCTCCAGACCGGATATCAAACCCTTGACATCGTGATAGACAGACCAGCACATGAATCCACTAGATTCACCACATCTTCCATTTGCACCAGTCAGTTTGTATAGGTACAAAACGACTCAGTGCGAAACGACTCAGTACGAAATGGTAAAGGAATGAAACGACCCGGATGACGAACTGGTAAAGGAACGAAAAGACCAGAGACTCCTACAGTTAAAACTAGAAGCCCTGTCATGAACAGTGCGCTTATCTAGGCTTAATTGCGTATAGGAATTGCGCGCAATTGCCATATCGAATGGCATCCAAAGCACGGCATGTTCTCCTGGTTACTCATTGTAAACACAAGCAATGTTTCTGTCAATGGACCTCCGGGTTGCCCGGAGGTCCATTGGCTGAAACATTGCTTGTGCACAGGCCATGTGTACAGAATTTGATAGCCTTACTGCGGTCATAACGCGTAGCTTAACGCGCAGATCCACGTGCTGTTTGTGCACATTTCATGACAGGACTTCTAGTTTTAACTGTAGCTACGGTCTAACGATTGCTTTATTAAAACCGTTGATTATGATCCAAGGGACCGTCTTATTTATTATTTTGAGTCAGACGGTATTGAAAAGTTTGCAGTGTTAACGTATCACCACAAAATGCACAATTGGTCGTACCAAACTGGATATTCTGAACTCCTGACTAAAGAAGATTATTTATAAGTAGGTCCGAGAAATTAATTGCACGTCGTGCACGACCCCTGGATATTCCATGGTCTATACTACTAACCTAACAATTAAACATTGTCACTTAGTCAATTAAATATGAATTAAGCCTACATGAATGAATTGTCTAATGTCAACTTCATCCAATTTTCGTTGGAAATGTACATGTAACAAATTACACAGAGCAAGAAAGATTCGAAATAATCAAATCTTGAGACTGATTCAGGATCGATCTCAAGGTAGACGTATGATATCGAAATCGAATCGAATCTCGAATATTCGCAGGACACTGATGAAAAGAACGAGACACAATAACGTTGTCAGAAAACTGTAACAGATCTGAGAATATGTTGTTATTATTTGTTTTGGTTTAATAAAATAGAGAGGTAATTGCTTGGTTAGTTTCAGATCAGACAGGGATATCACCCCTCGGTAAATTTACAGTACAGTCGCCGTGTATTGGCCGTAATCCACGTGTGGGCAGTAATGTCCATGCATGAGTTTACCAGGTACTATAAATCATCAGCAGCAAAATTTTAATTAATGAAGCACCGGGTTGTACCCGGTGCTTCATTAATTAAATTTTTGATGATTATTCCTATAATTAGTGTTTGGAATCTAATACTATTGCGTCCGTGGGATTAATGCCCATCCGTGGAAAATGGCCAGTCCACGGCGACTGTACTGTACATCAGCAGTTGACCTTCGGTGTCAGGCTGATATGAAATTACCTTGGTCCGACATCGCGACCGATATCTCATCCGATGTGAAATTAATTAATTATTAATTAAAGATTATTACTTGGTCAGTTTCATATCTCGGCCGATATCGATATGGAACTAATCAATTAATAACCTCTGTATTTAATAAACCCAAACAAATAATTACAAAATGTTCTCAGATTTATTACACTTTTCTGACAGTGTTATTATTTCTCATTCGTTCACCAAGTCCGACGTGTCCTCTTCTAGTTCAGCTGTTACCGAACGTCTTGGCTTTCTCACTGGAAATCCGCGATGTTCTGATAGCTGAACTATCTCATTTCTCACTGACGAATCTCCGCTTATAACTCTGAATCTTAGTTTACATTGAATGTTCTCTTCATTCTTCTCTCCATACACTCAATCCTTATATATAGCCATCTATAATTCGTTATCATACAAAAACTCAGCTTCAAGTCGCTCCATTGTGCCTGGCCACACCAGTTTATCTGATTGCATTCGGCGAAAACAGTGAAAGACCTCAATCTAAACAAATTTATTGTGCCAAGTAAAAACGCATCAATGGGAGCAACAGCACAAGGCTAGCTTGGTTCGTATCGGCCAAGATCGGCGTCACATCAGCCGAGTTTGGAGTCATATCTACCGAGTTTTGATAATGGGCAATTCCGAGAGAAAAAAATCATACCTAATACAGAACATTTAATTATAATTTCTTGCCAATACGGGGTCATGAGCATTATATTTATTACATGCTCATGCAGTCTCTCTTATGCAATACGGCGTGCAATACGGCTGTGCAATACGGAATTCCATATTGCACACCAACCTGTTCACGCCATGTAGCAATGCGACTGCATAAAGTGCATGGTGTTTACCACCGTTGATAGAAAAGAAAATTAGGTCAGTAGGTGCTTGGGTCATGTAATAAATACAAAACCACATGTATGTTTCAATGAGTCGTTTTGTATTCAATTCGTCAGATGTGCGTAGAAAGAAAACGTCTCGACCTTCGATCTCGACGTTTTCTTCCTACGCACATCTGACTCATTGAATAACGACTCATTGAAACATACATGTAGTTTTGTCTATATATTAACCCTTTATATAAAACGATTATTGGACAACACTTTCAAAAATCTTTCCTGAACACTTTAATTATAAGACCCTGCGTATCAGACATTTTGTTTTATTTTCTATTGAATTTCGAACCGAATCGGATCTATTAATCGAAATCGATTCGAATCTTCAATCGAATCGGCCTTGTAGATAAAGTCAGAAATTTCCGATCGCACTGACAGAAGAGCACGACTCATCATTATAAAATACAATGTTTTTCGAATCCTATTTGCTTTTTAACTGTTTACCCGCGAGGTGACTGAATGAAATTTGAAAATACTTTTCGCTATTTTGTGCGATGATAATTTAAATTCTGTGCTTAGATTATATGAACATGCTCGAAGTCAATATGTGGAAATGCTGTCAGAAGGCGCTAACTGAATGTATTGCAAGAATGGCGTTACAATCATCAGATAAACCACATGGATTTATTCCACATTTCTTCCCAGGAACGAAGTGCCACTTCACTTGCTGGAAGACTGTAAGATATCTAATACACAGAGGATATGGAATGAGTGTTTTTCTCATATAATATTTATGAAACGAGTCTAAGAAGTTTCCGTTTTGGCGAGCCTCTGGCGAGCCCAAACGGAAAATTCGGACGAGGTTCATAAATATTATATGAGAAAAACACTCATTTCATATTCTATTTATCATATGACACACACGCACAAATTAGCCACTTAGTATGACTTTTTAACCCATCACCTAACTTGAGTTGCAGACTGCACTTGGAAAAAACATCCTCGTATAACTAAAAATTTTCAGTTTTTGCTTCCAAAACATAGGTTATGACCCCTCGTTGGAACGAGCTCGTCGAGCTCGTTCCAATGAGGGGTCATAATCTATGTTTTGGAAGCAAAAAAGTGAAAATATAAAAAAAATGAATGGCGTTTTTCTTGTAGGTAAAAGATTAATACAATATAACCCACCCCATATAGGACAGATAACGTAAATTCTCCCTACTGAAATTATGCAAATGTCACCCAGTTGTATTTTGTTTAGCCAATCAAATTGTCCAGTTTTGAAATTGACCAATGAAAGCTCCCAACTCTAATTATGCAAATTATGAAATTGTGGCCCAGTTTTATTTTGTTCAGCCAGTCAAATTGACAAGTTTTGAAACTGACCAATGAAATTGGTGGAAGGCTTTATTTATCACTGATCAATATGAAAACAAAATATCAAATGTTTTAAAGTGAACAAAACGGACGAGTCATATGATAAAGCAATATATCACATGAAACTCCCTCGCTGGAAGGAACTCGACGAGCTCGTTCTAGTGCGGGGTCGAAGGATGTGGTTTGGGGAAGAAGATTGAAAAGTAATGAACTTTTAGAGTGATTTTTGTATATATTCAGTTTTAGCCATTACTTTGTATATACTAAGGTGTTTCCGGTAATTTTCAAGTTTCCTTTATTTCGGTTAAGCGATTAGGTGAAAAGTATGTGCTTGATGCGCATGTAGGACTTGACTCTGATAAAACACACACGGCAGCTCTACATCATTTGTCATCACCCCACCTCTTTTGAGCAGCTAGGAATGAAAATTCATGTCACAGTAAAAAATAAGAAACTTTGCTATTTTATGTTATGTATTGCTATTACCATTATGTTGTGTACAAAATATGTAACCGAGTCTCGCTCCAGGTTCTAAGGGTAGATCACGACGAGTCGTCTTCGACTCGTCGTGATCTGCCCTCAGAGCCCAGAGCGAGACTCGGTTACATATTTTGTACATCCACATAATGGTAATAATCTCCATGGAACATAGCATACTGTAGACGAGACTTATAGTATTTACCATGTCCTATATTTTTAAGACGGTACAGAAACCGCACATGTTGCTACTTAAGGAGAGGTAAAAACTGCTTGAAGATTCGATTCTCACCCCGATGAGATTCGAGGCACCATTCGACTTTACCTTTGTGATTTACATTGCCCATTCCGTCTAAAATATTGCAATAAAAAGGAAACCAATGCTTATATATTTTTGTATACTTTACAGTTATTAATTACTTATAATTTAGAAGAAATACAGACAAGAAAATTCCCAGCTTGTTCGCCTTCAGATGCCACCAGGTGATTCATTAGTGGACATTTCGCAAGTGTTCCTTGGTCTTTTCAGAAGAAATTGTAAAAAAAAAGTTCTGAAGAAATCTCTACCCTGTTCTGTTTTTGAAGTAGAGTTCGTACGACCGACGGTTACGAATGAAGACAATGATGTGATCTTCCAGTTGATATATTACCCGAAGCTATAACAATGTTATAATTTAACGATTATACGAGCTGTCCCCACTGGGAATGTATTTCGAGTAATATATTTATTATATTCCGGAACACAGAGGTTTAAATTTAAAAATTGAACTTGGCACTGGACTCCTCTGAATATACTGGAGGCCATTTAAATAACATCCTCACTTATTTTGCGTTTATTCTAATATGACGTACACTGACGTTATAACTATCTATCCCTAAGGCAAACTCTCAGCGAACCTATTAAGTGAGACATGTATTAAGAGAGACGCGAAAATGGAATTAAAATTACTGATATGTTTAATTATTTCGACAGACTGCGCCTATGTTCTTTATTCTTGCCAATTTTACAGAAATCGCTGGTGGGTTTCGCACATGTCATTTCATCTCTTTGCTTCGAAAGATGTAATATTTATGTTGACCGGGATCGCTTTTCCGACCAAACGAATTATTACATCTGATTGAATCTTAGCATATGCGAGCGATGGACTTTTTTTAAGGGTCAAGACTGGCTATAATGACGTCGGGTTTGTTTCAGAATTTACCTGGTGGCCTAATAGCCTGGGACTTTACATTTTCACAAAATTACTGTATGACGGATATTCCGCCAATTTCCATTCAAATTTTCTGAAACCAGGGGGAGAAAGAAAGAATGATCGACTATGCAGGTCAAAGTCAATCAAATACAATCCAGTTGAACTGGAACCCAACTCATAGTTTGCTATTGCATTCTGTGATTTCTCCATTTTGTAAATTACTTTCTAAACAAATGAAATCTAGTGATCCGGTTAGCTAAAAAGAACGATGTCAAGAAGTAATAACATGAATGTGTAGAAACCATTATCTATTACTGAAACATTTCAAACAATATAATGTTTCAACGGTACAATTTGTATGGAGATGAAGGATGATATTATTTTAAGAAGTAATCAAAATTATACCTTCACTTCTGTGTTGGACTCTGCAAGAACAGGGCATTAGGACCCAGCAAAAGCAATGCTACGCTACAGCCACTGTGGAATGGTCAAAATCCACGCGCGGGCAGTTTTTCCCACGAGGCATTTTGTCAATTAATAATCAGTAGTTTTCACTAAATATTCAATGAATGAACCACCGGGTTGTACCCGGTGGTTCATTCATTGAGAATTTGATGGCGATCAAAGGCGTTAGCCATTTTTTTTTCTACTTAGTCTGCCACAGTTATGGTTACTTACCCACCCTTCTTAAAAACAACGCCCAGTTTAGGAGTTTTTCTTAAATGTTCAATTTAAACTCGCGTTCTCGCGTTCTCGAGACTTTTAAAATATATTGTCAAACAAAAATCATAACTAGAAACGTAGTATCGACCTGGCAAATTCGAATACATCGGTTTTGGCCGATTTTGCGGGTCATGTTATTGATGTCGACTTTACTAAAAATTAAATGTCGGCCGATTTTCAAAAAAATATATATATCATGTTGTAGAGCTTAAAAGTAAGAGATACGTGTTTTCAAGTTTTTCGAATTAGCATCATTTTTTAATTTTAACGTCACTTCACGTTTTGGGGAAGCTTTCCTTAAAAACGCTGATTTTCTAACACACCTACTTCTCTTTTAATAATACATACAACTATGAAATTCAACACATCATAACGCTGTTAGTAGTATGTCATGTACTCGGACACCCCCCATTGGCCGGACCCCGGTGCCGGACCCCGGAAGTGACGTCATGTCACGTGACGTAGTGGCGCCATGTTGTGTTGTCATGGTAACCCGCGTGAGCGGCCATGTTGTGACGTCATCTCCATAGTGATACGTGTTGTTAGTGCGCATGCGCAGCGCGTGTTGTTAGGGTGATACGTGTTTCCGTCGTCCATTTTGTATACTGGAGGCCGCCATCTTGGTTTCTATGGTAGCACGTGGTTGCTATGTTACCCAATTTTTCTGCAATAGGACGGGGTATGTTCGATTGTAGAAGAGTAAATCTAATTACCACAAACAACCCGACAATCCTTCCAAATCACCAAAATCCACCCGAAATCACCGAAATTGACTTTATTTCCCCATTTTATCGGCTTAGCGGTAGTGCTATAGTACTAAGGGGTACAAAGGGTGCATTCGACTGAAGTGGAGTAATTTTCTGGTTCGGATTTTCCCAGAATCCTCATTTAATTACCCAAATAAACCCGTCAAGTTGTATTATTTCGAATTCTTTAAGAATCCCTTTTTTTGGATCCCATGACGTTTTATTTCCCTATTAAGAGTAGCACGTAGTGCTATAGGACAAATTTACCCAGAAATCCTTTGCTTCTACTTGAACTATATTTTTTATAAATTCCTACGCTCTATTTTTAGTAACATCCTTAACTGACGCCCTATCTACTTGTTAGGGTCTACATTTAGCAATTTCTTTAAATGACCCCCCCCCCCCCCCAACTACATGATTTTAAGTAATAAAATTAATGAGGATCAAGATGTTTTTATACTAACCAATCAGAGCGAAGTTAATCCACCAATCAGATTCCTGGATTCCCATTGTGTTTCTTTCCCATTACTTTCTATACTAATTTTCTAAATTTCCCAACTTTAACCTATAATCCTATAGGAAACAAACACAAACGCCCATCGTGAATGAAAATATCGATGAAAAAACGTTGTGACATCGTGACGTTTTCAAAAACGTCCGTCACGTCGAAATAAATTCCGGAGAAGAATAACGTCGCGTCATTCTGTTTCGATCCTTCGAACTGAACACATCGCTAGAGAGTTTTCTATAGCAATTTTGCCTTTGCCAAAAAATTTATGAAGATGGAGTCTGAAGCTGCTACTGCCGTTACCAGAACTGATGTCTGCGCCTGTGAAGAGTGTGGAAAGACCTTTACGGACCGTCGGAACCGGAATCGCCATGTACGCACCCAGCACGCCGCCGAAGAGAAGAAGACCCACGATTGTACCAACTGCAACAAGACCTTTACGAGGAAAGAAGATTTGGTAAACCATCTGAAGAAATGTTTGGAGACATATACATGTATGGAATGCGGCCAGGAGTTCAACCAACTACTCCATTTTAATCGACACAAGAGCGTTGCCCACCGACCAGTTCCTGTACCATCTAAAAGGAAGACTGATGAACCGAAGCGAGGACCACCTAAACAACCACGGACTACGACGACCACCCATTATGATGTTGACCCAATTGAGTTTGAAAAGAATATGATGTCTGAAGAAGAGCCAGATGAGATGTTGACCGTGTACGAAGATAACTGGAGTTCTATTAGAACTCGCCACATGATGAACAGAAGATTCCAGGACCAATATAACTACCGGATCAACGATGTGAACCTGAAGATGATGACTGATGAATTGATGACTACCATATTTCTGCCACAACAGCTAAGATTTAAAATTAATCTGAGTTTTGGTTTTATCCTGCGACACAATGAAACGAATGAACTGAATGAAGTATTACCATCCATCACAAAACAACGCCCGGGTACTTGATGTTCCACAACTTGTATGCTGCCAAGAAGACTTTGAAGAATTCCTTGATGATGTCATGGAAGAAGATATCCTGGAATGGGACAAATTAAAACGACCCAACACCAAATGGCTTGTGGAGAGAGTTACCAACGTCACATTTTATGTGAATAAGCTGAAAGACCACCCAATTGGAATGGCAGAAGATCTTCCTGACTACATTCTCCAGAACAAAGCAGTGAATGCTTTGGTGAAAGATGAACATCACCAGTTTTATTATGATGATAACCTGTGTATTTTCCGCTGTTTAGCTTTATGGAGTGGTTCCACAGCACACACATTGAATAATACAACAGATGCCATGTACAACAAGTATACAAAGAAGCCAAAGAATGAATTCCGTGGAGTAACTTTAGCCGAATTACCTGACTTGGAGAAATGTTTTGAAGTAAATATCCAAGTATATGAACTTGTCAAGAATGATGATGACCAAATTGTTGCCAAATTAGTACAGAGATCTCACAGAAAGTATGAAAATACCATGTATGTGAACGTTTACAAGAACCATTTTAGCTACATCATCGATATAGACCAATACTGCAAATCCTTTGAATGCCGCAAATGCGGCAAATTATGGCACACTGTGAAGAAATTAAATCGTCACGAGAAAACCTGTACAGATGAAGTAAATTACCAGTATGTTGGCGGTGTATACCATCCATCCCAGTCCATATTTGATCTGTTAGAAGATGAAGGTATAGAAGTATCTGAAGAGAAGAAGTTTTTTCCATACCGTGCAACGTTTGATTTTGAAAGTTACTTTGTCAAATCCAGTCTACCTGCTGACAGTGATAAACTGATATGGGAAGCAGAACACCGACCATTGAGTGTTAGCATATGTAGTAATGTTCCAGAATACCAAGAACCGAAATGTTTTATTACAAATGGAAATTCTCAAGAACTTGTTGAAGAAATGATGACATACCTCACAGCTATTTCATCTCATTGCCACCAACTGATGCAGACCTATCATGCTTGGACCTTGTTTAAACTCAGACAGAAAATTGATGAAACGCTGGAAGCGGAAGCCAGAGCTACTGGAGAAGATACATCCAAGATGCACCCTTTACAAAAATTGGAGAAGAAATTTCAAGACTACCTGCAAGAGATGCCCGTCATCGGATTCAACTCTGGAAAATATGATATGAATGTAGTCAAGCGTGAACTGATGACATACCTGAAGAGACAGAATCCACTCAAGTTTGCAGTGAAGAAATCGAATAACTACATGTGCGTCCCACAGAATCATTCAAGTTTGTTGATATTTGCAACTACCTCGCTCTATGACAAGTTTTTGAAAGCATTTGGCTGCTCCGTGACGAAGGGATTTTTACCATATGAATGGATCGACAGCTTGAACAAATTGGATCAAGACCACCTAACAGACCATGAAGCCTTCTACAGTTCTCTCAAGAAAGAAAATATATCCAATGAAGAATACCAGTACTGCCAGCATGTATGGAACGACCTGGAGATGACAACTTTCCGTGATTTTCTGATCTGGTATAATAACCGAGATGTAAAACCATTCCTTGAAGCAGTTGACAAGCAGTTTACTTTCTACCAAGAACGCCGCATCGACATGTTTAAAGATGGTATCAGTGTTCCAGGCCTCACGTTGAAATACCTGTTCCAGACCATGAATGATGACACTTACTTCACATTATTTAACCAGAAAAACAAAGACCTGCATCACTTGGTGAAAGATAATATCGTTGGTGGACCTTCAATTATCTTCAACCGATACCACGAGAAAGATGTTACCAGAATCAGAGAAACAAAATATGGCAAAGAAGCAAAACCATGTGGAAGTATTATAGGCTTTGATGCGAACGCATTATATCTTTGGTGCCTAATGCAAGAGATGCCAACGGGTTGGAGTATTAGACGTCGTGAAGAAAACCAGTTTAAACCAGAACACCCAATGAAGTATGGTAAAATGGCTGAACAATGGTTAGAGTTTTTATCCATGAGAGATGACATCCACATCAGACATCAGTTTAACGGAGCTGAAAAAATGATTGGTTGAAGACAGTTGCCTGTTGATGGTTGGTGCAAAGAGACACAGACTGTATACCAATTCCATGGCTGCTTCTGGCACGGACATACCTGCATGAAAGATAAGAATGATCTTCCTATCATCCATAATGAAGTCAGAGATAAACCGATGAAAAAACTGCTACAAGACACCCGTACCAATACAAAGTACATCACCGATTTGGGCTATAAACTTATTGAAATCTGGGAGTGTGAGTGGAGAGAGATGAAGAAGACCGATGCCACACTCAAAGCCTTCCTGAAAGAGAACTTTTCAGACAAAATAGATGACAGAGGAAGAAATACAGAACACAGTGAAGACCGGTGAACTGTTTGGTTTAGTCGAATGTGATATACATGTACCAGATCACCTGAAAGAGTACTTTGAAGAGATGACACCTATCTTCAAGAATACAGATATTTCCATAGATGATATTGGTGAACACAAGAAGTCCTTTGCCGAGAAGAATGGAATCATGAAGAAACCCCGTAAAAGTTTGATCGGAAGCTATGGAGCGGAAAAATGTTGTTTGCAACCCCTTTACTGCGGTGGTACATCCAGCATGGTATTGAAGTTGATCACGTCTATCAAGTTATCCAATATAAACCAAGAAGATGTTTTGAAAAATTTGGAGATGAAGTATCTGAAGCAAGAAGACAAGGAGATGTTGACCCTGACAAGTCGATCGTTGCCGACACCATGAAACTGTTGGGAAATTCTGGATATGGCAAAACCGTCACCAACAAAGAGAAGCATCGACGTGTGTGCTATTGCGACGACGAAGAAGTCACCAAAGCTGTAGTGACATGTCCTTCAGAGCCTTGAATCCATTAGATGAAACATTATATGAAGTCGAACTCAACAAGAAGACCATCAAGTTGGATCTGCCACTTCACATCGGATTCTTTGTTTACCAGTATGCGAAACCCCGGATGCTTCAGATCTATTATGATGTCATCGATACTTTTATCAACCGCCAAGATTTCGAATATGCTGAAATGGACACAGATTCTGCATATATATGTACTTCGTCACCATCCATAGATGAATTTGTGAAACCAGAGAAGAGAGTAGAATTTTACAAAGAGAATCACAAGTGGTTTCCATCAGAGTGTTGTGATTTCCACAGAGATGATTATGTGAAAACCAAATTAGAAGGCAAAGAATGGCTGTCACCCTCATGCTGCCAAGAAAGAAAGCGTTTTGACAGGAGAACTCCAGGCTTGTTTAAGGTAGAATGGCAAGGAACTGGTATTGTTGGACTGTGTAGTAAAACATATTATTGTTTCGGTGCCACCAATAAATTCAGTTGTAAGGGAATCAGCAAACGCCACAATGATTTGACGAAAGACAGAAATTTGCAAGTTTTGAAGAATCAACAAAGTGGATCTGGCATCAACCGAGGATCTGTGATGAATGACAACACTATGTATACCTACCAGCAGAGCAGAGATGGACTATCATATTTCTACCCAAAACGAAGAGTTTTAGAAGATGGAGTTAGCACCATACCACTAGAGATTTAAAGAAGAAACAATTGAGTGAGTGTCATATTTTTCTACAACCTGAACCAAGTCTAGCTTTTGCCTACAAAAAAGTTCTATTTAGTTGACCAAAAAATTCCTAAAAAAAACGAAATGATTTTTAGGTGGTCTACTCAATCATATTAGCCTCATCAAATTTTTAAAGTCTTTTATGGCATTCTCTAAAGTCCTTTATGGCAGTCCTCATAAAGTCCTATATGGCATTCTCTAAAGTCCTTTATGGCAGTTGTTCTCTAAAGTCCTTTATGGCATTCTCTAAAGTCCTTTATGGCAGTCCTCATAAAGTCCTAAATGGCATTCTCTAAAGTCCTTTATGGCAGTCCTCAAAGTCCTATATGGCATTCTCTAAAGTCCTTTATGGCAGTCCTCATAAAGTCCTATATGGCAAGTTTTTCCCAAAGTAGAAAGTCCTATATGGCATTCTCTAAAGTCCTTTATGGCAGTCCTCATAAAGTCGTATATGGCAAGTTTTTCTCAAAGTAAAAAGTCCTATATGACATTCTCTGAAGTCCTTTATGGCAGTCCTCATAAAGTCCTATATGGCATTCTCTAAAGTCCTTTATGGCAGTCCTCATAAAGTCCTATATGGCAGTCTTCAAAAAAAAAAATTCTAAATGGCAAGTCTTACAAGGCAATACATTTTTTCTAGTGTAAAGATTTTTCAATTTTTTCTTTTTATTCTAATACAGAGAGTTTTTTCATCATTATCATCATCATCATGTTCCTGATATACTTTAGACTAACCCTATTGGAAGTGGAGGATACTTCTTTACTTTTTAGTTTCATTCAAAACTTAGTTTCATTCAAAACTTTTTAGTTCAATTTATTTTTAAAAATGTTGATTCATGGTATCTTTTAGGTTACACCTATTGGAACCAGATGATACTTCTTTATTCAAAATTTAGTTTCATTCAAAACTTTTTAGTTCCATTTATTTTAAAAAATGTTGATTCATGGTATCTTTTAGGTTACACCTATTGGAACCAGATGATACTTCTTTACTTTTTAGTTTCATTCAAAACTTTTTAGTTCCATTTATTTTTAAAACATGTTGATTCGAGGTATCTTTTAGGTTACACCTATTGGAACCAGATGATACTTCTTTAGTTTCATTTCATTTTTTTAAAGTTGATTCCTGGTGTCTTTTAGGCTACCCCTATTGTATAACCAAAGGAATAAATCATCATCATCATTACTAAGAAATTCTCTGTTGTGAATATTTAAAAGAAAATGAGAAATTTTTATGATAGAAAAAACTAAATTGCTAAGTTGGACATGTTGTTTTCGTTTTCTTTTTTGATGAACAAAAAAAATTCCCTCAAAGAGGATACGAACTGTAGGGGGTGGGAATGCACTCGAGCTATTTAACTTATCTCCATAGGACAGAGGTTTGTAGCTTGACCTGTCCCAAGACAGTATAAAATGCAGAGGGCCATATCCTACAGTTTAAGGATCAAGATTGCAGTTTGATCGCCAAACTGACCAATCAGATCGAAGTTAATCAACCAATCAAATTTTTGTATTCTCATTGTGTTTCTTTCCCATTACTTTCTATACTAATTTTCTAAATTTTCCAACTTTAACCTATAATCCTATAGGAAACAAACACAAACCCCAACCAAGAATCAAAAATTCAATCAAAATTTGTTCAACTGGGGTGATGTTTTCAATCACGTCCGTCAAAGATATATAAGATTAGGCAAAGCATGGACTTGGCATCATTCACGATCGAACCATTGACCAGAGAAGATGTTCCGAATTGGCACCAAGCAGACTTATGCTAACGTCACCCAGTACCAGGGTGAACTGAAGATTCATCTCAGAAGATACTTTGAGGGAAAAGACCAGAAACCTTATCCTACGAAGACTGGTATTGCTCTATCTTTAGAAGAATGGAATGCCTTGAAATCTCAAATAAAAGAAGTAGATGCAGCCATCAAAGCCCAACAAACAACTTTAACTGAAGACACTAAACCTACTAACCATGAAGACTTCAAAAAAACAAATCAAGAACCACCTTTGAAGAAGAAGAAGAAGATCACAGTGAGAATAACCCAACCACGACCATTCATCGTTGATGAAATTGATAGTGAACTCAGGCAAGTTCGCTTGCAGCATGAACTTTGCTTGGCATATGCTCATTATGTCGAAGAGAACATTGACGCTGTAATGAAAGAAAAATGCTATGGATGTACAGTCGATCACCCAAGTCAGATTCAGCATAATGTATGCCTAATGATGTCTGAAGAAGAGAAGATTATAACATGTTTTAGTGACGCACTTGAAAGAGTTAACAAGAATGATGTTCGTCTACTGTCGCACCATAATACTTCTGGAATGAATCCACCACCAGTACAGAAAGAATATGAAGATATGTTCGAGAAACCTCTCACAAATGAACAGAGACGTTGTATTATGGATTTGGTGATTGAATTTATGACCATCAAGAAACCTGTTACAATTGGATTCTAATTGAAGATGTAAATAGATGTTGTAAATAGATGATTTTTACAAAAAAAGAAAAAAAAGTATAAAATGAAGAAACAAGAAAAAAAAGGTGGTAATGACGCTTAAGTTATTTGATGTTTATCTTCTTGACAAATATCAAACAAACTTAAACTGTCCCCAGCCAGTAAGTCAGAGGGCCACCAATTTTAAATATTTTTTGGATGACGGGTCATATTGATCACCTCTCTAAAGGGTATAAAAGGGGAGTAGTCCCCAAAAGGTATAAAAGGGAAGTAGTACCCACATAGAACAACAAAGATGGATCCTCGTTGGAAGCATCCATTCACTGGTTTATTGTGTGGTCCCACGGGTAGTGGTAAATCATCCTTTGTAAATCGGGTTATTCAAAACATTCAAAATATTATATCACCTGTCCCAAGTCACATCATTTGGTGTTATAGTGAATGGCAACCATTATACAAT
The DNA here is from genome assembly GCA_031216915.1 of Pictodentalium vernedei. Taxonomy (NCBI): domain Eukaryota; kingdom Metazoa; phylum Mollusca; class Scaphopoda; order Dentaliida; family Dentaliidae; genus Pictodentalium; species Pictodentalium vernedei. Next base: position 866,695,766 of record CM062297.1, read on the forward strand.
ACTTTACCCCAAGTAGAATTCGTAGAGGGTCTCCCTCAAGAATTAAAATCTGATAGTTTAGTCATATTGGATGATCTGATGCTCGATGCAGATGTTCGAGTGTCTAGATTATTTACTAAAGGTAGTCACCACCGTAACATTAGTGTGATCTACATTGTTCAAAATTTATTCGATAAAAATAAAGGACTGTAGCTCTCAATAGTCATTACATGATCTTGTTTAAAAATCCTACGGGTCGTTCTCAGATCTCACACTTGGCAGCACAGATGTATCCTGGTCATTCCAAGTTTCTGAGAGAAGTTTTCGAAGATGCCACTTCGACACCATATGGTTACCTTTTAATAGATCTCAAACAAGATACTCCTGAACACATGAGATTAAGAAGTCAAATTTTTCCTGGGGAAACCCAATATGTGTACCTCCGAAAAGTATAAAAGGGGAGCAACAAGTCTGACTCGAGTCAGAAGCATGTCTGACCGTCTCAAGCGCAACATCGCTCTTCTCAAGGTTCTTATTAAATCGATACCCGCACTCGTCAAATCCATACTAAAACATGCAGACAAAGAATTGATAACTTGTTTGTATGACTGTGCCTCGAATATACTGAAGGGAGCAGTACCTCTGACCAAAGCTCAGAGAACCAAACTCATTCGTCAGAAACAACTAGTGAGGGCAGTGGCAAACAAAGGTACCTCTGACAAAAAGAGGAGACAAATCTTGCAGAAAGGGGGATTCTTGGGGGCATTGCTACCTCCTGTACTATTGGGTGCTGTTAAAGGTATATTTGGATGATGGAATATGCACAGAAGATGGCTTTGGTAGAACCAAGGTTATTGGAACGTCTACAAGAGACTCCAAGACAACCGAATGAACTGGCTGTTTCATCACTGGATAGAGAAATGAGAGATATTCTCGATGCCCCTTTTCTTTCGGCTGATGAAAAGATGACTCAATATAATCAAATTTTACAAAGATACTTGACATTTAAACAAAAGGTAATGGCTCCTCGACCAATTAAAGTCGAATTCGAGAAAGATAATAAAGACGAAGACATTCTCGATTCTGTACCTATGACAATGAAGAGAAAGGGAAAGTTGTTGTTGAATCGTATTAGAAGTGACCCAAATATATCTTGGAATGAGAAGGGTGAATTAGTCTACAAAGATCAAACAGTGGTAGGGTCGAATGTAACAGATCTTCTAAACGATTTGCTTAGAAGACGAAAATCTTTCCAACCAAAGGGATGGGAAATGTTGGCCGAAGCTTTGAGAGATAGTAACATACCCTAAGAATTAATTGGTCATAAAGAACGTTGGGATTTTATGAAACAGGCACCGATAAAGTCGGAACCAAAACAACCAAAGAAAACAGAAACGCCAAAGTGGACCGAAAAAAAGTTTTAAATAGAGTTGACACTTGTACAAGGCAGCCGTGGAAGCATTGTACCATGATTCTGAAGTGCCTGGTAGTTTTGGTGGTGTAGACGCTCTTCGTAGAGCGTCCAAGAAAAAAACCAAACAAGATGTAAAATGGTTAGAGACTCAAGACACATACGCTCTTCACAAACCTGTTCGTCGTACATTTCCTAGAAGAAAAGTAATAGTTAGTGGTATAGATGCACAATGGCAAGCTGACTTGGTAGATGTTTCAAACATAAGTAAATTCAACAAAAACATAAAATTGTTGTTGACATGTATAGATGTGTTTAGTAAATATGCTTGTGTGATACCATTACAAAACAAACTTGGTGATTCCATCGCGAAAGCTTTTAGTAAAATTTTCAACAAGGTCGTAAACCAGAACAATTACAAACTGATCAAGGCAAAGAATTTCTAAACAGAAAATTTCAGAATTTTCTCAAAGATCACAAAGTCGACTTTTTCACTACACAAAATGTGGAAACAAAATGTTCCATAGTAGAAAGATTCAATAAAACTTTGAAAACCAAAATGTGGAAATATTTAACCAAGAACAATACTCTAACTTTTCCACTTCAAAACTTGGTGAAATCATATAATCATTCTCATCATCGCAGTATAGGTATGGCCCCCATCGCCGTGAACTTTTAAAATCAGGAAGAGGTTTGGCAAAGGTTGTATGGACAACCCATAAAACACAAGACACCAAAGTACAAAGTAGGAGACAGAATGAGAATCAATAAAGTTAAGAAAACTTTTGAGAAAGGTTATTTGCCCAATTGGACCGAAGAGTTATTCACAGTAGTAGCCATCAAGAAAGGACATCCAGTCACATACATCTTACAAGATGATAATGGAGAAATACTGAAAGAGTCATTCTACACTGAAGAGCTTCAGCGAGTTTCACATAAAACTAATTACAAAATCGAACACGTACTCAAGAAACGTGGTCGAGGTAAGAAAAGGGAATTGTTCGTAAAATGGTTGGGATACCCAACTTCGTTCAATTCGTGGATCAAACAGAGTCAGCTCACCTATAAAAGGAAGTGAACCTCTGAAGTTTCTTCAAAATGGAAGAAGGATCGAACGGTTCTTGGCCTCTGTTTGGTAAAAGAATTCCAAGGAGCGAGATCACTTATTTTTCACAAATAATCATTTTGTATATAATCATCATTACCAGTGTCGTTAATCTCACTCTCGAAAACACAGACAGCAAGTTGTGGACTGCTCTCTTGGGTAGTAGCATAGGATATTTGTTACCAAATCCAACCATTAAGAAAAAGTAATGTTTTATTTGACTCTACCAAGTAATAGTTCTATGAACGTGTTTCCAGAAAACACGTTGACTACGTACACCACTCAGTTATCACAACCAGTGAATCTCACGGGAGAATGGGAAGTAGGTCTGGCAGAGATTCAGTATCCAAATACTTGGTTCAATATTCGTGGAGAAGAAGCTTTCGTTACAGTGTTCTGGTCTTCGAAAAAAAATTACCGACTTACTCTCAAGGAAGGTCGTTATTCGGATCCCATTGATGTGATACGAGCTATCAATGGTGTTAAAGAATTACTCTTGCCTCGTCACGATAAGGTAGCTTTTTAACTGGATAGAGTCACTGGTAAAGTTCGTATCACGGTACGTGATGGAGTCGTGGTCACATTGAGCCCTACTCTTCAAAATATTTTGGGATTTAATGAGTGTGTTTTTAAATCAGGAACTTACAATTCTTCCAGAGTTGCCGATGTCAACCAAGGATTTTATTCACTCTATGTATATTGTGACTTGGTTCGTGACCAAGTCGTAGGAGATACAAGAATACCACTTCTTCGTATCGTACCCGTGCGTGGGAAATATGGGGATATCATCTCTAAAACATTTGAGAATGTGTATTATGTACCAGTAGAACGAACAAATTTCAGTACCGTCCAGGTGTATATAAGGGGTGACTCAGGAGCCATAGTACCATTCGAGTTCGGGAAAGTGAGAGTGACACATCATTTCAGAAATCGTAGATCTCTTCATTTCACATAAACATAACTTATTGTTGTAAGTCGAAATTATATGAAGAATATTACACGAAACAAGCTGGGAACGGTCTACCGGCTTTTTCTGGAGCTCAAATACAGAGAGGATATGGTTTGGGAAGTATATTGGGAGGACTGAAGAATATGGTGTTACCTTTATTGAAAACTACAGCCAGGACCGTGGGAAAACAGTTATTGAGAAAAGGAGCAGCCTTTGCCGAAGATGTCATTGAAGGGAAAAATGTAAAAAAGGCAGCAATCAAAAGAGTCAAAGAGGCTGGTGCAGGAGCTTGGAATGAAGTGGTTGGTGGTTCAAAACCACCCGGCAGGAAAAGTATAAAAAGGCCTGCACCACGCAAAACTAGCAAATCGACAAAAAGAAGGAGAACTGTTCAGACCCAAGACCATCTCGGTGCATGATGTCTCTCATTAATGAAAAATCTTGTGAGTGTGTCAACAGCGAACTCGACTTGTTTTCCATACCACCAACACAGACTAGTGTGGAACATGGGCAATGGGTAGAACACAGGCCTTTGGTGACTATAGGAAACAGTGGTCCAATAGAATTCCACATTGCAGGATTAGGAGATGATTGTTTGAATTTGGCACAGACATACTTGTATGTTAAAGCAACGGTTGTAGATTCCAATGGGGCATCAATTGCACCCGATGCCAAAGTGGGCCCAGTCAATTTATGGTGCATTCCTTATTTAATCAAATCGATATCAGCTTGAATGAAAAACTGGTATCTCCTTCCAACAACACTTATCACTACAGAGCTTTCATAGAAACTTTGTTGAGTTATGGACCAGCTGCCAAGAAGTCACAACTGACTAATGCATTATGGTACAAGGATACGGCCGGACACATGGAAGATTTGACAGATGATAACAAGGGATTTCTTCTTCGAAAGAAATTTATAGAGAAAAGTAAAATCGTGGACATGACTGGAAGATTACATTTGGACATGTTTTTCCAAACTCGTTACTTGCTGAATGGAGTTAATGTTCATGTTAAAATGAATAGTGCCAAAGATGCTTTCGCATTGATGGCCGATACCGCTACATAAATATCGAAATTCTAGATGTATCCATGTTTGTACGCAAAGAGAGACTCCAATCATTCGTGAGAATGGCTCACGAGAAAGCACTAACTAAAGCAACAGCAAAATATCCTATCGATCGTGTGGAAACCAAGGTGTTTTCAGTGCCGAAAGGAAATCTGAGCATTACACAAGAAAACTTATTTTTAGGCCAACTACCTAAACGCATCGTAGTGGGATGTGTAGACAACGATGCTTTCAATGGAAACTTTTCAAAGAATCCATATAATTTCAAGAACTACAAAATCAATTACTTGGCATTGTACGTGGATGGGCAGCAGATTCCAGCCAAACCATTACAACCTAGATTCGAACAACAAGAAGTGGCCAGATGTTATGCAACTCTGTTCCAAGGAACTGGACAAATATATGAGAATGAAGGAAACCACATCAGCCGAGAAGAGTACATAAATGGATACACCCTATTCGTATTCGACCTGACTCCAGATCTATCACATGGACAACACTTCGATCTGGTGAAGAGAGGAAACTTGAGACTAGAAGTCCATTTCGAAAACCCATTACCAACCACAATCAACGTACTTGTGTATGCAGAATTCCAGAATATCATAGAAGTGGATAAGAATAGACAAGTAATCTTCGATTACTCAACATGAACAGGTTGCAGTTAGAGAATGCACTTCGATCAGATAGTTGTTTGAAGAGAATATGTTTGGGTGTATTTTCAAGAAACAAATTACCAAGAAGATTACCAGATCACAGACCAGTGGCTTTGATAGTCAACACGGATCCAGACCACAGAAAAGGAGAACATTGGGTGGCTCTCTTTGTGAGTCACCACAACGCAGAATACTTTGATTCCTATGGATTACCACCACAACACAGACCATTCGAGAATTTCCTGAAGAAGAATTCCAGATATTGGAAGTATAATACGAAACGCCTTCAAGGACCATTACCAGTGTGTGGACAATACTGTCTGTTTTACTTGAAACATCGCTGTCGCGGTGTACCGACGGAAACCATATCCAACATGTTTACCACTGATCTAACGGATAATGATCTGTTGGTTAATGACGTCATAGAGGAAACCAGCCACTAGATGTCGCTGCATTGAAGGAAAACTATAAAAACTGGTGCACTTGGTGTTCAGCTCATTTGTGTTTCGACAGCCAAAGAAGAAGGATGTCTACTAATGTGACCGTCTTCAAACTTAACAACGATTTACAGATTCAACTGTTCAAGAACGACGTTGGGTTCCAGTTTACCACCAGAGATTGGGAACAAGTGACCAAAGCAGTGGATATTGCAAAGAAGAGAAGTCTTGAAATAGGAGAACCCAAACCAAAAAGAGAAAGAAAACCAAAGAAGAATGAAGATAAAAAGGATTGAAGAATGTTCACTATTCCATGTTTGATCAGGATGGCACTGAATGATTATCAATCAAGAAACCAAGAAACAAGAAATCCAAGAGACTTTGTAGAGAGAATGAGCGTTTCATTCGAAACGTATTTTCGTGATGTTCCGCCACCAGTACTGGAGCAGTTATTACGTGGAGAAGAAAAAATAAGAAAGACAACAGAACAAAGACCACCAAAACACATCAAGTATGCATTGGAGGAAAATCGTCTCAAGACATTTCAATTCATGTTACAAAGTGAAAGTGTGAAAACCCCGAATGAACTGACAAAAGCTGGATTCTTTTATTTGGGTACAGGAGACAGAACTCAATGTTTTCATTGTGGTATTATTGTTCGTTTCTGGGAAACAGAAGATGATGTTATAGAAGAACACAGAAATATTCTCCAGACTGTTATTACATTCATAATTTACCACCTGAATTCATGGACGTTGAAAAAGAAGAAATGGCCATCAGAGAAGAAGAAGAAATGGACACATCATTTCAAGAAGAAGATTCACGGAGGACAAAATGTAGTGTGTGTTTATTTGCTGAAGCCAATGTCGCTCCGCGACCATGTAACCATTTGTGCCTGTGCAAAGACTGCTGTAAACCACTCAGAAGATGTCCAATCTGCAGAAAGACTGTTTATGAATATCTGACAATCTACATACCATAAAAAGATGTATTTTTGTTGTTGAATAAAAGAAATTTAAATTTATATTTAGTGTTGTTATTTTTTTAAACTTTCCATCGAAGTACAAAAAAAAATCAAAATGAGGGATAGTAAATTAGGCCTCGTACGATACATCTGTTGGGTAGATCCTCATATGAGTATATGGTGGAACTTAGCTTCATGGCCTTCATGTACACATATGGGTCCTACTTGTAATTTTAATAATGGATTGTGGGTAAATTTGTCCTATAGCACTACGTGCTTCTCTTAATAGGGAAATAAAACTTCATGGGATCCAAAAAAGGGATTCTTAAAGAATTCGAAATAATACAACTTGACGGGTTTATTTGGGTAATTAAATGAGGATGTTGGGAAAATCCGAACCAGAAAATTACTCCACTTCAGTCGAATGCACCCCTTGTACCCCTTAGTACTATAGCACTACCGCTAAGCCGATAAAATTGGGAAATAAAGTCAATTTCGGTGATTTCGGGTGGATTTTGGTGATTTGGAAGGATTGTCGGGTTGTTTGTGGTAATTAGATTTACTCTTCTACAATCGAACATACCCTCCGAACATACCCCGTCCTATTGCAGAAAAATTGGGTAACATGGCAACCACGTGCTACCATAGAAACCAAGATGGCGGCCTCCAGTATACAAAATGGACGACGGAAACACGTATCACCCTAACAACACGCGCTGCGCATGCGCACTAACAACACGTATCACTATGGAGATGACGTCACAACATGGCCGCTCACGCGGGTTACCATGACAACACAACATGGCGCCACTACGTCACGTGACATGACGTCACTTCCGGGGTCCGGCACCGGGGTCCGGCCAATGGGGGGTGTCCGGGTACATGACATACTACTGCTGTTGATGTCTCTACTAAGTGTAGATGTTACAGTTTCAAAGTTCAGCCCAAAATAATTGACGTCATTTTCATTATAATTTAATATCTACCACGTTATTCAACTCTCCTTAAACTTTAATAAAACGATATCTAAAAATGCGGTCACTTTTCAGCCGATTTTAAATTTCGCTTGGCTGCCGTTGCTGCGAAGGACGTTAACGTCTCAAAAATTAAAGTTTATCGGATTTTCATGGAATTTTAGTATATCGTAAAGCTCAAAATATAAAAAAAATAGCTGTTTTGGATTGTTTTTATTTAAAGTCGTTTTGACCCCATTAACTTATATTTTTGCGCCGCCTACATCTTGGTGATCATGACGTCAAATGTGACAATAAATGGGAAAACGCCACCTCTCTCCCCTTAGTGGCAGCTAAACCTCTATATCTGGAAAAATGTACAACAATAATATATTACATTCAGCTTAATAAATAATTGGATGTTGGCCTCGTTTTATTTATATGACCGTGGAAGCAACATAGGTAACTCTATGACGTCAAATGCAATGAAGGTGCGAAACGCGCCACCACCATCTGTTCAGGGACAGCACTAACCCAATGTGTGGTAGCAATGTGTGGTAGCATGTATCGCTACAATGTATTTCAAAAAACTAAATTAATAATTGGGAACTGGCTTCGTCCCATTTATGTTGCCATGGACACAACATAGAGGATGCTACGATGTCAAATACGACGGAGATGCGAAGTTAAAACCATGTTGACTTCTAGCACCCCCACACTCCACCCCCCTCCCCATGGTTCCCACGGTCTCAATTTCAACAGACCTGCTGCAAAAGACACTGACAATTTGGAGTGGCCGCGGCCATAACTATTGCCACATTTTAGTCTAAAGTGATGACACTACATTTTCTGTATGAGAAACCGGGATAGCGGCGGCAGACGCGTTATTAGCGTATCAGTACGCTAAACGACCACCTTCACCTCGTTGTTGGACGATTCATCGTTGGTCAGGCTTCGTTGGATGACGTCTGGAAGTTTGTTTTGCGGTTTCAAACCCCTCTAGTTTATTTATTTCACAGCATCAACTATTAACCGTTTGTGGAATCTTCCATGCCAGTTCAATGGCAGCAATTAGAAGAGTCCATATCCATTATTTGGGGTACAACAATCAATATTTTCAAAGTGCAGCCTGGGGCTGCACGTTGAAAAAATTGATTGGTCCACCTCACATATTTACTGAACAGCTATCCAGTGGCGTAGGGGATGGTCCCGCAGGGCAGACATTGCGGGGGGGGGGGGTGGCTAGAAAGGAGATCCCGTCTTGAAGGACGTCCCAACGCTGGAGGAAAGAGGGAAATGGAGAGAGAGAGCGAGACTGTGTACCAAATACACATAATTTCAAACTCTCACTTCCACACGACGTACTCTTTGTAGTCTATGTATTATTCTTTTAACCCTTTACCTAACGTAACGGTCAAAACCGGCCAGCGCTATTCTCAAAAATCGCCAATTAATTTTCATTATTTTTTTCATTTTTTGTCTCAAAAACATAGGCTATGACCCCTCGTTGAAACGAGCTCGTCGAGCTCGTTCCAACGAGGGGTGATAACCTATGTTTTTGAGACAAAAAATGAAAAAAATTAGTTATTCAAGAATTATCTTTGCAAGTGTCGTCTGCTTTTTAGGTTAGGTAAAGGGTTAAGTGAACGCTACATCATTGTAACTGATAGGGGTGAGAAATGAACAATATACATACATGGTACCTCTTAAGTCACACATGTTTGGCGTGCATGTGTTTATCATTGGATGGTGTGTGTGAAACTTAAAACATGGGGGTGGGGGGGATTTTCCGCTACGCCACGCAGCTATCCTTTTTAATGACGTTATGACGTATCGTGTTCGTGGCCGGAAAAAGGCGGCTCTATTTCAAAGGGTTAAATGATTCGTTTATCTTTGGCAGACCTCCCCATTTTATTTTGTTTAATGGCCTCGAATAGCGAATAGGTATGTCAAACAAAACATAAAAGTCTGTGCTCCTCCTGCACTGAACTATAGTTCGTCTCAAAAGTGAAGAGAGTTTGCAATGAAATAATTTCATGTTAACATTCTATTCAAGAGTGTATGAACATCTCCACAGGTACACTCTTCGGCTAAGATATACTCGGATAATTACTAATTTCTCCCAAGGGCATAATGTACCCTACCAGAGTTTGACTATTAATCCATCCAGTGACTTTTGTAACATTAATGCAACTTGGGGATGGCTACAGAATAGTTAGGTGGCAATTGAGCTGTTGATTTTAGCGCGTTAAACCTTTAATGGAGTGAAGGAAGCTTAAGTCGAAAATACATCATAGAGAGAACTAGGGCTGTTAAACTCCCTCCTTGGAATTTCCAGATTAAAGCGTATCCGAAGAGAATGGAACAGTGGTATTCTATCCCACCATGATTTGGTATATCAGGTAATTTTGGTACAATATACGGGGCATTATGCACTCTAAAATCAGTTGTGTTAACCCTTTACCTAACCTGAAAAGCAGACGACACTTGCAAACAAAATTCTTGAATAACTAATATTTTTCATTTTCTGTCTCAAAAACATAGGTTATGGCCCCTCATTGGAACGAGCTCGTTATGTTAAATGAAAAAATAATGAAAATTAATTGGCCATGTTTGTGAGTAGCACTGGCCGGTTTTGGCCATTACGTTGGGTAAAAGGTTAACAATGAACCCTAATCATCTGTATTGAGTGAAGATGATCCCAACTGTGAATTTTATATTCACTCAACCCAGTTGAGTTTGTTTGCTTTTAACCCAACTGATTCCAGGGTGTAGTGCTCATTCAGTGTGTTCTCCACGGCAGCGTAGACCCGCCACACCATAGTATATTTCCAGGGATTCCTAATCTGTTTAAACAGATTAGTAGTCTGTAAATACAGATTAGTTAATCTGTTTAAACAGATTACTAATCTGTAAATACAGATTAGTTAATCTGTAAAAACAGGTTAGTAATCTGTTTAAACAGATTCGTAATCTGTAAAAATAGATTACTAATCTGTTTTTACAGATTAACTAATTTGTACTTACAAACAGATTAGTAATCTGTAAAAACAGAATCCCTGGAAATATACTACGGTGTGGCGGTTCTACGCTGCCCTAGTTCTCCGATGTCGTCATCATAGTCATTTGATTACTGATGTATGCAGTCATTAGAAAATTAAGAAATATTTACGAGGTTGGTTAATGTGTGATTGCGCATTGTCATTTGTCAAACAAGGTGAAATTGGTTAAATTTATAATTGAATTATTGGGAAATTTAGGAAGTTGGATTTTTGATAATTTGTTCACAAAAGACATTTAGTATATTTTCAGCTTTGCACTTTATCTCTAAAAAGTAGTGACTCCTGATGTAATATATTGTGCTGAGGTTTCGAGAATGTTGGCATGGTCCAGTCTAAAACTATAATTAATTTCCCCAAGTCAGTTCTAAATTACTTCAAAATGTCACTGTGAGTGATAATGTCTGAGAGAATTTCAGCAGAAGTACTGAAGGTTTTATTTTCGTAATTGATTCCTTCAGACGGTATTGTCGGCATTGTTTTCTAACGTGACTTATGTCACTTGAAGAGCAATATAAGACGAAACGTTTACGCAGGTGATCGATTTATGTTCCGACAAATCCATACAGGAAGACGCCAAGACGTGAGAATAACAACAATGGTATCGTTAATTACACTTTTCTGTACGGAACTTAAATATTACACCATATATCTGCCTTTCCCAGCGTGTACACGGACTATGCTCAATAGCCTTTTTAAACCACTTACCCGGTATGCATCAATTATTGCGTGACAATTTCAGGGATGTGGCGACAGGGGGGGGGGGGGGGGTGTCTCACCCCCCCTACCCTAGCTAGGAGTATTTTTGTTCAATAGTTGGAAATTACGAGGTCAAAAATCAAATAGTTGGAAATTCAATAAATTAACATTGTTCATGAAAAATATTAAAATTCCAACTTAATGATGAGAAATTTTGATCTTTTATTTCCAACTGGAAACTTGAGTTTCAAATTTCCTACTCTAAAATTGACATTAGCCTCAAAATTTCGAATCTGACATCAATCCGGTTAACTTTCTGACCCAGACACATTATAAATTTTCCCTTCAGGACTAGTGAAGATTTTCAGAATGGTTCATAACCCTTTACCCAAACGCAGACGATTTCAAAATTCATTATTTTAAATATCATTTTTTAATTTTTTTTTACAAATTTCAACAAAACCATATCATGTGACCCCTCTTTGGAATGAGCTCGACAAACTCGTTCCAGAGAGGGGGGGGGGGGGGGTCACATGATATGGTTTTGTAGAAATTTTTCGAAAAATAATATTTTTTCAGCAGCTGCATTTGCATATTACGTGGGCGGATGCGGGCGATTCGTTGGGTAAAGGGTTAAAAGATATCGCCAAGCGCTGCAGTGCAACCACCTATCGAAACCACTCACAGCTGGAATTTACACCGGTGGCACCCCCCTCCCCCCTGAAACCCTCTAGCCACATCCCTGGTTATATCCTGCCTCACAGAACGCAATAAGCTCTGTGAAACATAACAAATGTTCAGATTATCTCCAGAATACAGGAAAGTAACAACATGCCTGTTAATCGAATAAGGCATTTAGACCATTATATCCCCGTAACAAATGCTTAGTTTAGTTTAATTTACAGTCGATGATAGAAATATGCTAACATTTCAAAACATTAATTTTTATTTGAAACTCCCATACCATGTTAAATTTACTCATAACCTTAGAAACATAATGGGCGCTAACTTTCCTATAAACTCTTCCTATGTCGAACATTGTCAGCTATGGGCATCCAACCCAACGAGATAATACAAATTTAGTCGGAACATTCCTCAAATATGTCGTCAGAAGCGAAGCGAGGATCGCATTACGTATACTTTGCACATACATAATCAGAAAACAACTTTACTCTGTAAAACATAGAGTACTTGGGAATGATTTACTCGGGGTAAGGACAAAAGCTCAACCGAAAAAGCCCAATGGAAAAAACACCCTCAGGAAAAAACACCTATGGAAAAATCCCTAACCTATAACGCTGTGGATAAGACTCTTTTCGTTCCAGAACGATACTCTTCATGATTTTCACTCAGAACCGACAAGTTCAAATCGTTCAAAACTGAAAGGTTTTATTTTATCAAAAACAGAAACCTTAAAGTATGTTCCAATAAGACTAAAATCCTCGTCCTCTGATTGGATGAGAACTCGCGTAGTTTCTTCTACGTTTACGGTTCCAGTACCATATGCTACCACCTTATGTCACCACGCGAAATATTTGAAATGACGCTGCCCGTGTCGTAATTATTTCATCAAACGGGTGACTTGCAAACCACAAATTTTGGCTATATTTTGCACACGTGCAGCAGACGATGTTCCGAATGAAGTTTTGTTTAATTTACAAGTCAGTTTACGATTTGAAGTAAGATGGGATGACCTTGACCTCTATTATTTATTGATGATTTGTCTGGCAAGTGACGTCGTGAGGTACACGAAAGGTTTCTTTTCAAAACTTGTTATCGTTAAAATTTGCTCTGCTCATTTCACGATGTGAGTTTCGGGCTGCGGGTAGTGTGTTATTGAAACATATTCGTTATTCTGATGAAATGACGGTAACATGGTCTGAGGTTTGCGGCTCGGAGTTTATGTCCAACCTCGACGCCCGGAGCGTCGAGGTTGAACATAAACTCCGAGCCGCAAACCTCAGACCATGTTACCGTCCTTTAATACCTTGTAATGTTTATTTTCTTTGGTATAATGGTAAATATTGAACAATGAGTCCGCGCTACTGTAGAAAATGTTGCTTTGGTTATGCATCGGTTTGCTCTAGAGGCTTTTTGAATGCGGTAAAAAAAATCAAAATACATTATTGATAAAACACAGTTTTGAATCCCTGATATTATTTGCGTCTCGTTTTACTCTCCATTAATATGGAATATTCGTCTATGATGTATGAAGTCGCACTTAGTACGTTTGACTGACATTTAAGGGAACTCATCTGGAAGACGACGGCTACATTTAAGATCAGACTAAACTGAAAATAAATGCGTTGACGACATTAGAGAAACCCCAGACAAATGAAATGCAACCGTCTCGAATCAAAAATATACGTCAAATAGTCTAAAGCAATGCTCTGCATTAATATTCAATGGATTTTATTTCAACTTTCCTGGATAAGTCTGGCTTCAAAATAATGTAATAATTATACTCCAGACGCAGCTAAAAGCGTTCTACTGTGCTGTTCAATTACTTCAAGTGAGAAAATAGAAAATAATGTAAAATGTTTCAATCCCGTTAATAAAGTTTTCCTGGGAGTGTGGTGGGCCATTGACAGAGCCAGGGAGAACAAATTCGGGCCCCGGGATAAATTATGTGACGTGCCCCTTTCAAAAGTGTGAGGATACTGATGCGAGTGTTGGGGGCGGGAGGGGGGAGGTCTTCCTCCAAGAAAATTTGGAAATCAGGTATTCGATTGAGACTTCTGACGGCTTTGGGGATAAAAAATAACGTTATTTTTTGGCCGTCAAAATGACGTTTTTTTAAGGAGTTTCCAAGTTCATCAATGAGTATCCAGTCACCTAGAGTAAAAGCTTTTGGCTGCTTGAAGTGATAACTATATTAAGTCAAGCTGATTTAATAATGTTATTACTTCAAGAATCATGTGGTCCAAAATTACAACCGTCGATCAAGTGCAGAGCTCCATTCACGATACAGCCCCATTCTTAACTGTTGGCAGAGGAGGTGGGGGTGGTGGGTGGGGCTAGCCTAAACATGACCTGAAAACCCGTATTTTAATTTGTTGGTTTGGTACGTCCTTTGAAAGCACGTACCAAACCAAACTATTAAAATACACCTTTTCAAGCCATGTTTGGACTGGTGTGGGGGAGGGGACTAACCTACGAATCCCGAACTCCTGGACTAAACAAGGCCACCAAAGTTCCAACAATCCGAGCCCCAGGGTTACTACCCAGGTTCCCTACCCTCTTCCCGGCCCTGACCATTGCTTAGAGCACTAGTCTTTAAACCGAAAGGTGGACGGTTCGATTCTAACCCGCGTCACCAACGCTGTCTCCTTGAGCAACACGCTTATTATCGATTGCCCATGTTGGGCCAATGTGGTGCTGGGCATTAAGGCGTGATGCTGCACGGCGATGGTGCATTTGCCTTCGATCGCTTGCTCCCTGCTTGCGCCTACCGACTGGAGAGGCTGACAGTTGCTCACTGCTACTCGGTGATTCTCTCCGGGTACTCCAGCTTCCTCAGCCATAGATAACAGTCACCTATAACATGAACATGTCTGTTCAAAGTAGCATTAAACCCCATCTTACTGACCTCATCAGGGTTTTTCTATAGTCTACATCAGAACAATTAATATTTATGACCAAACAAATTATACCTATTGTCTTCGTTCAGTATAATGGAAGCATTGCGTAGTAACGTGTAAAGGCTTTCGCGACGTCGCAACTACTGTAGGTATTTACCTTCATCAGTGTTAAACCTACGGGAAAAACATGCTATCCTTGTGCAGGTATGTAACACAAATTTATCTCATGCGTATTTTATGGGTATGGCATGTACAATGCTTACTGAGGACGTCAACATGCCAGTGTCAATCAAGTGTGAAAGAATATAGTAGGTAAGCATCATGCTTACACGGAACTCGCTGTGTGAAGTAATATACACATTCTACATTGTGATGCAGTGCAGTGACACAGATGGTGGTGGGGTAAAACTAGGAGCGCGTCTGTAAGAACTGATGCAGTGAATTCACATACCGTAGGCCGTAACCCAGTAGAATGTAGATACTGGCATTCTAATTGATTCATTCGAATCAATCGACTAATCATATAGTTACATTTAAAACTAGAAGTCCTGTCACGAACTGTGCGCTTATCTAGGCTTAATGGCGCGTATGAATTGCGCGCAATTGCCATGTCGATTGGCATCCAAAGCACGGCAGGTTCTCCTGGTTTCTCATAGCAAACACAGGTAATGTTTCTGCTAATGAACCTCCGGTTTACCCGGAGGTCCATTGGCTGAAACATTGTTTGTGCACAGGCCATATGTACAGAATTCGATAGCCTTACTATGGTCATAACGCAGAAATTAACGCGCAGATCGACGTGCTATTTGTGCGCATTTCATGACAGGACTTCTAGTTTGAACTATAGGAAAGCAATCACAGGTTCATACAGATTCTTTGTCTCCTTTTCAACCATGCATTCAAGTATGCTGCATTGTTAACGTACGAACTGCAAAATGTTACATGAATATAATCATCAGTACAATGACAAAACAATCTTAATGTCTCTATTTTAAACTGGAAATAAAACCATTTAACATACCCCCGGTACAAATTTGACCCCTTAATTGAATATACCGTTAAAACTAGAAGTCCCGTCACGAACTGTGTGCTTATCTAGGCTTAATTGCGCGTAGGAATTGCGCGCACCTGCCATATCGAATGGCATCCAAAGCACGGCAGCTTCTCCTGGTTACTCATAGCAAACACAGGCAATGTTTCTGCCAATGGCCATCCGGGATACCCGGAGGTCCATTGGCTGAAACATTGCTTGTGCACAGGCCATATGTACAAAATTTACTATAGTAATAACGCGTAGATTAACGCGCAGATCAACGTGATATTTGTGCGCATTTCATGACAGGACTTCTAGTTTTAAGTGTACATTTACCGCAACCGCATCAACTATCTCTCCATACACAGTCATCTGTTTAAAGTTATCTGATACGTGTGGTATCGTTCAAGTAGAACAAGCCCAAGTGCACTGGGATCCATGGCATTCGACTCGATAGTGGGGGGTTCGTGGTAGCACCTTTGCATAACATATATCGTCTTTTAAGTGCACCGAGTTACCATCTGTAATGCTGTGTCATTGCAGATGGAGCCTTGTTGCACTCAAGGAACGATAAATAGCTTTCTTATTCAACCACCTGTGTGATACCTGTCAATTTTCTATTAGTCTAGTATGCCTATTCATACTGGATTACGACGGAGACAGAAAGAGCCAGCAGGCCGTAGTGCTGTAAAAGTTTAACCCTTTACCCAACGTAACGGCCAAACCCGGCCAGCGCTATTCTCAAAAATCGCCAATTAATTTTCATTATTTTTTCATTTTTTGCCTGAAAAACATAGGTTTTGACCCCTCGTTGTAACGAGCTCGTCGAGCTCGTTCCAATGAGGGGTCATAATCTATGTTTTTGAGACAAAAAATGAAAAAAATTAGTTATTCAAGAATTTTTTTTGCAAGTGTCGTCTGCTTTTCATGTTAGGTAAAGAGTTAAAAGTGGATTCGATTAAAGATTCGAATCGGCTTCGAACTTTTTCTTTGATTTGACTCGGGATTCGATTCGATTCGCGTGACCCTAATTACAAACTTGATTTGCAGTAAACGTCAACAACAGCCATAATTGGTTGCTGTTAATGAAGAGTAAATTTGGGCGTTTTTTATTGACGACCATTTCACAAAGCTTGCTGTAACATATTTGGATACAATGACTATCAGTAATATCTTCCCAAAGACGCGGTAGTTTGTCCATCAATTCTAACTCGCCAGAAAACTAGAGCCTGAACTTTTAAATTCGAATCATGACTGTGTCAAATGGGCCTCTTGTGACGTCAGTTCGGAGAATTTCGGAAGGACAATTCTTCTACAAACGCGAAATAAAATCCTATAGACCGAAGACTTCGGATAAACACAATATTTTATTTTGTGTTTACTTTTCAGCTGTCGTATTCAATTTACACATAAATTATTATCACAGAGGTCGCAGGTACTCCTGGAAGTCGAGCATTATTCCTGAGTAATAAAGGTGGACTCCTAAAATAATTTCACGAACTTCTGATGAATATATATATTACAAGTTTATTTTCACTTTTTAAACAATCACTCCATTCTCAAAATACTATTTACAAATCAGTCTCAATATATTACACGTCACTTGTTAAACCCTGAAAAATAGAATTAAAACAACATAAGCACCTATAAGTACACATATCATGGAGGATAACCCTTTAACAAAAAAAAAGGTAAAGTAATCGATTCATTGTTGATCTGATTGCAATGCGCTCAGGGTTTCAACGCCGATCACATTGCAAGAAGAGCAACAATTAAAAGAAACGAAAACATAAGTAATTTAAATAATCTTAGCATTTCGAAAAGACTTAGGTTCTCAAAAAGAAACTCCAGTGATCAGACAAAATGTCAACATCCTCCATGACAGGTACTGTTGCTAACTTTGAATGTCAAACCGAGATTCCCCAAAACAAAAGAATTTCCCGCCAGAACTACCAACAAGCTTACTACCAGAGAACAGTGAACTCACAATGAGTAACCCTTCAACCAACAAGCTTACTACCAGAGAACAGTGAACTCACAATGAGTAACCCTTCAACCGACAAGATCCAAGACGCATTAAGCTGACGCACGCAAGAAAGCTGTACCTATAATAAATAAACATTAGTAGATCAGGCTGTAAATAAAATATTAATTTAGTTACCTCAAAAAAAATAGAATTTGCTCACTACCACATTCTCCCCCTCCTAAAAAAAAATGGCGTCCTTGTCATTTAGTGTCGTACCAAATGATATATTCCCCTAAAATAAATTGAAAAACAAAACCATTAGCAATATCCTTGAAAGAAAACTACAAAAGTTACTTCTGGAAAGAGAAGAAAATTCAATATTGCTTATTTTTTCTGTGGTACTATCATTTGTATCACACCTGAAATGACATAAATCATAAAAAAAAAAAAATTTCAATCAGCAGAACTGAAATATAAATTAACAAGTATGTACATCATGTAATTGCAATTTATCACAGTATTTTAAAGTCAAAAGAATCACTTACATTCCTAGGTCAACAATGAGCTGCTACACATGTATACTCTGAGCAGGAGAGTATTGCCTGTAAAGAAATGGTGACATGTCCATGGTTAATGAACGTACACTTGCCAACCTTGTCCCAAGAGAAGGCAGCAGTGCGAACCGCCCTCTCATTTAAAGAGACACTGTAACATGAATGTATGATCATTAACTCCAAAAGTGTTCGCTTCACAAAAAGAAAGGCAGCGATGCAAACCGCCCTGCCGATGAAGCGACACCGCCCAAACAGAATAAAGATCCAGAATACAACATGTACAACAGCCGACCACTGATCTATACCTTAAGTTAAACTCTTACAGCCAAAATATCACAGTCTTTAGCTTTTTCAAACACAAATCTGACTTCATTGTTAATTTATTTATTCATCTTTCTAAAAAAAAAAAAAAATGATACCAAATTATCCGCTTCTTTTCCCACTTCACAGTTAGAACAAATGAAGTCCTTTTAGGAAAAAAAAAAAAAAAAAAAAAAATCCTGCAAAGTGAAATTGATATATTCAAACAAACCTGTAATGTCTTGCTGCAATTAAATGAAATTTAAAACAAATAAATAGTTGATACTATATTACAATTAAAATACCATTATTCTAGAATTGAACTGAAAATTGCATGCAGCGTATCAGGTGACATACCTGAAAGTACCTGTTTATTTGTGAGTCTTTTCAGCAATTCTGTCTTATCAATATACGAGGATTTCTGAACAGGCTCCTCAACATTGGAAATCTGGCTTAACACATAATCACCACTTTGAAGCCAGGATGGAGGTTGTCTACTACGTTGTGATCTGCGTGGTGTTGGTATAGGGTGTTCAACAGAAACAGAAGCTTCTGTAGGTACAACACCCGAAACATTCATTGGAACTACACTTCCAGTACCAATACCTGTTGCATTTACTTCAAGTCCTCCATGGTCTTGAACAGCAATATTATCACCTGATAATATGTCGGCACTTTGACGATTCAAATCCAAGTCATCACGTGAAGGGATTTGAAAAGCAATGCTACTATGAGGCACACTTTCTTCACTTACCTGTATGTCGGTATGGAGGTCGTCACCGCCAGAAGAATCTGCACCAGTCTCTACCTCCGAACGTTGATCGTCACCAAGCTGGGGTGAGACAAATCCTTCCTCAGTAGAAGTAGTTGGAAGTACTACTATAGCTTGAGGGATACCATGTAGTTCCAATTCCTCATCAGATGAAACACTCTCAGGCTTGGAAAAAGTTTTCTTCCCGATATGGCTTCGCTTGGTCGGAATTGGTTTCTTCTCTTCTGTTATACTGGCTGTTGGAATATCTTGTGATTCTGATGCATCCGAGGGTAAACTGTCCAGCTCCAATGGCAGAGAACCAATTGGCAAGAGATGATTCCGATGCAGAGTCTTTCTCAAGCCAGCTTCATTCTCTACAACAAAAACAGGGATATCAGTATTTGATTGATCGATCGCAGTAAACACATCGTTATCAAAACGATCTGCCAACTTGTGTCGACCCTCAAAAGCTAAGCTTTTTACCAAAACTCTATCTCCTACCTTCACCGATGCACCACGAACCCTAAGATCATAACCTTCTTTCTGTTTCTCTTGAGCTTTTCTGGCAGCAGCAGAAGCAAGGTTGTAGGATGACGTAAGTCTCTCTTGAAGATCTGCAACATATTCTGGAACAGAACTTTCTGTAGAAGATTTTCCGAGTCCAAATAAAACATCAATTGGAAGTCGAGGCTCCCTACCAAACATGAGATAGAATGGAGTAAAACCAGTACTCTCATGTCTAGTACAATTGTAGGCATGGACTAACGGACCAACAAAACTCTTCCAATCCTTCTTCTGTTCTGGTTCCAATGTCCCAAGCATACTCAGTAGAGTTTGATTGAAACGTTCACAGAGGCCATTCCCCATTGGGTGGTAAGGTGTGTTTCTGGATTTTTGTATTCCACAAAGTTGGCAAAGTTCCTTTATCAATGTACTTTCAAAGTTACCACCCTGGTCCGAATGTAAACGGCGAGGACATCCGTAGTGAATGATGAAATTGTTGAAGAGCACTTCAGCTGTGGTCTTAGCAGTCATGTTCTTGGTAGGATATGCCTGGGCGTACTTCGTAAAATGGTCTGTGACCACAAGAACATACTGATAACCACCTCTCTAACGTGAGAAAATCCACACATAACAGCTCCAGGGGATGTGATGTTGTAATGGACACTAATGGTGCTCTCGAATTTGTTTGCGACTTTCGACGCAGACATCGTGGACAATTCTTGATCCATTTCTCCACAATGCCATCTATGCCAGGCCAATAAAATCTCTCCTTAATCAATGATATTGTTCGTTCTCTTCCTGGATGGCCAATGTCATTGTGCAAACATGTCAGTACAGTTTTAACATGAGATGATGGCAAAACTAGTTGCTGATGAACTTGTGAATTAAAAACTGTTTCTCTATAAAGAACTCCTCGGTGAAATTTGAACGTATTAAAATTCCGGTACATAGCTGAGTGTTCTTTTGTCATCGGTAAAGTTGAACGTCTTGGGCGTATCTGGTTCCGAGTGGCTGTCATCCAAGGACTTAAAACGGGATCATTTTCCTGTAATCTTTGCCAGTCTCTGGGAGTCATGTCATCAATGTCACAACCACTGAATTCTTCCAGAGAATCCAACACAGATGTTGAACAACACATTGATTCAACAAATGGCTGTTGGGACTGAAGAGAATTGCATATGGTCTTTACACTAGGTCCTTTAATCTTCTGTTCAACTGAAGTATTTGATGAATATTCTGGTAATCATGATAAACAATCAGCATCAGCATTAGATTTACCAGGTCGATAAAGGATTTCAAAATCGAATGCCCCTAATGCTGATAACCATCGCTGTGAAGTTGCATCCAGCTTAGCAGTTGATAATACATACGTCAACGGGTTATTATCTGTAAATACAACAAACTTATGCCCATACAAATAATCATAAAATTTATCTGTAACCGCCCATTTCAGAGCCAAAAACTCTAATTTGTGTGCTGGATATTTTTTTTCAGAATTATTAACACCTCTACTGGCATAAGCAATAACCCTATTTTGTCCATTTTGATTTTGGCACAAAACTGCACCTAATCCACATGAGCTATCATCAGTGTGCAGCTCAAAAGGCTGACTATAATCTGGATAACCCAGAACAGGTGGTGTAGATAAACACTCTTTAAGTTTCTGAAATGCAAGATCTTGTTGATCACTCCATACCCATTTATGTAAATAATTTGATTTCTTTTTAGTTTTACTTTTTGAAGTATTAGTGGGAGGAAGCAAATCTGTTAGTGGTTTTGAAATCCTGGAAAAATGTTGAACATACTTGCGGTAATAACCCGCAAAACCTAGAAACTTTCTCAATTCATCAGGATTAGTAGGTGTCGGCCAATTCACAACTTTTTCAGTTTTTGAGGGGTCAGCTTCAATTCCATTAGCTGACACAACATGGCCAACATATACCACTTTATCTTTAAACAGTCTACACTTAGATGGAGAGGGCTTCAGACCACACTCCCTTAACCTTTCAAACACCATTTGAAGCCTCTCTATGTGTTGCTGATATGAATCTGAAAATATTATCACATCATCTATATACACCAAACATATTTTCAAATTCAAACCTTCCAGGCATTGTTCCATCATCCGCTGAAAACTTGCAGGAGCATTTTTTAATCCAAATGACATGCGATTGAACTCATAGAAACCCAAGGGCCCTGCAGTGAAGGCTGTATGCTCCTTATGCTCCTCAAAGACCTCCAGCTGATGATAGCCAGATTTCAAATCTAGAACACTAAAATATTTTGAACCTGAAAGATAATCTAAGATTTCATCAATTCTTGGAAGAGCATATGAGTCCTGTATAGTTTTCTTATTAAGAAACCTATAGTCTATACATATTCGAAGATCACCAGATTTTTTTCTAACTAAAACCATATTAGAAGCATATGGACTATGTGAACGACGAATAATTCCAGCTGCAAGTAATTGATGCAAATGATTTCTAACTTCATCTAACATACCAGCAGGAATTCGTCTAAAACACTGTTTAAATGGTACTTCATCATGTAAATCAATTCTATGTTTGACAGTATTATAGAAACCAATATCCTGATCATTCTGAGAAAAAATCTCTGAAAATTTATGTACAAGTTGTGAAACTTCGCTCAGCTGATCAGATGACAAAGTTAAAGTTTCAATATCAATTTTATCAAATGATGTTCTATCATCAGGCACACCATTAGATACGTCAAGGTCACTTTCAATCGATACTGGTTGTATCTCACAAATCGTTGCATGAGGTGCAATGGAAATTGTTCTGGACGATATGTTAGATAAATGAACTTTTATAACACCATTGTTATTGTAATCATATTTAAGTACGTAAGGTGCTATTTCAACACCGGCTAATGTATCAGAATCTGAAAGAGGCTGCAAAATAGCACATGTTGGTTGATAAGGTAATTTATGACCAACAAAACCTGAAATAACATGCTCAGTATTAGGATTCAAAATCACATGAGCTTTTTCAGCACTTTGTACAACTCCTAATTTAAAATTATTTTTTCTAAGTTCTTTTTCCCTAAGGGAAAGACATCTAAATGACATATACCATGGAGTTGTCAAATCTGCAACCTGTAAAAAGTTATCGCCATGATTTTGTTTACATTCATCCATGAATATATTCAATGCATTTGTTCCTAACAACACAGGTGTTGAAACATTAAAACCACTATCTGGTACCACCAGAAGAATACAACATTTAGGTGTGCTATCTACTAAACCTGGAATAGATAACTCAACTTCAACATAACCTAGATATGGAAGTTTTTTACCATCAGCACACTCAATATCAAGAATATAATTCAATGGGTTAAGTGCAAAATTATTCAATTGTGACTTGTAAAATGTTTCACAAACAGTTGAAATTGTTGAACCTGTGTCTAACAAACATTTTGTTAATACACCTGCAACGAATACATCAACATTAGTGGTACTACCATACAACCCAGGTGGTTCTTGTTGCTTATTAAATTCAGGTCGTATATTTTGAATGCCTACAGTTGACCTGCTACTGGAGACGCTTTCTAGTTTAAACGATTGCAATTGGCTTTTCTTGTATTTACCTTTGCTCTACAACCAATTGCAATATGTCCATATTGATGGCATTTAAAACATTGAACGTTACTACCTGAAACATTAGAATAGCCACCTTCAGGATGAGTCAAAGAACGTACATTGTTTGCACCAGACCTAAAATCGTTATAACTTTGTGCATTTTGGTTCCTGAAATGAGAATCATTTGTATTGTCAAACCTGTTACTATTGGCGTAAGTATTACCATAATTGTTTGCATTTGACCTAAAACCTCGACTACCACCTCGTCGATTTGAATTACAATGAGGTGGTCTATGACCAGTAAACTGCTGAGGTACCTGTCTCTCCCTTTTCAATTCTGCTAAATCTGATTTTAATTCAACTATCATTTTCTTTAGATCCTGTAATTCAGAATTAGAAGATTGAACAGATTTAACAGCAGCAGACTTACTACTTGGTACCTTTGTACGTTCACTCTCAATTTTGCGCAATGCAACCCTCAGCTCATCGAAAGTGTGAGTCTGATCAAATTTATACCTGCTAACATCTTTCAAATCTTGACGCAGACCAGACCAGAACATTGACTTCAGCATGTGATCACTTTCCTCTGGCTTCACTTCACCCATCATAATGGCTCGACCAAGTAAATCTTCCAATCTACAACCCCAATTGACCACATCTTCTGTGTCTGCCTGAAATGAGCTATAAAACTTCGAAAGAATTGATTCTCTCGTATCAATAACTCCATAAATGCTATCAAATTTTTTCAAAATATCATGACATGTTGCTTGTGGGCCAAGTCGCATTACAATGCGAGCTGCTTCACCTTTCAAAGATTTTCTTAAGCATTGCAAAATATCAGGATCACTATTTTTATCAGCTATTAGACACTTGACTTCATATTTCCACAAGTCATATGTGGTATCACCCTTCTGATCACCTGAAAAACTAGAAATTCTAAGAGGATTTTTGACAATAATAGGTGTCGTAGATTCTAACGAAGGTTCAGTCTTTACCGTGGTTTCTGGTTCTTTACCAAAACCTTTTAACCAGTCCTGAAATTGCTCAGGGGTGTCAGCTTTTGGCTTAACACCCATTTTCTTGAAGGCAAGAATCATATTTTGCATATCCTCCTGTGAAAAATTTTCAGAATCCATATTGGAAAAAAAATAGAAATAATTATTACCAATTCATCATGCTGAAAATATTGAAATACGAAAGCAAATAAATAAACGAATGAAAATCTAAAGTCGCAGCGCAAACACAAGTGCACTTACCGAATAGTATGTGCAAAGCAAGTTTACGATTGAAAGCAAGGACAGCGAATGAAACATCGATCAGCTTAGTTGACAACAACCGAACCTAAACAAAAAATTTTCTGTCCGTTGACAAAAAATTTCAAAGTCACAAACTTTCTAAGTTAACCGACCCCAATATCTGCACAAGACAATCCACAATATAATCAAAGTCGACAAGGAAAATGTAAGAAAAAATAAATTTCTTCTTTCAAATACCTTGACAATGTAAACAATCAAATCCACATACCAGTAAACAATCAATGAAACTAAAACACCACTGGCACTGAAGGGGTTAAATATGAATGTAAACTGAGTCTACATACGGGTAGACTATCTGACAAATATGGCCGGCACTCAAAGGGTTAAGTGTCAATGTAAACACACCAAGTCTTCACTGGTAGACTATCTCCAAATACGGTGGCACTCAATGGGTTAAAGTGAAACAGATACCCCAGTTAATGGTTACTATGGTTACAAAGTTGCTAAGTTCACGCAATTAAACTCGAAAAATATTATCTAATTGTGAAAATATTATTTTCTGTAAGTTCACATCTGACTATTAATGAGAATGGTTTGATTATTCGCAACAACAATCAAAACATTTCCAAATCAGAGGCGATATCACAAGAAATAATACACTGCAGTGACACTGAAATACAAGCAAAGTGTATTTCGCAAATTGCCAAGATTGGCGAAAATGAAACACAGCCAAAAACAAAAACAGTTGATAAGTGTTACGATTGGTGACGAAAATTGCCGAACTACGAGCCGACTTAACTATTTGTAAACAAAGAACACGTGTTTTATGTGTACCCAGTCAAAGCATGTGATTCCAGGTCAAATCACCAGCTTTGAATCGATAAACAACAAACACATTCTCGAGTGAAAATTATAAATTGCAGCTTACAAGTACTGCAGCGAATTGTATGTATATTACACGAGAGGCACAATAACAACGATCGGATCAACAGACCAAATCATGAGGTAATGTGTAAATAATGTAGTATAGATACACACGTGTTAACCTGACGTCACGCAAAAATGTCAACAAACTACGGAGGCGTGTCAGACAACAACATTCAAAACACAAAAATACGAACACTAAGGCGTGGTATCAGTTTCAAAATAACCCAAAGTTTCTAGGAAACGACATTATTATGGTCTGTAATTCGGTAACGTTTATGATTACTGTAAAATAGAAAGTCAGACTAGGAATGTACCAAACTGTCAGTCACATCGCAAAGTACAACTGGGTCAGTCCTAATTTGGGTGATTCAACACAGTCTAAATATCAACAAGTCGTGGAACTTTAAGAACAGTCATCTGTGGGATATCAGTCGTCTGTACGGAACAGTTATAAATGCGTGATATTAATCATAAAAGGTATACCTTAGTTCCTATGCGGATATCCTGGAATATACACGCACAGTAATTACATAAGAAATGACAACACAGTCACAGGCCTGCGAGACGAGCGCACACAGTACTGTTGATGAATTCCACTCCATCGAAGATGATAGGCTGGTTGTCTGCATGTGGGCGGTCCTCTACATCATAAGGTTGACTGAAGTACAGCTGTAAACAGAACAGATATCCACTGCTGAATAATGAAATTTTCCTGAGTCCACTATTAAAGAATAAAAGTGTTGGGCGCCATTATCACAGAGGTCGCAGGTACTCCTGGAAGTCGAGCATTATTCCTGAGTAATAAAGGTGGACTCCTAAAATAATTTCACGAACTTCTGATGAATATATATATTACAAGTTTATTTTCACTTTTTAAACAATCACTCCATTCTCAAAATACTATTTACAAATCAGTCTCAATATATTACACGTCACTTGTTAAACCCTGAAAAATAGAATTAAAACAACATAAGCACCTATAAGTACACATATCATGGAGGATAACCCTTTAACAAAAAAAAGGTAAAGTAATCGATTCATTGTTGATCTGATTGCAATGCGCTCAGGGTTTCAACGCCGATCACATTGCAAGAAGAGCAACAATTAAAAGAAACGAAAATATAAGTCATTTAAATAATCTTACCATTTCGAAAAGACTTTGAATGTCAAACCGAGATTCCCCAAAACAAAAGAATTTCCCGCCAGAACTACCAACAAGCTTACTACCAGAGAACAGTGAACTCACAATGAGTAACCCTTCAACCAACAAGCTTACTACCAGAAAACAGTGAACTCACAATGAGTAACCCTTCAACCGACAAGATCCAAGACGCATTAAGCTGACGCGCGCAAGAAAGCTGTACCTATAATAAATAAACATTAGTAGATCAGGCTGTAAATAAAATATTAAATTAGTTACCTCAAAAAAAAATAGAATTTGCTCACTACCACATTATTACAACCATCAGTTAATCCGTATTGTTATATTTCATCTTGGTGGCGAGCCCAGAACAAACTAGACGTTTAGTTTGATCTGGCTGATTTGTACTCGTTAACTCGTCGGAATTCGACGACCCAGATCGAATGCTTGTTGTAATAACCAGTTTGTGTCATTTGCCAATATTCACCCTATAACGTCCGTCAGTACACCCGCAGTAGAACGGTCAAAATTCAAGCGTGGGCCGTGTTGCCCATGGGCGCTTTTCTCAATCAATAATCAGTAGTTTTGAGAAAAATATTCAATGAAAGAAGCACCGGGTCATACCCGGTGCTTCATTCATTGACAATTTGATGCTGATATAATTGTTTTATGTCAGAGATTCACTATTAAATTGGAAATATTGGCCACGCTTGGATTCTGATCTTTCAGCATGACAGTACTGTAGCTTGTGAGTCCCATTGTAGCAGATTCACTTGTTTTATGTTGGAGATTCACTGTTAATGCGTGCTTGGAAATATAAAAGTTTGACCTTTCTACTACGACCCAATTGCATTAAAAATGCATATAATCGACAACATAACAACTTCACCGAACCTTTGTGATAGATCGTGCTTCATTCACAGATTTCCAAACGGAGGAATTTTTTTTTTTCATTTTTGTGTCATATTTAACCCTTTAGAAACCTGGTGGTATATTCCATGCCATTTCAAATCCATCAACTGGTATAGTATATATAGGGACCTCCAAATCAAAATCCTTTTTTCGAATCGAATCTCGAATCGAATCTTGTCTCTGATATCGATCTCCAATCGATTCTCAAATCGAATGTAAAAAGACAAGTTATTTGCTTAGATGTGGAAAGTGACCATATACAGTACGTGGAGAGTGGATTGTAACAAAATCACCCGCGGAGTGGAGTTATCACCTAAAGTATCACTTTCAAATTTTGTACATTTGGACAAACAACAGAAGCAATGTTTCAGCCAATGGACCTCCGGGTTTAACCCGGAGGTCCAATGTCTGAAACTTTGCTTGTGCTTGTTATGCTTTGCAACAAATTTGCAATTATTGCTTGGGTGGAATATCCACTCCGCGGGTGATGTAGTGATAATACACTCTACACGTACTGTACACCAGTAAATAAATATTCTCCGTAGCACTGTCGCTGAAACATGTCGGAATATTATTGAAAGATTTAGTTTTTGAAGGCTTAGCTTGTTACTATTACTGCACTCTGAGACATCAACGACTGCTTCTGGACAACATGAGCCACACAGACTCGCAAATATTCACCTCCTTAGGGTCAGTCAATATTGTACCTTCGATTTGGCGCATGGAAAAGTGATATATCCTGAGCTGAGACAGTGCAGAGGGTAGGCCAGGGGAGGGGGTACGTTTGGGGATGCATATTTTATATATTAAATCGTACACCCCTGCCTCCGTTCTTCATTATATCCACCGTTCCAACTGCATGTGGAAATATTCTACGATACTAGGCATGTAAGTTGTAGTAGCATCAATACCACAATTGATGTTGCCAGAGAATGTTCGGCCACCAGGGAGTCTCTCCCGGCCGGAGATCAAACCCGTGACCTCCGGGTCGAGAGACCAGCACGCGAATCCACTCGGTCGCCAGATAACTCTCGTACTCCAGTCTGTTCATATGGGTACGAAACGACTCATTGCGAAATGGTAAAGGCACGAATCTATTTTGACAAACAGGTTTGTATAGTTCGCAGTGTTAACGTGTTACCATCACCACAAAATGCCCAATTAAGTCGTATCAAACTGGATATTCTGAACTTTTTGCCTATCTGGACATCATTATTCATTGGTAAGTAGGTCCGAGAAATTAACAGCACGCAGTGCACGACCCGTGGATGTTCTATCGTCTGTACCACTAACCTAACAAATAAACATTGTCAATCACTCAATTAAATATGAATTGAGGCTACATGAATTAATTGTCTAATGTCAGTTTTATTCAGTTTTTGTTGGAAATGTGACAAATTGCATTAAGATCGAGATATTAAAAAAATCGAATCTACCGGCTGATTCGGGATCGATCTCGAACCAAACATATGATACGATATCGAATCGAATCTCGAACATTCGCAGGACCCCCAAGTCTATAGTCGTTCGTTAAATGGGAAAAGACCAAACAGTATTTTCAAACGTGGAGCCTTGGTCTACCAAACAAATTCACTGAATATCTATCCACTTTATGAATTCAGGTCGTATCATGATCCTGGACTGGGAAAGCGACTCAGAGGGTTAAACAAACACACGATTGACCCAGCCAGAATATTTTACAGCGCAAGTCGCTGTAGATGCTAAATGGAGAGACAATTCAGGCTTGCTTGTGTTGTTCCGGGAAAGTAAACTGGAGAGTCTTACATTTCTCACCACCATTGTTCAAGTTGTTCTCTTTGGATACTCCACCTTCCTCCACACGTAACACTGTACAACATGATATGACCCACTGTGTTGGAATTATCATTGCACCGAAATAAACAAACAAACATACAGTTAAACCTAGAAGTCCTGTCACGAACTGTGCGCTTATCTAGAACTAATTGCGCATGGGAATTGCGCGCACTTGCCATATCGAATGGCATCCAAAGCACGGTAGGTTCTCCTGGTTCCTCATAGCAAACACAGACAATGCCGGATTACCCGGAGGTCCATTGACTGAAACGTTACTTGTGCACATGCCATATGTACAGAAGTTGGTAGCCTCACTATGGTCGCAACGCGTAGATTAGCGCGCAGATCGACGTGCTATTTGTGCGCATTAAGACTAGATAAGCGCACAGTTCGTTACAGGACTTCTAGTTTTAACTGTACGTAGTTGCGATGAGATGATATTCGAATCGATTCAAAATCCTCTACATAATTCGATTCGAATTATAGATATATACAGGGCATTACCATCACAGAACCTTTGCAACGAGAGTATGCCATTGAAACACTTGTCGAATTACAGTTACGTTTTATATCCACGCTGACAGAGTAAAGGAGCATGTGACGCTGGATCGTCACTTGCATGACGCAAGTGACGATCCAGCGTCACATGCTCATTAATTACCCGAAAGGTCTTTCTCGAAAGTTGGACACCTCCTGAACTTTCTGGCGTTAATACTGATGGATTCGCTGATATTAGGATATCGACAAAGATACAATCCTAACAATTTGACCGAAGATGTTATGTAGTATATATATGGTAAGCTACGACGTAAGGTACTAGGTGAGAAGTCCCTCAAAACCACCATAGTTTTTGCTCTGTTTTACAGGCTTACCATATCCCTGAATTGACAACTGATGACTATACAATATGCCACTTTTGGTTACA
This sequence comes from Pictodentalium vernedei, assembly GCA_031216915.1. Taxonomy (NCBI): domain Eukaryota; kingdom Metazoa; phylum Mollusca; class Scaphopoda; order Dentaliida; family Dentaliidae; genus Pictodentalium; species Pictodentalium vernedei. The sequence continues at coordinate 866,726,309 of CM062297.1, forward strand.
ATGTCATCACTTCTATCACAATTAATATAGCAACTTTGAAAAATGTATATAACCCATTGAGCTCCATACAAGTGGATTGCTGGGAGGCTCATTGGTCATATATATATACTACTCAAAGTTTGCTAAGCACCAAATACTTGACACATCGTTGTCAAATTTGCTTGTGACATATTTGCGATATTTTTGGTGGATATGATTGAGGAATGTATTGAGATGGTCCCAAGTGTTTACATTAGCTCTCTTGACAGGAAGACTTCGGGACAGTCACAGAAAGCATGTACCCCTTGATTTTCATGATGTTTTCGTGTACTGTCTACATGTACATGACAGGTGTAGGGTATTCAATCTTCATTTCAACACAGACCTTTGTGATTTAGTGATTGAATATGGCAAATGCAAATGTAAGAAGACATTTCTCTGAAGCAGAAATGTGGCGGGCTGTAGGGATGGTGGCGCAAGGGGCTACCCATCGTCAGGTTGGTGAAGCCCTTGGTGTGCACCATGCGGTGATCACCAGAGCCTGGGCACGATTTCAGCAGTATGGCACACCAGTAAGTCGGCATGGTGGTGGCAGAGACAAGGCAACATCTGCAGCTGAAGACCGGCTTTTGATCAATCATGCCCATATGAACCGCTTTGCCACAGCAACCCAGCTTCGCAGTGACCTTCAGAATGCATCCGGGGTAAATGTTTCGACGCAGACTATCCGGGCAAGGTTGCACGAAGGTAGTCTCCGATCGAGAAGACCATGTATTCGCATTCCGCTGCCCCAGCACCACCTCCAGGCACGATATGAATGGCCATGGACCACGCTGGGTGGGCAAGAGAAGATTGGCGAGCTGTCCTTTTTACAGATAAGTCAAGGTACTGCCTAGACCACCACACATATAGGCGTTCCAGGGTATGGAGAAGACCAGGAGAGCGATTTCATGCAGCCAACCTTTCTGAGCATGACCGCAGTGGTGGAGGGTCAATCATGGTCTGGGGCGGCATCACAGGGATGGACGTACAGAGCTTTGCGTCCTTGAACATGGTACATTGACTACACAGCAGTATGTTGATCAGATCCTGGATGTCCACGTCAGATTGTATGCAGGTGCAGTGGGTGATAGATTCATTCTGGTGGACGAAACTGCCAGTCCTCATGTTGCCCATGCTGTCGGGGAGTACCGACAGGGGGAGGGGATTGAGCGTATGGACTGGCCACCAAGATTCCCTGACCTCAATCCAATCGAACATGTCTGGAATGAGTTGCAGCTTGCAATTTCAGCCCGTCCAGTCCAGCCAAGAAGTGTACGGGAGCTTGGTGCCATGCTGGTCCAAGAATGGAACAACATCCCACAAAGGACCATGAGGAACCTGATTGGGAGCATGAGATGGCGTTGTCAAGCTGTAATTAACAGTAATGGGTCTCATACTCGATACTGAAGCCATACCACTTCGCTCCGTCAACTTTTTTGCAAATTTGAAAAATTTCCTCTTTTACCACCCATGGTTATCGTATTCAAAAGCTAAAAAATAATGTCCAACACAAATGAAATCTCTTTTCAGTACTTAAATCATTAAAGATATTATTAAATAAAAAAATATATACCCTTTTCATTACAATATTTCGACTAAAACGTAAAACAGGTAGTTGGATATACTTGGTGCTTAGCAAACTTTGAGTATATAAACCTGTCTCAACCGCCAACATCTTGAAGAGGAAGAGGGGTGGGGATACTATAAGCAAAGCTTAGAAAACAACAAACATTCTGGATGGTTTTTCATTTTTACGACGCCTCGAAATCGCCAATCGCTTTTTGGAGAAAATACTTTAAAGCCTGTGAAAAATTAATATGTTCATGTTCAGATTAATGTTTTTTTCGCGGCAATATAAATGAATATTAACACCATTTTTAATTATTATTGACAAAAACAAGACGCAAGATTGGAAAGCTGATATAGTGTTGTTAGTTTGTGTTCTTGGTAACCATCACGATGTTTGATGAAGTGAAAGCTGCTACGCTGTGACAACAGTCACAGCGTAGCAGCTTTCACGTCACCAAACGTCATCAATGGATGGAGTTACCATGTTGATTGACTTGACGCCATCTTGAGTGGCAAAGTTTTACGCTGACGATGCAGCACAAATGAATGGAGATCAACGAGATAACCATCCAGTAGATTAGTATGCTTATATCACATCGAAAGCGACGGAAACGTGCGTGAGTGTGGAGTGTGGGTGCGCCGATGCCTGGTCCCTTAACTTTTCCATCCACCACACACGACAAGCAGACGATATTTGTCAAAACAATTTGGTACAGATGATGAAATACTCTACCTGGATCGAATTAGAAGATTGGGCAACATAGCCCCTCCCTCCAATGCAACTTGTTCTTGATTATTTACTCACCTGTTCACATGAACGAAGACATATCAAGAGTCGATAAACGTAAGCATCAACTCCCATATCTAAACGCTACAGGATAATTTTAGAGATTCTTCTTCTCACGTACAAGTCTCTGAATGACTTGGCGCCTCCCAATCTGTTCAGTCTAGTGTCACATTACCAACCTGTCAGACCCGTGTGATCGTCTTCGTCCAATAAGCTGATCCTTATACCCTGGTGACATGACTACTGCCGGTGATAGGGCTTTCAATGTTTCTGCTCCTTACCTATGGAATCAGCTGCCCATGCATCTCAATATCACAGAGTCTGAATCCTTTAAGAGTTCATTGAACACTCTTCAAGGCTGCCTTCGGACCGGCTACCGATGTAAAACAAACCGATTTATATGGCAATATTACATTATTTTCAAATAATTCTTTGTTAAAATTATTATTATTATTATTATTATCTTCCCAGGGCTCTTTAAGTACCGTTGACACTGCAACTACCGGTACCGGGAAGGTACTCACAGTAGTACCGCGGTACTCGTACCGGTGCTGGTACTGACATGTGTCCTATAACTCCCAGAGTTAAGAAACTTAAACTGTATAGAGACCTTTAACCAATACAATAAACTTTTACATCTGGACATAACTTACAGGAATGGGTCATTGGTGCTTCAAAAGACGTAGCAATTAACCGATAGGTAAATTACTTTGTCTTTTGAAACGCTAATGATTTTTATCATATGACTCGTCCGTTTTGTTCACTTTAAAACATTTGATATTTTGTTTTCATATTAATCAGTGGTAAATAAATCCTTCCGTCAATTTCATTGGTCAATTTGAAAACTAGACAATTTGATTGGCTGAACAAAATACACTGGGCCACATTTTCATAATTTGCATAATTGGATTTGGGAGCATTCGTTGGTCAATTTCAAAACCGGACAATTTGATTGGCTAAACAAAATACAACTGGGTGACATTTGCATAATTTCAGTAGGGAGAATTTACGTTATCTGTCCTATTTAGGGTGGGTTATATTGTATTAAGCTTTTACCTACAAGAAAAACGCCATTCATTTTTTTATACTTTCACGGTTTGCTTCCAAAACATAGGTCATAACCTATGTTTTGGAAGCAAAAACTGAAAATTTTTAGTTATACGAGGATGTTTTGGCCAAGTGCCGTCTGCAACTCAAGTTAGGTGATGGGTTAAAAAGTCATACTAAGTGCGGGGGGGGGGGGGGGGGGTAGGAAAACATTTGCAGACACCGATGACGATTTTTTGTTTTTTGACCGGTCGGAGGACCCACCCACCCACCCCATGTAATTTTTGTCCAGTTTTACAATTTTTTTCCGGGGTTATCTCAACCACCCACCCCCACTAAATACATGCTTCTGCATCATCCTTCCCACCATACTGCACCAAAACCAATTTTATCATACAGTATTGAGTGATTGACCTTGTACAGTAGGACAGGTCTTGAAAGAACATCCGTTTTATCAGACCAAAGTGGTCTCTTAAGGCAGATGGTCTCCCATAACAAATCAAATATAGAGTAAATCTGGTATGTCCAGGTATGTCCATATAAAACATGGTCTCCAAAGACATCGGTCTCTTAAGGCATGTTCTTTTGTAATTCATTAACACTCTTGAATGTCATATCATTAACGTTTTACCTATAGTTATCTCTCCATGTGTTCAGACATGTTGTAGAAACCAACAATATATATGGTATTCGACAGAGTTCAGAGAGCTTTGTAAAATATCATACAAATTGTTGATTTTTTTTACACCTGTGTTCTCAGATGTGTTTGAAATAAATTAGCAGTTCAATCAGGTTCAGTGTTTAGTAGTTTTTGTGTTACATACTTCCTACAATGGCAATAAGAGTCATTGGTGTTTTCGTAATAGGTCTGGATACATCGTTGTACAGAATTGTTCCTGCAGCTGAAATCTGTAACTGTTCCTGACTTCACATAATAGTCTTTGCTCCTCATCTAAGCCAGCCGATCTCACCAGGGTGAACATATTATAAATTTAATCAAACGGAACATCCTCAAGATAACTTATCCTTAGAGTGCAGTGTTTGATAATTGCAATTAGTGATGCATTTTAACTTGCATTATTCAATATGTCATACATTGTATCACTATAAGCCGTATCATAGCTCAGCCGCAATAACAGTTTTATAATCGTATATAACCAATGGTAGGTACCCCCTGATAACTTGAGCGTATTTTTATTGGTTCTTGAATGATACTTCACTGATTATGGAATACAATTTTGCCCAAAAGTGTCTGAGGAAAAAAATTGCAGCCATCGGAAAAACATTGTTTTGTCCTCCTTGACCACCCACCCACCCCGGCATCAGTGTTTTGCAATTTTTTTCCAAAACCCCACCCACCCACCCCCCCCCCCCTGCTAAGTGGCTAATTTGTACGTGTGTGTGTCATATGATAAATAGAATATGAAATGAGATGAGTGTTTTTCTCATATAATATTTATGAAACTCGTCCGAATTTTCCGTTTGGGCTTGCCAGAGGCTCGCCAAAACGGAAAATTTTCAGTTTCGTTTCATAAATATTATATGAGAAAAACACTCATTCCATATCCTCTATATATCAGTGATTTATATTGACAGGTAGAAAATACAATTCTGAAATACAATTGCAAACGTTTTATAATACTGGCTCCTGCATGGCCAAACGTAGAAACCAGTGACTCCACGGTATTACCCCTCCAATATCGCCACTTCTTTTGGTCAATACCAACTAGAACATGCTGTACATATTTAAGTTCTACTGCCTTGCTGCCAAACAAAATGTGCGTATCATAAGCATATTTATTTCTCACAGACATCAACAATTTTATTTGAGAAACAAGTTGCGATTAAGAGGTCGTCGAAAAATTGAAAACCGTTGCGGGAATTTTTGTGTTCATTTTATGGACACTTTTCCCCCATTGAAATTATATGTTGGTACTTTGACAACAATAATTTCGACGTCATTGTCGAATGCCGCTGTTACTTTTTCCCAGTACACACTCTAATGGATATATGTTCCAAAAACTGCTGTTAACCCCTAAGAACGAGTAGTACAGAGACCTGTCGGTACCGATGACGTAGAACCGGTGTCTCAAATACAGACTGGTACCAAACTCCTACCTGTTCAGAGCTCTGAACCTTTCCTGCTACGGACATGTAACAGCATAAAACAGGTTAACGAAATCGGGTAATATTATGTCTACATGCACCAAGCTAATTCAAGCATATCAATAACAGACGGGCACCATAAGCATCAACCCCCATCAACTGAAAACTGCAATTTATCTATACTTTTCTTCCTCTGTTCATGTGAACAAAACAGGTCAACAAAATCGGACGACATTTCTTCTGCATGCATCTTCAACATCTAACAGAACACTGAATAAGACGGTATGAAAAAGTCAAAGGTTTGAAACTTCGTTTAGTTTCTTGTATCCATGAACTGGGAGTGTATAATTAAACTCGAACTAGAAAGCTTAATTCCAACCATACTGCGGACATTCTGGTTTCTTTGAGACAAAATCAATGAAAGGCAATCAGACACACAGTTTAATATCTTACATACAAGATATTCTGCAATGAATAACATTTATTTAATAAATTGATTTCTGATTTTTAGACTTCCGTAAACCATGAAACCGCATTACGATGTTTGTATTACTTGTTGGTCTGAACCGTTTATTGGTCAGTTCCTGAGTGAGATCGTGTCGTTTCATAATTAAATTCCCTGGCGATATTAAAACGGATTTGCCTGGTGTAAAGAGATATGTCTTAGTCGAATTGTTGATGGAATTTGCCTGTCTTCACCAAATGAGTGTGTAATTAAGCATGTAATAAATGCTAGTATCCGATGTCGGGACTTCTTTGCTGGTAATGAAATGTAACGGACCCTAATAACATGAAATGTGCTGGTATTGTCCACTGTCACGGTAATTCTCGTCGCTGTCAATCTTATCAATCTGAAGTATTAGTTCTAAAGGGTCCTCCGGGAAACGCGAGCACCGTGGAAAATCAGCCAGACAGCTCACTTTTCATCTCACGAAACCGATTGTGTTGTATGTATTGAGTTCTAATAATTGGGGGGAGGGGGCTCGAATGGATACTGATTTCAGAGAAATAATCCACAGCACGCTGAGCAAAGTATTTGATATGTAAACTCATTCGCCCTTGTTTGTTTACAGTGCATAAGCTGAGGACTGGTCATAATCCGATCGTCGGCAGTAAAGACCACGCATGCGTTTACTAGAGCTGTAGGTTAACCGAAACCGAATCGAGATTTTAAGATTTTTTTTTAAAAACCGAAACCGAAACCGTCGACATCCCGTAATCTAGAGTTTTTCGTTTTTTATTAAATACTCTCTTGCTGCAGAAATTCACAGAATGTAGCCATCCCAGAGTAGTGAGAGTACCCAGACACTGCCAATGGCAGTGTCTGGGTACTCTCACTACTCTGGGAAGGCTACATTCTGTGAATTTCTGACATTTCAGTTTAGTTGTGTTTGCAGCTTTCCTCAAGTTGCGTGTAGGTGTCCGACCTCGAAAAATGGCCAAGCACAATAAAAGTTCTGTATATTTAGGTAATTATTATATTGGCCTTCCTGATTCTTCATGTATTATATCTTATTTCCTGCATTCAATGAGTTTCACTCAACTTCACTGCCATTTAATTATGACTCTAGACATAAGAATGAGTTTTATTGAATTTTATTTGGCCTCATGAACAAACCGAAAACCGAACCGAACCGAGGTTTTACTCCACCTGAAAAACCAAAACCGAAACCGAACAAGAAATTTAAAAACCTACAGCTCTAGCGTTTACGAGGTAACAAAACTCATCATCAGCAAACTGTTAATGAACGAAGCCCCGTGTTATACTCAGTGCTTCATTAATTACCTCTTTAATGATTATTCCAATAATTAGTGTTTGGAATCTAGTATTAATGAGTCCGTGGGAATATTGCCCACCCGTGGAAAGTGACCAATCCACGGCGGCCGTACTGTACCTTTATCGGTGTTTACCGAAACTTTTAACATCAAGGTTCACATGGTGTCGGACAGTTGTACGGGTGGAGGAAGGCGGAGTATCCGGAGAGAACCACTGAACAGCGGCGAGCAGCTATACGACTCACAAGCAGGCTTACCAGTGACTGTAGGGTAGAGGAACTTTGATGTGCAGTTCGCCTTATTACACAGCACCACTGTAAACCAACATAGACCATCGAGATTAAGTGTACTACCCGAGGACTAAACGCAGTTACCGCTTGTCAGGATCGACCCGTCGACCTTTTGGTTTAAAGTCCAATGTTCTAATCTGTGTGTCAGCGCGCTCGGCCTCATTCGTCGTAGAATGCTTCAGAAACACACAGACGATTGTTCCGAAATACGCGGAGTGTTTCTGGCGTAATTCAACACATCGAAAATCGTTACAAACGTTTTAGCATGCGGGTGCCGTGGGGCTGGTGGGAGCTTTATCACCCTCGCAAATTGTTTTGCCAATAACCTTCAAAATATTGGACATACAGTACACTCGTTCCAGAAAGGTCAAAATCAACGTATGTGCAATACTTCCAGGCATCCGTTAACAGTGAATCTCCGCAATAAAAAAATTGAATCGCCATCAAATTTTCAATGAATGAAGCATCGGGAACGACCCGATGCTTCTTTCATTGAATATTTGCTGGAAACTACTGATTATTAATTGACAAGCGTCCGTGTGCAAACCATCCCAGTCGTGGATTTTAAATATTCCACGACGGCTGTACAGTGACGTATGCCTATTTTATGATCTGGGCGATTTTAAGGAAGTAGGGGGCACCAGCCTTAGTCTACGAACGCCCTAAAATCGGCCAGATCATTTCTTGGAGAGGGTTCTAGAGCAGGCCCATCCCTCCTTCGTCCCGACATACACATGCCCTGTGAGTCTTTGACCTGCACGACCATTACATTTCGGACAAAGTGTGTGAAAAAATCTATCAGTACAACACATTTCACTACGCACAAGGAGTGGGTGTTTTGTGGCATGAAACACAGTGCAAGTGTTTTTGTCCTTTCGTTATAGTGTAATACTGGTTTAGGGACGATGTACTACTGACATGTGGGAAGACTTGTTCTACGAGTGCCAACAGCGCAAGTGCCTCATGGCAGCGCATCAAGAACTTCTGATGTCCAATTTTTCAGCGCACAAGTTGAGTCTGGGTATCAGATTTTATATCATTCATAATCAGATATTTTCCCATGTGTACAACAATAAAAAATTATTGCGGTCTCAGTTTTATCCTCTGGTGTGTTTGTAACGTGTGTGTGTGTATGTGTGTTTTTCATTTGTGGAACGCGCCGGCTACAGTACGACGACAGTGCTGTGGTTGGCCTGAGACTTTTGTGGAACGCGCTACAGTTAAAACTAGAAGTCATGTCATGAAATGCGCACAAATAGCACGTTGATATGCGCGTTAATGTACGCGTTATGGCCCAAGTAAAGCTATCAAATTCTGTACATATGGCCTGTGCACAAGCAATGTTTCAGCCAATGGACCTCCGGGTAACCCGGAGGTCCATTGGCAGAAACATTGCATGTGTTTGCTATGAGTAACCAGGAGAACCTGCCGTGCTTTGGATGCCATTCGATGTGGAAATTGCGCGCAATTCCAACGCACAATTAAGCCTAGATAAGCGCACTATTCGTGACAGGACTTCTAGTTTTAACTGTAGCTGCAGGGCGATGAAAGTGAGGTGATTGGCCCCAAACATTGCACGGCTTTTCAACCAAATCAAACGCCTTACCCTGCCACACGAAAAAAGAGAGCTTTTTCACGTGGAGCGATTTTGCGACTGGAGACATTAATTATTCGACATTGGCTCTTCCTCCAAACTCAACCGTTTAAAGAGACATCAATTCATTTTAGTTGCGTCTTAAAACCTACCGCTTCGAAGCGGAAGGAAAATCAAAGCATGACTGGGTGAAATCCAGCAATTAGATGCCTGATGTCCAATGACTGAATCTGTAAGTTGCCCATTAAGACACTGTTTAATATTATTTATTTATTTATTGGGGTTTAATGTCACATACTTATGCACTGTCTAATATTACATGTCCATTAGCTTGACTGAGTATGTCAACGGAAAGCTTCCACTGACCTTCACTTATTATCTCGTAATTACAAGATGCTATCTTGTACTTACAAGATACAAACATGTGATTACAAAACATTTACTTGCAATTACAAGAACTATATTGTATTAAGGAGTCAATACTATAAAACCTTCACAATTCTGTTTTCTAGAACTGTATTTCCTACCTATTAATATAACTGACTAAAATAAATCATTAGTATTTTAAAAGATATGGCAATCAGTCTACTGGCAGATTGCCACATCTTTGAAAATGCTAATCGTTCGTTTCAACCCATTTACAGCCGTAACTAGAAAATACAATTCTAGAAATACAGTTGTAAACGTTTTATAGTATTGGCCTGAGATACTGGCATGTAATTGCAATATACCATCTTTCAATTACAAGAGCTATATTGAAATAAGATATTAACATATAATTACAGGTTACTATCTTATAATTATAAGTTATCTTAGCAAACATGTAATAGCAATTTATTAACTTGTTATTGCAATTTATCCGCCTGTAGCTTATAATTACAATATATCCGCCTGTAACTTGTAATTTCAATATATCCGCCTGTAACTTGTAATTACAATTTATCCGCTTGTAACTTGTAATTACAATTTATCCGCCTTTAACTCGTAATTACAATTTATCCACCTGTAACTTGTAATTGCAATTTATTAACTTGTAACTACAATTTATCCGCCTGTAAATTACAATTTATTAACTTGTAATTACAATTTATCCGCCTGTAACTTGTAATTGCAATTTATTAACTTGTAACTACAATTTATCCGCCTGTAAATTACAATTTATTAACTCGTAATTACAATTTATCCGCCTGTAACTTGTAATTACAATTTATCCGCCTGTAATTTGTAATTACAATTTATCCGCCTGCAACTTGTAATTGCTATGGATAGTTCATAATACCAGGTCATGTGTTGTTGCTGATAATGCTTGGGTGTCAAGTATGATAGTATAGTAAAGGTTTTTTTTTATACTCTTGACGCCCGTAAGCCGTGGTGCTGTTGGTTGTCCTAGCCATCTATTGTACCGCCTTGTTGTTTTTTGCGCTATTATCCCTACATTTCGATTGTCCTGGATCGCACTCCAGTACCGCAGATTAGCCCGCATAGCTCATACACGATAACATTTGTGTCTCCTAGATCCCACTGTATAGCCGTGCCTGTGTCTGCTATGGGCTAGTCTGGAATAGTATTGATGTTTGCTGACGATTAGTGACAAATCTTAAAGGAACATTGTTTGGGAACTATGCGGAATCCTGGGGATTGATCTCAAAATATAGTGGTTTGAGGGTAATTAGGGCTCAAGTTTGGGTACATGTGTAAGTGGTTTCGGAACTACTCGGAACTTTTGGGAGGGGCTGAGGAAAATATTGTTTCGGTGATTTCGAGGTTTGCTTGGAGCTATTGGGGACTTAAGATAGTGGTTGTTGATGTAGTAATTGTTGTGCTTGCTGGTTTAGTAGTTGTAGTGGTTGGTGTTGTCGTTTTTGTTGTTGGGGTTGTTGGTGTCATCCTTTGTATCTTGTTATTAAAGGATAATGATAATAATAAATAATATCGTCATCCACGTTATTATTACAGTTAATTTAGTTTCTATTTAAAAATAGTCCGTCCACGTTTTCCGTTCCGTACATATGTGCGGAACAGATTTTCGTTTTCCGCATGGTTTAGTGTATATGGGGATTACATAGAACAGGTGTATAATAAAAGTACATCTTTTTCAAAACGTTTCAACAAAACCATATCATGTCAGCCCCATAATACTGGAACAATGTTGGTGAGCCTGTTCTTGTTCAATTGAACAGTTGCATGGTATGGTTTTGTAGAAGTTGTTTGAAAAATGGACAGGAATTACCAAGATAAGAAATTTGGATATCGTGTACTGTGGGAAGATAGTTAATTTACTTGAATATCTGTTTGCAAAATTGTAGGAATAAATATAACACCTGGCCTCCGAAAGCGACTATAGTCACCTATTTTATGACGACTTGTTGGACGTTCTGGTAAGCGCAGATCAAAACCTATCATCTGATTAAGAGAGCCCTTCCCAACAGTTAATCAGGTGATAGAGTTTCAAGTATGCCATAAATTTTATTACACTTGCTCGCATGCAGACGTACACAGATGTCCTCCATATATGGCTAAGGTGGACGTGGCAGAAAAGGGGTTAAATGTATCTTTGGTAATGTAAGTCCTACAGAATCAAGACGATTATAATAGAAAACAAAATAATTCCAAAAAATCATCAGACCAAAAATGTGCACATATTTATGAAATATGAAGTATCTATTTGAATGTCGCACTTGTTATTGTCAGAGGTGGTGCCGAAGAAATTAGTGTATTACAGTACGTGGAGAGTGGATTGTAACTAAATCTCCCGCGGAGTGGAGTTATCACCCAAGCCATAACTTTCAAATTTTGTACATATCAACAAAAAACATAAGCAATGGTTCAGCCAATGGACCTCCGGGTTTAACCCGGAGGTCCATTGACTGAAACTTTGCTCGTACTGGTTATGCTTTGCAACAAATTTGCAATTATTGCTTGGGTGGAATCTCCACTCTGCGGGTGATTTAGTGATAACACACTCTCCATGTACTGTATGTCGCCGATTACTTATACGTCATCCGAATCACGTCTAATAAACGCATGACGTGCAATGTCATTGTGTGACATCGATACATTGTGAGTGTGTTAGTTTCAGAAAAAGATTTCAGTTGTTCAGATGACAATCCCTCAAACCCTCCCCCACCCCACCCCCCCCCCTCCACCCCCCCTCAATAAAAAAAAAATCTGAAATACTGAAGACACTACTTTTTGTTTGCTTTTTGTTTGCTTTCAAATCAAACCCTGTCCCCTTATTGAAACTTAACGATTTTGAAGCTAGGTAAAGGGTAATTCACACATGTTGTGACAAAACGAATATCAAATTCCTCACGATTTGACATGCAACTTCTGACCTCGTTCACTGAAATCAGTTTGAGCAGCTCGCCTCGTATCAAGTTTATTGAACTCAGTTTAGAAAGTCCATATCAAATCGTGTCTCTTCTATAACCATTCCATTACCCCGACTAGCCTTCCGTCATATGACTGCAGAGAATATACCAGGACTCTTAACTTCTTGCATGCGACTGGCGGATATTCCTGACCTGGATGGATTTTTCTTGACACTCATATAAGTATAATTTGAACACATTTATTCAAATTGTCCGCCTCAAAATTGAAAGGATTTTTTCACCATTGATTTCTGGGGATAAATTCAGATAATATATTTATCAAATCTAGCCATGGCTGCTTCCCAGTAGCCATGAATAGATTTATTGAAACAAGATCTTGAAAACACTCAATGGATTAAGCGTTAATCGCTGTAATGCAGTCAGAAGCTATTCAAAATCTATTTATTATACATCTAACACGAATATTGACCCCATATCACTATTTTGGACCCCTTCACTCCGATTTTAGGGAAAACGAGAGAAAGGTTTTCCAAACCCATATCCCGCCCTTTCAAGCGAGGCTATCGAATGGTTTCGTCTTCATTGCGATTACGCTCCACTCCAGCTAGGGCTCAGAGGAGTAAGAGTCAAGTTCCATGAACACCCAACTCCATTCAGCAGATGTGTTAAGTTTTTACGGTTGATAAACTATCATTTACGTTTTGAAAATAAGGAGAAAATATGAAGAAGAAATTCAACACAATCAATTATTTATTTATTTATGTATTGGTGTTTAAGGTCACATACTTATACACAATGGCTAATTGTGATCGTGACAGTTTTACGGGTGGAGGAAGCCGGAGTACCCGGAAAGAACCACCGAGCAACGACGAGCAACTGTCAGCGCCTCAACGTTCTAACTTTGGTCAAGCTCCGACCAAGCAGGGTTACAGCGGTTGACGACATGTGCACCATCGACGTTCAGTACACCCTAGTACACAGCGTCATCGTGACCCCCCACCTAGATAGCCGGGATAAAGTGCCTTGCCCAAGGACACAATGCGAGTCGTCCCGGACGGGGATCGAACTCTGGACCTCTATCATAGAGCAATATTAATAAAAATCACATAAAACAGGAACAGTTTGTGTCATCTATGACAACTTTCACAAAGAGAAATAACTTGAACATTACAGTGCCTTCCTCATTAAATAACGTAATGTGAGGGGTCAAGTTAATCTGGAGTTACAGAGGGATTATACCTCGGTCGATATGAGACTAACTAAGTAAAAACCTCTAAATATTTCTTGCCATGATAGAGAGATAAAAAAAAATCATTTTTATGATGTAAACTGTAAAATGCAAATCATAAGCAACAAGAAAAAAGTATCCAACTTATTATGAGAAAATAATACGCATGCACAAGTATGCATATATCATATCAAACATTAACTTCTCTAGGTCGTCTCCTGTCTTATCTACAGTTAAAATTAGAAGTTCTGTCGCGAACCGTGCGCTTATCTAGGTTTAATTGCGTGTAGGAATTGCGCGTCATTGCCATATCGAATGGCATCCAAAGCATGGCAGGTTCTCCTGGTTACTCAAAGCAAACACAGACAATGTTTCTGCAATGGACCTCCGGGTTACCCGGAGGTCCATTGGATGAAACATTGCTTGTGCACAGGCCACATGTGTATAATTTGATAGCCTTACTACTGTCATAACGCGTAGACTAACGCGCAGATCGACGTGCTATTTGCGCGCATTTCATGACAGGACTTCTAGTTTTAACTCTATAATATACTTTCAAAAATGAGAGTCGATGCTATTTTTAACGGTGAATGTATTATAAAATCGCATGTTTGCAACTAGTTTATCAAGATCTATTGGAAGATTAAGAAGATTTTGCCCGTCTGACTTTACATCAAAACTAAGCCTAGAATATGTTATGTTGAGGATAACCAGTCGGCAACTGCTTAACCCTCACCCAGTAAGACAAGTTGGCAATAGTTGCAAATATAGATAGTCATAACGCTAAAGAGGAATACAACAAACTTTCCAATCTTCCTTTCCTTATCTTGTCTTATTTCAGTTTTTGTCGAGTTGCCATGACGCCGAGAGCATGCGCAACTCCTCTACTTTTGTCCGGCTCCGATACTCTTGTAGAGATTGATGTAAGACTGGTCGGTCTCGGCACAAAAGAAAATTTAAGGACCACGAATGCAAACGTGTTTGATGTTATGACAACTTCTCATGGAAAATAAAGTCACTTCTTCTGACTCACATACCTTCAAGTTTATACTGATGGAGGCGGCAGAAAGACGGCTAATCTGGCCATGCTGCTTCCTGACAGAATTTTATTATTTCCCCATTAATTATTGTCATATTGTACTCTTATATTCTGTTGAATAAAATTTACTTTACTTTTCTTTAGTTTGGTGCGCATTGTTAAGAGTATTCACCGCTTGACTCAGAAACACAGACCACGATCCCAGTCAGAACTGACAACTGAGTTAGAATCAGGCATGTCAACCGATACCTGTACCGGCACCGCTATCGCGGATTCCCTCAGGCTTCAACCGGCACCAGTACTGAAACGTTTGTCTCGGCGGTACCGGGACAACATTATTTTACTGAACGAGGGTAAAAAGGCTAATAATTCGTCCCCTGAGTTCCAATGTGTTCTATATGCCTACTGGCACACAAAACACATTGGAACTCATGGGAAGAATTGTGTATGGCACGCTTACAGGACATACTTTCAGTTTATTTGTGAATGAACATATCAAAACACTCTAAAGGGCCATGTTCTGTCTGCACCACCACCTCGATAAGGCCGATCATTTCAACTTTTCAAACTTGGCATCAAAGACAATAAAAGCACCGTCATCGGCTACTTCAAATACATTATTCTGTGGCTACATCAAAGTAATCATAAATTACGATTTTCGTGCTTTATGATTGCTTTGATGTCGCCACAGAATAATTCGTACGATGCAATGTTTGTCTTTGCGATCTTCGGTACTGGGTCGGTTTAAATACGAATTTCTCCCCTCTGATTGTGATGTCACCCAATTGTTTCGACGGGACGGGCTCTGTTAGGTCCCGGTACCGGTTATGCTTGTACCGGTGGAACTTTGACAAACCTGATTAGAGTGTTTTTGATGTTTTATCCTGTGAACAGCATTCGATAATACAAATACGTTAGGTGACTGGCTAGCATTAGACAATAATAACACAGGAAAAGCTCAATTATATTACTTTAAATTATAAGACTTGACATTTTAAAAATATCTTCATATTTGTACTGCTATTATAATGTATTATAATGTTCAAAGCCAGTATATAGAGTATGATTGTCTGTTGGGATTTCGAGAGTGACTAAGATACTAAGCCGAAAAGCAGCATAAATAGGACATTGGAATGATAATGTTTACATACTTCGTAGGCTGCACATTGCCAGAGGACTGAGACTGACATATGGTTATTGTGTATGTATTCCTGGAAATTATTGCACTTTTGTCTAAATCTGACATTTACGACCTGTAACTATGATTACAATATTCTGGCGGGTTACAAAGATTATTATTCAACGACTATTTAAAAGCAACCGCTGTACAGTTTTAGGTATCTATAGGGAGCCTGTTCCTTAGTTTTACTGTTCCGAACAGAAATACACTCTGGTCTTATGACAATCTTCCATTCAGTAATACAGTTAAAACTAGAAGTCCGGTCACGAAATGCGCACAAATAGCACGTTGATATGCGCGCTAATATACGCGTTATGATCACAGTAAGGCTATCAAATTCTGTGCATATGGCCTGTGCACAAGCAATGTTTCAGCCGATGGACCTCCGAGTAACCCGAAGGTCCATTGGCAGAAACATTGCCTGTGTTTGCTATAAGTAACTAGGCGAACCTGTCGTGCTTTGGATGTCATTCGATAGTGCAGTTGCGCGCAGTTCGTGACAGGACTTCTAGTTTTAACTGTATAATAGTAGTGTGTTTGTGATACCTTTCGAGAGATATGGCTAAAAGGGCACGGATGATGAATTTTCTAGAAACATTTTGTAAAATCTGATGAGATTATGCTTTTTATGGTTTGCTTCCAAAGTTCCCCAATAAGGTTCTCTCTCACGTTGGGTCAGAGAAAGATATTTTGTCGCACCTGTTACAAATCTTGCTGCTTCCCAATGAATTTAGTCTAATCTGTCACTTCAATCAAGTATACAGTTATCCCATACCTAATAACCGTATTCTAATAAGGGGCGGATGACAGAAAAGTAGATCGTTTGAAGTTGGTACGTTTCTTTTGATATGTGTTCGTTTCGAGGATATTTATTAGCGTCGATGTTGTAGATCATGTTAATGTGTTCTTCTGATGTTTCAGGATTGTTAGAAATCAAACTAAGATAATAAACTTATTGGATTGAATGATCGAACATTTTCCATAATAATCTGACTTATTTAACTGGCTGAGTGCTAAATTATTTTTGTCATCAGAATTTGTTTGTGTGTCCTTGCCTTGTTACAATTTATGGGTGAGTGCCTCCAGGCACTCACCCATGAATTGTAACAAGACAAATTCTTAACAGACAGAATAATTTCACTTCAAAGGGATATTAAGCACATCCACAGAAAATAATGCCTTCCAGTTGCAGCATCTGTCTTCTGAATAAAGCCCAGATATGGGATTCCAGCACTCTACCAGTTAATATCGTCTAAAGGACCGATAATATTTTCATAAATGTCGGTCAGTTGGTACACAGTTGGATCTCTCAAAGTGGATCCCGATTGGCACTTCGAAAGAGGTTGTTAGATTTTAGAAATTCGAACAGTTTGTTAAAAACACATTTTTTTAAAAGTTTTAATAAGTAAATTGAGTACTGATATTGGACGGTAAGTGGTGACTTCAGAATTATCTTTTCTCTTTGAGACTAGTGAGAATTCTCGAGTTTACATTCTCTGGGAGAACTAGTACTTTTTGCAGGAAACATATGAATGTTAAGGGGTCAGTTGGGCCACCAGTGCAATGTTTAAGCATGTGTAGACTCACGTAATCGCAACCCATTGCTTTGTTGCATATAATAACGCACTAGCCATCTTCATCCGTGAATTCTTGACAGTAGAATTTCTCCTCTGTGTAGCGTGGCACGACTTCTTTTCCTATTTAGTCGTTCGTGGTTCTTTGACGTTTGACATGATTCTTTTTATTTATTCCTTAAACTTTTTTTATCTCTTTTCATTATATATTACAAGAAAAATCGTCCGAAATTCATTTGTTGTTATTATTTTTCAATAAACATAATGTTTCGTTTTTCATTTTTCAAAGGCAAATAGACTCAAGACAGTCCAGCAACACTCTTCGGTTCGCGCAGAAAAAACAAACGGACACATAAACGCGAAGACATAACTCCTTTTAAAGACACAGACAATTTTTGTTAAGTTGTGTCTGAACACGCGTTACTCATACAACAGGTGGTGCGCATGCGTATGAACAATACGAAACAGAATGGTAATGACCTCTCTATATGGTGACTTACTTGGGCTACCATGGCAACATACGACTTCCACACAATGCACCTCGATATGACGCCACTTGCTAGGTCTGCACCACTAATGATGTTTATCAATTTTTGTATTAAATTATAATTTAGAAGACATATATATCACTTTCGAATAACACAGTTAACCCCCCTTTCAACACTGAGTTCCTCGATGGTATCGTCACAAAGAATATAAATTACATAAATTTGGGCGACTTTATTTTCTATTTGTTTCGAAATTTAGTAATAATTTGATACTGTAGAATTATAGAACAATATTGAACAATACAATTAAATTGTTGCTGCTCCTTCTTAGAGACTGATTAAGTATTGTGTAATTGTGCCATCGAATACTACCATTTTAGTTGCTGCATAAAAATGTATGCTGAGCGTGTTGAAAATGTTCATGTTAAACCAAACCCGGGCGATACTACTGTAATTTAATTCCAGGTATGGGATTGCTGTCGCTAGTGTTGCCGCATCATACTTTAAGATTATATTATGCCTATGTGACACTATCCACTGTCTGAAATATGGGAGTGTGTAATACTATAAAAAATAATAAATAGGTACTAGGGCCGGTAATCATTTAATCCACAAGTAGGATAAGGGTTTTAATCACGAGGCTTTGCCGAGTGGTTAAAACCCTTATTCTAAGAGTGATTTAAATCTGAATCCCGACCCTAGTCGTATTTGTTTTATTTATACCATAACCTTAATGAATACTCTACGTTGTCACTTAAAATGAAGAAAAAATGATACTCTCTATCGCAAGCACATGACTTGGGTTGTTTACATCTGCGCCGGTGGGCAGTACTACCGGCTGCACGTGAATGCTTGATTGACAGCTAGACACATCGTCAGTGTGATTGGATTTAGCTTGCTTTTTCAGTCAAATTATTATTAACAATTCTTAAATTTTATTTTACATATTTAATTGAAGGTATTTTAAATTTAATAAGCCATTGCACGTATTAGATTGTAGCGCAAAACGTCGTATGTTTGAATGAAACATCGCGAAGTGTGATTGTATCGAAATCGGTAAATTGGCTCATGTCAAAGGTGAAGTTGGATGTACTTCCTACTATATGTGAATTTGTTTAATTACAGTAGAATCTTTACACCGACAGTGGAGTTAAAAGCAAAAATTTATCATACGGTTTGTTCACCGGAAGTAACATAGGTGTACATGGTATAAAAACGTAACTAACAATAATGTGAACACGGAAGCTTTTTCTTTCCCGATCGAATCGCTATAGCTTTGCGATCTGGTCACAACATATTAACACTAATACATGCCAATTTCATGGATGAACTAGATGGCAGTCTAGTGGGATGCATGTCTTCGCTTCTATAGCCTGAATTGTGTTGCCATGTAATATTGACCATTGTCCCCTTAATCAATATATGTTCATACATGTTGGCTTATCAAGCACTAGGGCTATACATACATACATGCACACACACTCTCAGATACATACACACACCCACACACCCCCACACACCCCTCCAACGCCCATCACCCTACTCACCGTCACACACCCACGTATTGACACACACCAGAACGCCTACTATCCTCAGATTGGGTAAATACAATACGGCCGCCGTAGACTGGTCACTTCTCTCGGGTAGGCAATACTTCCACAGATGCAATAATATTAGATTATAAACACTAATTATAGGAATAATCATCAAGAATTCAGTCAATGAAGCACATGGGTACAACCTGGTGCTTCATTAATTAAACTTTTGCTGATGACGATTTACGGAGTTAGTACCAGTCCACGGCGACAGTACTGTATTTGCTGAAATTAAGACTGAATCCCACAAAATATCAAAAACGGTGCCGTGGATAGAATGTGTGTTTGGTTTCTACAAAGCTCTGTCGACAGATAATATAGTGTTTTAGCCACAAAAAAGGAACGTCGACCAGTTCGCGACCCTCTGACGCTCCGATTGAAAATATCTGCCCTCTTCTGTGTTATTCTACCGAGTAAGATATTCTGCAGGCAATTCTGATTTTGTATCAGTAGTGATTGAAAGTTTAAATCTGAAGACTTGTGAAATTCTTAAATGTCATTCTAAAATACTGACCACGTTCTTGAAATGTTAACACAATCTATTTTACAATTCACCACTACTCCCAACACACCTCATTTTGAGCAATGCACCGTGTCACGCAGATCACAATGAGGGCAAAATAGAATGTCCCCCAAATGTTACAAATTATATGTTTGAGTCAACACTGACTTATTGTACAAATGCGATATTTTTAAATAGCGTTTTGGTCGTTACATTAAGTAAAGGACTATATGGATGTTAGATTTGATAATGGGAAATATTTATTTTGAAGGAATATTCAGTAAAAATAAATTATATCCCTGCACACTGATGTCAAAATACTGAGCAGTAAAGCAGCAAACAAGGAAGTTGATTCAATAGTGTGTCAGACAAACTTAAATTGGCTAAATTCCTTGTTGCAGCATGGGAAAAATATACATTTTAAAATTTTCATATTTTGATCTCACTGTGCGGAGGTTAACGAGAATTCGGTCATTTTCGTAACGTCTAATGATGTATGTATTACATTCTGTCATTTTTGTAACGTCTAATGATGTATGTATTCTATTATGTCATACTTGTGACAGCGAGGGTTTGGGTAACTCTTTCAAACAAGATATAACAGAACGGGCACTTATATAAAATAACTAAATATTCTGAGGTAAGGGCACTTTGGGGATTTGCGTATTGACAGAATAAGGTTTCGTTAGATCAGTAAATGTTTTAATTAACAGGGGTCTACCCTATAACTTATATACACTTACAGTTGATACAAGAAGTCCATCATGGACAGTTAGAAAATAGCCATTCTGTGCTTTAATATGCGTACTATGGTAATAGAAAGGCTATCAAGTTATGTACAATTGACCTATGCATAAGCAATGTTGTTTAACCCGGACGTCCATTGGCTAAAGCATTGCTTGAGCTTTCTATTGATAACCAGGGGAATCTGTCGTGCTTTGGATGCCATTAGAGATGGAAATTTCGCGTAATTCCTGCATGTCAAAATAAGCCCTTAGTTCATGACAGGACTTCTAGTTCTTAAGTGTAACAGTTACATTTGTACTAATGAAACATTAGATGGCCCGGTGTTTGAAAGTTACATGCAATTACCAGAGCCATTTTAATAAACGGACTACATAATTATGTATCTGAATCGTGAGATTCTCGTCCAATGTTGTAGAATTCCACTCTTCAGCTTTGCACCTGACTAATCTCCAAACCCATACAAATCTACTGTACAGACGCACTGTCAGCCAAGATTCAGCACACTTTTTCACTACTAATTTATGGTCCGCTCATTGCAATTGTTGAATTTCGAAATGGTTAACGTTTCATGGCGAACAGCCGTTTAACCACAAACAAACAAAATGATGTACAGGCAGACACTAAAACAAACGTTAATACCTTCTGATATTTTCATCTTTCAGATGCAGATACAAATTTATGTCAATGTAAAGTTTGATTTACAGGCTGATGAGTCTGCCGATGAGGTAGAAAGTATGAAAGGGTGTGTGGGTGTGAGCACAATATCCAAGATGCACATGATCTAGCGAGATTAGGACCAATTATTGAACTTTCGAAAAGTAGAAAATCGATCCCTAGATATGATAACTCTTTGAATCTCACGCATTGGCGAGAGCATCAAGGCGCCTTAAAACGTGTTTGAAAGGATGGAGCGGAACGAGGGGAGGGGTGGGGGTAAGTATCTTATTCCTTCGATATCGCTGAGGACATCTTCTCGCATCATGCCGTTGAAAGCACATATAATTATTCTACATTAACAAATGTACAAACAGTCCGCTAGTATCGCGTTCGGGTGTGTACGCAACGGCCCGTTCACTAATCGTTTATGTCTGTTTCTTCAACTAGCCTTCGGATTGGAAGATGGTTGAAGTACAAATGTTGGCCAAACCAGCTGATGGGCGATACAGAGGCCCAGGGTTTCTAAATTATGTAGACATTTGCCGATAACGTATTAGGACAATGTCTAATACTATAACCCGGCCGCGGTGCGTTTCAAATTATAGCACCCAAAATTTGGAATTCCCTTCCCCTGAATGTCCGTGATAGCGTCAATTTGGACTCTTTCAAAAATTAACTGGAGTCTTTTTTGTATAAAAAAATACCTCCAAATTGATATCAGTAATACCACACCTGTTGATGAATCCAGAGTACAGCACCCACCAAACTAATGTGTTCATCCAGAATACCATTTTCTATATTTTTCATTACTTTCTACATACCATATTTATACCAAATGTGTCAAGTTCGAATTTTTTTAGTAGGTACGCCAATCGCCTAGAACCTTTGGGGATTAGGCGCTCTATAAATATTCTTCTTATTATTATTAATACGGCTCGTTTGGTGGCTATTACGTATACAATCGAAGCAGGGAAGACACGTGTCTCTCATGTTATTCTATGTGTTTAAAAAAATGAGAGTTTTGAAAATGTGTCAATATATGATTGACACATTTACAAAACTCAGTTTTTTTATACTCATTGTTTGATCATGTAGAAAGTATATAGAATAACCTGGGAGACACGGATCCTGTGAGCCACCACACCCAACCCCACATCAGAGCACATTCACCTCGATATTATCATATACAGAAAGAGAAGAAAACGTGCGTAACTCAGATGCACGGGTAGAGAGTATGTTACCATAATTTGGTTGTACATGTTATATGTTAATCACTGAGTCAAGTACAGTTAAAACCAGAAGACCTGTCACGAACGTAGGAATTGCGCGCATTGCCATATCGAATGTCATCCAAAGCACGGCAGGTTCTCCTGATTACTCATAGCAAACACAGGCAATGTTTTGCCAATGGACCTCCGGGTTACCCGGAGGTCCATTGGCTGAAACATTGCTTGTCCACAGGCCATATGTACAGAATTTGATAGCCTTACTATGGTCATAACGCATAGGTTAACGCGCAGATCGAGGTGCTATTTGTACGCATTTCTTGACAGGACTTTAGTTTTAACTGTATTATTTGGTTGTACATATATTACGAGTTCTCACGCAATACACAGGCGTTTGAGATAATAGACTATTTTCTTGTTTTTCTCTCAAATATTTATGTTTGTTGTTTCATCAAGGTTCCGTATTGATTTTGCTAGAATGTGGCGTCGACGTAGCAGCAATGAGATGTTAATTGACATAGTAAAGTGAGGGCAATGCGTGCCCCGCTCCATAAATCAGTTCTGCGGCGTCGTAGGTATGGCAAGGTTATCACGGCAATTCTTCGATTGTGTGTGTAATAGTTTACAATCGAGCTGGAGGTATTTCAAGAATTTAAACAACCGAGCCGTGTAGTGACAGCACGAGGCAGGTTGGTGAGTGACTTGCATCCTATCGTGTATTCAATCAGCGAAACGAACGGAGTCTGGTATTCTCATGGGACCAGTGAAGGAACGTGGCTGTATTGTCTTTTCTGGGTATACAAACAATTTGAATACCCGATAGATAAAATAGACTAGATATTAAAGCGACGTCACTTGAATACTACGTTTTGTTGATTGAACAAAGGACAAAATGTAAGGTAGGGTCTCGCTGCCGGTATTTCATGAATTTCAGCAACCTGTCATGTGCTGCAACACCTCACCGCTACGCGACTCGTCAGGGTCTGGCTGGCCATACGGCCCAGCGAGAGAATTTCCTGTGACAGCCCCCCACCCCCACCCCCCATTGTGGACCTCCTGAAGCTCCCACAATTGACACAGGCCAACACCTGATGATACGTAACAGTTCGTGAAAAATACCAAAAGGCGAAATGGGTCTGATTGTTTTGGCTGACGGTATATCGAAATGCCATTGGCATTAAACATAGGGCACAGTTCGACATACCAGCAGACTCGTCTGTCATTGTTCTATCAAATGCTGGTTTTCTCCCATTGGGCTAAAACATGGTCGTTCAGTTCGGAAACGTTTTCTCCCATTGGGCCTAAATATGGCCGCCCGATGGGTCAGCCCACCCCACCCCCCCCCCCCCCCAATCTGAGCCCCTGTTGCAACCATTTTTGCCATGCGAGCGATGAAATTGAAAAACAATGCTATCGAAATGTCCTCTGTGTGGACTTCCATTCATCGCTCAGGCGAAAGGAAGCAGCGTTCTTTCAGTACGAAAAATCAAAATTGTCCCAGTGTCCGGACCCCCTTGGTGCATTACCCGGTAACTGTTCTTATACTCGTTGTTACTCAAAGCATGACACGAGTTGTTCAAATTCCTGAAATACCTCAAGCTCGATTAATAACAATGACCTGATTCGAACCAACGAGCGAACGAAATCAGCGATAGTTGGGTGTCTGACAAACACACATCCACGCACTGGGCTGCAAACGACATTGGCGATCAGTCAGAGAATTTACCACATTCAGTCCAATACCTCAGTACCTTGTAAATCCTCCTCGCTTTGCGAGACACGCGCGGATCCGACGTGGCACACTCCTCGCCAAACGTTCAACATCAGCTTGACTGATGTTATTCCATTCTTCCTGCAGTGCAGCGGCGAGTTCCTGGACAATTGTAGGGATGTTTTGGAGTTGTCGTAGGCGCCTTCCAAGCATATCCCAGAGGTGCTCGATTGGTGAAAGGTCTGGACTTAGTGCTGGCCAAGGCCGTGTAGTGATGTTCTGCTCCTGGAGGACCCCTGTAGCGAAGCGGGCCCTGAGTGCTCTTGCATTGTCATTTTGAAAAGTGAATCGACGGCCGTGACGTCACGCAAATGACACCACATCATCTGCTAACATGTTGCCACGATAATACTGCCCTGCGACACTCCCTTGGATGACATATGATGCTTGCAATGGTTATGCCTCCCCACACCATAACCGACCCACCACCAAAACGATTGTGCTACCTAACAGTTACGTTATGGTATCGTTCGTTCAGCCGCCACCCTCTGTTTCGCCTATCGTGGAAGTCGAGAGCGAACGTTTCGACCAGAAACTATTGTTGAACGAGTTTATACCAAGAACAGAACGACGAGACCTCCGAAAAAGCCCGTACAGTACAAATGGAAATTTCAAAACGTACCCCACAGACATTAACGTGGCGATCGTGCGAAAAACCTGCACGGAGTTTTCGTAGGCCGGTGGCATTCATGATCCACACTAAACATGATAACATACTGATGTGTCCAATCACGCGTATCCAATACAATTCTCCGAAAATACCAACATCACTTCGGATATCTCCTACTTTTTTTAATAGTGTATTATTATAATAGCCAGTTACAGTTAAAACTAGAAGTCCTGTCACGAACTGTGCGCTTATCTAGGCTTATTTGCGCGTAGGAATTGCGCGCAATTGCCATATCGAATGGCATCCAAAGCACGGCAGGTTCTCCTGGTTACTCGTAGCAAACACAGGCAATGTTTCTGCCAATGGACCTCCGAGTTACTCGGAGGTCCATTGGCTGAAACATTGCTTGTGCAAAGGCCATATGTACGGAATTTGGTAGCCTTACTATGGTCATAACGCGTAGATGAACGCGCAGATTGACGTGCTATCTGTGCGCATGTCATGACATGACTTCTAGTTTCAACTTTATAGCCAGTTAATCGATCTGGTTCGTTAGAATTCGCCGACTCGCGTCAACGAGAAGAATTGTTACTGAGTGTTGTAATATTATATTTATTATATGACATCGGAACTTTAAAAATTTAATATGATAGATGACAAAAGAGAAAAAAAAGCATGGATGTTTACCCGACGTGTTCAGTTCCAAGACACTCTGTTTTTTATTTCGCATTTGTGTAATTTCCACAGGGCCGGAGAGAGGATAGTGACCCAGAGACCTGGAAATTTGGGGACCCGGGCTTGGCCAGGGAGTCCAAGATTCTTGGGCCAGGTCTGCCCCCTCCCCATGCTCTGACTGCTGTGCAAAGCCTTCACCCCCCGCCGATCTCCGAGCGAGAATCGGTAAGATAAGTTGCCCGTCGCATTGGGTGCCACTAGTTGCCTCTAATGTAAAGTAGGAATGGGAATGTCCCATAGAGATGCTCAATCTGTTAACCCTTTACCTAACATGCATCTGCATCAGTATCCCGACACTTTCGAAAGGCTATTACAGACTTAATCCTGAGGCCCGAATTTCCTTTCCCCGGCCTTGAATTTTCGCTTTGAAAATCTCAAAACGCCAGGGGCGGCAGCGACGTCATGAGAGGCTCGTTTGGAAGATACATGAAACGGATTTTAAAAATTTTAGATTCTTGTTTTCTGGTCTGCCAGAATAGATAAGTAAACTACGGAGTGATTGGAGTGATATTCATGGTCGTCATATGGATATACTAAATATAATAGAAATATAATAATAATAAAATAATAATTTATTTATTTATTAGGGTTTAACGACACTTTAACAGCCAATGTCATATCGTGTCGGTGACAGTTTCACGGGTGGAGGAAGCCGGAGTACCCGGAAAGAACCACCAAGCAACGACGAGCAGCTACCAGCTCTCCATTAACATAACTCCGCAGGGCAGTACGCGCAGGGTTAGATTGGTTGAAGGCATGCGCACCATCGACGTGAGTAGTATACAATGTGCCCGTTCGACCCCCATTACCCCCTTTTGCCGGAGTAGCTAGTGTTAAATTTCCATAGGATCCGGACTTTTGCCGGAGCAACATTTTCCTGTACAAAACTTCATCAAGATCCGGCAAATGTTGTTCGTACTGCATATATAGTATGCTATGGTATGTATAGTGATATATTACACACACGGCTATGGACGTATATTATGGCATGTGATGGAAAATTGATGGGAAAGTTGGGTGTTCTTGAAAGTTTTCCCCGAGAAACGGTTGACGTTGTTATTGACGTCGTGACGCCATGATGCGCACGCGACGTCATAGAGACGTTGACCGCTGCTGTTATCCACTGTACATTCCAACATAACGTTATTCGGGTCAGGGGGTGTCTCAATTCTGCTAGCAGTAATATGATAGTAGCGGTATATTCTCCTGTATGTCCACCTGTTAGCTTTTGGTGCTACTAATTCACCTAAGGCTTTGTAGCGTCCTATGACTTATATAGTAGTATAGAATGCTAGACCAGGCAGTGTTATACTTGGTTGTTGAGAACGGGAGCATAGGATACACAGTCTGTTGGTCTATTACCCAACCAAATGCTTTTACGGGGGGGTGGGGGGTGTTATGTTGCACTGGTACGGGTTTGCTCCTGAATTCTAGAAAATCCCTTAGGCCTCTTACTTCCAAGCTCCTAGAACACGTCTTTATGGCTCCTATTTGGCTCCGATATGGCTCATATTTGGCTCCGATATGGCTCCTATTTCCACAGGGCTCCTGTTAATTCCTAGATTTGATCCATCCATGATTTGTGAAATGGCAGATCAAACGTGGAAGAGTTCCAGAGAGGGAAACAAACTGGATGGATATATAATAGATAAAAGAAGGCCTTTCAATATTCATTACATTTTATTCTCTACAATATATTAACAATAATATTACAATATAAGTTTATCTAAAAAACTTGATTTGATTGCGGCTATCAAATATTCACGACTAAAACGTGAAACACAGATCCAGATTCATGAATATTGTTTATAGTTGTCACATCAAGAGTGCAGAGACAAAACAGATGATGGTCACGGTGCATTAATGTCTATATATCCAGGGGTTTGGTCGAGGTACCATCTTCTTGAACTTTTCTTTTCAGGTAAAAATATGCTAGTCCATCTTTGATCTGGCTGTAAATGTAGATGTGATTATTAGTCACTACAAATCCGCGATTCACTCCTGTTCCACTCTGTTGCGTTTTAAAAACTTGCAGATATTTGATCTTCGTTAGGTCGTTTTGGCGTTTATTTATTCCTTTAGAACTGAACTTGTTACTCGGGCCGAAACATTAGTTGATTTTGCTACAGAGACTCACGATTCCATCTCCGCTCCGTTCAACCTTGAAGAGGCCAGGTGTTCTTTTATCGAATGTTTTCCGGTCGCTGCAAAACGGCCCCTTAGCTGACCACATATTGCCTCTAATCTTGGTTTGAACAGAGTCTTCTATGTGCTCATCGCATGATTCTCACAGCAGCCATTGATGATACGCTCTATAAAACAGTTCTTTCTTGTCCGGTTTTATTACTTCTTCCAGAGATGATTTGGAGATTGAGATGTATCCAGAATCTGTATCCATGAGACAGTTCTGAAAATCACATCTATGAACGAAGGTATCGATAAAATCATAGTAAAATTGCAACATCTTCATCTTTGCGTATTGGTACGCGAAGAAGCCGATTTGAAGTGCTAAGTTCAGCTTGATGCGTTTCTTATTCATCTCCAACTTGTATAGTGTTTCGCTCAGAGGATTCATTTGTCGGAAGTGCATGTTGTTTATTAAGCGTGAAGCTTCGTCGTCAATACAGTAAACAATATTTCTGTGTTTTTCTATATTGGTTACTGTCTTTCCGTACCCGCTATTTCCAATGAGTATCATTGTGTCAGCAACTATTGCTTTATCTGGATTTCGATCGCCGTCTCTTCTGTCTGTGATACATCTTCTCCAAATTTCCCCTTTACCCAACGTAACGGCCAAAACCGGCCAGCGCTATTCACAAAAATCGCCAATTAATTTTCATTATTTTTTTCATTTTTTGTCTCAAAAACATAGGTTATGACCCCTCATTGAGGTTATGACCCCCCGTCGAGCTCGTTCCAATGAGGGGTCATAACCTATGTTTTTGAGACAAAAAATGAAAAAAATTAGTTATTCAAGAATTGTTTTTGCAAGTGTCGTCTGCTTTTCATGTCAGGTAAAGGGTTAAAGCATGCTTTTGGGTCGTACTGTATGACTTGATAAATTTGTGTCATCTCGAGGCCATGATCGAGGTACCATTTCAGGAGTGGCGTTCCAAGCAATATCTTCTTTGCATGATAACTCCCAATCAAACTTCTTCTCGGCTGGCTCATGACGTTGTTTTTCTCGGCAAACTTTTTCATGTAATCACCGATGTCTTCTGTACTGATGGTGGTATTTTTAAAGATGGGTGTCATTTCTACCAAGTGGTGTTTTAGGCGTTCTGGAACATGAATGTCGCATTCAACTAATCCGAACAGATTGCCTGAAATCACATGCTGCGTAACTTCACCTCGTTCATTGTTCCTGTTAAAGTGTTGCTCTCAAGTTTCCTTTCTCATTTTCAGCCACTGGCATTTCCAAGTTTCAACAAGTTTGTATCCTTGATCAGCAATGTATTTGGAATTCTTGATAGTCTCTTTGTGAGGATTTTCCATTTGTTTGTCTCGAATATTGTTGAAAAGAATTGCTTCTCTGTTCCTTTTTGTGTTTAGTCAGCAATTGTGACCGTGCCAGAAACAGCCGTGAAATTGGTAGACAGTCTGAGTCTATTTTCACCAGCCGTCTACGGACAGATGTCTCCTTAATCTTTTTCTCTTCTCCATTGAACTGATGCTGGATTTCAAGACTGTCTCTTGTGGAGATATACAGATTATCATGATAATGTGCATGTCCTGTGATTTGTATCAGATTCGAGGTGGTGTCCAGAATGGGATCTCAACGAGCCGAGTTGTGATCCCATTTTTGGACACCACCAAAATCATTTATCTAACAATTCTGTCACATAAAGAGAATAAATTTCAACTCTTTACTCAACGCAAAGGCCAAAACCGGACAATGCTATTCTGAAACAATCGCCAATTAATTTCCATTATTGTTTCATTTTTTGTTTCAAAAACATAGGTTATGACACCTCGTTAGAACGAGCTCGTCGAGATCGTTCCAATGAGTGGTCAGAACCTATGTTTTTGATACAAAAAAATGAAAAAAAAATAATTATTCAATATTTTTTTTTGCAAGTGTCATCTTCTTTTTTCATGTTAGGTAAAGGGTTAAATTATTTTTAAACATTTTTGGGACATAATGTTCGGTCGATCACTGAAACGCACATAGAATGTATCCATGTGCCTGTTATGATAGCCCGCAGCGCTACCGGAAACGAGTCGTCTATATGATACGGAATCAGAATGAGTCGTCTATATGATACGGAATTGGAACACGTTATGTGATACGTACCGTTTCTCGTGGTTTTCACGCCAAAATCTATATGATTGTTAGATAAATAGTTCACCCACTGCAGCGCCATTCTGCCATACTTGTGAGAATACTCTGGATAAAAACCATGTTCTTTACGTCTTCTTTT